>OY720680.1:127707806-128907806 GCA_963170755.1 Amphimallon solstitiale
AGCAGAATGTGTTGATTGACTTGAAGTGCTAACTCATATTAAATTTTTGTCTATAAAGCGTAGTAAGTTTTCAATGAAAATTTAAATTTATCATATATGTCCTAAATGTGGTTAAGAAACATAAACTTTTACTGAGTGATTTATTTCTTGTATTATCACATAATAATATTAATAATGGAGGCTAACGTAAAATGGTATATGTAGATAAAATGGGACAGTTGTTTTACCCCTCTACTGTTGTTAGCAATTTTACATATATGCATGTAATATCTGTTGTTAAGGTCTAAAAGCTTAGTCTGTATATATGTATATTTTTCATAATTATTAGTTGCATTGGAATCGCTTTTCTATGGTTCTTGTCTCAGTTTGTTTTAAATTCCAGACTTATTTTTTTCCGGGCCGGCTTTTATACACGTTTGGTTGCCTAAGTTACTTTACTCTTAAGGGTGTTGTATAGGTACATTTTCAAATATTTACAGATTACAGGCTACCTTTAAACTTTATGCAAAAATGATTTAGATGAAATATTCTTATAATGTTTATCTACACGTCCTTTGGCATTTTGTTTTTTCAATTTTTTATTAATTGTTATAAAAAATTAAATATAAATAGACAATCGAAAAATAAAATGCGTATCGACGTATAACATATTATTGTGAACATTAATTTCTAGCAAAATTTTTTCGTATTTATTAAGATAAATGTGTAATTTGATAAGAAAGAAATGGATTTTTGGCACTGCTTTAGTACGCCACCTGCAGTGAAATATTTGATATATCCTTGCAATCCAAGACAGGGCGGAGTTACTTTGTTTAGGTGGGGATTCACTTTACGAGCGATATTCGCAATACAGAAATCCTTGTTACGGTTTTAAGTAGGTATTTGATTAAACATTTTTTATATTATTTTACATTTCATAAAATTGAAAACATTATCTAGTAACCTTGATTTAACTTTATAAAATTAATGTATATTTTCTTTTTGTTAAATTTACTTATATTATTTTGTATTACATTTCATAAAATTGTACACATTTTCTGGTAGGCTTTGATAACTTTTACATAAATAAAAACTTAAACAAAAGTATTACATATGATTCATAAATAATACTAGCTTTTTTAGTTCTTCCACTATTTTACATTTATCAAGATAAAATACTACTGACATTTATAAGTGAGTTAAAAATAATGTAAAACTAATATCGAAAATGAGATGGATATAGATGGTGCGTACTTCATCTGTACAGATCGTCAGATATTGTAGCAGACTGGTAGACGTTCAAAAAAGTTAATTTACGACCTAGTAAAAAATTACTCTCAAACGATTCAGTGTTCGGACAGTTATAAAAAGATTTGAAGTAAACCAGAAATTGCTCCAAAAGGATATCTTTTATTTTAAAAATTTAACTAGATTACTTTTCCTGTTATGGTAAATAAAGAACAGACAGAAATAGGACTTATTATTTTACAGATGTAGTTACATAATAATAATGAATAAACATTAAATTTTAAATAATTTATATATAATAATAAAACAATGAAATTCGATTCAATACATGATATTATAGTAGTCATTCTATATTTTTTTTTGGAAGAAAATATGGGAGACTATTTTATTTGATAAATCGTTAGTGGGGCATGCGACGACTCTAAAACCAAAAAGTTGGAACTCCTTGTGGGTTTTTGGTAATCTCAAAAAGTTTTTGAATGGATTCTCGGCGTAAATGGTTGGTCGAACAAAAAATTTTTTTAACAAAAAAAAACAATATCTACAAATTATCTAATGTACTCGCTGCGCTACAGCCAAAAGCGGAAAAAGCAGAGGGCGCCAAAATTTTCAAAAATGGGTTTTCACTATTTTTCGGCGCGAAAAATTTTTTTAGCGTTTGATGCAAATGTAAAGTTGCAGAGAATGCCTCAATTTGTCTGAAGGGCAGTAGAGAGATGACCGTTTCTACGTTAGGACTTATCTTTTCTGGCTCTTTGGAAATAAGCGTTTGCTTCATTTGCGAAGAAAAATTTCGGAGACGAAGAATACTGTGCGTTGAAGCCGCGGGACAGGTCATCTTCATGGCATTGTACGATGGTGCCACTTGCAAATACACACTGTCTCAACTTCGCTTCAAGGAATTCACGCAATCCGCGATCAAGAGCAAAGTGAATCTCCCTTATTTACCGCCTTCGCCCGGACTTCTCGAACGTTGTTTCCATGGAATATGTGTTCATTTGGTTGTTCAATAATTTCTGGAGTAAGCAAAACCGAAGTAACTGCAAAATTGTTTTTTAACATACTATACCACCAATAGAATCTTGTTCCTTTCACTCACGAAAAATAGTACATTATAATATAATAATATAATGACATTCCTTTCGTTCTGCAAACTCCAACAAAACAAAGTCATTTTTAATTCGAAAATATATTACCGTTGTTTTAATATAATAATAATATAATAATAGTATAATAATAATAATGTATATTTACTCATCTATAATTATTAACATTATATTAATTACAGATTATCGTCATATCTGAGTAATCTTGTGGTAATTATCACATTTGACATAAAATATCACATTAATTTAAATTAAAGTGTATATATGTATAACAAGATCATTGTATCAACAATATGACAAACAACGATATACACAAATAAACAAATAATAATAAATGATAGAATGTTATATACTTCAGCAGCTCGCGTTAATTGCCAGAAAATCTTCGACGCCGTAGTACTTCCTCTCCATCAGCAGCCCTTTGACCCTTTTCTTGAACTCGTCAGGTGGTAGGTCTTTAAGTTCTTCTTCAAGTAGTTATATAGCTTGGGACCCCAATAATCGACACCCGACTGCAACAGTGAAAGTCAATGATTAGGGGTTCTTAGATGCTTTCTACTTAGTGTGTTGTACTCATGTTTGTTTCCATTTGGATAAAATGTGTGTTTGTTGGTAGCCTTTTTTGCAGTAGAAATATTCTATTTGCATCAGCCGTCTGTCTCGAAAAGAGAGTTCCATAACTTAGAAGAGAATGAAAATACGAACAGTACGCCACCTTTGCAGATTCGTATGTGCATACATGTCTCAGTCTTCTTATGGTGAATACCACAAACGTCAGTCTACCAGTGTCCCCACCTCAGATTGGAGTCCACTATCAGACCCAAAAATTTGGCTTTTCCCGATCTTCTGTTGTTTTCGTGGAAAATTTCATGTTTTGTTTTTTGTTCGGGTTTATTTTCAGGTGATTTGCCGCAAACCAGCCCTCTGCTTTTTGGATGTCAGCTGCAGATTTTGCTGTTAGTTCTTGGAGTTCTTTCCCCCTTACTAACAACGTGGTATCATCCGCATATAGACACAATTCCGTGTCTGGGGCACTACAGGGCGGGGTCATTCATATATATAATGAATATTTTCGGTCCAAGAATTAGCGAGACATGGATGCCTTTCTATCTACTTTGGGTCTTCTCAGGAAGCCGTACGCTTCAAAATAATTTCTTGTATAGATACGAAGTGCTGGTATACTTGCGTGGGTGAGTATTCCGTAATCCAAAAAATTCTTAATTACTCACTCTGCGACATATTCCGGAAATTTGAAAAATTCTTAATGATACACGTACATGTCGTTTTAGTTTCACTTTTGGATGTGTGAAGTTAGACCCCTTTTTTCGAAAATCGGAATTCTGACGGTTGTTCCAGGTTGTTCTAGGTTTATTCTCAATTGTTCAAAAGTATTTCAAAAAATAAATTATAATAGGCCGAGAAAATGGCAAAAACAAATTTTTGCTAGCGCCCCTTTTTTCGAAAATCAAAATTCTGACGGTCGTTCCAGGTTTATTTTAAATTGTTCCAAAGTATTTCAAAAAAAAAATCGTAATTGGCTGAGTTAAAAGGAAAAGCGATTTTCTTACAGCCCCTCTTTTTGCGAAAATTGAAATTCTGTTTCAGGTTGTTCTAGATTTGTTCGAAACGCTCTTCTAATACATCAAAACCGTATCTCATATATCAAAAGATATTGCAAAAAAACTATATCCAAAAGTGAGAAGTTAGCCCCTCTCTTTTTCGAAAATCGAAATTCTGACGGTTGTTCTAGGTTTGTTTTAGATTGTTCCAAAGTATTTCAAATAAAAAGTCATAATTGGCTGAGTTAATAGGAAAAAACGATATCTTACAGCCCCCCTTTTTGCGAAAATTGAATTCTGACGGTTGTTTCATGTAGTTGTAGATTTGTTCTAAACATTTTTCGAATGCCTCAAAACCGTATCTCTTATAGGTATATCGAAGGATATTGCAAAAAAAAAAACAAAATCCAAAATTGAGAAGTTAGCCCCCTCTTTCCGAAAATCTAAATTCTGACAGTCGTATCAGGTTTTTCTAGGGTTGTTCCAACGTATTTTAAAAAAAAGTCGAAATTAGCCAAGATAATAGGAAAAAATGAGGTGTGGCCACGACACAACTTTCTTGTACGTATGGGCGTTTTAAATCATACAATTTTAAACATTATTTTATACAAAGATTATTCAAAATCCTATTCTAAGTACTTCCAGTCTCTTAATGAATCTCTACAGGATACATACTTAATGATATATTTGCAAAAAAATGCTACTCGCTAAGAGTAAAAGTATTACTTCCGGTCCGAATTTTGAATTTTCATTTATACAAAAAATATTTCAAATCCAACTCTAAATGCTTTTGTACTCTTGACAAATATACAGGGTGAGTTTTTTTGAATGTTTAGCATTGGGATCTCAGAAACTACTGGAGATAGAAAAACGCTTAAATGGGGAAAGATGCGCAGTTTTACGAATTTGATTTAAAACTGCTTTTGTTTCTCCGATAACTTTCATGGCTTATTAGATATTCAAAGAAAACTAAATTTTACGTTTTTCTTTAAACATGCTTGGCATCGTTAATAGTAATTTTAGAGAAAAAGTATTCAGACAAAAGTTTTAGATAATTTTACGCCAAATAAAACTATGTAGCTAATATTTTTTTTTCGTTCGCCATTATCGAGTTATGACACAAACTTGTGTTTTTTTAAATGGAAACCATAGTTGGTTTTGACATCATTAAAAAGCTTATTTTTTGCTGATTACAATGATATAAGGTTTGATATGGTTATTTTAAAAAATAAAGAGGATATAGACATTTTTATGGTTTTTATGGAAAACAATTGAATTTCGAACTGATAAAATACAAACCAAACGAAAACTTATTTTGAAATCTTATGTAGTAATAAAATGAAAACTATAAGAACTTTTATTAAGGGCACACAACATTATTAATGTTCAAAGATACCTCCATTATTATTAATACACAAATTGCATCTCTTCACAACAGAATTTGTAGCATTGCGTACTTTACGCCTACCAATGTTATTAAAAGCAACTAAGACAGCTTCTCTTAAATCGTCGATTGTTTCATATGTTCTTTTGTATACTGTGTCCTTTAGTACACCCCACAAGAAAAAATCCAAAACTGATAAATCAGGGGATCTAGCCGGCCATTCAATGGGTGCATTTCGTACTATCCATTGATTACGGAAGTTCAAATTTAAATAATTTATAACATTCAGTTGATTGTGCGGAGGCGCTCCGTTATGTTGAAACCATTGCATTGCTCGGGTTCTTAAATTTAAATTATCTAACATTTCCTCGAAATCTTGTAAAAAATTAAGATAACGATTGCCAGTTAGTGATCCATCAAAAATAAAAGGAGGAAGAACAGTTGATCCTATAACACCACCCCAAACATTAAACCCAAATTTAATTTGTGGTCTCCTATGTTCAACGTGAAGCGGATTTGTTTGAGACCATATTATGTGCTCATTGTGCCTATTAAACATTCCACAATTTGTGAAACGAAATTCATCAGTCCATAATATTTTCATTGAGCAGTGTGGATCGTTTTGACACTGATCTTTAAACCATCTACAAAAAGCTATTCGTCTGATGTTATCACCTTCATGTAAAGTTTGTGATACTGATAATTTGTAGGGACGAAATTTATGCTTCTTCAACACTCTGACAATAGTGCGTTGAGAGGAGCCCATTTCTGTTAAAATTTGTCGGGTCGATATAGATGGATTCTGAGCGACACATGCTAATATGTTTATTTCTCTATCTTCATCCATCCCTTTTTTTGATTTTGGTTTAACGAACGAACCATAATCTGCTAAATTATCCCATAATCTCTTAAAAGTAGGTAGCCACGGCTGACATCGATCAAAATAATTTTTAAAATAAACTGCAGCAGCTCTAGTAGAATTTCTCTGGCACTGAATGTAACATTCAACCATATCACGCTTTTCTACGTTAGAAAATTCCATAGCCAATGCAAACTTATGATTAACGGCCGTTTACACCGCTTATAGTTAAGTTACAATTAAATTAATTAATAGTTAATTGTCAATGTTTGACAATTAACTATTAATTAATTTAATTGTAACTTAACTATAAGCGGTGTAAACGGCCGTTAATCATAAGTTTGCATTGGCTATGGAATTTTCTAACGTAGAAAAGCGTGATATGGTTGAGTGTTACATTCAGTGCCAGAGAAATTCTACTAGAGCTGCTGAAGTTTATTTTAAAAATTATTTTGATCGATGTCAGCCGTGGCTACCTACTTTTAAGAGATTATGGGATAATTTAGCAGATTATGGTTCGTTCGTTAAACCAAAATCAAAAAAAGGGATGGATGAAGATAGAGAAATAAACATATTAGCATGTGTCGCTCAGAATCCATCTATATCGACCCGACAAATTTTAACAGAAATGGGCTCCTCTCAACGCACTATTGTCAGAGTGTTGAAGAAGCATAAATTTCGTCCCTACAAATTATCAGTATCACAAACTTTACATGAAGGTGATAACATCAGACGAATAGCTTTTTGTAGATGGTTTAAAGATCAGTGTCAAAACGATCCACACTGCTCAATGAAAATATTATGGACTGATGAATTTCGTTTCACAAATTGTGGAATGTTTAATAGGCACAATGAGCACATAATATGGTCTCAAACAAATCCGCTTCACGTTGAACATAGGAGACCACAAATTAAATTTGGGTTTAATGTTTGGGGTGGTGTTATAGGATCAACTGTTCTTCCTCCTTTTATTTTTGATGGATCACTAACTGGCAATCGTTATCTTAATTTTTTACAAGATTTCGAGGAAATGTTAGATAATTTAAATTTAAGAACCCGAGCAATGCAATGGTTTCAACATAACGGAGCGCCTCCGCACAATCAACTGAATGTTATAAATTATTTAAATTTGAACTTCCGTAATCAATGGATAGTACGAAATGCACCCATTGAATGGCCGGCTAGATCCCCTGATTTATCAGTTTTGGATTTTTTCTTGTGGGGTGTACTAAAGGACACAGTATACAAAAGAACATATGAAACAATCGACGATTTAAGAGAAGCTGTCTTAGTTGCTTTTAATAACATTGGTAGGCGTAAAGTACGCAATGCTACAAATTCTGTTGTGAAGAGATGCAATTTGTGTATTAATAATAATGGAGGTATCTTTGAACATTAATAATGTTGTGTGCCCTTAATAAAAGTTCTTATAGTTTTCATTTTATTACTACATAAGATTTCAAAATAAGTTTTCGTTTGGTTTGTATTTTATCAGTTCGAAATTCAATTGTTTTCCATAAAAACCATAAAAATGTCTATATCCTCTTTATTTTTTAAAATAACCATATCAAACCTTATATCATTGTAATCAGCAAAAAATAAGCTTTTTAATGATGTCAAAACCAACTATGGTTTCCATTTAAAAAAACACAAGTTTGTGTCATAACTCGATAATGGCGAACGAAAAAAAAATATTAGCTACATAGTTTTATTTGGCGTAAAATTATCTAAAACTTTTGTCTGAACACTTTTTCTCTAAAATTACTATTAACGATGCTAAGCATGTTTAAAGAAAAACGTAAAATTTAGTTTTCTTTGAATATCTAATAAGCCATGAAAGTTATCGGAGAAACAAAAGCAGTTTTAAATCAAATTCGTAAAACTGCGCATCTTTCCCCATTTAAGCGTTTTTCTATCTCCAGTAGTTTCTGAGATCCCAATGCTAAACATTCAAAAAAACTCACCCTGTATATAGAATGCATAATTTGCGAAATATTTGCAAAAATCGCTATTCGATAAGAGTAAAAGTATTACTACCGTTCCGAATTTTGACATTTTTTTTTTATACAAAAGGTATTGAAAATTAAGTTCTAAATACTTTTATACTTGTAACGTACCTGTCTAAAAACCGTTTAACGACCGCTCGGGTATACGACTTCGACGCTCGAGCTTCTGCGTCGGGTATTCCCCGCAACAAACAACTGTTTAACGTGGGGAATACTCGGATACGTTTTGTTGATGCGTAAAAGATGCATTATAATCATCGACAGGTTTTAAAGCCGTAATAACTATGTAGCGGAAAGGTTTGATTCATGAGATGGAAAAGCTCCTCGCGATTTGGTTGATGACCAGATACAAAACAAAAATTCCGAGAGCTTCTATATACACGTAGAAACGGAGACAATGCCGGTTTTAAGGCATTTAAAGATACAATTACATTGTTGTTAGGAGGTAATGTCGCTGGATTGAAGTTAAAACTTTTTCTTATCTATTGCTTTGAGAACCCATGTGCATTAAAGCATGTTTACTATCGTGCAAACAACAAATCATGGATGACGCAAGCATTATTTGAGGAATGGTTCCTCAACTGCTTCATACCGTCGGTTAATATTGTTTGAAAAAGAACTTGCCATTTAAAATTATCCTTCTGCTTAATAATGTACCAGGTCATCCCCAACATCTTGATGATTTACACCCAGATGTAAAGGTGGTGTATCTGCCTAAAAACACAAACGCTATCCTACAACCAATGGATCAGGGTACAATAGCTACGTTTAAATAATACTATTTGTGCACAACGGTTTCCAAAGCCATAACAGCAACAGAAAGTAATGAAATAACTCGTGACTTCTGAAAGTCATATAATATTTTAGAATACATAAAGAACATTGAAACCGCGTGGGAAGAAGTGACAGAAAGATGTGTGCAGGGTCTATGGAAAAATGTAAAATGTCAGAAAGTATTCAGGAATAATTTAGATTTTGACGAAGACGAGTACACTAATGTCATACATAAAGTAGTGGAACTTGCTAAAATACTTAATTTAAAAGCTGAAGCGGAGGATATTGAAGAATTAATAGAGTTGGAAGTACAACGGCTCCCGGAAGAGGAACCAGTAGAGGAAAGTGAATGAAACCAATAAAACTAGAAGGTATGGATTCAAATGTTGAACGGTTCACGAAAGTTGAACGGCCAATAAATGAAGTTTTACAAGTTACAAAGCAGACTACATTAACGACATTCTTTTCAAAAGCTATAACCAGGACTCCTACCCTTGTAAATACTTCTATTTCTTCGCCGCCATCTCCCTTACCCAGGCCCCTCTACAGCTTTTGATAGCTCTGGTGATAAATACAATGACGACGTTTATGAACGACATTTTGCACTACATATCATAAATAGTTATTCTTCGTTTTTCACAGAATGAATTTAAATTATTAATACGTCACTTTTTAATTTTTGTATGTATTTTTATGTTCTGTAATATATAAGAGATGCAATTAAAAAGTTTGCTTTGAACTTTTGGAGAAATGTAAATGGAGAAACATATTCGTGTATGTATTGCGTATGTAATAATATAGATAGAAATAAATGTCGTATATCACGAGTATTTAAATCAAGTGACACATAATTTAAATATAAATGCATATACTGTGTATATAGGTACAATTCATTATTATTTACTTTAGCATTAAGTAACATTATGAAAGGTAAATTATAACATAGGGTACATCATAACATAATAAATTGTTTTATAGAACGATTTGTAATACGCCCAATGGAAAAGAAAATCAACACGATATTAGCGCCGTCAACAAAATAATACTTCAAACATCATACTCTTACATAACATAGAAATTTGAAGACTGCATTCCTCTCACATCTGGTCGACTAATTGAGAATAATTGTCAATGGGCATTTTACCTCATTTCGCTTCTTTCCCCCAATTACTTACTAATAAAAATAAATACCAAATTAAATTGAATTAATATTATTTTCCTTAGAAAAGTTTTATGAGGCGAAAAACAATATGGAGAACTACAAGTGGGAACGAGGACTCTGACGGAAGATTTAGTTATGCATTGTACAATGCGGTGGCCACATTTAGCAACTTTAATAATGCTCCTTAGGCTTTCCATAAAATAAATCACATTTTTTTCTAAACCCTCTAGTAATTTATTACAGCTTCGAACTCCGATATTTCAAGAACCGTTAGGAATTCGGGAAAAGTGAATAGAAACATTTTTGCTTAAAATTAGTCATTGAATTCACGTGCGAGGTTTCTCGGATACCTTGGCGGCCACCCTGTATAATAATAGTACCTATAGATATAAATAATTATCCTGTGATTTTCAATACGCCCAATGAAAAAGATAATCAAGACGATGACATAGTACCGTTGAACAAAGTATTATTATTATTATATAGTATTCATAGACACTAAGTAATATTTCTTTTAATCATAATTCCATCTTACATATTAACTTTTGACTTATTGAACATATGTCTGACTAAAAAAACTTACAATTTACATTCCTGTAGCGCGTAGACTCGCAGACTAAATAAATCATACAAAATATTACTAGCACCTACGTTACGTAGAGTATGTGTAGCCTGAACAGAGACAAATAGCACTTAACGCATCGTACGTATGTTATTTTGAATGCATCGCTCCCATAAGGGCGGTACTTATAAACCGGGAACTGTACAATTTAGATTTTTACTATAGCATTTAGCAACAGTACATGGTAGTGGGGTATTGGCAAGCTCCACCTCTGAGTCGAACCCCCTTTAACCCGCCGCGAAGACGTCGAAATTTTTAGTTTGGTATACAACACCCTTAAGATCAGGGTAAGCTTCAGCTGCTAGGGTACACCAATAATGTTTTCAACGAGTGCGCACTTAAACGCATTACGAAATGACAGAAAACAACAGCAACATTGTAAGAAAGTTCACAAACAAAACTGTTGCCAATGCTACAATGTCACGGCCGTCGCTAAAGTGTAGCCACAACTTGAATAGAGATGTGTCTCGGTTGCGTAATGATTAGAAAATAATGAGAGCCTTCGGGCTATATGCTCCTTAAAGCATTGCACTGAAATTATTTCCAATGAAAATAGAACGCGACTGGTTACTACATGTATACAGTGTGCACGCGGTCTACCTGCGGATGAATATACTAGACAAGCTGATCGATTATAAGTGGGAGAATAAGAGGGTAGCCTCTATTACTAACATTAGAGCTACGTTAAAGTCGACACCGCAGAAATCGTTACTGCGTTAGTCCGTGAAAATTGCTACTGTTACTGTTAATAACAAATTCTTTAACCAAGAATAAAGTCATTTACTGTACTGCTTTAGAGAAGATGGAAATAATATTAATCAATAAAAAATCACTACCTGGATAATTTATAAGTAGAAACTTGTTGATGCATCAAATAATCGCAATAAACAATTTTAGTAACGGAGTTCATCACGCTTCCCAAATTGTATGAGTAAATAAAAGAAATGATCGTTAATTCTAAAAACTTAAAAATAATAATTTGTCGCGTAATTGTTCTAAATTGGATGGACGAAACGCGATTTAAAAATGTACTAGTCGACTAGAGATCGAGCGTGAACAAAATTCAAATGAAATGCGCAAGTACAGCTGCTATCCTAATACAAACTCTCGGCGTCGTCGTTTTATCACACAGTAAATGCATCCGCAGCTCGCCCGCAAGCTCTTGGTATATGCAATACGTACACTTCTGATTTTGTTAAGATAAATTAATTTATTATTATTATTAATTGATTATATTATTGTACATAGTATGACTTTGAAGAAGCTAAAAGGAGTGAAGCGAAATATTGGTGAAATAAATTATAATTGTGATTTCAAATTACCTTGGTAATTGTAAGGAGTTTTTCATTAAGCGTGTCTGAACTTTAAAATTGAATAAAAAGAGTGTGCGAGATATGACGGAAACCTTTATTGCGGATTAAAGAACATTGATCAATTTTGTATGACTCTGTTGCATAAGTCGAGCTGGATCTCACCAATGATTTGAATGGTGTTGTTCTCCAGCTGGCCAATTGTTGGCTTGTTACCATAAACCAGCGACTTAACTTAGCCCCAGCGAAAAAAACTCTAAAGGCGTTAAATCGCACGATCATCTTTACGGCCATCCCACATCGCTTCTTCTGGAAATAACACGTTCTGAGAACTTTTTTTGCAACAACTTCATGTAATGCCCGATGTGTGACATGTTGCGCCATCTTGCTGGAATCACATCTTGTCCAGCTCCATGCCATCCAATTGAGGCCACTAATAGTCAGTTATGGCCCGATACCGTTCGCCATTGACAGTCACCGTCTGGCCATTCTCGTTTCGGAAGATGTATGACCCAATGACGCCGCCTAACCAAAATCCACACCAAACAGTAAGTTTCTTCGGATGCAATGGATGTTCTTGACAATGCTGTGGATTATTCTCCCTAAATGCGACAATTTTGCTTGTTCACGAAACCGTTCAAATAAAAATGCACTTTATCACTGAAGATGATTTTTTAGCCAAAATTTGGATTCCCAATCAGCGAACATACAACGAGGTTGGTGGTTTTGGGGCTTTGGTTCTTGCGTCATTTGGATCTTATACGAATGCATGCCCCAGTCTTTTCGTAAAATTGCCAAATGGAGGTGGCAGAAAGGGTACCTCCTTGTGCACGACGAGGAATCAAGAGGCTTGGGTCTTTAGCCACATTTTCAGCAAAAGCAACAATATTCTCGATTGACCGTGCGTTTCGGCGTTGTACAGGGACTGCTGGATCAGCAACCGAACCCCTTTGCTCGAATTTGACGATAAGTCTTTGACCTGTTAGCTCGGTTGGACGATCATTTCCGCCGTATATATTTCGCAGCTTGCGAAAAGTTTGGCAAACAAAGCACGGACTTTTATAATAAATTTTAACAATTTTGACGCATTGTTGAATGGTGTAGCGGTCCATGGTAAAATGATGACTATGGCAGAACACAAACATCGAAGTATGACAGCGCCACCACTTGAAACGTCAGAGCGATAACCTATAAAAGTTCGGACATAGCTATTGAAAAACCCTTTATAAAGATTTTTTTATCAACATTAGCATGTAATGGTTACCACACTTATTGATGTTTATTAAGTTAAATTTTTTATAAAATTGACGTAAGATATCTTTTGAACCACTTTAAAAATTGCTGGATTGTTGAACACACCAAACTTTTTTAAACAAATATTTGTTATAGGGTAAGTTATTTACGCCAACAGTTTAAATCTTGTCTTAATTTTATAACTCTTGTAGTTTCTGAGTTACATAATTGCGAAGAGTGGAGTTGAGCTTAGGATGTTTTACACATAGCTAAGGCGAGATTGGGCAGCTAAGAAACTTACCTTTGTTTTTACATTACATCGGTCTATAAACCCACAAAGTTTGATTAAAATCAACCATTATACTTACCCATGTTCCATTGTTACATTATTTTTGAAATTATATCATTTTTTTATTAAAAGGTCTATAAAAACAGTAGACAATTTAATGTAAATTTCCTATTTCTCTAATTCGTTTGTTTCTAATATATTTAAACCACCTTAATTACACACATTCCTACCTTGTTCATTAACAAATAAACTATGAATATTCAAGGACTCTTTGTGTACATGCATTTATAATATTTATTGATATGAAACACTGAAGGAATACAAAGTGCAGAAAGTCACCGGATATGGCGGACATATAAGCTTGACCTACTACATTCGACATGTTGGAAATTCCTTTTTTATATTCTCCTCTCTCTGGATTATTTCGCGACGGAAACATCCCACGACAGTCTACTGAAATTGGAATGCAAGAAATATACGTATAACCAGGCATGCACTCGGGGTATAGACGTTGCAGATATAAAATTGTGAAGGTCTATAAAAATAAATTATTTACATCAACAGCAGTTTGTGCTGCAAACTATTTCAGTGGGATTAGATTTTTTTTTGTTTTGATACACACCTTCTCTACCTGATGAATTATTTGTGTATGTGTATGTAAAGTAACCTTTTTTAGAGCGTTGTCTTTTTCATTAATAAATACCTTGACCTCAATTCAATTCTTAGTTAGAATTGCATATGATTTTCAATAATTAATTGGGGCGACATTGAAATTATATTAAAAGTAAAGTTACTTCGATAAAAATTGTATTTCGATGTAAAATATTTATCATCATAGAAATAATTTCAACAGCAAGCTTTTGATAATATTAATAATTCTTCTTTATTTTCCATGCGTTAAAAAGGAAACAGAATTGCAATACATACATTAAGTAATAGTAAAGCATATAGGAATGTCATAAATACTGAACAGTACCATATATAGTATGTCGTCTGCTATTTAATTGTTGTTATTTCTAAGCATTGAATGTAGGATTTACATACGTCAATAATTACTAACCTTCAATCAAGTCTAAGCTGCATTGACTGTTGCGCTTTGGCTTTTTGCTCTAGCTGCTCCATACGTTTTTATATTACTTTATTTCATTGAAATACTATGCACAGGATTTAAAAACATGTTTAGGGTTGTACCAGTAAAGCGAAGTAGACGTGATCCAACCAAATTCCGCGAATTTTTGTTGTTATTCCAGCCATTTTTTTCTGCTATTAGGTCTGCATGACACTCTCCGGTCATGCAGTAATTTCGTAATACATACCTCACAATTTCAGGTTCTTGATTATGGTACAGTGAATTGTAAAACTGAAAGACTAAATTCAGCATTTCTTAACGTGAAGGTCACAAAATAAGTATGTAATATAATACGTATATAGATTTTAATATCTTTTTTAATTCTTGTGGTAAGGGATTTTTCCTTTTGAATTTTGTTTCAAACTGCTCACATGTACATACTACCTAAACTTATACAGGGTGAGTCATTAGTACCCGCTTCTTCGATTGCTATTTTGTGTTTTAAATAAAAGAAAAAACAATTAGTGGAAGACCCATGGTTGCTTGTGGCGCATATTGTAAAAATACTTTAAGCTCTGACGCACTTCCGGTTTCACCGGAAATGCACGGAAATTTTTTTAAATGACTCACCCTATATATTTTTGGATTTTCTTGTACTGCTTTAAATTGTCTGTTCAACTGTTTTTTCTTTTTCAAAATTGAGCCAATAGTTTCTAGTTATTAATTTTTTTGGAAAATATTTGACCAAAACACGTGTTCAGAAAAAAAGTCATTTTCACATTGTTTTTAAAAGTAAAAACATTAACCTTGGTGGTGCTTGTAGCCAAGAAAATTCTGCATCATTTGGTAAAGTTGCACTCAACAATACCTCAAAAAACTTTGTTTTTTCAAAGCCTACTTCCTGAAATTTTCACATACCAAAAACTTATTTTTTTTAAATGGAACACCCAGTATTTTATTGGGGCATTTTGTTACTTTTTTTATTCTCTTTCATTTTTGTTAACAATGTCCTATTACCTATCTTTTGTAATTTCTGAGATAATCACTATAGGAGCAATTAGCGGTCAATTAAAGAACTACGAGCGCTGTTGTTTTATGCACCAAAATATTCGTTCAACCAATGGACGGCAGGAATAGCGTACCACTTCCTTAGTCAACTGTCAAACAAAGTAAATGTTAAATCCAAATATCCCAAAAGTCACAATTTTACAGAATGAAGAGCATCGGATTTCAATTTTTTAATTCCGGCAATGTCCAGTTGCAGTATTTCGTTTTTGACACTGTTGGTTAACAACGAAATAAAATAGAGGTTATGTTTACTGACATATTTGAAGATGTCTTCAAAAAGTTTTGAAAATCCGTCCGTAGATAGCGAAGATACTCTCCTCTATTAACATTTTCATCAAAGAAGTAAGGTCCAATTATGTAACTACCCACTATTCCTCCGCACAGTTTTAATGATCAAAGATTTTAAAAGTTTACAAGTGTGATAAAGTGGGAGGGTTTTATGTGTTATAATAATGGAAATTGTGATGATGAACGTATTCACTTTAATAGAAGGTGGCTTCGTTGATAAACAACGCCAATTGACAAAAATGTAAGCGATTATGAAAATTTCTTTCATATAACCTTGTGTATGAATATGATACTGGTGAATTTCATATTTCCTAATGATTCTGGATTCTCAAATTTGACTTACATCTAACTGTCGACTAATTTTCGTAGTACTTGTATAGGGGTGTTTGAGTACCGTAACCGTCTTATCCTCACCAGTTGTTGCTTTTATCGCTCTTTCTTTTATATTCAATACTTTCTGTTCACTCAAACCGTCCCTTTATAGTTTCGAAGGTTTTTGGCTTCGGTTGACTTCTATCAGGGATCGTTGTGCATAAAGTCTGGATGCTAGCAAATAGTTTCTTTCAGATTCACCCAAAACGTCAATCATATCTATTAACTCTTCATAAGAATAATTCATTTGGATGATAGCTAATAGCGATGCTTTTATAAGTTTGACATAAATGTATACCGACTTTCTTTAACAGTTGACCCAGGCAGTCAGCCGCATTCCAGCCTTTATTGGACGAATATTTGGGTGCATAGAACAGCGCCCGTAGTTCTTTAATTGACCGCTAATTGCTTCTATAGTGATTATCTCAAAAATTACAAAAGATAGGTATAGGACATTGTTAACAAAAATGAAAGAGAATAAAAAAAGGAACAAAATGCCTCAATAAAATACTGGGTGTTCCATTTTTAAAAAAATAAGTTTCTGGTATGTGAAAATTTCAGGAAGTAGGCTTTGAAAAAACAAAGTTTTTTTTAGGTATTGTCGGGTGCAACTTTAGCAAATGATGCAGAATTTTCTTGGCTACAAGCACCACTAATGTTAATGTTTTTACTTTTAGAAACAATGTGAAAATGATTTTTTTCTGAACACGTGTTTTGGTCAAATATTTTCCAAAAAAAATTAATAACTCAAAAACTATTGGCTCAATTTTGTAAAGGAAAAAACAGTTGAACAGACAATTTAAAGCAGTACAAGAAAATCCAAAAATATATAGGATGTCATTAAAAAAAAATTCCGTACAGTTCCGGTGAAACCGGAAGTGCGTCAGAGCTTAAAGTATTTTCACAATATGCACCACAAGCAACCATGGATCTTCCACTAATTGTTTTTTCTTTTATTTAAAACACAAAAGAGCAATCGAAGAAGCGGCTACTAATGACTCACCCTGTATATGTAAGTTATCCTATAAGTGAAGTTTGAAACTCTGTCGGGTAATAAATGTATTATTATTATTATTATTTATTATATCTTATTGGTAGAGCTATTACGTATTAAAAACAACATAGTGGGATTTAATTTGCAACCTGTAATATGTGTTATAATTTTATGGACACGCCTTAAATAATTAATGATTAATATAAAAAGTTAATCTAAAATCGAAGCAGCGCAGCGCGACAATTATTTCCAGGTGAATAAATATCGTCATTAGTTCTTCTCATCTTTCACTTATAGAAAATCAGTACACGTACATTCTGGCAGCATAACTGTAACTGAAAATCCATCCATGCGACATTCACCACATACACACACACAAACTCATTCGACATGTCTTTCTTGAACTGAATATTACTGTCACTGAACTGGACGGAATTTCCTGGCGTCTAAAAACGGCACTGCGACGGCACGGCTACATCTATGGCTTTTCACGGGCGCATATTTTAAGTTATTTCTTCGCCCGCTCTCTGCAGGCAGAGTACACTGGTAAACCTTTAGATGTAAGTGTGTTTTGTGGTCATAAAACCCGCACGAAACGAATAAGATGTCACAAAATAGTGATGCGCTCCGGGGGATGTCTGTTGGAATTGTTACATGTTGTAATAAGATCTTTTCAGGATACACGAAAGATATGATTAAAATAAAAATAGGAATTTATTTAAAATGCAATAGGTATAAAACATATATCTCGTTTTAAAGGAAACTGAAGATTGTAGGAACTGTAAGTGTAAAATTTGCACTTTAAAAACACAAATTGTTGTTCGGAATTATAAAAGTATTTTTCAGTCAGCTTTCGAACTAAAATTTAAATTCACTGCCGAAGGCAATAGCTCAACCATATGCTTTTGTTTTCGTGATTTGTGTTTACTAAATTACAAAATATGATTCTGAAAAACCGTCTGTGAAAGACTAACATACGAGGATGGTTCGGAAACTACGTTAGGCCACGTAGTTTCCAAAGAAAACGCATTTTTGTTGAAAAATACATTTTATTTTTTAATATAGTCTCCAGTTCGCTGAACACACTTATTCCAAATTAGTAATGCTTTTATTGTAGGTCGATGAATCCAAGTCCTCAGAATAGTTATTTACAGCATCGACTACTTCGGAATTAGACGAAAATCTATTTTTTAGATTTAGAAAGAGATGATAATACCTGGGAGCCAAATCTGGGGAATAGCGCGAATGAGGCACTAATTCAAATCCCAATACATGAATTTTTGTCATTGCAATTGTAGACTTGTGAGCAGATGCGTTATCCGTATGGAAAAGCTCTTTCTTCTTTGCCAAATGAAGGCGTTTCTCTTTGATTTTGTCGCTTAATTGTTGCAACAAATTATTATAATACTCTCCATTTATTGTTTTCTCCTTTTCTAAGTGGTCGACCAAGATAATACCATGAGAATCCCAAAAAACATTTGCCATAACCTTTCCTATTGACAAAACCGTGTTTGCCTTCTTTAGTGACGCAGAATATTTTATTGTCCATCGTCTGGATTGTTCTTTGGTTTATGGAGTGTAATGTTTGCTCCAGGCTCCATCGACGGTAATGAAACGGCGCACAAAGTCTTTCTGATTGCGGCGAAAACGTACCAAAAGTTTGCGGGAAACTCTCAAATGAGTCAGTTTTTGCTCCTGTGGGAGTAACCGGGGCACCCAACTCGCCGTATATTTTTTTATAAACGATTCTTCACCTAAAATTCTGTGCACACTGTTATTTGAGATACCTAAAATGCCTGCTATCTCGCGCACTTTTATTCGCCGCTCGTTCAATACGATACGGTGGACTCTTTTCAATCAACCATTTCCGGAACAGAAACAGTTTTTGGATTCTACAGAATTGTAAAGAAAATTCCCGGGAATTCGCGCCATCTCTCTGTCAGGCCACGTATTTTCAAAAGCATCCTCGTAAATTTAAGTCTTCAATAGTCTTTAGATATACTATATAATCACAGTTAATTTTTTTGTTCAAATATCTTCGAAGAACGAATGCGGAACCGCGTGTTGTATTTCACTAGGAATGATTTGTAGTATTTAAACTCGTGCGAAATAACATTTATCAACTTTAATATATTGGAGAAAATGACTGTGGTTACTTAATTGTGACAAGTGAAATTACTACCGCGAGATCAAAAATTATGTTGATGAAGGTTTGCCATGGAATGTCAAACGTCTGTCTTAAGTTATATCATTAAGTGTCATACTGTCATTAATAGTTGTCATTATATTTTCTCTCTGACATCTTCTAGTTCTTCAATTATGGTTTACACCACAGCACTCGTATTTTAGAACAGGTGTACTAGTTAATGGTATTTGGGAATACAGTAAGCGTTTATGTTTGGATAATTTTCGTGTTATGTTATTCAAACATGTAAACCATTTTGTGTTATTTTTTTATAAAATATTTCATAAGAATCGCAAAGTAATCCAACATATAGGAATTATAGAGTGCTTTTTTGCAATGTATGTAAGCAAAATATTAACACAGATATTCTCACGTCAGTCTGTATGAACCTTTTAGTGTCAAGTCTTAGCTTTACGCTAAATAGAGCCCAAACTTAAAACTTCAACAATGAAAAGTCAGACTGACATAAATATGCTTAATTATATTGTCGTTCAACCTGTCATCGTGACAGCATTTCGTTTAAAAAAAAGAATTCGTCTATACACCGTGTGTCAAAAGTTGAGAAAATCAAAAATTTTTTGTGCGTTTTACGGAAAACTGTAATAAAGCTGTAGGCGGACGCGAAAAAGGCGATTCAAGCTCGAAGAGATTGCAAATACAACTATAGTCCGTCTCAACCCCATTATGTAGTACAGGTCTTATGGCAATTGATTTTGTGGTTGCCAAATCATCTCATTGTATAATGTCGTTATAGTTCCGGTTTATTATCTGACATTCTTTGTAATCAAAACATAACCCATTCGACTGTTTGTCATTCGATTGATGCATACAAAAAATTAGTAAAAAAAATAGTAATATGAAACACTAAAAGGAAAGAATATATGGGAAGATGGATTAGTTAAAACGGGATATTTGTAATAATACAATCCTTTGGGTTGGTTCTGTAGAAATTTATTTAAAATCTGACAATATAGTAAGCCATAGTAAATAAATTAATATTTCAAGGAAATACCTAAAGTATACAATTTTCTTCGTTACTGAGTATTGACATCTTGATCTACTATCCGCTATAAATTCAGACAAAGACAAAGTTAATTACAAATTTATTTTTCATAAAAAGACTTTTTCATTTATAAAAGCAACTTAAATAATACATATTCATGAACCACACATACACATATACTTTTCTTTTTAAAATGTTACATTACATGACTTATATAGTCTTATTGAATATTAGTATGTTAAAGTACATTCCGTTATACATTTAAAGACACAAATTCATTTTTCAAAAATATACTTTCCCATTTATAAGAACAAGTTAATAAATACATAATAACATTTATGAAAAAAATAACCATGACCATACAAAGGAGTAGGTACACATATTGTTTTATTTTTCCTCAATCACTTAAAGAATCTTGATCTGATGACATTAATACTAAACTCTTCAACATCGTTTGGCAAGTTATCTTCTACCCACATTTTGCTTTCGATGTCTTTTACGTGGCCAATGTAATTCTGACAGTTGTTCATTATTACATTCTGATAACCCTCCACAATTAATTGTTCAATATCTCTTTGTCTGAATGTCGTATTGTGCATTTTAACGTAGTGCTTAACTTGTGCCCACACCATTTCAATGGGGTTTAATTCGCAATGATGAGGTGGAAGCCGAAGAACGTAATGCCCTTTATTCTTTGCAAATGCATCAATTTTGTTTCTGTCATGCTGAGACCTAACCTCTGACACACAAGCCAGTAAATCTCCGAATATAAAGATGGAGTTATTAAGAGATTACTAAGGATAATAAGAGATGCAATATCCCTATTAAACCTGTACAGCATAATGGGTTTGAGACGGACTGTAGTAAACATATATTTACAAATTTTATGTCAGTCAAATGTCAGTATGACAGTTAACCTAATAATTTAATCAGAATGATTTCAAAAGAATGATATCTAAGACGGACGTTTTAAATTCCTTGGCAAACCTTTATCAATACAATTTTTGATCTCGCGGTATACACAATTTTTAGGTGTAACTATAGATTGAATATGTAACTGAGAGTCATATTAGCAGCCTATGCAAGTGGCTAGCATGAGGTTTTGCTTTAAAACAATTGAAAAAATGAAGTGTGGCCACCACACGACTTTGTTATACATATGTGCGTTTCAAATTATACAAAAATTGTTCTAAATTAGTTTTTATCTTCTTTAAAAGTAAACTTGTAAGTGTGTTACTTCAGGTACGAATTTTGAGTTCATTTTATATAAAAATTAATCAAACTCCTATTCTAAGTGGTTTGTCTTAATAAATCTCAATAGAATACATAGTTTATCAGATATTTGCAAAAAATTGCTACTCGATAAGAGTAAAAGTGTTACGAATTAAAAAAAAATCTTTTATACAAAATTATTCTAAATACAGTTGTAAATACTTTTGTACTCTTGATAAATCTGTATGGAATGCATAATTTACGATATTTGCAAAAAATCGCTACTTGTTAAGTGTAAAAAAGTCTTATTTCTGTCGGAATTTTGACATTTTCTTTATACAAAATGTACTGAAAGTCAAGCTTTGAAACTTTTATACTGTTAAAAGTATCTGCCTAGAAAGCATAACTTGCGAGATATTTGCAAAACACTTATATTTTCTACTTCCGGTAGGAATTTTAAAACACTTTTTTATAATTTTTTTTCAAATTAACTTTTGAGTACATTTAAATTCTTTATAAATTTGTTTGAAATTCCAATTTTTCACTGAAGTAAACTACTACTTCCGGTCTGCCGATTTTACTGAAAATCTAATGAGATTTCAAGAGGGAGATTATAGTAGTAAATATAAAGTTTGGTATCGGTAGCTTTGGCCGTTTGGACGCTATCGTGAACACATACAGTCAAACAAACAGATAGAGATAGATTTATTAAAAACCACTTTTTCGATATCACGGAACTTCAAAACGTGGACATCTGCAAAAATCTCGAGATCACAATACTTCCTTATAAAGTAATAATCAGTAAAGTTTTCATTCCTTGTTATCGTACGCCGCGTTAGCAGGAGGTTCTTCAAGTGAGAGTGAGAGGGTCTATCTTAATCTGATAATTCAGTGACCGGAAGTAATAGTTTACTTGACTGAAAAAATCAAAATTTATCAATATATTGTCTACTATTAAATTTAGTCAAATTTCCTATGGAATACAAAAGTACTAAAAAGTAAATTTTAGAAAGATTTTATAGACAAATTTTTCGAAATTCTTATAGAAAAACTGTGTTTTACAAATATCTCGCAAATTGTGCAAACTATACAGAGTTATCTACAGTAGAGAAGTATTTAGGGCTAGAAGTAATACTTACTTCTACTCTTTTCAAATAGCAATACTTTCCACAATTTTCATCATTACGTTTATCTTTGTGATTCAACTTCTAATGTGGTTACCTTTCTTCATGATGAAACTATTCATTTATTATTAAGCTGCACCTACTAAAGTACTCTCTAGCCCCAGGCAAGTTAAATATTAGTATATGTGTCCCTAAACAAAACTGTATACTATCCCAAAAGGTGGAGCATACCACTCGAACAAAAATGGATGATAATTTAATCAAAATATATGATTTTAGGCATTACTCCCATATAGGCGTGGTGGCTAAACACACCCGATTATTGAGCGATAGCTTGACTATGAAATGAAAAAATTGTTAATAAACTTAATTAAATATAACACAAACACGAGCCTAGGATAAAATTTCTATTCTCATTAAGTATAATATAGTAATTAATTATAAATGTCATGGAGGACTTGCATTTGATGTACGTACAATCTCTTCAGTTGTCATTACTTAATTCAGTGTGAAATTTAAGTGAGATGTTTTCAGTGAACAAACAAGAGATTAGACCTTACGGGGGCTGGAGACAATAGACGGCATCTCCCCTTATCAGACAGTTCTTGGTGATATTGAGGGTTAGTAACGTGTTAAAATTTCCGCAATTGCAATGACGTTTAATCTTTTTTAATATCGTATTTGAATGTTATATTATTTTATTATAAATTTGCTTGAAAGACATTCTCTTGTTATTTAGAATACTAAGTATATTATATAATAACGATGTGCAAAATGTCTTCTTAATACTCTTCCAATGTTTTTTCGTTTTTAAAACAAAGAACAAATGTATTTATACAAACTCGTTTTCGACTAATTTAAAATATTTGATATCACTGCTTTAATTTTAATCTTTAAAGATAATATCAGTAAAGTATTGTCGAATTGTACGTTACTGTGTTTCAATCCATTATTGTTGTGTGGTTAATAGACGCTATAGAAAGGGTGGCTATTTAAAAATTATTGCAAGATATTGCTTATTGGATAATTTACTTAAATGTTTGATAAATAATTAACATTCAATGATATATGAAGGAAGAGTTGTTTAAATACTAATATCTTTAAAACCTAGATCATAATCGTCCCTGAATTGATGCTGCCCAATTAAGGCTGGCGTCTCGGTACGCTGCACCGGACAATATTCACGTTGAAAACATGCCGACATTTTTTTGATAAGAAATGGAAACTATTAATTTAATTGTTATAAAAAGTACACAGTTATGTTAAGGAAACTTGATTCGAGGTCGTAGGGGGTTTTTAAATGTCTAATTGGGCTGTTTTTATACTATATACTGTGAATAAAATACCCCTTTTAGAGGTAAAAATAAATATTTTTTATCTGTAATTTTCAAATAAAGTATAGCATTCTTGCACCCCCCTTGACCTCAAAAAATTAGTTTGCATTGTAACAAAAATACTGCAACGAAAATAATATCTTCGTTTGTAAATGGTATCCAAAATAAAAATGCGTGGACATTATATGAAATTAGGGTTACAATTCAACTATAGTGTGAAGAAAAACCGTTAAGATGCAGAATTATCACGCCAGGAACTTGAATATTAGTGTAGCTTCTGGGCATTAGGGGGCACTGGAAATTGTGCGTATATATGTACCTATTATTAATTAAAAATGTCAGGATAGGTACTTTTATTTACGCAAAAGTACAATTGCTCACAATACTTCGTCTAATAATAAAAACAGTTATATATTATTATTATTATATATTCAACAGTTTAACACTTTGCGGAATGTAATATAAAATATATACCTATAAAAAACAAAAACGATAATAAATTTGCTATAGGTATAATAATCTTACACATTGTTTACTTTCGAGCGATGTATATTTATAGCAATTTTTGACAGTTTGACATTATTTGAAATATGTGTGTTGTGATAACTGGACGAAAAGGGAAAACCTTTCTTGATTTAATATATGATATAATTAACTTCTTATAATGTTATCTAATTACGATTACATGTGTATTGTATTGTACTGAAATAAGTAAAATCTGCAGTGGTACAGCTTATATCTTGATAATCTCGAAGACTTAAAGAATGCTTCTGCTCGTACTATTATCAGAATATAATATCCAAACAATCACATAAACATGGATAAACCACATAAACATGGATAAACTAGAAGATGGTATACCAACTCTAGGTATATTTTATTTAGTCTACTTCAGAAAATTAAATAATTCTTGATGCACAAATTTATTGAATTCTGCGACGGGACTACAAAGGCATTTTGATACCTATAAATATATATAGGTACATTTTTTACTTATTCAATAAATTTTGAAATTTACCGGTGCTTAACGCAAATTATCATTGTGTACATTACTCTAAATAAATACTAATTCATTTATTCATAGTGTATGATTAAATAATTAAAAAATATGTACCTATGTATTTATTAATAAGAGTCTATTTGAAATATGTAAATGTACAATAGCTTAAATTACATCAATAACTTACGAAAGTAATTTTTATATTATACACGTACACACAAACAAAGAAGCTGAAAGATTTACTGTTGCAGAGCATAACAAAATCTATATTATTCCTACTAATAATATTTATACGTCTAATTTGCTATGATTCCGATTGATAATTGGTAGAAAGGATTAAATATAATACCTATACACGATAAATATAACAAGCTTTTTTGAAAACTTTTTGGCTTATGAGCCGCCATCTGAAAAAACCGCTAAATTTTTGCACTATACCAGTTTTTACAAAATATCTTCCAAAGTATTCCAATACTTCCCGAGATAGACCTCTTTGAATTTACAGATTTTTTCTTAAAAATGTAAAAATCAAAGATTTTTAGTTGGTTTTTGCTCGATAGTAAGTATATAGTGAATCCTACGCTAAAGTTTGACACTGCATTTATAGTAGAGGTAAATAGCTAAAGTTCCGAAGCTCCAAATGTGGCTTGTCGTCCAGACACATTTTGTCTTATATAACAAAATATCACCATTTGGTTCTTATAATGTAAAGTTGTGGTATATCTGACACTTTTGTTGATGAAACTTATGTAGTATATAATTTATTTATAATTATTTATCAATTATTTATTTACTTACAAATTTATTGATATATAATTCACAGACCTATTGAATATATGAGATATACAAACTTAGCAATAAATGAACTTTTTTTTGTTTTTAATAAATAGATACATTAATTTTGTCAGTATTAAGTTATTGCGTAACGTGTCTTCCTAA
Source organism: Amphimallon solstitiale (assembly GCA_963170755.1). Classification (NCBI taxonomy): domain Eukaryota; kingdom Metazoa; phylum Arthropoda; class Insecta; order Coleoptera; family Scarabaeidae; genus Amphimallon; species Amphimallon solstitiale. The sequence goes on from OY720680.1 coordinate 127,733,926, forward strand.
AAGACTACAAAAATATTCAAAAGAGAGTATCATAGTCTAAACGAGCTAGAAGAATCAGTTTGGTCTTAAACTTTAGCTACCTACCTCTACTATAAATGTAAAGAACGTAAACGGCTTTTTTGCTCAAACTAATACTTAAGGAGATATTTTGTAAAAAGAGGCTAAAAAATTTAGCGGTTTCTTCAAGATGGCGGCGTCTGCGGTAGTGGGGAAAATAAGAAAACTTGGGACTTTGAAACAGTGTACCAATCCATACACCATATCAAAATATCAAAGGTACCCTAATTAATTGAACCATGCGAGATTTTTTGGTATAGTTTGACTGGGCTATATGTATATTCTCCAAGGATATTACATCGGTGGTGTTTCTATCACAGAAAGTTAATATTCTACGTTTTAGATATCTCTTGAAGGTACTAGATTTGGTAGACCATATAAAAATATGGCACAATAGGCTTAAATTATGTGTTCTGCATGTTCAACCATTTCGTCAGGTAGATAGCTTCTTTTTCGGTGGTTTATACCAAAAATTCTTTATGTTGTCATTAATAGTGAAATATTAGGTAAGTCTATTAAAAGAATATAATAGTTGATATGTCATCTTTGGATAATATGGAAAATCAAAACCTTATTTTGGCAAACTTACTTCAGTTCGGTAAAATATATTTAGGTACGTTTAACAACTAAAATAATTACTTTCACTTCTGAATGTTGCGCATCTCCAATATTATTTAAGAAGATAATAAAATATGAATAATGTTAAGTACAGAAGCGCAGTTGATTTTTGCCAAAAACACTAGTGTCACCTATAGACAACCTATAATTAAACAGATTTACTATGAAAATTAATTGTGGACTAAAATATAAACGTAAGTAATTAATACCTATTGATCTTTTCTGGTTACATTCTGAATCATATCTCCTAAACACACAGTTAAAGTTACGAAAATCACAATATAAGCTGTATGTTTTAGTTCATATGTTCAGAGACCGGACACGAGCGGCCGATGACTCATCACCCACGCGCACTATTGAAATTTTGTATTTTTAAAAAGTTTTTAATTTTATTTATATAATTGGATAACAAGTGGGTGGTGATCTATAAAATACAAAATACTTTTTTATTTGTTTATATTGTAGTTCAAATCGAGTAAATTCTCCGTACTTTATTAATCTCACGAAATATAAGGTAGGTAAATAGAAGAAAGGAATTTAACATTAAAATCGACTTTTTTGCTGTCCGTTTTCTCGACGAAACCAGATGTTGCATCACCATACGAATAGTGCTATTCAATAACTGCGTGATGTTATACATTATTTCTTTTGTCATTCATTACACAATGTTTAGAATAAAACTGCAGTCTATGGTCGACTGTTCTACTTTTTCTACCCTTTGTAACACATCACACAAAATGTCACTCATAAATATTTTATTTTCATTACTTTTTAACAGTTTTTGTGCGGCAATAGAAGCTTGATGGCATTGTCCATCATTCTTTTTACAATGACCCATGTTTTAAATCCAAAATTCATTAAACACATTACAAATTAAGCGAGAAAGAATACTTCAAACTGACTTGTTCTTTACCATGTTTATAGTCACATGAATTACTAAATATTGTTATTATTATTACTTCAAAAAATATTTTTTCCAAACATAAATTGTTTTATTCCTATTTATTTTATAAGGTGTACCTACTTGAAATTTTATAAATTGCTATAAATGAATGCTTGTATTTATTGATGCTTGACTGTTGAGATTATTTCTATATAGGTAGTCAGGTTCGTAATAAATACTAGCATAAATTTAAAATACCTATATAGACAAAAACGTGTTGAAAGCGTTTCTTTAATAATTTTTTGTGCCTGTTAGTTTTTTGTCTGTCTATGTTCGAGTTCATTTAAAAGCCCCAGATATAAATTTGTTGCTGTAATAGCAATCTACATTTCTATTGCTTCATCTCTCATCCTCAATTAAGTTCGTCTATTTGCCAACATGAACCGCCACATTACCGACACCTAATCCTACCCCCCCCCCCCCCCCCACATTATATTCTTCATCACCTCCAAACTGAAAACTAAACGCCAGCCTTAAAGCTACTATTGGCGTACGAAATCTTTATATTGTATACGTCTGTATGTTATTCATTAACTTTTTAATGGCGCAACCAATATTCTTGATATTCTCAGACCATATTTATATCGCCAGTGCGCGTAAAATAGGTTATCAACACATTCGTTAGGTGTCGCTGAAGTCAAATTATTGACAAATTCTATATTTATGGCCCAACATGACACATATTCACAAATAGTTTAGTGAAAAAAAAATGAGAATCGCAAAATCTGGACACGATAGGTGGCTCAGTGAACAATATGTTCGCGTGATTACAAAATTGTTTTGGTATATGCTGCCGCTGTTTACATATAAATATTCTTTCTTTTTGAATTAGACATAGGCCATATTTCGGTCTTTTGCAATCCCAGTTCCCACGATCTTTTCTGTCTAGAACTCAACCAAATCAAACTCATCGCGCCACCTATCGGAAAGGGCAGAACAACATCTGCCGGACCAGCTAGTGAACCAGCCTATATATGTAATTATTTTATTTGTCCTATAAATGGTTTGTACTGTTGGACAATAAAGACTATTATTATTATTATTATCATCACAAGTAACGTTCAAAAGTAAAATAAAGATTTCAGATAAAATTGAATGTGTAATTAGACAGTAATCTTTCATCATTCACAATGGCTATTTGCCTCAGCAATTAATATCCAAATTCCTTCGTTATTACAGTAATATGTCATATTATCTTCAATATGTTTCCGTTATCTCATCATTCTATGAAATATGTTTTATATGCTAAAACTACGGATAAATTTAAGTATTAGCAAATCCCAAATGTCAATTTTGACATTTTTCGGGAAAAATAATATTGCCTGATTCCTTTATTATTGTATTATTTCCGCAATATGACGTATCCTTGTTAAATAAAGAAAGTTACGATTGCTAAAATGTCTTCTATCTCTGTTTAATTACTATAGAGTATGTAGATCGCATTTCGATACTTATTTCATACGGTAGACATATTAATCTTTTTAATTTGTATATGTTTTTTTCCTTCTCTTGCATTTACGTCATACGAGATGGGTCGAGCGACGTTTGTATATTATAGCTACCAGCTACATACATTAACGGTAGAATGGCAAAGAAAAAATGGGTAGGCAGTAGTTTATTAGTAGTGTCCGTTATATTGTATTGTCTTAAAGTAAAAAAGCTGATTTGGTCATTTTAAGATTATTCCCTAACTAGTTTTGAACATTAGTAATTTGAACTGAGCAACAGATAATTCCAAGTCGTCACTAAAAGAAATTTATTTATTATTTGTTTTAGTTTTGTTAATGGTACCATCATTAGTAAAAAAAACGAAGATAAATAAAACTGATAAGGTCTCAAAGTTGAACCTAGCGGAACACCATGTTTAATTTCAAGGTTACTTGCCGTATTATTGCCATATTTAATATATTAATAGCGGTCAGTAAGGAAACACCGAATCAGTAATTTTCAAAAATATTATGATATTAATATCATGGTACAAAATATGTAGGTATATACAGGCTGAGTCAACTACGCGGGTAAGGCCGATTGTACCTTTACGAGTAAAGATATTTCGAAGCGGTTTTTTTCTTGTGGTAGCTGTTCATTAGGGGCACATTTTAAAAATATTTTGTATTATACAGAGTGTTCCATAACTTGGTGGCTAACCATAGTTATAGTTTTTTAAATGGAACACCCTGTATATTATTGCATTTTTAAATTTCCCGTATAATTTTTAGTCAAAAAGCTATAAGATAGTATAGGCCTAAAGTGTAAAGTTTTTGACTTACTCCCATTTTTCTGAAAAATTCAATGTTTGTATAAAATTATATTTCCCGAAAACGACGTATTAGATGGACAAAATTTTTTGCAGTATTGTTTACAATAAGAGGTCCTAATAGAAGCATGTTTTATTTTTTTACAGTTAGTAACTGCATGTGCAGGGAACTGGATTAAAATTAGATGACACGTTTTTGTATAAAAGTCAATTTTTTTAAATGGAACACCCTGTATATCAGTTCATTTTTGAATTGTTTATTAAATTTCATGTCAGAAACATGTAAAACGTTAATACTTTAAAAGTGACTATTACAGAGTTATTGTCGTTTTTTGATATGCCTTTGTTAGTTTTTGCAAAAAAGTCCATTTTTTCAAATGGAACAGCCTGTATATTATTTCATTTTTGAATTTCTTATTAAATTTCACATCAAAAACACGTGAGACGTTAATACTATAAAAGTGACTATTACTGAGCTATTGTCTCTTTTTGATATAATTTTGTCAGTACTATACTATATTAATTATACCACAAAACTGACAAAATTATATTAAAAAGAGACAATAGCTCAGTAATAGTCACTTTTAAAGTATTAACGTCTTAGATGTTTTTGATGTGAAATTTAATAAGAAATTCAAAAATGAATGGTGTTCCATTTGAAAAAATTGACTTTTTTGCAAAAACTAACAAAAGCATATCAAAAGACGACAATAACTCTGTAATAGTCACTTTTACTGTATTAACGTCTTACATGTTTCTGACATGAAATTTAATAAACAATTCAAAAATGAACTGATATACATGGTGTTCCATTTAAAAAAATTGACTTTTATACAAAAACGTGTCATCTAATTTTAATCTAGTTTAGTTGGTATAGGTTCTGTCAAACACCGCATTCAATCCTAATTTGGAGTAGATTTTACATATTATTCCAAAAAGCCACTCTTGTACAATAATATTATTAACATAAATTCCTTACACTTGCAAAAAATAATAAAATTTAAAATTGGTGACAAATTACTAAATTTTCAACTACCTATTTAGATGTCAGATCAATTTGTTTACTACATTTTAAGCTGTGTTCTATGTTTTGGCGGCATATTTGAATCACTTCTCTGAGACAGGTGAAAATTGTATCAAAATTGTGTACTTGTCTGTATCAGTCATAAAGAATACATATTGTTCGACATTTGTCAAGATGAAGTTGTCAACCAAATCTTTGGAGTTTTTTATGCGTAAATACAATCGAATTATTTTTGTAAACATTGCCACAGTCACATTGCAGTTGTAAACATGTTAAAAATATATTTTTAACCATTATTATTCAGGTGGAATGACTCTCTCTTCACATTTATTCCTAGTTTGTTTATGTGTGAAGTCATTTTTATTTTCTTTTAACTAATGAATTAAACCTGGCGTATTTTTCCCAAGACTAAAAATACTTAATTTTGGAGTTCTAAAACTGTCAGTTGATGTACAGTCTGATTTAAAACAATCGTTGTATATAATTTACTGCATATAGTGTACTGTGGATACGTTATAATCGATGTGCTGTACTGAACACACCATTCACAGAACACTATAGTGAGTGATTAATGTTGAAGGTTCGTTCATATATAATATACATACTTAGATATAATTTACTCTTCTTTTAATGTCATGGACATAAAACCAACTGACATCTCAGTTTATTGAGCGAGTTTGTATTGAAGTTTTTGAAACTCATCGTCATTATTTGTGGAATTTTTCGGTATACCCGTTATATTATGAATTATGTTATTATTTCTGAACGCCTTATGGTGCTGCCATCTACCTTTCATTATTTAAAGACTTCCTACATCTCTCCCGAATGTATTCCGATTACTCATAAAAACAATAAGAAACCTTGAATATATTTCATGTATTTATGCAACAAAATTATGTGTGGCTAATAAGTAAGCATTTTATTCACATAGATCTCAGAAAATATAGTAGGTACATACCTACAACGTTAAAATATTTAGTAGCATGATTCATCCTCATGTTTTTAGTATATGTGTAAAAAGACTTTCATTGTATTATATATCTATTAAATCATTTACTGTTACACTGCAACAAATTTAAATTATGTTAAATTTATCATAAAATTAAACATGTACATAAATTATTAAATAACAATTTTCTTTTTTCCTCTTTCGTTTTTGCTAATGAATAAACATAATTGCATTTTTGTATATACATTTAAATTTAAACCGATAATCTCTATATTTACAAGTTGTATAACTTTATCAACATTTCAACTAATTAAAGAAATAATCACAACAAATACCTATTACACCGTACATATTTGTAAATACAGAAAACACTCAATTATATATAAGGCAACAAACAACATTTCTAGGTATATACATTAATAGTACGTGTTCCGCTTAATAAATTAACAATATAAATATATCTACCTTATCCCCAAACAAAATAGAAAATGTCAAATTATTTATTACGTTTTCATATCATTCTCTAAATATTCATTCGTAGGAGACGACCTCCGTATCTCACAGATACTCTTAATAATACAACCGGCTAGAATGAAAGAGAAATAAAAAAGTCGGGCATAGATCGCCGTTTCTGAACGCAACCGTCGCACTCATACAAGTCTGTATATAGAAGACGTGCGCTTGCGTACAATCTACAACCCAACCCGGTCTCTAGTCAGTTTCCTTAGAACCCGGTCTTTGTGTGATCGAGTGGACATTATACATTCGTTTTTAAAAAAAAAAGTGCCTGGAATAATCTAATTTTATAATAGTGTTTTCCCTTTCTGTTTTATTGTGATAAATATTTGCTATTAAAGCACCAACACACAAAGGTATGTCGAGTTTGATTCAAAAAAGTGACCGATTCGTTTGGAGAAGTACAGGCGAAAAAACGGTCATGTTGAAAGTTTTTTTGGTTATAAAAAGTAACTTAGTGTGGCTCTCTAATAAGCCTCTTTACCTGTGGTGCAAAGTAAAATATGCGTTTTTAAATAAATTCACGCTTTGGAAGTAGGATAATTGCGCAGGTATTCGTTTTGAACTATATGATATTTTTAGACGATCGGGATTTTACGGTTGAAGCTTATGAAACAAGAAACTTCATGTACTTTACATTGTATAACATTTACTTCTTAAATTGCATGGTCTGTCATCTGTTTATTAACAATGTAAAAAGGTATACCTATATAAGGTTATAAAAAAAATATAATATATATACATGTCCACTACTTCCAAGACATCTTAACAATGACCTTGCTTAAAATTTTGTGGATTATACAAAGTGTATATCGTAAATCTGTATTTGAACTGTTTTCATTAATCTGCTAAACAGTTGATTCATTGTTGAGTAAATTCTTATCCTTTTCTGTAATCGTTTCTTGGTGTTATTCATGTTATCTATTGAAAAAACCGATTGTATGCATATAAACTGCGACCTACGATAAAGTAAACACTTTCCCGAGTTTCATAGACCTCTCAAAGAAACCATTATGTGCTAACCGTTGCTCTTGGTTAATTCTAGAACGTTTGTAACTAAATTTTGTTTACGTTTTGTGCCAAGGTCTTCTCTGCTTGACATAAATATTCTTTAGTACGCACTTACCCTACCATTTTCATAACAATAATTATCTTTATTTTAGTTTTTCCCAGGAAAATAATAGTTTTTACCAGCGTGAAATACCCGGTTTGTCTCGTTAAACAACAAGAACACATGGAATTTTTCCTTGCTGTTGTTCGTTGACATATCTGAGCTATAGTGTGGTCAGATGCTTATTTTTCTCTCAAGTGTTTAAGAAAGTAGGTTGTAAAATACCTGTTTGATTTACATAATACGCACCACAGTGTATGCACGGGCTTGTCTCGTAAACGTTGCAAAATGTTACCCCCCTATTGGCGAGTGAATTTATTGATTTTGTTATTGCAAAAATATGGAATGTTGTATTTTATGTAATGTTTGCATTAACATAACCTCACATTTTCTCAAAAAAAAGGCAATACTTAACGAGGGACATCTGTTTTGAGTTTTGAATCATTTATCGAATAAGAAAAATATTTATCTATATCATATATAAAAATGATATGTAATAATTCTATCCTAAAAATGTTATAAATTGCACAATGGTATATGATATCCTACTTATTATGTATATTATGCTATACATTATGGCATTCTCACCATACAGAGCGATTCGGAAAGATTGTCTTTACCGCTCTAACAGCAATACATGATAGGTACATTTTAGACGTGTGCTGCATTTTTCAAATAATATTTTGATAAATGTTAATAAACACGATAGGTTCTCTATATTAGGTACATTGGCATTTTAACATAGGTGTACGGATTTTCTTTCAATTTTTTTAATTTATTATTGATACTCCAAACATCTACCTTCTTCAAGACTAGTAGAATAAGAATAATTTACTTTACGTGTAGATTAATTTCTGTAGAGAGATGCCGAAAGAGTCGTTTCTCTAACAATACATCAAGAATCTTGACATTTTTGAGGAATTTGGATCAGTAAGATTCTTTACATTTGCATCTTATTAAATAATTGACGTTTTGACATAAGTATGGTTTTTTTCTTCCAAACTTAAACATATTGACTACTCTACTTGTCCATGCCCTCTTTTGCTGTTAGGTGTCGAGGCGTTCTGCTTTGCAGAATTTTTTCTAGCTTTGTCTATCTTTAGATATTTTGTTCTTCTTGGTCTTCCTCTACTTCTCTTCTTGCTCCAGCCGACCTTCCATATCTCTTTAACAGGGTTCGTGTTGCTCATTCGTATCATGTGTCCAAACCAACTAAGTTGTCCTTTCTCGATTTTATTTTTATTAATTTTATCCAGTCTCATAGTCAGTACCCATGACTAACTACTCTAGCATAGTGCCGAAAGGAAATATTTTATTGTAAATCTTTGTTTACCTGCTTATATCTGCCTTACTTAACAATGTGTCCATGGTAATTACAACTTTTGTAATATTATTCACATCTGCCCCTATATCTCTTTTGTGTAATTATCAAGTTGTCGGCAAACAAAAATTCTTGGACTACTATCGGTCGGAAATTTGTGGATCCTACGTAAATGCCCTATATTAGATTATTGGTATTTCTTGCAATATCGTCATGACAGTATGAAGAGAAAGGGACTTGGAATTTCGCCCAGACTCTTAGTCCTTTATATCTGAAAAAGCTTGTTCTATATCCACTTTCAGTCCTTACTATGTTGCTGGTGTTGGTGTATATACTTTTGAGTGCCTTCAATAGTTCTTTGCTGGTTCTTCTGTTTTCAAACGATGACAATGTTCTATATCTAGGAAGTGCATCAAATACTTCTTTTAGATCAGTTGCTCATTGGTACATCTTGCCGATACCACTTAGAATTCTGTCTGAAATTTGAAACAGATATCCAGTCCTCCCGGGTGGGTGCTCCTGCCCTGCCATAAACTTGCCCAATTTTTTTTGGAGAGTTGAGCCTTAATTTGCTTTTGATAATTGTCAATTGCCAGTATCCAGGAATTGTTTTCTTTTTGCATACCATGTTTATTATTCTAAGTAATACCCGTGTACATTGTCTCCCATGTACTTCAACATTTCTAGATCTATATTGTCAATTTCGGCCACTTTTTCTGGTTTAAACTCTTCTACTGCCAACCTTTAGAACGAGAAAAAAAAACGATGTAACTTTCGTCTATGTTATTCCAGTTTGTGACGAGATATTTTTAAAACATTCTAACTATGCGACACATATAAAATAAAATTTTTAGCAGTGTCCAATCCGTCCTACATTTTGCTATAAGGTCGTCTAACATGTCACGTTTAATTCAATATGGCAGCTTGTATCTATTCTTCAAACGTCTTTATATTAAAATATACTTATAAGCCACTTTTCGTTAACATTTTTAATCTACAACAACGTTAATATTAATTCAATTGATTGTAGTTTACTTGGACGTCGAAAATACAATTTTCAGCAACGAAAAGGTCAGAAATGTATACAAGAAGTAATTAAAACTATTCTGCATTACCTTATAGTAACTCATTTTTGAAACAGATGTTTACAATTTATTACTCACAGTACATAACAGTTTACTTGACAGCACAGTGACTATCACGTTTGTATATTATATAATAGCGCTAAATACAGCAACAATAAGAATGCCCTGCTATACAGGTGGAATAAGCTGAATATTGTAACGTTTTCGGATTCGCAATAAACAACTCGTGCAATTATTTATTTAAAACAGTCTGTATATTCGTACACTTAAAATTAATTACAATATAAAAATGTAAAATTAATGTATCACACTTAAAACTACCATTAATAAATTAAAATTGTATTTGTTTCTATTACTAATATGTCCGTATATTTATGTAACACTTCTATTTATATAACACGGCACTATTTATTTCTACCCTACGACTTATATTTATTTCTTATATTTATTCTACGCGCGTCGGCTACTTCTTAATCCCGAATTCATCCGCAATTACTCATCCCGCAGTGAATGAATCCATCGGTGACCCAGTCGCCCTATATACACATGCGAAGATCGTAAATGGATGACTCACTGCTTTACGATGTTTACCAGTCGCGCCGAGATGATTTACAACTCTTTTTTTTAACGTCGCCTGGTCTGCCTCATACATATTTCGTTACAATATATTGCACCAACCTCCTAACACTGGTTTGGTGTAGCACTATTCAATGGTAGAATATATTTCACAGAAACAGCTTTCATTTCATTTCAGACCAATGTAAAATGCACACACCACATTCAGTAACTCAAATATTGCTTTTATATCACTTTGCACTGTCGTTACTTTTACATTCTGAGCATAACCTTGATATTATGTACGTATCTTTTAAAATGACGTGATACCTCAATGTATCTGTAAAATTATTTTCAAAAAACGTATACCAATGTAGACAATTACTTTATTGCCAAATACGAACTGTTGGATACGGAAATACTGCAGATAGATCGTAAGCGCGATAAATTAAATAATTTCCATGTCTATATGTGGCTTACACGCTATAGGCTAGTTATACTAGAAGAGTCTCTTATTCTGGACAATCTCATACGTCAACCAATAAAAATCTGTAAAGGTTGTTGTGTGGTGGTTAAGTTGGAATCTGTTCTAAGACAGTTCACAGTTTTTGTATTCTTTAATTAAGTAGATTGATTTAATTTAATTTTTTTATGGAGAGTTTGTAGAAGAGATAAAGTATATTATTGGTACCTAATAATGTAGATAGCCAAAAATTTTTAATACAAAAATTGTAGATGACAAATTAAAAATATTTTCGTTTATACAGATTGTTCGAAAACGACGAACCAACACACATTTATGTTTATTTTTAATGGACTACTATGCATTTTATTTAATATTTTCAATAGCCCTAAATTAATTGACATCAGTTTGTTTTAGTCGATTTTTGAATGTTTGTGAAGTATGGCAGTTTTTCGGTAAAAAATTGTACAACTTTCGAAAAATTGCTGATGATGAAAGACCTATGAGATATAATGTCACTACGCGAATTTAATGTTTATTTCGACATTTCAAAGAATGTTCTTTAGAATAATATACCATTAAAAATATAAATGGGCATTTACCAGAAGGTACTAAAAATTTACTATTTAAAAATACATTTTTCTTGCCTGTGCGCAAGAAAGGATGTTTGAAAAACCCGATTACGACTTATTAATTTAAGAATATGAGTTGCACTGACTAGCATTAAGCGTATCATACCTAAAAATAATATTTCCTTTGTGTCGGAACACTTTGTATAAATGAAAATATTTTTAAATTGTACAGGGTGTTTCATCGGTTGGGGTATCGCGAATTAAAGTGCCTAAATATAAAAATGTCGACTTCAAATTTTAACCACTTATAGAACTTTTAAACCGCTACCAGTAGGTTAGGTTGTTTTTGATAATATTATTTTATTTAATGCGTAAATAAAAAAAAACCTTCGTTCAAAAAATCAAAAGTACTCAGATTTTATTGAAATTCAGGTGTTAAAAAGATATGTCTATAAAATCAACTATGCAATTGAAAAAAAAATTAAAACTTAATCAATTATTGAATATTTTACAATAATTTCAAAATTAAAGGCAAGACGTTGAAGAATTTATGGGTTTTTTATTACAGTGTTGTGTGTTGAGTTTATAATAAATTTTTATTTATTATCCGTCATAAATTTAAAAGGACTACCTGTTTGCGGACAGCACAATTAGAAAGTTAAGTACCATAAATCTGTCGTAAGAAAAACGACATTATTTAATATTGACTTTATTTGACAAACGGTTTCGTTTATAAAAATTCTGATTGTGAAGTTAATATGGGTGATATTTCCACGTATCACCATTCAAATTTGAACATTTTTTGAGCACTTTTAATTTTTGATAATACGTTTTTTTTTAATTTACGCATTAATTAAAATAATATTATCAAAAACAACCTAACCTGCTGGTAGCGGTTTAAAAGCTCTATAAGTGGTTAAAATTTGAAGTCGATATTTTTATATTTAGGCACTTTAATTCGCGATACCCCAACCGATGAAACACCCTGTACAGCTCGAAGATTATTTACAAAATTGTAATGACCAAAAAATCGCTATCCACATTGTTAGACAATTATGGACTTTACGGCTTGACTGGAACAGCCGGTATATTAAAATTCCCAAAATTATATAGAAGCAAGCAACTTTTTACATGTGGTAGAATCCATGGCATTCTCATCACATCAGTATAACACGTAGCATTGATACGGTTTTAATATTCATACATTTAAATAGTCACTTTTTGTAGTATTAATACTACAATTATAAACTATTCCATGTCCATATAAGTATATTTATAAATCAATGAGGTTCTTAGACATTGCATTCTGCAGTTCACTTAGAAAGGAAGTTCTAGTAAATGGGTAATACCGTGTAATTGTTGGGAAAAAAGGTACCTACAAATAGAATTATTTGCTTAAATCCAAGAAATACTTTCATTTTATTATCTGATTAAGATTAAATGAAAGCGACAAGTTTTAACGCTTTCATTATTCGGCTTCTTATTTTTTTACGGAATAATTTCAGTTGCTCTGCTTTAATTTATTCAACTATTTTTATTTTAGAGACTATAAATAGACAGTCTAATTGAGAAAATTCGGGTCACATTGTTTTAAATGTAAGAAAGGCAAACGAAATCTAAATGATTAATAAATAAATAAATAAGAACGTACTAATTAAAATAGGCAATGAATTAATGTACTACTTATACTGGCTAAATTTAAATATTGGGCGATGCCATGTACAATATTGTAGTGGTTGTTTATTATTTCTTATCGCACTGTTTGTATATTTGTGTGAGTAATTCGGTGATTGCATTATTTCACAGCTTCCGCTATAGTATTTTTGGTTTTTAATCTTGGATAATTACAAGGGATGTTCAAATATTTGTTCAAGTATTAAATATTTGGTCCATAAAAAGAATAATAAGAAATATATTCGGAAAAAATTACCACCACAGTTAGGGTACATATCTCAAGGCGACATTTCTCATTGCTGCAATATACTGTGCTCATAAAATTCTTTGCCAGCATTTTTACTTTTTCCTCCGACTGAACAGGGTTTACTCTTAATGCTTTCCTCAGAGGCCCAAAGATATGAAGTCGCAAGGCAGTAAATCTGGGCTGGTGGTTGTTCAAAAAACCTCCAATTCTTTTGTTGCAGATTGTCTTTTACTTCCTCGGTCGTAAGGTCGTGATTTGTCGTAAAGCAAAATGATACCACGTCAAAACTTCCCTGGATGTTTGTGTTTTACTGGAATAACTGACTTACATTGCAATTACGTCATTGACAACTTAAGTAAGCATAGCGATAATCTTGCAAAACCCCAGTAGAGTAATACGAATTAAGAGCAAAAGGAACCAAAGTAATTTTCACAGTTTTGAGATAATTAAAAAAAGGTAACGAATTCGTTGATTTTGAAGATATTTGCTGACTGTTTTGGCTAAAGTTTGCGTTCAAATATTTGAAAATTATTTATTGAATTTCATCTAGCAGAAAGATAAGCACTGATAAACAGTATAGAAAACTGCTTCTTCTCAAGTATAGAAAAATCGCTGAACAAGTTCTTTATTTAGTAAATGAAGTTTTTAATTCTGTAATATTTTGTCTTGTACTATATTCTCCTATTAGGTCGATTTGTGCTTGGAGATTTAAGTCAGTTTGTTGGTTCTCGGGTGATATTAGGTTTTATCGGAATTTCTTATACAGGATGTCTCACAAAAGTAATACGGCATTTATGTACTGGTTAATTTTAATGAGCGCTATGTCAATTTAAACAGTTGTAAATACAGGGCAAACCAACTTAAGTGTTAACCATTGGTAACTTTGTTATTATTAAAGATACAAGATTGTTTAAATTAGCAAACTTGTAGTACTTTTAACGCTCTTTAAGATGGAAGAATAAAAAAAACAAATGAGCAACGCGTTTTCGAGTTTTGCCGAAAAATATTTTTTTTTCAAATGGAAACCCCTGTATATTATATCATTTTCTGCTAGAACTTTAATTTTTAAACAAAAAATCTTATAAGAAATTTTTTACTGGGATTAAAAATACTTGAGTTATAATGAATACACAAAAACAGCTAATAAGTCAAGTGCATTTCTATGTATCTATGAAAACGACGATAAGTCTTTCTACCAAACGTCAAATATTAGTACAGTTTTATTAGTTTTTCACTCATAAGTTTCATTGTGCTAGTTATTAATTTGACAAAAAAATGATTTTTACCCATTCAGAAAAGTGTGATATGTTAGAATCTTATTTAGTGTGCAGAAAATGCTCTAGGAGGGCAAAAGAACACTACGCTGAATTATATCCACTCCGAACACAACCACATGAGCAATATTTTCTGAGACTTTACCGAAAATTTAGAGGCAATGAGAGTGTTTTTGCCAAAACAAGGACAAAAAGGACTTTTATAAAAAGCGAGGCCACGGAAATTGCAGTTATCGCATATTTTGAGGCCAACCGTGAGAATTCCATACTATACTCCATTCACCTTAAGAAAACAGTGTTAGGTAAGATAGGCGATTATTTCTTGGATTCTGATTGGCTAATAGCCCAGGCAAATTTACTCCACACCTACACTTTCATCCCCTGGAGTCTTCAATTTTTTGAACTATGTGTAAAATTTCTTTTTAGTTTTCAAATAAAAAGATATGATCAAAAATGTATCGCATAATATTTGTTAATGTATTTGTATGTCAAAAATTTCTGACAGTTGATGTTACAGACAAAAATTTTTCGGTGTGATACGGTCGCCGATCGCAGCGTTAACTACTGTTTTCTTAAAATGAATGGACTATAGATATTGTCAATGAATCTGATTTGAGTCACGGTACTGTGCATAGGATTCTGAAGAAACACAAATTCATTCCTTATAAGTACAAACCAGTTCAGGTTTTTTTGCCAGGGGATCCAGAGAGAAGAATGTTTTTTTGCCACTGGTATCTTAACTTTTGTCGCCAAAATGTAAACAACTTTCGTTATATTTTATGGACCGATGAATCGAATTTCTCAAATTCTGGAATGTACAATAAAAAAAATCATCATTACTGGTCAAAGGAAAATCTTCTTTTAGTAAATCCAAGACGTCCACAAGTCCGTTTCAGTTTTAATGTTTGGTGCGGTTTAATCGGTTCATGGATTGTTGGTCCTTTCTGTTATGAGGGCACTCTAACTGGTGAAAGGTACATAGAATTTTTGACTGAAATTTTGAATAATTTCTTAGACGATCTGGATCTCATAAGTAGAGAGAATCTGCATTTTCAGCAGGATGGCGCACCTGCGCACAACTACAGAGGTACTCATCAACTTCTAAATACTATTTTTAACACTTCATGGATAGGAACAAATGGTCCTATTCAGTGGCCTCCCCGATCGCCAGATTTAACGCCGCTTGATTTTTTTTTATGGGGTTATTTAAAGAACTAGATTTATAAGCAAAGGTACGAAAACGTAAACGCCCTAAAGATTGCAGTTAGTGAAAAGATAAACCAAATAGATGGTAGGACCATACTGAAGGCAGTTCGAGAAGTTCGGAAGCGTGTACAAAAATGTATTGAACTACAAGGTGGTATTTTTGAACATTTTCTATGAAAAAGTCAGTGATTTTTATTTTCTTTTAATGATAAGTTTATGTATAAAATAAAGTTTATAAAACTAATTTAGCTGTTTTCGTTTATTCATTATAACTCAAGTATTTTTAATCCCAGTAAAAAATTTCTTATAAGATAGTTTGTTTAAAAATTAAAGTTCTAGCAGAAAATGATATAATATACAGGGGTTTCCATTTGAAAAAAAAATATTTTTCGGCAAAACTCGAAAACGCGTTGCTCATTTGTTTTTTTTATTCTTCCATCTTAAAGAGCGTTAAAAGTACTACAATTTTGCTAATTTAAACAATCTTGTATCTTTAATAATAACAAAGTTACCAATGGTGAACACTTAATTTGGATTGCCCTGTATACAATAAAATACATCAATAAAATGGTTTCCTAGCCCCTCGGAATTTTAAGCCCCTGCAGTCAACTTTTTTTTCAAATTAGACTATGTTGAGATTTTGAGTGATTCTGATAGTATTTTTTTTCTGAACACAACAATATATCACTCAACCTAACGCTTTACATCATAAAATTTCCGAAACTGTTCTCCTTCAAAGCCCTATGTGTTCGCAGATTCTCTACAAAACTCCGAAATTTTGTCCGGCTTGGGTAATTCCTATTTGGATATCGTTGTTGATACGGCCTTTCTGCTTGATATTATTTTCACCGCACTCAAAATAAACGCGAAGCATATGAAAATGTTCTTCATTATCTGTTTTGTAAACCTTTTCACAAACTGTGATTGCATTTTGACAGGTTGTGCTATTGTCACTCATCGTTTTTTTGTTGTTATTGTTTCCAATGAAAACTGAATGTCGTTACATTAACAATTTTAATTTTTTTTTCCGAAAATTTTGTGATGGAGGGGTATACGTGTTTAGAAAAAAAATATCAGAATTACTCAAAAAACTACGTAGTCTAATTTAAAAAAAAGAAGATGGCTGCAGGTCTTAAAATTTCGCATAGCTAGTCATCATTTTATTAGCACATTTTACAGCCTATTTACGACCATTTAATTTGACTTAACGCTCAATAAAATCTTGCAGTAAATAAAGGCGCTATTAACTCGTGTTCTTTTGGTGGGACCCTGTATAAAACGATAACGCTCTCTAATAATAGAGCAAAGTTATACAAACTTTCTTTGAAGAATCATGTACAAAAAAATAAAGAAATCTGACTATTACAATAATTTTTATGTCTTGGGCAACCATCAACTAAATGAGTGTCTTTGCGATGTTTTTCTTGAACATTGAAGCAGTTTAGTAATAACGAGATGACATCGCTTTGACCCTTCCTGTCAACTGTTTCATCATACACAAAGAATCTGACATCATTCGTGCCTCAATCATGTATGCCAAAAACACCACAAACTTACTTGCAAAAAAATACATGTTCGCAGATGAGGCAATGGTGCGTTTTGCATGCAATCAAATGACAACCAAGTCAATTCACCTTGTCTTACTCTAAATTCGTAGCTTCGTTTAAGTAAATTGTCACACCTCGTATTCTTTGATAATCATATCTAATCATCAATTTTTATGGTGTAAACACGTCTTTCTGCTAAACATCATACCGGACATAACATATGAGATTATTTTCACGGCAGTAAAACTAATTAAGGCGTCCACCTGCTATTCTGTATTTCTCTCTTCAACTATCGTTCATTATTTTCGGTTGTTTGTACACACTCATATTTATATAACTGTAGTAGTTGCAGGTTTTGTATGCAGGAATGTGTATGGCACCGGATTAACTGTTTCGATAAAAATATGCGCTGAGGAACTCCTCTTTAATTCAAATGATGCAATGTTCTCCATGTACTTACATACTTAAATGAGAGTGCAATTACAGTTAGAACGAAATTTAATTTCACTCCAATATAATTTATTCAAAAAACATTTTTTGTATCCTATTGTTCTATTCTCATAATAATTAACTGTACATGTAATTCCGCTCATACGTTATTATTACGATATGATGTAATACTTCGAGTTCGAAAGAGACATATTTTAAGCACTTCCGATTGTTTCGCTCTACGAAAGCTTTATCATGCCATAAAAATTAAAATTGTAAATAAAATCAATGATAATATTCAATGGACTCCAGGCGATTTAGAAATAAATTCTAAATTTTAGTTATATTCATTTAGTACATACAAAATTATATGTTCTTTTAATAGAATAAAACATGAAATATTATAAACACTTTAAAAACACTGAAATATTTGGAGAAAAAGCATTGATAAAAAAATTTATACAACTAAAGCAGTAGGAGCAAAATGATTTTTCTTCTCTTCCTATTATTACAGCTTGGATACTTCCTGGGATATCTTGTTGTGAATTATGTAAAGCTCTTAAAAATTTTACTTCATTTTCCTTGTTTATAATTTGAACATTTTGGTCTAAGTGTCCACAAATTCTCAATCAGATATAAAACCGGTGATTGAGTATAAATATACCATTTTCTGGAAAGATTTTCTCGTTTAGTGGGATGTTTTGTACCGTTTCCATTTGACATGGTAGTCATTGGTTTTTTGTACACTGTTTTTGCTTTCTTGTCAATATGTTGAAATTTGCTCCACGCAACTTTTTCCAAAACTAAATTGGTTTATGGAATTTTTTTTATGAAAATTTGGCCTCTTAATTTTTTAATAGCGACGCTGATTGATATACGGTTTCCTGTTAGGTGGTTAAGTCTGCTGCATGACTAGTTCATCTTTTTCGACCCATCTACCCTTCAAATTGACTGAGCATTCTTTCTTATACCGGTAGGTTTTCTGGTAACGCAACGATTGTATAGCGCATGTATCAGTCCCCACAACTGAACGACTACGTATATGTACTCCCCTCCGTTAACCAGAGCGGTGGTAGTAGTATACTACAGCCGTTCGCGTCGGGGAATACGATAACTGTAGCGAGTGATAGTGGGGACTTGGACACTCCTCTGTCGTTGCTTCACCCGAAAACTTACCGGTATATAATCTTATTTATAATATGTATATGTATATACAGGTTGTTCCTAAATATCATGTACATAAGGAAGGGGGTAACTATTTGGTTTATTTTGTGCCTAAAATTTCATATAAACATAGGTCTGCAAACGCTTCGTTACCAATATGCAGGGTGTTGAAATTTCAAGAATTTTTCACTTTTTACTGTATAGCTCCTGCAGTTTTTGAGATATTTTGTTCAAATTTGGAAGGTAGGTTACGCTATAAGGCCTGCATCATTAGCCATGCCAAATGATTATGTAAATCTACAGGGTAATAATTTTTTCGGGATCATGCCCTCTTTTCTCACCCTGAACTTTTTTGCGATGCGCCACTGCTAGATTCTAAAATACGCAATAAATTTTCTGTCTTGTTTAGAAACTTTTTGATCTCTTATATTTTTTTCTTATCTCTGACCGTTATCGAGAAAAAAAGAGAAAACAATTTTCTGTAATTCGCCAGAGAAAATTAAATTTTTTAAAATGGGCTAGCAGGCTCTGGCTTTATTCAGATAATCACTTGAGTTTATTAATTTGACAATTGACATTAGAAATCGTAAAAAAACAGCAGGAGCTATACAGTAAAAAGTGAAAAATTCTTGAAATTTCAACACCCTGCATATTGATAACGAAGCGTTTGCAGACCTATGTTTATATGAAATTTTAGGCACAAAATAAACCAAATAGTTACCCCCTTTCTTATGTACATGATATTTAGGAACACCCTGTATATAAAATATATTAAAATTCTTTGCCAAATATACAAATATATTTCATTTTTTCAATACATCAAAATTGGCCCGTGCAGGGACCTAACTCAAGTATGACGAGGCTAAAGTAGAACACGAAATATCAAGGGAATCCGTTTATATAGTGTCGCTTTTCGTTGATCTTTGTTCTTTGACCTCACTGTACTTTCACATACGCTCACACCCTTTTTCCTGTCTTCAATAATTAGATTAGGCAACGGAATAGAAATTTCTTGTCGAGTAGATATGACGTTTATTCGACTATCTCATGCACATCAAAACAATAAAAATTATGACCACTATTTCGTATGTTTCATAAAATATTGAAGTCTTATTCATTACATAGTAAAAGCGCCTTAGGCATCGAAAACCCTTATTTATGTTGAAAATTTTTTTGTAAATCTGTCTAAACTTTCCGTAAAAGGATAAAACAAAACGATCGTTTTATTGACTTCTATTAATATTAACTGTTACTACAGTTGTTGTTTTTAAGCTTCCTTTTTTGTTAGTTTTTGACTTCAATCATATATAAGTCGAAAAATATTACCTTGAGCCATTAATTATATTTAATAAAATATATTCGTATTTTAACAGGAATTTAAGAAAATATATCCATTTTGTGCTGGTCACTAATTGATCACTCTGTATAAATATATTTTTTTTAATTGCTATGAGCAGCTAAATGCGCAATTTTTTAGAGTAATTCAGATCAGTCGGTATACATATGATTACATTTAATTTAAATTCAGACTTTCATTCCTTTTATGCACATTAAATTTTAACGACGCATTCTGTAAAAACAAAGTCGTGATACTGATAAGATATAAAAGCTATTTTGGCTGGTCCGCCAGTTTCATAAATGTACGTTCGACTTTTTGACATTGAAAATAAATAGATGTGATTGCACATCCTACTGCGGACGGGCCTTTTCACTAAAAAAGAAGTCATTTTAAACTACACTGCCGCACGAGCAATATACTTTAGACGTTTATCGGTTCGTTACATAATATAGTCGAATTAAAGCGCGTCTTGTGGTGAATCCGTTAGTCATTCCCTTTATCTGAATGATGTTACAAAACGAATATTTTCGAATTGGGATTATTCGAGTTCCAACGGTGTTGTTAACCATCATATTCGCGGTTGGTGGTTTATGGAGATGTGTCCGGACGCAAAAATAATAATTCCCGAGTGTCACGCTCTAAATAAACAAAGAGAGTAAACACGCAGAGAGAAAGAGATGGAGATTGAAGAGAAACACGGCAGTAGTCAGACTATATAGTCACGGTTCGAGAACAGTCACTCAAGCGATCCGATTCGGGATTTTATTGCGCGCTCACAACTGCCATTATATTTTCGTCTTCAATGATAATTTCCTTGAGGTGTTAATATTTAATAATAATGAGCTACGAAGAATTATTACTGAAATATTATGATTGCGATTGTATTAATGAGAAGTAATAGATTAAATTGATTATGTACACTTACCATTAGAAATGAATAATTACGTATTAATGTTATTATAATTATCTTGTAAACGAGAATTTCCAATGTATTCATATATTTATTTTATTTTTGAATGCGGGAAAATAATGACAGTTATGGTAAAATCATTTGTAAAATCCTAATTGGCCATTTGTATTTTCTAATTCTCTAATTTATAATTTTTTGCTTCTCAGGTTTTTAAAAAATTGGCCAAAATTTTATTGTTTCATCTGATTTTGGTCTACTGAATTCAGTGGCATAACAGATTTGTTTCTATTACGTCACGTGATATACATTTAAAAATATGTATGTACGGATTATAACATTATTTTCTTGATAGTAGAAAAAACACCTTCAATCAAGAAAAAGGTATCCCTAAACGGACACCAATAGTAATCGCCCAACATTGCAGCACGGTTCCAGCGCATTTAGTAACGATGCTCCGCTCCATGGTATGGATATCTTTGGTGAAAACGTTCAACCTGTTCATGGCTTACAGCTCCTAAATTATTTGGAAAAATCCAGATATGAATGCAAAAAGTGAATTTTTAGTGATGTTCTGTGGCCCATGTTTTCTAGTTCTCTATTACATTAGTTACTATGCAGCAACATAATCGGCATCTCTTCTGTTACCCAAAAACTATAGCTTTAAATGATTACCAAGCAGCTACCCTCTAGATTCGTGAACTGAGCGTCAAATGTTGGATCTTTCGAGAATTTCCTGATTTGTGGCCCAATAATAATGCCTTCTTTCAACTCCGCGTCAGTCAGTTTAGGAAACATATCCCATAAATGCCTTGAAACATTCTTTTTTATTAAGAGCTATGACGTTATCAGACCTAATTTTATATGAAGTAAAGACAAAATGATTTTACTCCACTCAACTACTGGAACATTTAATTTTCCTCTCATGTTACGGAATTTCCTCACGGCCCAATCCTTAATTTTCTAGTGGTTTTTGGTGTTCCGGCTGTTCCATAAACACGATCACAGCAAATGTGCCACTCATGATCTTTATATTTGACTCCTTCTACCTGCAAAGCACTGACGGGAGTTTTTTGCCATTATTGGTTAATACCTAGCGAACCCATCAAACCATTCGCATTTGTACAGAAACACATTGAATTTTTCATTTCAAATGATTCTGTTAACCTATCAGAAGTTATTATGGTAATTTAAGCAACCACGATGTTTTGTGGATGCCATTATGTTACTTTACTATTCATGCTGTACTGGCTTCCGCAAGAAATGCATCAAAGTTTCACAAACCCCGGCAAGACAAATCTAATAAGACGGAAGAACGACAAAATCAGCAAAAAGAAAGAAACATTCTTTTTTATTAACGACTGGTATACACGGTTCAACACACATACTGGTACTGCTATATTGCTCATTTTTTCCCAAGCATAATAATATGTGCTGCCATTTTGTGATTATTAATAAAAGTTTCTCAACTACATATTTGATGCTTCAAAATAAAAAAAACTTGTATAGTTATTCCTTTCATTATTTTTCTGTGAAAGTAAAGTTGGAAAATATCTTAAAAAAGACTTACGTGATATAGAATAGAATAGAATAGAATTTATTCACTGTAACATATACATTTCATATACATTACAATAAAAGTCATACTCATATAAGAATAAAAAGAACTATAACAAAATCCATATATCATAAATAAATAGACAAATATACAGTGTAAAACAGTCAAAACAAAGACAACATTTTAAAATTAAATAGTTTTAGTAGTTTAAGAACTCTTGCACCGACTAGAAAGTGTTTTCTAATAAAAAATTCCTAATTCTGTGGACATAATCCTTCCTGCTGAGGTTCTGCATAATATCACCATTGATCTCTATTAGTTTATTATATATTTTTGGACCCCAGTAGTCCACATATTTCTGGGTCGTTGCTAGACGATGATATGATATTTTCAGAGAATCCTTATTTCGTGTTGGGTAGACGTGTGTGTCGCTATTTTTCGGAAATTTATTCATATTGTCATATACGTATTTTGATATGGCCAATATATACACACACGGCATGGTAAGTATTTTTTCTCTTAAAAATGAGAGTTTACAGGTTTCACCCATCTCTAAACCGCACAACGCTCTTATTGCTCTCTTCTGTAGAAGGAAGATGCGCGCACTGTCACAAGACATACCCCAAACCTGTATGCCGTAACTGGCCACACTATGAAAATTAGCGAAGTATATCATTCGCGCAGCTTCGTGATTGGCGATGGATTTTATTCTTCTTATGGTATATATTGCGGCTGTCAGCTTTGCCGCAGTGACAGACACATGCATAGACCAGCTGAGTCTGTTATCTACGTTGAGACCCAAGAACTTTATTGACTCCGTGTCCCCATCTTTGCTTGCTGTGAATTGGATTCTCTGCGTTTTTTCTTTGTTCATGTGTAAATCGTTCTCAGTGAACCATTGCTCTGTTTCATCCAGTACCATTTGGGATTTTTGTTCTCTTTCGTGTTTGTTAGGTCCCTTAACCAGTATCGATGTATCGTCGGCATACAAGACAATGCCATCTGCAGAAATAGACACATCCAAATCGTTCATATACACAATGAACAGCAAAGGTCCAAGAATTGATCCCTGTGGCACGCCTTCTCTGACAGGCACCATACCAGACTTTTGTCCTACAAATTCTACGTATTGATATCTGTTACTTAAATATGAAGCCAGGAGACTTTCACAATTTCCTCTAACACCATAATGATTCAGTTTCCCTAACAATATGGTGTGGTTAACTGTATCGAAGGCACGTGTCAAGTCGCAACATATTAGTTCTGGATGTTCTTGGTTATCCAATGCATCCAATAGGCACTTAAATATATCCATTATTCCAGTGCTTGTAGATCTATTTTTTCTGTATCCGTGTTGAGCATCGGACAGAAGCGTACTTCCCTCAAGATAACTGACCAATCTCGCCGAGATTACATGCTCGAAAATTTTAGAAATAGCAGGCAAAATCGATATTGGTCGGTAGTTGTTTTCATCATTTATATCACCCTTCTTATGTACAGGAGTGATCCTAGCAATTTTTAGTTCATTCGGAAACTTTCCTTCCAATAAGCAGATGTTAATTAGATATGTTACAGGAGAAACTATGCTGTCAAATACCGCCTTTAGCAGTGCCGTCGATACTCCGTAACAATCTACCGTTGCTTTAGCTCTAATCTTGTTAACTATCAATTGAACCTCGTTTTCTGTCGTCGGTGTTAGATAACAAGATCCACTACCTTCGATGCTAACTCTTTTTAGATACGTTTCGATCATTGCATAACCTGTTTTATTTTTTGTAGGCGTCGTTCTGTTTGCGAAGGTATCGCTCAGTACGCTAGCACTTAGTGCAGAAGGGTGTATTTCCTTTTTTCTTTGCGTCGATTCTTTGTTAATAATTTTCCATATAGCTTTTTGTTTATTGTTCGAGTTACTTATTTGCATCATATAATTTTCTTTTACGCTATTGTTCAAGGCAATTTTATATTTCTCCTTATACCTATTATATTCTTGATACATTTCATGACTTCTTGTCACATTTGCTATAGTAGATATAGCATCCAGGGTATTTTTCATTCTCTTTATTTCAGCAGGAATTTCCTGTTTATCATTTGCAATTGTTACTTCATGCTCGGGAAAGACTAGGTCACAGCAATTGCAAAAGATGTCAAAAAATATCTTGCAAGCATCCGTTGCAGATTTTTCGTAGAAAGTGGTGTCCCATGGGTAGACAGACATATACTGCTTGAACTCATTTATAGATGTAGGGTTTATTGATCTGAGACTTTTTCTTTTTCCCTTGCTTTCATGCTTATTTAAAGTAATACCAGTCAGAACAATTTTCTGTGCCAGATGATCCGAAATATGAAGATTCAATGTTGCAGTTTCACAGATATTTTCGTCGTTATTTAAAAAGATATTATCGATACATGTCTGTGTTGTGAATGTAATTCTAGACGGCTCCGTCATTGTAGCAGATAAATTGTACGATCCAAATAAATCTAATACAGTATTTCGTTGAATCGTCTTATTATTGAAATCTATATTAAAGTCTCCTCCAATTACGACTGTCTTTGTGGTTATGTCCATTTCTATTTTCCGCAGCAGGTCGTTCAATCCACTCAAAAACAAGTCGAAATCGCCATTGGGGGATCTATAAATTGATATGACCAGAACATTTAGTGACACCAAGTCTACACATGTCATTTCCATACTTAGGATATTTCTTATAGCTAATTCAAATTTTACACAAAAAAAACACGCTAAGATAATCATTATTACAAACCAGATGCAAAATGACTGTTGGCCAGTTTAATTTAACTCAAGTCTTAAACGTATATGAAATAAACTAACTCGTTGTTGAATAATTACACTTTAGCGAGTCGGTGCATCATTAGAAACAAACTCTTTCTCGGAACTCTATCTTTTTGGAACTCTATCTTCTTGACGAGCTAGTTAGATCTGTAACACTAAAATAAACAGAGGAGTGCATTCTACGAACGCCATCTAGTGTACAAAGATCCGAATTGCTTTGTAAGTGTCGCTGAACTTTCAAATCCGTACACTTCATTGGGCCTTGGAATATGATATCTGTTCGTTGTCTATAGGATTAAACCCAGGCGGTTTTTTAATATCCTTTGGAAAGTGTTTATGATTGGCATGCAAAATAGTAATAGTGTTATCATTAAATTATCTGAAAAATATACGTTTCTCAATATTCCATTCACTGATGAATTACGCAATACCAAATTGGGGTTATTCGTTCAATATGCTGAAGACTTTGTAAAACAGCGTGTGCGATCGTGCTAGCCCGTGTTCATTATAGAACTGGCATTTAAAACATTAAAACTCCCAGTATCGGCGATTTTATTTCTTGAGTGTATAACTTTCATTCAAGTAAGAGTAGAAAATATTTTCCCAGTTTTGACTTTCGGACCCGACAGAAGAATGACTTTAAATTACTTAGATTAAATAAGACCAGAGATGGTGTAAATTACTTTGCAGTTACATGCTACAATGTAAAAACATCCTATATGCATTTTTTTTCTATTTTACAAATAAATACTTAATCAATAACGTTATTGATATGTAGGGTATGGGTAACCGTGACATAGAATACAAGTTTTCCTTGTTTAGTAAATTTTGTTGACATGTGTCAACAGGTTTTTTTTTGCCTATTAGCACTGATTACTACTACTATTATTAATCAAAATATAACAGAAACATTTTCTTTGAGCCAGTTAACTTCTGTCTAGTAAAGTTTCCACATCAGCATTTGCTGAACATATAATATGTAATACTTGTCACTCATTTGATATCACTAGTTGATTGCTCCAGTTATTTTTTATTTTCTTCGCTTTTGAACTGTGTTCTACCGCTAGAAGACTGTCAAAATGCGCATACAATGCTTAATCAAATCCTTTTGTATACCTAATGAAGTTTTAAGTTTTCACACACAGTCCTCACTATCGGTAACTCAAAATGAGCATAAAGAAACGAGCTTTACTATTGCAATATAAAACGAAAAAGATTACTACATTTTTAGATATTAAATAACTAAATAAATGTAATTGTGTCGTTGACATTTTCTTTTCAACGAAAGTAAGTAAATTTGTCAATGTGCCAAAAGAATTATATTATTGTAGATTGTGGAGATACTTTCTGCTTGGTAACTTCTGTGCATTCTAATGAAGTGTTTATGCAATTAAGGTGAATAAAAGGAAAAGTTAAACCTATTACATATGCCAATAAAATACGCTATTGGGTTAGATAGTTATGCATTTAGGCCAGCCATAAAACACGTATGTTGCTTCAGAAATAAAGTACGGATATTGTCACTCATTATAATGGTTTTTAAAGTTTGTATTTTAGATTAATGTCAACAGTCTCTGTATCTATCAAAGTGCAAACCGACATAAATAAAAATGTGTTTGATTTAGGTTTTAATACCTAACTATGTAAATAAAATACAAAGACGAACTAAATGCTAAAACAAGGAACATGGATCTTCAAACAATACTTACCTATCTTAAATTCGTAAATGAATGATTAATTTCTCTTCATAGACTGTATTCTCGTCTATGAATTTACTTATTACTTATTTTGTTCATTACGTTTATTCAGAGCGAAGCATTTAGTAGATTTAGCAATAAAGATCACAAGGCTTTTGCGCTTTGAAAATAGAATTATAACATATTTCTTTAGCGACAACAGAATTATAGAAGCACAGACATTATTATTATTATTATTATTATAGTGTTCGTCATTCATGATTTAGATAGAACACACCTGATTTATCGTAACAGAGGCTTACAACCGTCTGACTGCACCGGGCATATTGAAACTTGTAAGAAATGCGCGCGTTAAAGTTCTCTTTTTTTTAAATAGATGGCGTTCGCCAATCAAATTTGTCGTATTTCCTTTAATTCTGCAACCTTTAGAATTTCGCCAAATGAAACGACAAAAACATTATCGTTTCTGATTACTACCGAAATTAAAAAGTCATGGATCCGTAATGACAAATCGATGTGCAAATGATGTTTATAGTGCAAGTAATTTAGACAGGAGTTTGTAGAGCATTCGGCGACGGCATCGTCCTGAATCTCTTGTAATACCCATTATTTCCGTAAATGGGCAACCTGTTGCCACAGGAATTTGTCCGTTGGCTGTCTCCGCCCGACAGCACTCGTTTCCTGCGCTGTTTTGTGGTGCACAATTCCCATACCATGCCCTTTTTCATTCTCCGAACTGTCGTATATTTGCGAAACGATCAATAGGTGGCAGCATTCGCGAGATTGCTGCGACGTCTATCGCTGGTGATTATTTGGAGCACGTTGGATTTGTTTTACTTCTTGGGTGTGGTCGTGTAAATCTGGGGAATTTGCAGGATTATTTAATTAATGAAATAAAATTGCTCATTTAAATAACACAATATTAATACAGCGCCGCTGTTCTCTTCCACAGATTGTGCCTGGGCACAAAGAATACTAAATTTTTCTAACATCTTGGGAAATTACAACACATGAAACGGGTATAAAAATTTGGACCTGCTAATTCAGGCATCCATATTTGAATTAATATTGTAATCTAGAAGGTAATGGAAATCAACTTTGAACATTTGTTATGTGAAACTATATTGTCCTTTTTTAGGTTATTTTAATTCCTTTCCTTTTTCGATAAGCAAAACTTTATAATACATGCAAACTTGGACTTATTTCTTTATATTTAATTAAAATTATAAAAATATATTTCTCAATGACTCGTAGTAATTTGACTATACAATATGTATAAGTTATTTGTAGGGGGCGGACGTCTCAGGTTTAAACTACGACGGAGTTACAATCGAGCAAAGAAATAATGTAAACAACACACATTTACTGAATAGCATTATTCATATGGTGAACTGAAACATCTCTTGTTTACTTGAAAAGTTATTGAAAACGACAACAAAAAATGACCATCAAAAAAGGAATTTATGAGTAAAATCCTTTCTTCATCGGCGTAGGTAGAAGCGTGATGGGTTTCTAACATTTATTATATTTACCTTATCTTTTCCAAGAGAAATAAAGTTACATAATTGTATATACCTATTCATACTTACGTTAGTTTCGTTATTTCATTGTTTTGACTGTTAATTACGTACTTCGTAATTTATGTAATAGTTCCTGTTTAATCCCGTTTCATTGAATCGACTTCTCCCAATTATCTGGACGTAAGTGTGCACTGGATTTCGTTTAATTTCAATAACATACGCGTACATTTTTAGTTATCATTTATTTAGATCTAGAACATTGTTTATGTTACTTTATCAGATATAATATGGAAGAACGTGGATAAATACATCGTGAAACAATGGCGAGTTGGATTGAGGGTCATACTGATTTTATGTCCATTGTCAGTGATTCCGATATTAATTGCAAAGTCTGTAAAATATCCTTACAGAATGCCCAAAAAGGGCACGTACGACGACACTTAGCATCGCTAAAACATACACGGAAATTGGACCCGTTGAAAGCTGACAATTTTAACGAAGAACTCTTTGAAGCTTTAATGGCGGCTAATATCCCATTAAAGAAACTTGACAATCCCACTTTCAAAACATTTCTTCAAAAATATACTCGTCGAAATGTTCCTGATGAATTCACCTTACGCAAATATTTTGTTTCTAAGTGCTTCACGAAAACAGTAGAATGCATTAGAAGACATCTTTCAAATCAGTACCTATGGATAAGTGCCGACGAAACTGTTGATATATTAGGACGCTGTGTGGTAAATGTTGTAGCTGGTGGACTACATCCAACTATTCCATATAACGCATATGTAATAGTATCTAAAGTTATAAATACAGTTGATGGGGAAACAATTGCTAAAACCATTGACGAGAATTTGCACAAAATGCTTCATTCGGACGACAGGTACAGGGAAAAAATACTTTTATTTGTTAGTGACAGTGCCACATATATGTTAAAACAGCCAGAGTATTAAAGGAAACATATCCTTATATGCTGCATATTACTTGTGTAGCACATGCTCTCCACAGAATCTGTGATATATCACAGACAACTATCCGGAAGTTGATAGACTTGTATCCGCTTTTAAAAACGTTTTCAGAAAAGCACCATCGAGAGTGGCCCTTTACAGGGAAAAACTTCTATCTTCTTCATTGCCACCCTCGCCAGTAATAACTAGATGGGGAACATGTCTGGAAGCTACTAGTTTTTATGCAGAGAATTTTGATAGTTTACAAAATTTCGTTACATGTTTAAATGACGATGCTCGAAATATTTCTGAGTGCAAGGAACTAACAAATCCCAATTAAAAAATCAGTTGTTATTCCTTCAGGAACACTTTGGAAATTTGCCTAAACTAATCACATACTTTGAGAATCGAAATCTCAAATTGAAAGACGGATTAACCACATTAGGTGTGGCTAGTAATAATTTCAAAAGTATTCCAAGCGACTTCGGATGTGGCCTTCGGTAAAAGTTAGACGCAGTTTTTAATAGAAATCCAGATTTAATAACATTGCGGCAATTGTGTATGGGGACAATGACACAAAATCTAACTGCTAAATACGCTGAAATAAAGAATATTTCCAGTATGCACCTATAACCAGTTGCGAAGTAGAAAGGACGTTTTCTATGTACAAGGATGTACTTAATTCAAAGAGAACAAGTCAGTCTTACAGAAGAGAACCTTGAGAAAGTATTGCTAGTAAATATTAATACTCCTTTACTGAACAAATAATAAAGTATTTTGTATTTTATAGATCACCAGCCACTTGTTATCCAGTTAAATAAATAAAATTAAAACCTCTTTAAAAATACAACATTTCAATAGTGCGCCCATGGGCGATAAGTCATCAACCGCTCGTGTCTGCCCCCTAGTTATTTGCATGAGATTTACTTGGTTTTGTTGTTGTTTTTTGATTATTTCTTTCTAAATACGGGATTTTAACCCACTGCCTCAATTCCAGTCCTTGATTGATAGGAAATGCTAATTCTAATGCTAGTGATTTATTTATTCATTTTTCTAACTAATATAACAATTAAAAACTACTTGTATCCATTATTGTGTGCAATTACTTTAATTGTGTTCATTTGATAAGAACATGATTTGGTCTATTTCAGCCATCTAGAATACAATGATAATTTTTTCATTGCAGTTTTACCGTTAACATTATAATTGTTTCCAGTGGTGTCAGTATAATTGCCAGGGACTGTTCGCTTGTATGGGGAAAAAATGGTCCAGAAATAGCATTTTCTCTCTTATCTATAGCAGTTTTTCGTAAATATCCCGCAAATTATGCATTCTATATAAAATAAATAATATATTAAATAAATTTATTTGGAACGATTTTTGTAGAAAATAAAAATCCGTAAGTACCTAAATACCTTTTCTCTTGTGGAATTGCAGTTTTTTTTTTGCAAGTATGTATCTCTAAAATTGTGGGATATGTTGAAATTGGATTTTTGAGATACAGCTCAGCACATATAACTTGAGCGGTGAAGGTCATATGCGCAAATGACAAGGGGGAGAGTGGTAGTAGCGGGGTGTACACGCATGCATTTGTTACAGATGTATCAATCACTATCGTGCATTCTCTCTCTTCTTGATCTGCGTCGATGACCGCTCAACTTATATGTGTTGAGCTGTACCGTTATAAATTACTTAATACTATTGATGTTTCCAAAGTGCCAGAAAAGATTAATTAAATGACTATCTAGGTCAGGCATGGCGAACCTATGACCCGTGGGTCAGACATTGACCCACGCAAGCTTTTTAACTGACCCACTCATTGGTTTTTATAAATTATTTTTTTATATGAAAAACAAATATTTACAAGTGGGCGTGAGCTAAAACATATTTTTTACAAAAGAAAAAAGAGAATTTTTCTCAAAGCAGTGTTTTAAAAAAATTTTGGTTTCAAAAAACAACATTACAGCTGCTAATTTTCAAGTTGCGCATTGCATTGCTCGCCATGGGAAATCTCTTTCATAACGACTTAAATTATGCAGAAATGTGTTCAATTGCTTTAGATGAGAGTAATGATGTAAGTGGTTATGCACAATTAGCAATTTTTGCTCGGTATAAATCAAGAAATATAATGAAAGAAGAGTAAATAAATCTAATAACGTTGAAAGGAAAGTGTAGCGGTCTTGATATTTTTAACGAATTTGATATTGCATTTAAAGAAATGAATACTGACCTTCAGAAAATAGTTTCTGTAACAACAGACGGTGCACCTAGTATGATAGGGAAAAACACTGGATTTATTCGGTATCTTAAGCAAAATATTTCACATTCTCTGATCGAATTTCATTGTATAATACACCAGCAAGTTTTATGTGCGAAACATGGATTAAAAACATTTTCCAGTGTGATGTCGCAAGAGCTCTTAATAAACGGTTATGAAATTTGCACAATTCTTGAGGAAATTGAATGCAATTATTCTCGCACTTTGACATACAACAAGGTGCGATGGCTTAGTTGCGGTCAAGTGCTTAATCGCTTTGTAACGTTATTAGATGGACTTAAGCTCTTTTTAATTGAAAAAGACAATACTTTCGATGAATTATCCGATGTGGTTAAATGATTTAATGTTTTTATGCGACATCACTCAGCATTTTATTGAACTGAATAAAAAACTTCAAGGGCAAAGATTAATTGTTTTAACCATGTGTGAAAATATTAAAACATTTATGGCAAAACTGAAGTAAGGATTTAAAAACGAAAATTATGCAATATTTTTCGCAATTAAGAAAACTTCAATGAACTTAGTAAAATCTTCTAATAGAAATAGACTTGAAAGAGAATTAACTGCCAAATGCGTCAAACTTAATGAATACGAAATGTGAACCTGATATTAAAAAATTATCTGAAAATAAACACCAACAGATTTCTCATTAAATAATTTATGTTTATACTTTGTTATATATTCATAAATACGTATACATATATAAATATATTAATAAATAATATTTCATAATACATATTTTATGTAATCTTCTTTACCCCTTGTTCATTCAAACACTTAGTGACCCACGAACTAGTACTAAAAAAAATAGTAAACAAAATTTGACCCACGTCTCAAAAAGGTTCGCCATCGCTGATCTAGGTCATTTAATCTCTTGTGTTCTCGCGCCAGAACAAATATTATGCTGAGCTCGCCTATACACCAGATGTCTGCCGCCTGTAAAAAATCTTATACCAAGAAGTTATTGATATAATACACTATTGCTGCCCATTTGTCTTCATATTCCTTACATACTTTTTCTGATGCTTTACTGTAAAAACATATTGCTTCTGTTAAATAATATGAACTACAATCATGTGTGTGTGTTCTGGTTTTCTATGTCCTCTGATAATTAGATTTAATAATCTGTTAGGAAAGTCAAAATATTATTTACTATTATTCTACAAGAATTAATTGACATATTGCCCATATGTAAAGTTGTGCATTATGTGAAAACTTTTCAATAGACTTCTTTGGGGTTCCAGCGTGTTTTCTGTTGAATCATTTGCAAGTATGTACCATACGTTACTGCCAAATTAGAGTGTTACTTGATACGTGGCGAGGAGCATAACCATTTTCGAAAGTAGTTTACGATTTACTTTAAATAATTTTGAAGTGCCAATAAATAAACAGCTCAAAATGTGAATTGCATTTTATTTATCACTATCAGTATAATATTTTTAAAGAAATAATGTTCAGTATTTCCAGAATATACCTATTTATCTTAAAAAA
The DNA here is from genome assembly GCA_963170755.1 of Amphimallon solstitiale. Classification (NCBI taxonomy): domain Eukaryota; kingdom Metazoa; phylum Arthropoda; class Insecta; order Coleoptera; family Scarabaeidae; genus Amphimallon; species Amphimallon solstitiale. Next base: position 127,767,466 of record OY720680.1, read on the forward strand.
TCAGGATTTTTTAATAATTTATTTTTTCTGACTCGACCCTGTTGGTTGGTACACCAATAACATAATGTTCAACATTTATTAGCTGTAATAATACCGTGTTACATAGATATTTGATCAGGAAGCTTGCGTGACTAAATTCTTTGACTTGCACGTACATTAATTTTAATAATCTAACTTGTTTTAGTCTGTCACGTAATGATTATTTGTCTATCGTATTTAACATCACGCGTGGATGATGTTCTCCTTTGAATCAACTTAAATACCCGGTTTGCAGTGATAGTGTTTTCCAGCGAAGTATTGCCTTAGCATTTGTATGTTATTGAGAGCATCCATGTATGATAACAGACAAATTTATGTTAGAATTTAGAAACTTATTTTCATGTATGTATACGTATACATTTGAAGATATGCTATTTCTATTATATTTTGTAATCAAGTAAATTTTGTTCATAATGTAACCGTTTCTACGATTGTAAGTGCAATTCTGATATGAATAATATTTAATTCATTCTCAACAGAAAAAAATCTTTTAATAGCAAAAATGACACAAAACAATTTTACGATAACAAAGAAACTTAATAAAATATAAAATGAGAAAAAACTTGAAGAAAGAATTACAAAAAAGAAACGGAGAAAGTATATTACAATGCACACTGGGAATTTATTTTTTATAAAGTGGGTTCCGGTTAAACATAAAATATTCTATCATAGTAAGTCTGGTTCCACTCCCACTTGAATTCAAATTAATTGTCAGATTTGATATTCGAATCCCGTAAACGCAGTTGAAAGGGTTTCTACGTAATACTTTTGAAAATTATTGACATAAACTAATGCACTTTAGCAGAATATGCAAAAGAGTTACTGATGCTATTTTATCATATTGGCAATGCTAAACATGATCACATAAGCTTTGTTCATAGATAAATTACTAAATAAGCAGAGCCAATCAAATGTCAAATAAGTCAGAGACTAGTTTCGGATTTCTCTCCACTAATAAATCGCCGCTGACTAGTTTGTGATTGGTCTTCGAACAAAGCTATAATAATTATAAAATGATGGTTATTTTATATTGAGGGGAAGTACTTGCCATTTATTTATCCAGGTCTCATTTGTTTACATATTGCTCAACTGTTTGGCAGAAGAGGCCGGTTTTAAATATTACGTTTTAAATTTGAGTTTAATTTCGTTATTCTCCGTATCTCTAGTTGATCAGACTTCTATGAACGACAGTGTACTTAACTTAAATTAATATTTTTTATACACACTACATTCTACGTAGATAGTACATTATGATCCTTATTAAACTATTCACATTTTAACTAGAATGCAATTGTGCGAAATCGTAAAAACATCAAGTTTTCTCTATTAAACAGCCCATTTACATGCACGTTAATGGAATATGTGATGTTCAATCTTCAACTCAATACAACTTGCTATTTACATTAATACTCTAATAGCTGTGTTATTATATTAAGGCGAATCAGGACGACCATTTAGTGTGTTTCCGATGCGGTAGATGGCGCTGAAATTATTTAGCTGTTTTAAGAAAAACCAAGCAAAATATTTTTAATTTGAAAGAATAAATGTTTTGAAAGCAATAATCAAAAATGCGCTAACGTTTTAGTTTTTCAATTTTTTTTTTCTAAAATTTTTTTTTTGTAATAACTTAAGAAAAAAGAAGAAAATAGAAAAAGTGGCCAAGAGCGACGTTCAAGCTATATCTACTAATGTTGAATCAATTTTTATTTTATTTTTTCGCCAGAAAATAGCGTCCGAAACAGTAATATACGTTTTCCCCTTTGATCTCGCCGCACCGTAAATGCGGACGATCTTTTTGCCACGCGTCTAATTGACTGCGCCATACAAATTATACCTATATTCGAGCTGAAGGATCTTTTCAAGACATTGCCAGTGTCCTGCCAAGTAGCATGCATAGTTAAAACAATTGAATTTACTGATTTAAGATAATAAATAATTATGTTAATAATACTGGAAATAAAAGGGCTAGCCTGTTAAGAATGTTTACGGGCTACGGGTTCATAGTAGCTTAGGTACCTACGTATTTTCTGCAACAATTCAATAAATTATATTATTATTTACTTACTTTATGAACAAAACTATTACTATAAAATTGAAAAAATATAATATGTACTATGTTCATACTAGTTATTGATACATTTAAAAGTAGAACGGGTACCTAATTCTTTCCGAGTTTGGTTTTCCGAAAACTGACTTTTTGCACGTACGGCGATAAAAAATCAAACAAGCCACCCCACTCACCCACAAATTTGATTCTTATATCTCCTAAACACAATATTTAAAACACAGTGCCACTGTGTAACTTGCAATTGCGGGAATTCCAATGACATCATAGGCTTGTTCGTAGAGAGTTTTTGTGATAGTTATTCGACAATCTCCGATTTTTCTAATGGGCATGCGCCGGTCAAAATTTAATATAAATCAAACTTGTTTGAGATTTTGACAGTACGAACGCTTTTTAGAGAGGCAATCTGTTGAAAATGAATGTACATTATGGACCCACGATAATACAAAATTATTAATATTTATAGAAATTATGTCTGTTTTTATACACTTCATTGTAAATAATCGTTTCTGTTTTTAAAGATGATCTTTTATAGAATCTCTTTGTTTGTATACTTCCAATACCTAGCTACCTTTTATATACAAATGTGAATATACACGGAGGTTATGTATTTCCATTATGTACAACAATAAAGGAATCGTGATCGATAACACATCGACGCAATTGACCCTACCAACCAGTGGCGGCTGCTGCAGGGAGGGCAACGGGGCACTGCCCCCCCCCCCCCCGTGACAAATTTCTTTTAACAGATAAATTAATTATAAATACCTAATTTGTATGTAATTTTTCTGATTTGTTTGATGACAAATAATATGTTTTCGGAAGTAACAGTCCGTCTTTTCAGCACGTTTAAAAATCGCAGTCTAACGTAGGCTCCGGGGCATCTCGCGCGACTGCCCCGTTTGTATTAGAAATCGAGCGATGAAACTGGCGCGGGTAGCGCGCGTATATATGTAGGCGGCGGGGCACTACTCTATGGTGCCGGGTCCGGGTGGCGGTCCAGTATGTAATATACAGCGGTGAGTGTATGTTGTAATTTCTATCGGTGCAAATGCAACTATGAATTACGTTAGTAACATTAAGACAGAATTAAAAAATCTAGGTCTCCCTAGACCAGATTTATTGATTAAACTAGAAGATCTCAATTTGAAAACTAATAAAACCGTGACGAGAAAATTCAACAGAAGCTCTTACAGTTTATCAGACTGGTTGTGTGGGTGAAATGTGCAAAATGCTTTTTTCTATTTCGGTGCTATAAAACTCACTTTACGACATCCGTTTTGGTTGCAAAAGCATTTCTTTATCGCACGCTAATTTTGTTGTTTTGACGTTGGTAACATACAAAAAAATGAACCAAATTATATTCAAATGTCAAAATGTAAGCCTTTAATGTAACAAACATGTGCAATAGAAGTACAAAAAATAAAAAGCACACATGCTAACATTTTATTTACTAATTAACAATATAAATTGTTAAGCAGAGTTGGATGATAAGTTTTCTGATGCTACTATTGTAATTTACTTCCAAGGTTGAATAGTACAACTGTTATAAAAGTTTGTTTTTGATAATATGTCGAGACTATGTTGGCGAAAGATTTTGTAAATTGTCTTCTGCTATTTTGCGAATGTCTGGGGGCGTGCAAAATAGAAAAAATCAAGTGAACGGTGTTTTTCTACTTTGAAGAGAATAAAACGATTTTCTAGAAATACCATGCGGGAAAGCAGACTATGTGCCTTAGCAATGTGTTCCATTGAAAAACAATTACTAACATCAACACCAAACTTCAATGAATGAGTTATTAATCATTTTGCTGATCGTAAGGTACTTAATTTTTGATATTAAACACTCAGACCCCCGGTGCCCTCCTGTCCCAAAAAATCACGGGCCGCCACTGCTACCAACCACAACGAAATTTAAAAAAATCTACTTGAAATGTGTACACACGCATGGGCGAACTTTTGTCAGAGATAAAACACCTAACTCTTGTGATAGTTTGAAAATCGTTTACAATTGCAAATTTGTATTAGTCCGAACACTAAACTAGTAGTTGGAAACGAATCGAATTTGTGATTCTACTCTCCAAACATTGATCATAAAATACGCATGCGTCGTACAGTTTCTGATAGTTACCAATTACTCTGCAAGAAAACCTCATGTGTGTAAACAGAGATTCCACCCGGAGCCTAAAACAAATAGAGAGAGAACACCTCCAAGGATATCAACTCCTAAATTAGAACTTACGGTGGCTGATAGCGCTGTATGGGAAGTAATGTCTATTGGTGGTGGACATTCGAGCATGGAAGAATTGTTCTCTACCATGGGAGTTAAACCAATAGGCAGCAAGTCATTTCAAAAGATAGAACTGAAACTGGGAAAGGTAAGCAGAGGTTAATATTTTCATCTAGAGTTTACTGGTAACTTGTGGTTTTACAAAGGTTTGGCAAGAAATTTTATAAGAATCCATGATTGAAGCTGGCAGGCAAGAAAAAGATTTAGCTGTAAATAATGGTCATATAACGGAGGATGGGACTCCATTTATCACAGTAGTTGTGGATGGAGGCTGGTCACATCGAAGCCATGGTCACAGATATTCTTCTAATTCTGGTGTAGCTTGTGTTATTGGTGTAAAAACAAAAAAGTTGCTGCATCTGGATGTGAGAAATAAATATTGTGCCTTGTGCCTTTATCTTAAAACAAACGGAAAAGATGAAGTGCACGACCATTGTTTTAAAAATTGGACCGGTACTTCCTGTGGAATGGAATCGGATATGCTCATTCAGGCTTTTAATCAGAGTAAGACTCTACATGGACTGGAATATCGATGCTTCATTGGGGGATGGTGATTCTAGTGTGCACAAAGAATTACAAGAAATGGTTTCGTACGGTAGAAAAATTGAGAAAATTGAATGTACAAACCATGTGATGAAAAATTACACTAAAGCTTTGATGAAAGTTCAAGGCGTTTCTAGAAGTGGTAAACGCCTAGTCAAAGGTGTCAGGGCAGCCATTATATATAATTCGAAAAATGGTAAAAACCCTGTCGATCTCAGAGAGGATATTAAGAGACGGGCCAATCCATGTATTCGGCATGCACAAGAATTGTAAAAAATATTTTTGTTCATCGACGTCTGATAAAAGTGTACTAGAGGGTGATAGGCTCCAAGCATTTAAATATATTCAAGAATGCCTCAAGCCTGTTATCCGAAAAGCTCATCAACTTGTTACCAACAGAACGAGCAATTATGCTGAGAATTTTATGTCTTTAGTTGCTAAATTTTCTGGGGGGAAACAAGTTAATCGCTGCAAAAGAGAATCGTACACTATCCGTGTACAGGGTGCTGGACTTGATTATCAAATGGGCCCCAAGTGGCACTACGAAACTATGAAAACATCAGTAGGAAAAAGCCCATCTGTAGCAATAAAACGTCGAGCACAGAAAATTACAAACAAATTACTAAGGACAAGAAAATCTTTATTTGTAGTTGACAGGCCAAGAAAAGGAAAAACCAATGAGGTAGAAGGAAGAAAAGACTATGGCGAAATGTGCCAAAAGCTTGACTTGGACCCGGAAGAACTCGCAAAAGAAGCAAATGAATTTAAAAAAAGTCTATAGGTATCCATCGAACAAAGAGATTTGATAGAAAACATGACTAGAGGACTGAGTGATAATGAAATTTGGTTCATGGAAAGAAAAAATCGTCTAACTTCATCAGTGTTCGGGCAAATAGCGAAACGGAGAAAAAATACTAAATGGTGTAAGATGGTTGAAAACTTCTTGTATGGTAGACCATTTACAAACGCCGCTGTTCAGTATGGCAATGTTAACGAGAAAAACGCTATAAGAACGTATATTGAACGAACAGGAGAAAAAGTTGCGAATTGTGGTTTATTTGTTCATCTAGACCATGGCTACTTAGCCGCTTCTCCAGATGGACTAACCGACAGTGGAGGTATTGTCGAGGTTAAATGTCCAAAGGCAGCAGAAAACTTGACAATCACTGAGACAACTGAAACGATTAAAGGTTTTTGTTTGGACAAAAGTACTCGATTAAAAAGATCACATAATTATTATTATCAGGTGCAGGACAATTGCATGTAACCCTTACGAAATATTATGATTTTATTGTGTGGACCCCTAAAGACATTTACATCGAGCGGATTTTGTCTGATTATGAATTTTGGAACAAAACATTGTTTCCAAAGTTGAAATTTTGTTTCGAAAAAGCGGTTTTACCTGAAATCATAGACCCACGAACATGTATGAACATGTATGAAGATTAGAGAGCCTATCTAACATTTTCAAGATACAACATAATACATAAATTATGCGGGTCACCTTGATCTTCATTATTAATAAATTTCTATGAAAAAAACAATCGATTGTTTGCAATGTTTTTTTTCACAACTGGAAAATCTTCTTTATTAATATTTTTTAATTTCTGAATTAATGCCGTTGTAGAAAAAAAAGTGGGACTTTTAGCGTTTGTTGTAATGTAACTTTATGCCACCAACGTTAAAAGTGAGGGACATTTGACACTGGTGTCGTGTAAACGACATTTTTACTGTGAAACTAATACTTGTAATTCCGATTAGTTAAATGAAATTCAGAACAAAAGAATTGTAATTAGAATAGCTAATTGAAATTCAGATAGAGTAAACTGTATTTCAGAAATCATCAATTAATTATTCAGAGAATATCACAAATGTAATTTAAAAGAGATTATGCAGGATTTTATTTCAACACGCAGTACAAACGATAAAAATATACAAAAAGGTCAACCTAGGGTAGTTTTATTATTAACAAAATCAACACTTATATTCCTACTCGCATATTATTCATTGCCAAAATTATGCGTTCCAAATTAAAACTGATGATTTCTGAATTACATTTGATACCTGAATAACTATTAATTTAAATTACAATTGACGATTTCTGAATATCAACTTACGCTTTCTGAATTACAATTAGAAATGGTGTGGATAAGTACCAAATTAGAGGATGGAGATTTCAAAATTTCCACGCTCTTCCGTTGACTCCGTTACTATCAATAAAATACAGAAAATGTTACGTCCCACCTAAACTTTTTTTGTGTAAAAGGATCCAGCGGACTGTCGGTATAATGACTGTCAAAGGAAAATGCATTTTTCCGTTTCGGGCGTTATTATTTGCCGAAATTAAAAAAAAAAAAAAGTTTTGTCATTAAAAAATTGGTGTTCATATGCGCCGTTGAGCCGATTTTTAATTATTTTTTTTATTACAAAAATATTTTTTTTATTTTTTTTATCAAACCAAAAATTAAAAAACTAAAACGTTGGCGCATTTTCAAACAATATTTTAAGAAGTATGCTGTTTAAAATTTGAAAATCGGTTGTACCGTTTCTTCAGAAATCGCTAATTACTTTTCCGATATCTGCATCCCTCTCGCACACTTGGCCGTCCCGATTCGCCTTAAACCTCGCTGCGCCATGTATTTTTTAGCAGAAGTTTTGAAATTGTCTTCTTTTTTTTTTGCTGCGTGCTTAATATAATAATAAGTCTGATCACCTTGATGTTCATTTAAGTTATGTAATGAGTTGCAGAATTACATGTTGTTGTAGATGTATCTACCATAGATAGGAACTCGGAAATTAAGGAATGATTTATGTTAACCACTGCTTAGATAACTACAAATAGTATGTCATCAGAAAATAAATTTATTAAGAGTGAGGTTTACCAACAAATAGAAATTTATGCAACTTATATTACTCGCAGGACGGGTAGACGCAAGAGGGTGTAAGTAGGTGGAGTTTGACGATATTCGGTTGTCATAGCGCTTCGGTTTTATTCACAGATTCGTCATAGATAAAGACTGCTTTAACTATGATGAGGCGTTGCAGGTTCATTGTAATAAAGGTACCCAATTAAGAGGAAAGTATAATAATAAAATGTTTTGACTTTCAAAATTTGTTTGCTTCTATAGTAGCCTAAGACATTTTCAATACATCCTCGTACTGCTTGCTAACAATGTATCCACACCGATTATACTTGAGATACAATATTAAGACTCGCTCTGTCATTCCTTGATTTTGTCTCAGTTATCTTTTTGTTTACCATTAATTTGGACGTGCTTGGATCGTTGATTGAAGGAATATACAAAGATGCGCAACGCTATAGTAAAGTAGCGCGTCGTCCCGCAAACCCCTTGCGGAGAAACATCATCGCTGCATCGGGCTGTTTCGAATCTCGGACCCAGTTTTGGCTACGCTCAGTGCTATGTAGTTGCGCATCTTTATGTATTCCTTCCTTCCTAAAAGGGGAGTCCAAAAAGTACAGAATTCCTATCTGTGATTTATATTCGGAATTCGAAAGTTTTCTCCCATGTTTTCTCGATGTAGGATGATTAAACATGGAAAATAGGTATAGGTAGTTTTTTGAACAAGCCAGCATACTTAACTTTTATAATTAAATATAGGACTGATGTTCACAATATCAATATCAAATTTAAAACGGTATTTGCAATCCTCCAATGGAACCGCTTATTTTAAAAGTTATTTCTCCTACACGATTTCCATTCCATTTCCATTCCTGGTGAATTGAAGTCTACTCGTTCCTGCCTTTATAAGAAATATGTTCAAATATTCAGGGTAAATTATCAGTTGACCTTGTTTAGTTGTGGAACTGCATTCAAATACATAAACACAGTTTTACTTTTATATTTTCGTTTCATATTTTCATTTTTTTATATTTGAATATTATTCTGAATCGAGATTTTTCTGATTCTGGTAACCTCAAAGTATTGATCCTTATGTGGCGTTATTTAACCAAAACACAATAAACTGCTTGGTAATCGCTGATCCTTTTTAAAACCACGTGATAAAATTATGCAATATGATTGGATTATATCAAATCTACTGTTATTGACATTTGTACTGATTTGACATTTATTTTATTTTCTACATAAATTCTAATACTACATACATATATTCAGTCGATTCATTTAATGTGTGCTACATATTTACTGTAATATATTTTGTTAAGTTATGTCGAGTACCAATAGAAAACTATATTGTATCCAGTTTTCTTACGGAAAGAACGTGGCTGTTCTGGGTCATTTAGTTCCTACCAAAATAGTCTGCGCTAAAAGGCAAGTAATTCGCGGGGTGGTTCAGAAAATGAGAACTGATTATTCGAAATGTAGTACATATACTGAAAATTCTTGGTAAATAGCTATAATTTTTTGCATTTTTAGGTTAAATTTATATCTTAATATTTGTAGATGTATAATGGCAAAATTGCCGGGTTGAAGTAAAGCAGGTTTACTAGATGTTTTTGTCACTAATATTAACAATAAGTTTAATTGTGTGAACTCTAAGGTATTTGAGGGATGATTTAGTACAATTTTAATAAGTATACAACTGGGTTTATTGTGAATATTTCAACATTGTCAATTTTTGTTATGTAATTAGACTTTGGATAAATAAAGATGCTATAGTAATTTTAAAATGCTCTAGTTATTACCAATAATGCTCCTTGTTATCATCGTAAGGTTGAGAAGTGCCAGCAAGAAACTGATTAGTGTTATAAAGCAAATCTTGAAATGTGTGCGTAGAAATCTAACGGATTTGTATAGGCAGCACCAAAGTAAGTAACTAAATTATCAAATTGTAATAGTGCCAAAATGGAAAAAGTACATAAAATATATACCGAAATACACAAAAAAAGAGTTTAATGCTAGCTAAAAAACCCATGTTATTTGGAAATATTCTGTTTCTTTTAATAAGTGTACATGCATGTATATCAGTTTATTGTAATATTTGAGTATACTGTACAAGAAAGTTATTTTGGCATAACAAGATCATTTAGTTGCGACTCTGTAGACCACATGTTAGGCTTAAAGGTGGTTGAAATTATACTACCGATGCCAGAGTGGCTGAATATTTTATGAGGCAAATATTGCCTCATACCAATACGGTTGAAAGCGAAACAAAGTAATTGAACCCTAATTAGTGTTTCCCATTGAATTGTTATAAAAAATTAAAAACGTAAGCAAAATTGGAATTCTTGACACTACGCAGCAATTTTATTATCAGCAACACTTTTTTAATTATTTTAAAATCATTAATATTAATTACCTACTGTAAAGATAATATTTAAAGCGTTATTTCAATAAAAATTCAGAAATCATCTCTATGGGTATTCAATTCAATTCAATCTTTATTGGTGTTCTGTACAATGTACTTACACAAGTCATTCTAACTATCTATACATATATATATATATATAAGGACAAAAGAAAAGAAAAAGTATGACACTGGACAATAACAAATAACAGATAATCACCAACTTACAAACTAAAATCTTTTACATTAAGTTTATACGTTAAAATCTCATCGTATGAGTAAAAGGCTCTTGCAACCAGGAACTGTTTCACCCTCGATTTAAACTGTTTCACCGGTAAAGACTTAATTTCTGCGGGCAACTTGTTCAAGAATTTTACACCTAAATACCCCCAGCACATTTCTGGCTTTTCGATAGTCTGCAAAATTTCGGAACAATTTCAGTTTTATTTCGCGTATCATACCCGTGATTATCCGAGTGAATTGACACGTCCACTCCAGTATGTATAGGGCAGGTAGTGTTAATATTTTTAATTGAATAAAAGAGCCCCTGCAGTCCTCCCTGTACTGGTCACCGGCCACTATGCGAACTGCCTTTCTTTGGAGAGCAAAGACTCACCCATGTAGCAGCGCTACCCCATGATAATAGAGAATATGTCATTAGTGAATGACAAAGTGCTGAGACCATTACACCTCCAGACACATTCATACTCAAAATTCTCAATAAATAAATATTACTATTTAATTTACTGTATAACATGTCGACGTGCTTTTCCCATTTTAGTGTCGGGTCTAAGTACACTCCCAAGAATTTTGCATATTCATCTTTTGCTGATATCGGGTTGTCCTTAAGTGCAAATAACAAAGATTGGGTTTTAGATAAGTTCAGACTAAGTTTATTCGAGCTAAACCACTGTTTAGCAGCCGTCTGGGTAGCACCATCCACATACATTAACCTGTCTATGCAGTTAGCCCGACTTATCAATGTAGTGTCATCCGCATAAAGGATTGTTATCGAATCCGTGACATTGAGTGAGAAATCGTTCGTGTATATCAGAAACAATAAAGGTCCCAAGATAGAACCCTGAGGAATACCCATGGTGATATATTGTTTGTTAGACAGTTCATTATTACAGAGAACCTGTTGGCTACGATCTTCTAAATATGACGTTATCAGCTTAATACTGCTCAAATCAAAGTTATAATGTCGCTGCTTATGAATCAACAAATTATGAGGGACACAATCAAATGCCCTAGATAAATCATAAAAGGTACCCAACAGGTATTCCCCCTTTTCAAAGCATTCAACGATCTCCCGCACAAAATCAAAGACTGCGGTTTTTGTACTAATATTCTGCCTAAATCCATATTGATGTTCAGAGAATAGATTATTATTTTCGAAGTAGCTGTATATTTTACTTTTTAAATTTTTTTCAAAAATCTTGGATATTATAGGTAGAAGTGATATGGGTCTAAAGTTAGAGATCTCTTTTGGATCTCCTTTCTTAAAGATAGGAATAACAATCGCTACTTTCAAAACATCTGGAAATATACCTTCTGTTATAGAAAGGTTAAATAATTTTTTTAACGGTATAATTAAAAGATCTTTTATGCTTTTAATAACTGGTACTGTAAATCCGTAAATATCCTTACTATGCGTTGCTTTAAGAGAGTTAATCGCATCTCTCACTTCTACTGGACTAACTAAATCTACTGAAAAACAGCAACCTTCGCAACTAATTTTACCCTAAGGTAAGCATCTATATCTACACTTTCGTTAGCTACGTTAGCTGCTATACCTCTCGGATAATTAATAAGGAAGTCGTTTACTTCGTCTGCATTAAAGTCTGCTGCAACAGTACTGTTATTTTTTCTGTAGCTATTTACAACTTTCCACATGACTCTACTCGAATAACTCGAACAAGTACTACAAGATGCATAAGGATCAATATTTTGAGGTTACCAGAATCAACTTCATGAATGTAAATGGGAATATATGTGACGGCCTTATATCGCGCTGCGATATTGTACAGTTGGCCTTGCTAAGACGTGTACCTCGAAACATCTAGCGGCGGAATGTTGACTGGTTTGATCGGTACAATGAAATTCTCGGATATTTTGGGTACCACCTCGTATATAGTGTTTCAAGATATAGTGCCAATGCAAGCTCCCACATGTTGCTATATCTTGAAACAGATAATACAATATGTGTATAGTCCGTTTCAAGATATGGCAACCTGTGGGGAGCTTGCATTCACACTATATCTTGAAACAGAATATACGCTCAGTGATGTGTAACTTATTAAACAATCATGTATGGTGTGTGTTTTGTTTATTTGGTAAGAAATGCAATGGTAGAACAAACATAGCTTGAAAAGCATTCCTTTTCCTTCAATTCTTTATTTGTTCAATTTATTGTAAGTTTCTTTTTTGTTTGTTTTTACGTTGTAATATTGATGGAAAGAAACATTATTATTATTATTATTAATAGACGGCCATGTATACTATAACTTTTATATACATTTCGCATTGTGTAATTGATATTCATTGTCATTTCATTTATTGTTGCAGTACATGATGCGGGTATAGAAGAGAATGTAGCTGATAGCGGAGAAGATTCAGAGGACGAGTGGAACTATTTCAAAGGTGATACTGCAGAATCTGAACAGGTGTCCTCTTCTAAAGCCGACCAAGAGGTAGTTACAAAGTTATATCTGATTATATTATATCACTCTCACATTTGAAAATTCGCCAATGCCGTGTGCTTTCACAGGTTGCCGCGTTGACCAGAACCGCAGAAGAGGACGAAGATAAAGACGACGACGACGACGATAATATGTCCCAGTTAAATCCGAACGCAGCCGAATTCGTACCTATTTCATCGCCGACAAGGAATGTAGTTTCACCAGCCTGTCGGACCCTCATGAACGAACAAGTTATTTCACAGTCGCCTCGGAGGGCGACGCCTTCTGATATCGACATCAATTTACCGAACGAGCGAGATTTCGAGAAGGAAGTCAAAAACAGACCAAGTGATCTATTCAGTAACGGACAAGATGACGACGATGTAAGTCACTTCATCGTAATTTTTTGTAAGACAACAAATCATTAGCTTATTTTTTTCTATATCTGTCAGGGGTTTAAGTACTACGGGACAATTTTTTAACTTGCCATAGGTGTAATTTCAAACAAATATCCTAGTGCACGTATATGGGTCATTTTCAATAACCTTTAACTTTACATATACCCTATAACTACAATCCTATCCAAAATGATATTAGGGCGTACTAATTTTTTTTTAGGTATATTACGTTATGGTGTGTCAATTTAAAGAAAAATAATAACCTAAAATTGCTATCTCCTTTTATTTTTAAACTTTAAATATTCCATTTTACATTACCGTCAGGTTATACTTTTTCAGTTTTTCAAATTTGGCTTTATATATTTATCATATCTTGTATACAGCATGTGTCAATTTTCATTAGCCATAGGCGATTAATCCATACAGTATGTGGCAACATAGTACCCCTTCTTTCCTTTCCAATGCCAGCACGACCGATGGCATGCTCGTAAGTAAATACAAGTTAGCGTGGTTAGCAGTAACTCTTCGACCACCGGCTTGGCTGTTTGTAATACGTTCAGAAATAATATATTTCAGTAAATGCAGAGAATTATTAAGCTGTGTTCACGCTGCATGACACAAACAAAAGCGTAATTCTAATAAAATTAAAAATAAGGTAAATAAAAAAGGATTCTGAAAATAATAAATTACTACATTAGGAGATCGCGGCGGCCATTTGATGTTTCCCGTTCCAGTAATAAGACGGCTTTTATTGCAGACTAGATCGCACCGTGTTCGTAGCTGAACATTCATTGAATGTAAAATCTGGTCGGGAGAAGTGGGAAGATCGGAGAAAGTCGTTGTGATGTCGATTGTTGCCGGGATTGGTGACGGACGGTGTGGGGTGGCACGTTGCCACATATTACTTGTATACGTATAAATCGCACGTAAACATTGAATCCCTATACCTAATGAAAATTGACACATACGGTATATCTTATAAATTTTTTTTACATTCTGTCAACAATTGTTCTTCTTCGCCATGTTTATGTAAAATTTCAAAGATATAGCCGTATTTCTTTGTTTTTATATATTTACGAAATATACCTAAGAGCACTAACATTACCGTCACGCCAACTTTTGGCACAAATTTTAAACAGTATTGCGCCGGTTGATCGTTTGTTTTCTTTTATGATCTTCTATAGCCAAGTGGATGTTGCGAGTCCGTGTTTTACAAAAATAACTGCCGTTATACAGTTTTTTTTTTCTATAAAGTTTTAAGCTGCGTATTTTTTCTCTTAACATTACCGTCTCATGGGACAATTTACTTCTAATAGTAGCCATCGTTATCATCACATTTGTCCAATATTTTAAACCACTGCTAGTGTCATATTACCTAACCTCAAGTCTTTCTTTCTAGATGTAACATTTCTAACACTGTTTTACTACTGTTCAAACATTACCGTCACGTTCGCAAAACAGCCAATACGTGATTGTAATGATAAAAAAGTGACGGTATAAATTTCGATTTACAAGTTAATAATTAGTTTCTAAACATTTGAAATATCACTACAAACAGTATAATCGGTAAAAGTATATTTGTTGAAAGTAATATAAGCCAAAAGTTAAAGGTTATTGAAAATGACCCATCTGTGTAATTAGGTGCCAGCCTGTTATAGCCCCTTATGTCTTAAACTTATTGATCAACCAGTGTATCTCCGTGACACTCGGCGTTGTCCACTCTATCTCGTTTTTTTTTTTATTTGAGTTAGTTATTTTGGATTGCACGGCCGGCGTGACGAGTTTTATTGTAGAATATTTTTTCCCTTCGGAAATAAACTAGAAAATTCTAAATAAAGGTAAAGACTTGTCGGCAAGGAAAACTACAGAGATTTAAAAATAGTAACGTTTATTAAGTCAGGTATCATGTACTATATAATATACCGAAAATACCACCAAAATAAACTAAATAAACAATGGGCCTAACAGACGAATACTTTCAATCAAGAGTGGCAAAGGTGATTTACATAATATTATGACAATATTTAACAGAATATACAGTGCAGGCTCATAAGAAAAATGGACTACCATTGAGATTAATCATTCAACAAAATGATGCTATACGTGAATGGAACAAACTATAAAGTCGTAATTTTTACAAATTCGTTTGTGGATGTCTAACCACGCCTGTTGTAAAGCAACATCAATATTTCGCCTCACAACCAGAATCATATTCTCTTACACACCGTCCAAAGGAGTGAAATCTAAATCCCTAAAAAATTGATGGCGGCTAAACCAATTCGCTTATCGATTTCTAATCACAGCCGCAATAGAGAAACATATCTCATATCACAACCACCCATATATGTAATCTGTTGCAGTGTCCAGGGGATGTATATGATTGATAGAGAAAGTCTACCCCAAGTGCATCCTGCAATAGTAACGAAAAATTTTTAAAACACTAGTCCGAAGGTCTAGCGGGTAACCGTCAGAATGTACACTATGGACAGTCTAAATTATTTGCCGGGGAACAACCCGGCGGTAAGGCCGAAAGCAGTGCGATAAACGCGGGACTATGTAAGACATTTGCCCTAAATGGGAGAATTATAATTAAGTCCGGGAAATTGCGTAGAGAATTATTATGAATATTAATAACAAATGCTGATAAGCAAAAGCAAGAAATAACAGAGAAGAAGTAGGTTTAACATGTGCCTTTGAACCTTAATTACAAGGAAATAGAAATCTGTAAATTCCATATGGCTTAAAGCAAGGTGAGAAGATAGTTACGATGTCAGCAGCGGCACAACTTAACGTAAATTTATTATTTGTCATTACTACAGACTGGACGTATGGGGCCGAAATGACGACGGACAAAAGAAATAATGTATAAGATCACGCAGTTAGTGAATAGCACTATTCATATGGTGAACTGCAACATCTGTTTTCGTCCAGAAAAGGGCCGCAAAAAAGTTGTTTTTACTGTTAAATTCCTTTCTTCATCGGCTGAGGGGGTTTTTAAAATTTATTATATTTCGTACTGGATTTGAACTACAAAATGAACAAATAATAATGTATTTTGTATTTTATAGATCACCACCCACTTCTTGTCCAATTATATAAATAAAATTAAAAACTTTTTAAAAATACAAAATTTCAGTAGTGCGCCCGTGGGTGATTAGTCATCGGCCGCTCGTGTCCGGTCTTTAGTCATTACACAGTCATAAATCAAAAAGGAAAAACCACTACAATTATTTAATATTCTGTTAAATGATTAAACTCCTGACAATGAAAACTAATAGAGGAAACTCATAAAGGTATAGAAGCAAAAACAACTAAGCTTGTCATTATCATGCCATATACAGTGCAACGAAAACTTAAATATTAAGAAAATAATTATGTACTGAGTGGAATTTAACTCGTAACAATTTTAACTGTTTTTGCTTTCTTTTCTTGTACGTAGTATAAAAGACCTCGAGATTTTTGCAATGTGCACGTTTTGAAGTCCACTGATACCGAAAAAGTGGTTTTTAAAAAATTCTCTCTCTCTCTGTGTGTGTGTGTGACCACGATAACGGTCAAACAGCTATAGCTATCTAATTTCAAATTTTATATTTACGAGTATAATCTCCCGCTTGAGATCTGATTAGATTTTCAGTAAAGTTAGTAGACCGGAAGTAGTAGTTTACTTCAGTGAATAAATTGAAATTTACTAATATTTCGTCAACTACTAAGTGTAAACAAATTCATAAAAAATTCAAATATACTCTGAATTGAATTTTACTTAAAAAGTTTTTCGAAATTCCTACCGGAAGTAGGTGTTTTATCGCAAATCAGTTTTTGCATTACGAGTGTAAAAGTATTTAAAGCTTGATTTTCAATACCTTTTGTATAAAAAAATACAAAATTTCGACCGGAAGTAAGTCTTTTACTCCTATCGAAGAGCGATTTTTTGCAAATATGTCGTAAGTTATGCATGCTATATATATTTATCGAGAGTACAAAAGTATTTAAGAGCTGGATTTGGAATATTTTTTGTATAAATGACATTTCAAAATTCGTACCGGAAGTAACAGCTTTACTCTTAGCAAGTAGCACTTTTTTTCGAATATCTCGCAAAGTATGCATTCTATAGAGATTTATTAAGAGAATAGAAGTACTTATAATAGGATTTTGAATAATTTTTATATAAAAAATTCTTAAACTTCGCACTTGAAGTAACACACTTACTCATAGGTTTATTTTTCTAAGAAGATAAAAGTATTTGAAACAATTCTGTATAATATGAAATGCTCGTACGTATAAGAAAGTCGTGTGAGGGCGACACCTTATTATTTTGTCTTATTATTGATAGAAGTAGTCCCTAATTCACAACAACCGGCTCTAAATGCGCATATAGATGATGATATCCTTTTTTCTTTGTTGCAGTCTCCAAAACTATCATCACAAGAAGTAATGGAGAACTTATTAAACGGAAAAAACATAGACGAAATTGAATTTCACCCGGGTACGCCGCTCAAGTCTGCCAATCAAGAAGAATTTCACTTCGGACCCAACGCCACACCCTTTTCTACACCGGCAAAATTTCTGGACCAATCCGAGGCTGGCTTGTCTACCAAAGCGGTATTTGGGGACGAATCATCAAGTTATCTGGAAGGTAAAACTCTGAATTTTGAAACGTCGTTTACGGAAACCACCACAGACGATGCCGCTGAATTTCGACTGAACAAACCCACGGATCCCATGTCGATGTCCTTCTACCAGGAGGAAGACAAACCGAATCCGCTCGACTTAAATAAAGTGCACGATTTATCAGAATGCGACGACATAATGGATAAAGTAAAGAATAATTCGTTCAACGAGACGATGTCGGACATGCCGGAACACGAGCCACTTCGACAAAGTGTACCGGTCGTCACTGACTTGGATAAACCGGCAGACAGTGGTGATTCGAATCTGCTGTGTGGTGTAACGACATTGTCTGAGGCATCCGAGCCAAGATTAAGCGAGGAAGATATTGTACCACTTGCAAAATCTCCCATTTTAATGGAGGCATCAAAGGCGCCATTACCTATAACTCCCGAACCAAACCCTGAGGAACAAGAAGAAATCAGTTCTGTGCCAAGAACTCCAGAAGCTGTACCATTAGCTGATAATTTATTGGTGGACGTTGATAATCGACCTAGTTCGGTTTCTCCAGCACCTTTGTCGCCATTCGAGACTAGTGATCTTTTAGGAGTTCCCGAAATTCAATCACTAATTAACAGCGATGTATTAGTAGAATCCAGTGTTGATGTTTTGGAAGAAGAACGAGCTACTTCAACGGGCTTATTGTCAGAATTTACGGAGGATTTGAACAACTTGTCGAAATCAGAGGAGACCACCAGAGTATATGAAGACGAAGAAATCTGCCAGCAAACACTTGACGCTCTGAATAGACCTGATTCGAGATCATCCCCAGCGCTAAAAACTCCAGAACCGACTGAAGAACTATTGTGCCAAGCCAAATCCCCAGAGCCAGCTAATTTAGAAGACAAGTCGCCGATACCTACACCAGAACCTACGACGGAATCATGTGAGGATGTGGTTTGTAACATGCCCGAAAAAGTTGAAGATATACACGAAGAATTTTTCCCGATTTGCCAGAAAACGATAGATAATACAGAAGGAAGTAATAAAGCGAGTGTTGCCGTGGTGGAGGAAGAATTCTTTCCGATATGTTCTAAGCCCCAAAATGCTGATCCAGCGCCTTTGGAACTGATCGAGAATTTGGACCCTCAGATATCAAGAGTGACGGATATGGAAGATGTTATACAGGAAGACCAACACCATGTGCCAACAGAGCAAGAATCAGTGAACTTATCAAAATTGCCAATTGATGTTGAAAGAATCGCTGTCAATATAGAAGACGAATCGAAACAGGAAATGCCACAAATTGAATCCACATTACCAGAATTAACAGAAAGTGTGTCAAAGTCTCCGGAAGTGCCAAACATTGAGGAAACACAAGCAATGTCACCAATACCCTCAGAGGATATTTTGATCGAATGTCAAATGAAATCGCCGGAACTTGGTGTGGATGTTCTAGCAGAAGTGCGTATAAAATCTCCAGAACCGATTGGGGATGCGATCCATACTACAGCGCTTAATGCAGATGTTTTAATAGAAACCGAAACGAAATCGGAAATCAAAACTGAGCAAGCAAAATCACCCTTTGTGGAAGACATTCTGGTTGAAAAAGAGGAAAAACCTTCAGAACTAATTCTGGACGATCTCGTTGAGCTTGTCCACATCCCCGAACCGAACAACGATATTCCCCTGTTGAAGGAAGACTTGAAGATTGAACCGGAATCTTTTGCTGTGTGTTGTAACCTTCCTGATAATGATATCGCAGCAGAACCAATCCATAAGAAAGAGGAAAGTGTTTATTTGTCGGAGCAAACGCTTGTTGAAGAAATCCAAAAGATCTTGGATTCTACAGAGGCCGCGCCGCAAGCGGAAAGCGATGCTAAATCGCCGGAAACAATAGAAGAATCCCTAGATAGCGAAAAGAGAGACTTAGACTCTCCCGTAGAAGATATAACCTCTTCGGTTAAAGATGACAATAGCATAACGCCAGAGATAATAGAAGAAGCTAAAGATATAAGTACGGAAAAGGGAGACGTTGGACAGAAGCAGCAGGCGAATTACACGGAAGAATTATCCAGTGTTATGCAGGACAAGAATGAACTCGTTTATGAAAAGGAAACCGTTTGCCAAATATCTTCCACGCCCAACACCACGTTCAGTGAACAAACTGATACTGAATCGGTACGGACTGCCGACGTGAATTCGATATTGGAGAGGTCCAATATGCCAGAAATCACCTCGCCATTAAGTCCGACGGAACAGTCTTTGGATAAGATTATTGACGCACAATTTTTAGAGGAAATCAAAGTCAAATCACCTCTTCCCACGGAGGACTTCATTAAAACCGAACTGATTACTCCACAGTATCCAGAGGAGACTGTAATTACACCATCCGAAGAGACAAAAGAGGAAATTTCAACTGTTGCTGTTGAAGAAAAAGAAGCTCCTGTTGCTTTACCTGAAGTAGCACTGGAAGCTCAAGAGAAGGAAAATACTGCCGTTGTTGCTGTTGCTGCTGGTGCTGCAGCAGCCGCTGTAACTGCCGCCGCGGTCACGGCAACAGTTGCCAAAGAAAAAAAATCTTTAAGCAAGCCTCTAGCGAAAGTTCCACCCACATCGGCAAAATCTTCCAAACTTGGACAATCGCCAACCAAAACTCTCCCATCGAAACCAACCAGCGCAAGAACAACTTCGACCAAGCCAACCGTTTCCTCGCCTACCAAACCAGTGCCAACCAAAACGACCAAAACTTCGGCTACCACGCTTAAAGCAGCAGCACCATCAAAAGCTGCACCCAGACCGTCACCTAGACCGAAAACGGAAACTGCAACACTAGCGCCAAGAGTGGCCGAGAAAAAGCCAATGATGAACGGTGACGTCAAGGCTCCCGCTAAAGCTCCTGTGGCTGCCAAGAAACCGATCTCTTCCACGACCACAAGAACACAGTTGACTGCAAAGAGTCCGTCGGCGCCCAAACCAAGTCCAACCAAAACCGAAACAAAAACTAGCGTTACCAAATCAAATTTAACCAGCACCAAGGTATCGACAACCAGTTCCACATTGAAGCCGACCGCTACGAGTAAGACGGCAACGGCTTCTTCGAAACCTCGGCCAACGTCTCTAACCGGCAAACCCGCTACAGGTAGTTCTAGTTCTACGAAGACTACGCCTGTATCAGCTACGAAGGTGAGTTAAAATTTTCGGAAGTAAAAAATGTCGTTATATTCACTGTTTATTAATCTCTTCTTGTTCGGACGATTGACTGATATTGAAGTCAAAGAGAAGACTGTTAATATATATTAAATAAAAACGTAAATTCGTACACCCATATGTTGACATTAGAGCTGAACGATATCAACAATTTCTTTAGTAATCCAGCAGTTTTCTACTAAAGATTTTCGAATTTCACCTTGAAAGGTAGCAACTACATTAGATGTAAAATGTTCCATAGCATTATTCATTTTTTTTCTGATTGAAACAATATTGAGTAATATTGCCTTATGACATGTCATAACACACTAATATTTCCCAAGGGAAATATGAAACGTCATATGGTCCCAAAGAAATATGAAGTGTCATGTTTCACCGTAAATGTTTCATTTTTTAATTAAAACAACACAAATAATAAGAAATGTTTTATTTTTTAATTAAAGCAACAAAATTAACAATTAAAATAAATATCAGATTCTCATGTGCACTGGCGATCAATGTATTACGGTCCGGCGAATTGCATCTCCACACAATACATAACGGTCTCCCATTTTATGAACTAAAAAAGTTTTTGCATTTGTAACGCTACTTTTCAGAACCAAAATAAAAATTGCAATTTTCAAAATTTCCCTTGAAGTGATTGCAACCAGATACAAACGATGAAGATTCAGCATTCAGTTCAGTTACAGTCTTGGACAATTTTCCAGAAACCAAAGATTGTGATGACTGTGCTACATGCGATGATGCCATCATCGACACACCAGAAATCATAACAGATGCTGCAGATGACTCCACTTCCGCACCAGCTATCATCATCGCTACCTTATTTTTCTGCAGCATACTGTCTGCCAGATAGCCTTCCACAACAGACGAGCTCTTCCAACCACCATGCCTCTTTAGCGTAGTCATTGAGGCTCCCGCATCGGCCACTAAAGTCGCGGACGTTCGTCTTCCACAATGGCCTGTATACGCTTTCGGATTATCTAAACCCAACCATTCAGCAACCTTACTCGGAATCTTTCCGAAGGTATTTTTGCCGACAGGCTGAAGAGTACACTTCTTATTTCGATAAGCCACGAAGAACCTAAGAACGCCTTGCGGACGCAACGTTGAATATTCTCTCACCAAACAAGTAGCATCTTCTTCATCAATAATTGTAAATTTCCTATTTACATCATTCTTCGTCTTTGAAACGTTGATCACGATCACTGACCCACGGATCTTCGATATCGGAAGAGAGCATATTCACCAATTCGTTCGTTCTGCAGGCGCCAAAGATTTCCATAATTAGAGCGACCTTCAAAATTACGGATGTACCAAGTTATTCAACAGAGGAAAATCATAATAATATGTTTACCTTATACATCAAAAAAATGTCATTAGGAGCTTCCCGCAAGAATTTTTTGAGCTGTTCTCGGGACAACACCTCTGATTTTTTAGGAACGTATCCTTTATTTTTATTCTTCACGAATGCTTCCACTTCATCGAACATTTTAACATCAGTTTTTTCTTTTAGATGTAACATTGACCTTAACATCGATAGTTTTGGCCACAGCGTGTTTGGTGAATATTTCTGCGACTACGGAAATAATAAATTAGTCATACGTCAAAAATAAGAAAAATTATAGCAACATACCAAATCTTCAAAAAACGCTAGCAAAATATTTTCGTCGACACCGTTCACCATATTTTTTCTCCTCCACTCTTGGAAGTCTTCATAAACTTTCTTGTAAGAAGCTTTGGATTTTGTCGGAATCAAACATTCACGGGCTTTCGCCGCTTGCGCTAACACGTGGTTTGACATTTCACTAATTTTATTTATGACAGGACGCGAAAATCAACCCAATCAACTATGATATTTACAAATCGGGATGTAACTAGCCAACCTCGGGAAATATCTATTCATATTTCCCTGGTTGTAATAATAGCTATAATTCATGATTAAATTTTTTTAAACTCGTGGTGTTTGTATAATTTCAAAAGTAGTTAGTCAGACAAACTAGCAAATAACGGAAATTTCGGTGGTACCATAACAGATCGGCAAATACATTTACGCCCTTCACTATGTAAAGAGAACATAACTGAGTTACGAAGACGTAACCTTAGTTTAACGACCCAAGGGAATCAGATACATTACGTCCCCGCGCCGAACAATGATAGATGATACATTTCATAACATACAGAAACAAAAACAATAACAACCGCCGTGGTATATACTGTGTTGCATATTCAACACAATTACGAATACATTCATCACGACTGCTTACATCCAATTTGACAGTTGGCAAAATGTCAGTGACTGTCAAAAATTTAAAAAGTTGTGAATAATACATTTATTTAATATCAGTACTTTTTTTAAACTAAAAATGATAACGCGGGCGAAAAAATGTTGTACGCAACACGGGATCAAAGTAATATTACAGTCTCGACATGGTTACGCAATATCCGTGACTCGACTGTAAAATATTACTTTACTCCCTTGATACGTAAATAACTATTGCAGTGAAAATGCTTATTACACGCCCTTGCACGTGACACGTAATCACCATAACGATGTATATCACTGCAGTACACAGCATTACTGTATCGCCATCTTACTCGATAATGTAATGTTTTGACTAACATGTTCAAATGCAGAAGAATTAATAACAAAATTTCCAGGTCCTTTGTTGTATCTATATTGACATAACTTGTAATAAACAAAATAATATTGCGAAAGAAATCGTCCGCTCCCTCTTAACATGAAATTCCTTTTCAGACTACAGTCCAATCAAAAACTAGTACTACTGCAATGTCTCCGAAAACCACGACGGCTAGATCAAAACCGACGAGTTTGACATCTAAAGTTCCAACGAATAACGTAACGTCTCGACCTAGGACAACGGCAAGACCTGCCACGACAAAAGGTCCGGATACCGAGAAAGAAATCAAGGAATCAGTGAATAAACAATTAACGGCTAGTCGCAGTTCAACTACAAAGACTACAGGAACGCTAGCGACAGGAAGGACGACTACAACTGTTAAAAAGACTGAAATGAAGGTTAGTTAAAATTTCCCGACTATTTCATTAGGATCTCTGTACGCAGAATGTACAGTTTTGTGCAATAAATTGGCATACACGTCTTATTGCTAATTTTGACATTATTTTGCCATTGTGAAAATGTCTTAAGTTAAGTTGACAAATGGAATTATAGCGTCAATTCAAATTGTCATACATGACAGGTATTCAAACAAAAGTCATATTTACATAAGCGTATATTAAGTGTACGCCAATTTATTGCACAGAACTGTACATTTTTGTCTGGCTTTTTCTTACGCAGCACTTCACTGTTACCAGACACGATGTGACAATTATGAACCGCTGAAAAGCAAAATTAGTAATAAATCGACCATAAAGAAAACTACTAGACAATTGGAGTAATAACTCGCATCTGAAAACTACTAACTGCTATATCAACGTTTAAGACTAATGTATCTTAATAAATTATTTAAAAACTCTAGTATCAGTAGGAATTAATTATAAAGCCTCGTGCACATCCACTCAACTTAAACCTTAATTAACGTACCGTAAAATTAACATAAAATTTATGAAGTCGTTCACATTGCCTTAATTTACGTTAAGTGCGCAGGCGTATGAGCATCTGTAGTGCCAATCAGATAAATTCTAAAACGACTTTTTGTCATATAAATGGGGATAGCTATGCACTATACTCCATTCACTGAACAGATAGAGTAATCACGAGCTGTTCACGACTGTTTCACGTGCACAGCTCAATTTACAATAGAAAACTTATATTAACAATGAACTGTTATAAAATCTTTTGATTACATAATTAAATTTTCAAAAACAACAACTTATTAGTTTATATAAAATACCGATCCGATTTAAATTTACAGAAAATGCATGTTTTGTCTTTTTAGATAACTAAAATACGTAAATCTCAAACATAACCTATATCAACAAAACATTCGTAAATTGCTTAAAATCCATCACTTAATAAGTGGATAAATATTAATTGACTTAACAAAAAAATACACAAATGCGCATTTTGTAAACAATTTAAGATAATTTAATATGCATTTGTCAAATTCAATATCAGGCATTTTAACACATAATACAAAACCAATATAAGTATTTAAAAATGAAGCAAATATATTAAAGACTTTATTCACATGTGTATATAATATAAATTACAAGTTTAAATAGGGCATAGGTAGTTACTTTATTGTGAATTTATAAGGTATTTTATACGTGTATAGATAGAGTACATACATAGTAAACATATATAAACTAAATGCATACACAATATACTTTATTTTCAAAAAATATATAGAAGAAAGAGCGTAAGAAACTATGAATGTAATCATATATTTTAAATTTTTCTGTGTTGACAATTAAAATTATTCCTGAATGTCACTATCATATTCACTACTTTCAGAACTTTCCAAATTAATTATGAAACTCTCTTGTAAATTTTCAACAATTACGTCTAACTCCCACATATTCTTCACTACTTCCTTAACATGTTTGATGGCATTTAACCAGTTCTATTTTGTAACATTGTTCAATTATGTGTGTAACAGCTCTTTGACTTCCTTAATTTAAATGTAGTGTTTTTCCTTGCAATTTTTCCTTTAACTTGGGCCCATATTAATTCAATCGGCTTCAGTTCGCAATGATGTGATGGTAGTCTTTAACATTTTTCCTTTAAAAAACTATTACGAGCTCTTTTTTTGAAAGAGAAATTCATTTCCACACTGTTGTACGTTTGAGGTTTGGCAAGTTCTCATCTTCATTTATTTTCAATAAAATCTTATCCACTCTCGGCACCTCATTTTTATAGAAAAATGAGTGTACTATACGTCTAATAATATTGGGCATATCATCATCAATATTATCCAGGACAGATCGTCCTCTTGTATACGTCTTTGGAGGTTTCGCATCTTGTGCATTGTGTTCTCGTAAAATATTAAAAACACTTGCAGAGCAGATACCTGCAGCTTCGGCTGTAAAGTCAACAATTCGTGTGTTAGAGTCAGCTGGGCATTCTTGTTGCCGTTTGGTAAATATATTCAGTACAGTCTCTTTTTCTAGCATTGTAATATGTCTCTTTACTCGTTTCTTCAGTTCTGGCTGCATTTTGCACAGTACTGTATAAACAGGTAAAAACAGTAACTTAAATTCAACACTTCTGAAAAGCTGAAACATAATTAACCTATAAAGCATTTGCTTTGTTTACGATTTATAGATCTTATTCAATAAATCTTTAATCATTAATAGAGTCTTTAAAAATACTGAGATTAATAATAATAACAACTTAAACAAATACAAAAAGCGCAAACACAAGGAACAATTCAAAATACTATATAGAAAAAGCAAAAAGTATACATATATAACATATATTTTAAAATAACAGACAATGTTATTTATCCCTACTAGCACACTATATGCTCACTTGTTCTACATTAGCAAATACGTATTTTCATCCTTCTCTAAAATTGTGATTTTGCTGCATTGGGTATAGTCACAATCATGTGACATAATCACAGAAAGCAGATGATTTATATCGTGTGTTTTAGGATTTGTATGTAACTCTCAGAGCCAATAGAAAGGCAGTATTAAAAATCATGTGTTGTTCACGCGTTTTTTGCTACTCTATTGGTTCGGTGAATGTAGTATAGATCAATTAAAATAAAATAATACATAATATAAAACAGCAACGTACAAAATAATAAAAGAACTGTGGCAAATATGCAGCAATTTTCGCAAATTTAGGTTATGTTGGTTTAAAATGACAGATTAGAAAATAAAAAAAAGGATGCATATACAGCTATACCGTTTCTGGTGGTTGATGATTGGTGGAATTAATAAACGTAAATTAAGGAGTTTCCTTAAGTTGAAGTTCGGCCAACTTAGTACAATATTAATTTACGTTAAGTGCAATAATTTCCATTGTGACCAGATACATAAGAAGTCGTGCGTTTTAACTTTTGTTAATTTTGCTACTCCATTAATTTATGTTAAGAGGATGTGAACAACACCTAATGATGCGGGAACCAAACACACAGCTATCTATACCGGGTGTCTGTTTTAGCTCGGTCACCGGCCATATTCGGTAACCGTTTATCGTACAATCTGACGGAAAAAAATATTGATTGTTAAATGGACCACGGGAATTTCAACAAAAATATTTTGTAAGTTTCCAAAATGATCCCAAGGGCGCGCAATTCTCAAGATCAGTTAAAAATTCGATAATTTTTCATTAAATTCTAGATTAAGATAGATTAAAGTTTTTTACTGGCAACATTTTCACACGTTTTTATATTACTTTCATTTGAAACTTTTTGATCTAACTCCCATACGAATGGGAGGGTGGAGGGGGGGGAGGTATGCCTGGGTACAAAAGTAGGTATAATTTCGGTTTGCGTCAACGGATTTTAATGTTTCAGGGCTCATTAGATAGGTAATTTTAAAAAGAATTGAAGCGTATGTAGTAGTGATGGGCAAAACCGAATTATCACTCGAGTAGTTGTCACTCGAATCATCGCCATGTTTACAATAATAATTATTATTATTATTAAATTGCCTAATGCAATGAACCCGCAGATATCTCTAGGACTATTTTTGTTTAATGTTCTCGTATTCCATAAAAAAAACTACTAATTATTAGTTAAAGAATGACGTATTAAGTTGCTTTATTAAATAATGTGCTACAAGAAAATGTATACCTTCGCGTCGTGAGATAAACCTTACCTCGAGCTAAAATCTAATTTTTTCCCGTGTATAATACACTATTTTTTTCTGTGATGGGAAAAACGACGATTTAATATTGAAAAAAACACGTAAATACTATATATTGAAGTCAGAAAATCAATCGATGTGACATTTCAAGTGACATCACACCTGCGTTGCTAATGGAAACCTGTAAAATAATCAAATATCTGTCAATTTAAGCGGGCAAAAAGTGAGCAATTTTTTCCCCGGGAAAAAAGTACTCACTTTTTTCCCGGGTTGATAAAGTGACATTTTATTACCTGTCAAGAAGGATAAAATGTCAACTTTTTTTCCCGTCACAGAAAAAAAAACATTTTATTATCCATAAAATATATATCTATAAACCATAGTATTTACAAAAACACTAAAACTAGGTGCCTCAAATCGTAGATTCTAGTTGCGAACTGGCTAGTTTATTATATCACCCGTCCATATAAGACTATAAAACGATGTACCTTAAAATAGATACACCCATTAAAACGTGAAAAAGCAACTAACACAATCGATATACTCAATTTTTATAATATAATTAAGCGCGCACATATACCTGGGTAAATTGGGAAAATCGATTTTTCAAAAAGGTGCTAATTCGAAAGTACTATCCTTCCAGTGACTACCCTGAAAATTTCATAAGGAAATTCGCAATTATGACGAAGTTATAGCGTTTTGTAACTGACCGGGAAAGCAACGAATAACGGTCGGGGCGCAGGTAGACGCGAAACAGTATTTTTAAAATCGGTACCAGAAATATCTCCGCAATTACTGGACCGATCAGGATCAAGTTTTGCACAGTTATGCTTCACACAATAATCTAGTACTTATCGAGCCGTTTTTTCGATATTTGGCATGTTTTTTTTTGTTTGTCATAATTACTCTACATTTTTAAGGCGAAAAACCGCCAATTTTATTCAAATGACTGCCATGACCCGAAAAAATTGAATTCGCAAATTCCGGCTCGATAAGTACTAGTTCTGTCTATCTAGTTTGAGAAAATATTTTTTTTTCAAATAAGAAATGGCAGAGGCACGTCTGGTACCGCGAACGCTGTCGATAAAAACCCAACTCAGGAAAACGATTGTAATTTTTTTACCGTTCGAAATTTTCGAACCCGATTTTCACACAATTTATAATAAATGCCATACTTCAAAATATATATTATGGTTTTTTAAAAAAATGCAGTTTTATACACGAAAAAAAATCTTGAAACGTGACCCTACTTTTAGGTGCTCAGGTATATGTGAGCCCTTAATAAATTGAAATGCGTTCTGAAACGAGCTTCAGCAATGTATTGCAAAAGGATTTGTATATTTATAACAACCGTGTATACTTTTAAAATTAAATTAAGGTATACATTTTCTTGTAGCTTTTTATTTAACAAGGCAACTTAATACTTGTTCATACTCTTACCGTATATTACTCCAATTCCCCCTTGCAAATAGTAATGCGACAACCCGAGTGAAAAATAACCGACTTGTCGCTTTTTACTTTCTTATACGTAGTATAAGGAAGTATTGTGATGATGAAAATTTTCGACCTCGAGATTTTTGCAGATGTCCACGTTTTGATGTCCACTGATACCGAAAAAGTGGTTTTTAAAAAATGTCTGTGTCTCTCTCTCTGTGTGTGTGTGTGTGTCTGTCTGTGTGACCACGATAGCGGTCAAACCGCTATAGGTATGAATTCCAAATTTTATATTTACGAATATAATCTCCCTCTTGAGATCTGATTATATTTTCAGTAAAATCGGCAGACCGGAAGTAGTAGTTTACTTCAGTGAAAAAATCGAATTTTGCCAATTATTCGTCAACTACTAAGTTTAAACAAATTTATAAAGAATTCATATGTACTTAAAATTAAGTTTGAGACAAATTATTTTAAAAAAGTTTTTCGAAATTCCAACCGGAAGTAGGTCTTTTACTCTTATCGAAAATCAGTTTTTGCGAATATCTCACAAGTCATGCTTTTTAGAGAAGTACGTTATGAGTATAAAAGTATTTAAAACATAATTTTCAATATCTTTTGTAAAGAAAAAATTTCAAAATTCAGACCGGAAGTACCACTTTTACTCTTATCGAATAGCGATTTTTTGCAAATATGGCGTAAGTTATGCATTCTATATATATATATTTATCAAGAGTACAAAAGTTTTTAGAACTGGATGTGCAATATTTTTTGTATATATGAAATTTCAAAATTCGGACCGGAAGTAGCACTTTTACTCTTAGCGAGTAGCACTTTTTTGATAATATCTTGCAAAGTATGCATTCTATAGCGATTTATTAAGAGAATGAAAGTATTTAGAATAGGATTTTGAATAAGTTTTGTATAAAAAAATTTAAAAAATTGTATAGTTAGAAACGCTCATACATATAAGAAAGTCGTGTGGTGGCCACACCTCATTTTTTGTTGTAGTTTATGACTACCAGGTGACGGATAATGATGTACTACTTCGTGTCGGTTCGCCCGTCACTCGTATTCAAGAACCGAATTACACCGACCCCGTTATTTTTCACTCGAATTCTCCCATCACCAGGGGGCGCTGGTCTCAATTTATGTAGTTTACTTATTTTTTCTTTAAAATTTTAAATGAAACGATATATTTTTAATATCGTAATATTCAAGCACATAAAAAAAACTGAAGGGAATGATGAAACCCGGGGGTTATTTCATTTCAGTCTTCTCACCTATCATTGAATATGTTACGTTAGATTCTCCTTTTAAATGTTTTCAAATTATCTAGCTATTTATAAATTTCATGGCCCACATGGAAATCTCATAATAATGTACTTAATTCAAGTATCACGGTACATGCGATATTGCATGATGGAAGTTTAAAAAAAGCAAACTATACAATGTTCAGTATTAAAAAGACAAGAAATGATATTAAAAAAATAATACCAAGGGAATTTGAAAACATTTAAATTTCTATCATACTTTTCCATAAATTTATTCATTTCTATATTTTTATCGATTTTTTAATTCATTGCTATATTACGTTGAATTCCCCTCAACGTAATATAGCAATGAATTAAAAAATCGATAAAAAGATAGAAATGAATAAATTTATGGAAAAGTATGATAGAAATTTAAATGAAAGCAAACTATACACTGTCTCGTTACCCTCTTAAAATTAAAACAAAATTATTACTCCCAATAAATAAATAAATTTATATTTTAAATTTTTGGACTGTCTTTGCGTGACTATCTTCGTCAAGAAAACAGGTAGTAACTTCCGGTTTTCATCATTCTCTTTACTTTTTTATATTGTGCTTCAATATTACGATATTAACCCATTACTTGCCAAAGGTACCTTTTAAAAACATTTTTTTTGGCATCAATATTTTTTTTTATATACATTATGTCGCAAGGGTTGCTTCTTTAATAAATAAAAAGAATTTTTTTTTTTATTTTTTTTTAATTAAAAAAAATTGTATTTTTGGTTTTTGTGCACACCTTTCAATAATTATTTTTTTTGGGTACTAATTATTTTGTTGTTATATTTCTTCTCGCAGTGTATATTTAAAATATGTCTTCTTTGATATATACACATCTTTATATCTATAGTTTGAAAACGACAGCTAGAATGACGGGTATTTTGTAACGGATGCGTATACGCACCTTTGGCTAATACATAGGTAAAAGCGCGCGCCCAGTGCCAAGCTGCTCGACCGCACTGGTTACTGCAGCATGGCATTTTTGAAGGACGTGAGCGGTTTCATGCAGGTTGAGACACGATTCGCATGTTGACGGAAAATTATTTGACTCGTTGATACATCTCTCAGTTGGTTGCCAGCAATCGTAGCGGTACTTCTTAGTAGTGCAAAAGAGGAAAGAGTCTCTTTCACTTCCGCTTTTGATTCGAACTTGAAAGTTCTGGTTACTCGGTGGAATGACAACTGTGTAGTTACTGTTATGACGAATTTCTGTAGTGTCTTACCAGTCACTCAAGCCAAACGTTACAACCGCAAAGAGCGTAAAGAAATGCTTATCAATCAACCAAAAGTGATTCATGAGTACAACCGACACGTGGGTGGGGTAGACCTTCACGACAATGGTATTGCCAATTATCGCATTGGTATTAGAGGTAAAAAGTGGTGGCGGCCATTATTCACCAATGTTGTTGATACTATGGTTGTAAACAGTTGGAAAATATTCAATATCGCAAATGAAACCAAAATTTCCCAACTGGAATTTCGTTCACGTTTAGCGCTGTCTCTGCTGAAATACGAAGGACAAAAAGAAGACACCCACAATGAGGCTTCCACTTCAGCAAAATCCAACTTGTCTTATGGAAGACCTTCTAAATCAGCTTTACCAGGTGACATAAGATTTGACAATATCGGGCACATTATATTCGAAATGCTAAGAGTGCAAGAAAAAAGTGTCTACTTTGCAAAAGTAATACAATTTACTTGTGTAAGAAATGTAATGTACATTTGTATCCTGATTGCTTTGATATTTTTCATACAAGAGACTAGTATTTTATTTTATAATAACCTGCTTTTCGCCAAAGGTGCGTACATATATTTTTTTGTTAATAATAATACCTAATTTTCTTGTACCAAAAATGTATCTTAATTACTGTGTTCCGAGTTTACTTTAATAAAAAAAATGTTTAAAACGTTTTTTTCTTGTCTTGGCCAGTAATGGGTTAAAAATATATCGTCTGATTTAAAATTTTAAAGAAAAAACAAGTAATATACATAAACTGAAAACACCGCCCCCTGTTATTTTTTTTTGACAACCACACAATTGCATACTACATACCCTTCAATTCTTTGTAAATTCCTCTATCTAATGAGCCCAGAAAAGTTAAAATCCGTTGAGGCCAACCGAAATTATACCTAGTTTTGTAAGCAGACATACCCCCTCCATCATCCCCTTCGTATGGGAGTTAGATCAAAAGTTTCAAATGAAAGTAATATGAAAACGTTTGAAAATGTTGCTAGTAAAAAATTTTAATCTACTTAATCTAGAATTTAATGCAAAATTATCGAATTTTTAATTCCTCTTGAGAATTGAGGCCCCTCGCGATCATTTTGGAAACTTAAAAATATTTGTGTTGAAATTCTCGTGTTCCGTTTTACTATCAAGATTTTTTCCGCCAGGTTGTAGGATGTTGCCGAGATATGGCCGGTGGCCGAGCTTAACGGTGCGGTCTTCGATGCGTAACCCGGGGGTCCATAGATGGAGCTGTGACTGCATATGGATTTTTTGCAGTTTTTATTATAACCCTTGATCAATAGAGAAACAAACAGAGAAATATTTATAAAAAAGATAGTAATACAACAAAAATTAATACAGAAAGTGTTCCTAAATTCGAATTAAAACACCCATCTAATGGATTTTTTCGGTACCATTTTTTTGAAAAAACTAAGGGCACTATGATTTTCAAAATAACTCAACCTGATGAGTGCGTTTTAACATTTACTGTGTGAAACTTTCATTGTTCTTGATTACAACTTTTCGTTAAAATGGTACCGATATTCCTTATGGACATATAACACGGGCGAACCCCAGCCTTAAACAGACACCGATTAAAGAAACTAAAAATAGTACAGCCGAAAATAAACTCAAAACTCAGTACAAGTGTTGCTGACGCAAAAATTAGCTTTGTTATATATTGGAAATATACAGGAACCAGGAACAGGATGATTTTTAGTCCGTAACACATTTTCAAAAAGTATTCAATTATACATATCTTCATAACTATTGAAGATGCGACTAATATAAAGATGGTATCTGGCTGTAATTCTTACGTAGAATATAATACTCTTAGTTAAAAATACATGGCACACATAATTATCAAGATATAAACTTTTTAAGTGGCAAACGTAGTTGCCCATGACTTCATAAAAATGCTTATTTTTTTCTGATTTTCTATATCTGCATTATGAATTTGTTGAAAAATGACCGCTATTAAAAGGAAGGTTGTCGTAAAGACATGGTTTACCGTATTAAAAACGTATTAGCGTAGAGAGAATATATACAGCAAGAGCGCGCGAGGTATGATCACCCGATGGTATACGTAAACTCGCATCTAAACGTGGTCCGATAATACATATTAGAGTAACGGCACAACATACTAGCATTGCCTGCTCATATTCGAACTCATAGTGATCTGATTATTTTTTTGCAGATTGACAAAAAGAACAAATTAAATTTTCTCTTTAAGTGACGACGATTGCTTAGATAACTAAGTCGATAATAACGCGAAGATTGTAATACTTATAACGTAATTATGATTATCCTAATGAAATTAAATAATAATGTAGTTGTGTACAAAGTTATAGCAGTACAACTGGGTTTTAGAATGAAATAAAAACAACCCGCCTGAAACATCTGCAGAATAAACTAAGATGTCTAGAGAAAAATAAATAAATAGAAATTTCATGGTAAAAAAAAAACTATAAATAAGTATAACAGGAATACCATAAAATAACATAAAAACGACCCTTGAAATAGAAATTAAAATTAGAGATTCTCTCCAGTAAATATAACGAAATAACAACTCTGGAAAAATAAATCTATATATCTATATCTGGCGAACACAGCTAGCGGAGATCATTTGCCGAATATACGTCCGAAGAATATCGACTAGCATCGGGTGATCATACCCCGCGCGCTCAAGCTGTATATACAGTAGACGCTCGCTCATGTGAACGATATCAGTCAAGCACCAGTTCACATAATTGAAAGTTTACATTAGCGAACTTGAGTTATTTATAAAGAAATTGCAATGTACATATATGCATATGTATGTTTATTAAAAGATAAATAATAAAAATAACACAATACATAATATGAAATAAAAAGTACATTTTACATTATTATGAGAAATAATGTCCTATTTTGGTTTGAGTAAATTTACGCTTGGCAGCATTTTCTAATGCCTTTGCCCGTAGTTTACGGAGTACTAAAATATCGGAATATAATATGTCTTTATCTTCAGCCCAATCCAACGCTTGATTAAAAATTCCTACAGCTTGCGCGTCGCTCACTGTATTTTTTACTTCAATCGGAGGGTCATCATCACTCACCCTATCTTCCTCTTCATGTATCTCATCCATCTCTTTATCGTCCTTCCATAAATTAACATCGGTTATGGTACAAACAATATCGGGATTAATTACTTTTAATAAATTGACAACGTCCGATGATGCACCGTTAATAACTTCAGTATCAGATAGTAACTGTTCCCTAATGATACTTAGCGGTACATTGTCTTCATCGTCAGAGTCGTCACTAGAGGAGAACAAATTTTTCCAACAATTTTTAATTGTTTGCTGGTTAAGAGCATCCCACGCCATATGTAAATTTAAAATCGCTTCACGTAAAGTTACTTGCTTTAAGGATTCAGAAATGTCTTTAGGATTTTTTGATAACACATACGACAGTAGAAATTTTCGATAATACAGTTTAGTAATTTTTATTACATTTTGATCCATCGGTTGGATCAGTGGAGTTACGTTGGGCGGCATGAACAAAAATTGAACCTTCATTGCTTCTTAATTGTTCCTCTGGAGGATGACTTGGTGCGTTATCCAAGATTAACACCGCCTTTATTGGAAGATTTTGCCTTTTCAAGAAATCTTTCACCTACAAATTGGATATGTATCATTAAATTACATTAGTTATTACTTATTACAGTTTTATTGCCATACCTGAGGGACAAAGTGCTTATGGAACCATTCCAGAAATATGCCTTGGGTCATCCAAGCGGATTTTGAACAATTATAATCAACGGGGTTCTGAAAATTTTTAAATGAACGTGGATTTTTTGCTTTCCCTATTACTAGTGGCCTTATTTTGTGTGTACCACTAGCATTAGTGCATGCTAGAAAAGTTATGCGTTGTTTTTCCGGCTTCCTACCCGGAGCAGATTTTTCATGTGATGCAACATAAGTTTTTGCAGGTAATAATTTCCAATAAAGGCTCGTCTCGTCGGCGTTGTATATTTGCTCCTGATTTAAATGTAGCTCTTTGATTTTGTTCATTAACTTTTCCTTAAACGGTTGCACTAGTTGTGATGGTGCCGATAATTTTTCACCGGATATCGACAGCAGTCGAATTCCATACCTCCTTTTAAATCTTGTTAGCCAGCCATCACTAGCTACAAAATTTTCGGTCTCTTTTAGTTTTTCATTTAATAATTTAGCCCTCTCTTTAATTAATTCACCGCTAATTGGAACATGGTTATCCCTTTGTTTTAAAAACCATTTATACAGATGATTTTCCATTCTAGGTGCTTGAGCATTTTTTAAAGTTTTTCTATTTCCCGGGCCCGTATCAGACACACGTTGTAAAATTTGTGACTTGAGTTTCTTAATTTAACAGAGTGTGGCTTTAGATACTCCATATTTTTTCGCCAATTGTGTTCCTCCCGTACCTTTTTTAATTTCGTCGATGATTTTCACTTTGTCACTTAATTTTAAAAATGTTCTTTTATTGGACGTGGATGCCATGTCAATCGTGGCGTGATTCTAACTGCACTGTACTTTATTTTACAAGAAATAAGAGAACTCGTGTTTACGGGAATCCCCTACCTACTGGAGAACAACCGGTGCCAGCGGCAAAAACGTTTACGTAAACGTTCTTTCGACCGATTCAAACGCGCAGATAAATTGGGAAATAACCGATACCCTAAACTGTTTACATTATCGAATTGTACGTTGTACATGCTTTTCATATTACCGGGTGTTCCATTTCATCCTATAGTAAGAATTTTCTGTTCACATGACCGCGATGTTTCCATTACCGGGTATTCACATAAGCGAGCGTCTACTGTATATTGCCTTCCTAATTTTAAATAGAATACCTTGTATATTGTCAGGTTTTTAGATTCTACGTGAAATTCTAAATATATTTCACGTATAATGTCATATATCTAAGTGTAACCCTCTTTGACTTATTGAAATTCTTATGTTAAATTTGACTTTTGCAGGCAGAAAATCAATAGCACTCCTCTTTCCATATAAAGATGAATTTATTATTTTTTAATTTGAAGTAAATTTTCTCAAATAGATGGCTTAATTAAATTCTATTTGTGTAAAATTGTTACAATTATTAATACAGAGTGTGCGAATTATACGCCTGAAAACGAATTTGGAAAAATTGCCAAAAGACAATTTTTGGGAAGCGGCAACTTTTATAATTTTATCTTATTCTGCATTCAAAATAAGTATCACTTTGTATAAATATCTCTAATATAAAAATTGGTAGTTTTCGAAATATTGGCAAGTTGAAATTATGAAAAGGTACATGACTTTTCTTCAACGAATGACAATTTAGAATTTTGTAAACACTGTCATGGCTAACTAATGAAAAAAGAACTAATGCAAATAGTATGTATTGTAGAAGATAAAAACACTAACTTGCCAATATTTCGAAAACTACCAATTTTTATAATAGAAGTGATCCTTATTTTTAATGCAGAATAAGATAAAATTATAAAAGTTGCCGCTTTCCATTTAAAAAAATTGTCTTTTGGCAATTTTTCCAAATTCGTTTTCAGGCGTATAATTCGCACACTCTGTATTAATAATTGTAACAATTTAATACAAATAGTATTTAATTAATAATAATAATAATAATAATAATAATAATCATCTTTATTTCCCAACAGGCAAAGCCCAAAACAGGGTTACAAACTATATTACAGGTGTATACATAATATAAAAAAAGAAAGAAAAACAGTAAATAGTAACAAATTCCATGATACTCCACTATCCAGTCTTCACGCAAATTGGTCAACATTTTTGTTCGCCAAGCGACAAAGTTGTTGCTAATTAATTGCTATACCGAATTGTTTCATATGATAACTAGGTAAAGGATTTGATTAATTAAACATTTAGCAATTAGCAACTGTACTGGATGCAAGAACAGAGTAATTCGCCCAGTAGCACAGTCCGCATCCAGTAATCCCAGGGTCGTTCAATATTTATTATTGTAATTGAATTTATACCACTAATAATTGAATTAACAAAGAGTGAATAAATGCGTATATTTAATTTAATGACAAAACTCACCTACCTTAATCTTATAAGTTGTAATTTTGTAAAGAAGTTCCTCGGGTAACCGGTGTTGATTCTTTTCGATAGCTAATTACTTTCCTGAATGATCTTGTGATTATTTACGAAGGAATTAATGAGCGCCACTTACTTTGATAAACATGATTCAAATTTTATTATCACTAGAATTAGCATATCGTGGCTCTAGATATGTCAGTGAAAGAAAGTAAGAAATTTTCACTAAGCTTATGAATTACCACAAGGAACGAGGAGTAATTGATTTAAAACACCAGTGTCGAAAACTTAACAATATTTATTACCTAAGACAATTTAAAGCAAAGTACAATAAACATTTAACAGCAATACATTGATGTTTCACTTCCACATTTTACATTAGATTAAACAATCCCTAACTTAATACTCTGGCCAGATAAAATAAATTGTGGTTACACAAAGATGAACACAAATAACATATGACAATATCTTGGTTGCAAATACAAATGGTAAATTAAAATCGGATATTAACTTTTGAACAAAATGCAACAACTAATGTATGTATTAATTTGACAAAGTGAATAAATTCGTACTGGAACTTTTAAAAGATTAACTTAAAGTTACGATAACATAGGCAATAGTACAAAGATTCTAACAATGAACTCGAAATTTCAGATTAATACTATTGTTTACAGTAGTGTAATGATTCAAACAACAACGTGAACAGAAAGATACAGATTAATCCTATTTTAAATGTTATCCGACGGACTAAATATTACAGTTTTATTGTTACAAAACCAGAAGGAATGGCCGTAGATTTTATTATAGCGACGGTACAATCATTTCCAAGCCGCTCTGAGACCTAATTAATACGGTAATTACCTTGATGTGTGCAGACACGATGCGACGGTCGATGACTTCTGCGGGGGTAGATGTTTTCCCTCTTAGTTTGACGAAAGTCGGTATCCGACGGCAATGGTTCAGTGTTAAGACCGTTTCAAATCCCCATAAGGTACATCATCTGGATCTGCCAAGACTTCTTTCAGGTTGGACTAACGATCGTTAGATAATTTTGCACTCACTACGTACGTTAAATCGTCACTCGACTAGCTTTTGACACGGCTATTTTACGTACACTGTGATAACAATCTTAACATTTAAAATTACTGCCAGATCATGCGTCAATCATTAGATAGCCATCGACCAGCAAGGGTCTATATATAATTACTTCGATGTGTCTACAGTCACTTGGCGGATAACAATCATTAATAATCATCCTAATTTTTAAGCGATCTTGCCTTTTTATTCGTACTGTTGGAGAGGGGTGAAACACGCCTGTTTTTGGATTCTAGAAGGTTCTCGACTTCTCCAAGAAGGAATTTTTGCACACGACGCATACGATGTAATAGATTTAATGGCTGGGTTCCCAGAGTATTGTTAAATAAAGGGCTATTGATAACATGAGC
This sequence comes from Amphimallon solstitiale, assembly GCA_963170755.1. Lineage (NCBI taxonomy): Eukaryota > Metazoa > Arthropoda > Insecta > Coleoptera > Scarabaeidae > Amphimallon > Amphimallon solstitiale. The sequence continues at coordinate 127,806,810 of OY720680.1, forward strand.
ATATACTTGCGGCGCCAAAATCCAGTTTATCATCGCGTCATACAAAGGGGTATTTAAGAAAAATTGTTGTACGTGACTCTAATATTTGCTTTATAAAAAGGAATTTTATTTTAATTTATAAACTTGTTATTCAGATGTTATTTTTAAGAAATGTTAGATGTAGAAGTTATTTTAACAGAAATTGATACGTAGTTGAAAAATATAAAGAACTGTTTATTCAAGAAGGTTAAACAAGCTTAGCTGTAGAATTGCAATACATATTTAAGTTTTGAATATATTTTGGGTATTGAAAATAATAAATAGTATACAGTATGAGCCAAAAGAATGACATTACAATTAATTTGGAATTCTTAAGTAATTTAATAATTGCTAGGTTAAGTAAACAGATATTATTTAATATTTTGAAATGAAATTAGTCAGAAGTGCCAAAAGCACGCAACAAAGTGTATAAGTTGGAGCTCGTCTCATGATGTTGGTTCGCGTAAAAGGTGTTGCAAAAGTGCAATTATGTCTGGAGTTAAGCCACGGTATCAGAAATGACATTCGGGTCAGGATATCAGGGCAGTCAATGCTGCCATTCAACAGCCTAAGCAAAAATCTCTCACATGTAGCGTTCTCCTCTCACTCAAGGATACCATACCATGACTCTGCAACAGATCACCCATCGCCACGCCCCTCTCCGGATAAACACCATCTGCCCGATACGTGAGAAACTTCATGAACCTACGGTGAACACGGTCCAATGCCAAACAATCACTTGCATAAATAGGAAACCATATTAAGGAGGCATATTCTAGCTTACTCAATACATAGGCAGAATATAGAGATTTCAACAATGCTGAATCAGTGAAATACCTAGACACACGCATAACAAAACCCAACGATCTGAACGCAGATGTACAAATGTTCTCTATGTGAGATTTGAAGCTCAATCTGGAATCGAAGGTAACTTCACGATCTTAAATTCAGTTTTACTCATTAACTTGTTGTCACCAATGAAGTAAGAAGCATTGTACGAAGTTGAAGACCGTGTGAAGGTTAACTGCATGCACAACATTTATCCACATTCAACTTGAGTCCAGAATGTTCACACCGTGAAGACAATACACTTAAATTTTTCTGAAGGTTAGTCACATCAGCAGGACCATTTATTACAGAATAAATTTTAATATCACCTGCATATCCAAGAACAGGGCAATCGATCTTTTGGAGAAGATCATTCATAAACAGTATGAACAACAGGGGACCCAAGTTTGAACCCTGGGGAACACCAGAAGTAACTACAAACTCAGTGGACGAAAAACCATTATAACAGACATTAAGCCATCTATTTGAGAGAATTTACTTCAAATTAAATAATAAATTCATCTTTATATGGAAAAAAAAAGTGCTATTGATTTTCTGCCTGCAAACGTCAAATTTCACATAAGAATTTCAATAAGTCAAAAAAGGTTACACTTAGATATATGACATTATACATGAAATATATTTAGAATTCCACGTAGAATTTAAAAACCTGACAATATACAGGCTATTCTATTTAAAATTAGGAAGTTGGTACCTACTTCCGGTATAGCCCGGAGTGCCGCCATCTTGAAAATATTTTAGGCGAATGGCCCCCATCGACTTTAGTATAGTGTCTAAATTTCAGATCATTCCTATCTACAGTTTTTCCGCAATCGATCGATTCAGTTCCCGGTGAACCACCCTGTATAGCCCATTAAATAGGCAAATCGGGTAACATAACATTTCGAGTAAATCATGTGAATTGCCGTAATAATGTGCTGGTATCTGGTGGTAGAAAGCAGATAAGACAACTATAACCATCTATACACTAAGAACGAAACTAAACCATACGGAATTTATTTGCAACTGTAACTGGAGAACTAAATAAAAACACCAAAACAAGATTATGAATGAAATATACACACATAGGTATCCTATTAAAGTGATTTATTACTGACAACAAAAAATTCTATGGCTCTTTTAAAAAAAAACTTGAGAATATATTCAAACACCAGTATTTCTATCTTATAAATGACTTGCTTTTTACTTTTTGTATACCCATACTTTCTTCCTTAAAAGTGTAAGTACTTGGCAAAATCACTATATGCTCACTTGTTCTACATTAGCAAATACGTATTTTCATGCTTCACTAAAATTGTGATTTTGCCAAGTGGGTATATATTTATTTTAACTCTTTGAAAAGCCTGTTCAGAATCACGTTTTATGGAATGATCCCACTATCGTTATGTTCAAATTTTGTGAGTGCAAAGTAGACTTCATTTCACGTAAAGAAAACGCAAAAATTGTATATCCATGTTTATTTGTTTCAAAGTTACAGGTCTATGAATGTGATTGTCAAATCATAAAAAAGTATGTAATCCTAAAGTCAATAAAAACTGATTTTATTTAAAAAAGTTATACGATTCAATAACAGACCTGTGATTGTTAACGTCACATAATAGAAAGTTATCCTAAAATAAATAAACACGTCGTAGAACATAACATAATTTTTTGTAGATCTACATAAAAAATACTGGAGGTTCATTTAAATAACAAGGTTCTTACTTATTTCGTTTCAGTTCCTACAACAGCTGATTAGTGAGTGGTGAGTGGACATGTTTTCATTATTCAAAATGCCTTACCGATTTTCTTCTGAGTATGCGGACATGCATTTTGTGTATGGCTACTGTAACGGCAGTGCGTGATTATCTTTTCGACCGAGGAGTAAATTTGCCAGCAGACTTAGATGAACAAACAATAGCTATTGTTACAAGGGATCCAACTATCAGTTTATGTCGAATCGCTAGACAACTTGTAGTGCCACGAATGACAGTTTGGCGAATTTTAAAACGTGAGGGCTTATATCCATATTACTATCGTAAGGGGCACGGTTTGCTTGAGGCAGACCACTATGCTCGGCTAGTTGATTCTACCTGGATTTTAAGACAGTCACGGCTTCATTTTAATTTCTGCAGAACAGTACTCTGGACAGATGAATCTACGTTCACGAGAAGTGGTGTTACAAACCTGAGAAACCTGCACAGGTGGGCATCAGAAAATCCAAAAGCTGTACACGCCAATCTAAATTTCAACATGAATATTCTGTTAACGTTTGGGCTGCCCTAATCGATGACTTGTTGATTGGTCCTGTCGTTCTTCCTGCGAGGTTAAATGCGGACAATCACTTTCAATTTCTTATTGACGAACTGCCAGGTCTTTTAGAGGATGTTGCACTGAATATTCGACTAAAGATGTGATTTCACATGGATGGGGCACCACCACATTCGGGAATTGCTGTCCGAAATTGGGTTAACGTCAATTATCCAAGGTGGATCGGTCGAGGTGGTCCTGTTGCATGGCCACCTAAATCACTTGATCTCAATCCCCTCGATTTTTATTTATGGGGGTACATGTAAGATTTAGTCTACGCGCAAGTTTCAAACACAAGAGAAGATTTATTGGATCGTATTCATCTGGCTGCCGAACAAATCCGATAAAACAAGCATGAAATTCGGATAAGTGCTTCTTCTGTTGTACGGGCACAAGCCTGCATTCAACAAGGAGGTGGATATTTCGAAGATATTATTAATTGAACTTTTTTAAATAAAATCAGTTTGTATTGACTTTAGGATTACATTTTCTCTCATGATCTGACAATCACATTCATAGACCTATAACTTTGATTCCAATAAAAATGGATATACAAGTTTTGCGTTTTCATTACTTGAAATGAAGTCTACTTTGCACTGCCAAAATTTGAACATAACGATACGGGACACCTTGTATAATAATATATATTAATACTTAAAACATATTTGAAAATACTTCACGCCATCTACCAGGCATAAGCTTAATCCCAAGAGCAGGTGCTGCCGCTAGTTCTGGACGTAGCCGTTCTTGCCCCCACGTCCACAATGGCGTACCCATAAAATAACATTGCATGGGTTCTCTACCGTTCTCTATATATATTCTCTCTACGGTATTATCTTTATCACGGTATTATCTTTATCGCATTTTGTTTGCAAAGGATTGATGCAGTACATTCCATTTTTATGCATATTCGCGATAATTTCAAATATGACAGTAAAATAAATTGCGAAACTATAATAAAACGCCATATGACAGTAACTCAATTGTCAAGTGACAAGTCACAAGTAATGTCAAACAGACTATACAGAAACATGCAATGATTTAAGTTTCAGTAACTTACTAACATTAATATCACTATAATTTTACATGATATACCGGGTGTCCACACGAAAACTTTATATTGAATTATTTCTGGTGTTTTTGAAGACAAAAACTTGAAATTTTGGGTGGTTGTTCAGGATATAGGGGGACAATGAATAGTGTATTTCATACCGCCCCATCGGGTCACCCGCCGCCGCCGGCCACCCCCACTCCAATATTTTAAATGACACCCTGTATTTTTTTTTGGTGGTTTTGAAAGAACACAATTTTCTTGATATTCCTATGTGAAAAAACTAGTAACACACATTATGACATTTATGAGATATTTAAATTTAAAAGTTTCAGATATCAGAAATTATTAACTACGAAAAATCATAAGTAAAGTCATGGAAATACTTAAAACAAGATTTATTCACAACATTTTAGTTAAATTAAATGCTCAAATTGTTCACCGTTTACATTTAAACATAAATAAAGTCTATTTTCAAAAGCATTTCTAACATTTTCGAACACTTGTGGCGTTAAATTTCGACATTCCTCTGTTATTCTATTACGTAAATCAGCTATTGATTGTGGCGGTGTCTTATAAACAACAGACTTCAAATGTCCCCACAAAAAGAAATCTAGGGGAGTTAAATCGGGGGAACGAGCTGACCATTCAATAGAGCCCCTACGTCCAATCCAATGTCCTGGGAAAATATTATCCAAATAATTCCTAACGTCTAAACAGTAATGTGGCCCAGCTCCATCTTGTTGAAAATATAATTGCTCCTCCTCTATTTCATTCAAGTTTTCTTCTAGACACTGTATGATATGAGGATGTATTAGCTCTTCCAAAAATTGTAAGTACTTAGGTCCATTTAAATTTTCCTGGAAGAATATCGGGCCAATTACTTGGTTATTAAGAATTCCAGCGCATACATTAATTTTTTGGGGATATTGTGTGTTGCCTTCTCGGAAAAAATGGGGTTTTACGTCGCTCCAATATCGACAGTTGTGTCTATTCACAAGACCATTTAAGTAAAAGCAACTTTCATCACTAAAGCAAATACTTTCCATTTTGCCGAATCATATCTGTCATTATTTCACAAAATTCGACTCTTCTGTCGAAATCACCGTCACCCAACTCTTGGTGAAGTTGAATTTTATAAGGGTGCATTTTGTTTAATTTTAATATCTTATGGCAGGTTGATTTTGGCACTCCCGAAACTTCGGATAATTTTCTCAACGAAAGCTCTGGGTCTAAATTAATATGCCCAAGAACTGCTAGTTGCATAGCTTCATTTAGTACACCACAATTATTCGTATTCCGTTTTTTTATTATTTACAGATCCAGTTTGCAAAAATTTTTCTATTAGCGTTCTGACATAAGCAACAGATACGTTTCTGTTTGGATGGTTTTCATTGAATAACGTCGCCGCTTGGGAATAATTTTTGTTTGCAATCCCATACAAAATCACTTTTCAGTTCTCTCTTCAAGAGTATAAACCATTTCAGCGATAAAGCCGAAACTTTAAGAACAATTTTACAAGTATTAATATTAATGAAACACAAAAGTCACAATTTTGACAATTCTAATTTAAAGCAAACTATTTCCATGACTAACTTATGATTTTTCGGAGTTAATAATTTCTGATATCTGAAACTTTTAAATTTAAATATCTCATAAATGTCATAATGTGTGTTACTAGTTTTTTCACATAGGAATATCAAGAAAATTGTGTTCTTTCAAAACCACCAAAAAAAAATACAGGGTGTCATTTAAAATATTGGAGTGGGGGTGGCCGGCGGCGGCGGGTGACCCGATAGGGCGGTATGAAATACACTATTCATTGTCCCCCTATATCCTGAGCAACCACCCAAAATTTCAAGTTTTTGTCTTCAAAAACACCAGAAATAATTCAATATAAAGTTTTCGTGTGGACACCCGGTATATTTTTTTTCAAATAAATCTCGACACGGATTCACGTCACGATTGACTTATGCCGACTGCTAAAAAGTTCGGCTTATATTACCGATTGCTTTTCATTTCCAGAGTCCTTCAACACGAACGACCACAACAAAGACCACGATCACTTCGATGAAACCCTCGAACAAGAAACCGACGGAGATAACACGCATCACCGCGAAGAAGACAGTTCCCACAAAAACAACAGTAATCAAAACGCAACAGAACGAACTCACCAACGGCATCACGACCATCGTTCAAGAAACGACAACGATATTATCTACATCAGAGCCGCAGCTGATAAAAGACATGTCACCACTAGAGAACAACAAACTTATTGTAGAGAATTCCCAATTAAGCGAAACGACTAAAATTGCAGACTGAAACCTTTTACTACGTATATATAAAAAAAATTACTAACTAATATTTATAAATGATATAATATATTATATATATACATACATACATATTTACTATTAACCTTGATATATTTGGAAAGAAAAAAAGAAATGAGATGAATATCTTAAGTGTAAGTAAGTAAAAGTTTTTATATTTTTAAGCTCCTTTTTAAATAATTCGATAATATGTGTGTCATTCATTTTGCAAAGGAATATGTGTTAAACGTTGATATTTTTTGTACGTATTTTATAATTATCATTATTATTTAAAAATATCGAGCTTGGCTGCTGCTTACTAGGTGTATTGAGATGTGATGCATTGCACTTACCGTATATGTAAATATAATTATATGCTTAGGTTTGTATTCTTAAATTATTGGATTTCTATTTTCATCCTTATTTGTCATTTGTCATTAAAGCATTCAATTTTTTCGGGGTGCTATTTTATTTAGCTGTGTAGGGTGTGAGTTTGTAATCGCAAAGAGAAATGTTAACAGCAGGATTATAACTGAGAAAACTCTCTTCGAGTTCTTTACATACTAATGGTGGTACCCACATAATAATTCTGAAACAGACATAAATAACCGCTTTCTTCTTTTGGTTTCTTTCGATATATAGAGTTATTAACATTTTAATATTATTATAAATGAGGAGAAAAATGAAATATATTACATCGATAAGTTAGTTTAAAGCAATATATTATCTACTTACTTGTGTATTATTATTAATAATATTCATAATGATGAAAGTTTCTACTTACAACATGATGAGAACCCACCTTTGAATTTTTGAAGTTTTTATATTCGTTTTTTAGATTTACTATTATAAATATATATATATATTAAAAAAAAAATGTATCTCGCTTTATTGAGTTTTTTATATGTTCTTGTTTCTCTTTTAAGTTTTATTTTTTACTTTCTCTTGTTTTTTTTTTAATGTTCACTAAACTGTGTTAGTCTTCTAAGTTGTTTTATTATTATTTATTTGTGTAAAATTTTACAGTATCCAGCACAAAATAAAATTTTTTAGAAAGCCTACGAGTAGTTTCATTTAGCAGTGTACCTTGCCATATGGAAGAGTGTTGTTTGACGGCGGTATATGAATCTAGTACATTGCAATATATTGATTATGCATAGGAGGCGGACGTCTCCGGTTTCAACTACGACGGAGTTACAATGGAGCAAAGAAATAATGTAAACAACACACATTTACTGAATAGTATTATTCATATGGTGAACTGCAGCATCTGTTATTGACTGTCGTGTTGACGAGAAAACGACACAAAAAAAGTCCACTTAACTCGTAAATATCCTATTTTCATCGGCGTAGATATAGGAGCGTCAAGAGGTTTTCAAAATTTATTATATTTGGCATGATAAATAAAGTTATATATTCATACTTACGTTAGTTTCGTTTTTTCATTGTTTTGACTGTTAATTACGTACTTCGTAATTTATGTAATAGTTCCTGTTTAATCCCGTTTCATTGAATCGACTTCTCCCAATTATCTAGACGTAAGTGTGCACTGGATTTCGTTCGTTTAGATTCAATAACATATGCGTACATTTTTAGTTATTTATTTAGATCCAGAACTTTGTTTATGTTACTCTTTCAGATATGATATGGAAGAACATCGACAAATACATCGTGAAACAATGGCGAGCTGGATTGAGGGTCATATTGATCGTATGTCCATTGTCAGTGATTCCGATATTTATTGCAAAGTCTTTAAAATATCATTACAGATTGCCCAAAAATCGCACGTCAACGTCACTTAGCATCGCTAAAACATCCACGGAAATTGGACCCGTTGAAAGCTGACAATTTTAACGAAGAACTCTGTGAAGCTTTAATGGCGGCTAATATCCCATTAAAGAAACATGGCAATCCCACTTTCAAAACATTTCTTCAAAAATATAATGGTCGAAATGTTCCTGATGAATCCACCTTACGCAAATATTATGTTTCTAAGTGCTTCACGAAAACAGTAGAATGCATTAGAAGACATCTTTCAAATCAGTACCTATGGATAAGTGCCGACAAAACTCTCGTTATATTAGGACGCTGTGTGGTAAATGTTGTAACTGGTGTACTACCACAGAGAGCCCACGAGATAGGCTTTATTGTAGCCTTTTTTTTTTAAATTATTTTATATTTGAACCACATGTTTGCCGGAAAAATGAAATTAGGATTTGCTATAAGCACAGACAATACTATCCAGACAAACCGTCCTTATGCAACAAATGGCAACTCTAAATGTGGTTTAAAAATACGCCAAAAGAGGCCACTAATAGTGCGACACGCAATTTAAAATTAGTTCTCATACGTACATGCCGATGAGTTTGGTAAATTTCTGCAATGAAATAGTTCGCACTATCGCACACGAGATGACGTTATTAATGTGGTTCTACTTTTTTATGATAAGTTTTGTTTTATTTTCTTCGATTTAATTCTGTTTGCTAAGGGTTTTATAAGTTATAAGCCACCGAATGAATTAGGAGCGTATCTTGTTTGTTATGTTTACTAATAGTGATTTTGTTAATTGTATACGTATGCACATTATCAAATTATGTGGTAACGAAAACAAATACATATAGTATAGTAATATAAATACAATTAATTTCAATATGAGTGTGTGATATATTCTTAGATATACGTAAATAATGACATTTATGAATATGATTCAAATATTAATTAACGTCATTTGAACGTTTTGTTAATTTCTTTAAAAAAACTATTTTCTATTAATTTTTATCTTCGTAATTTCGTACTGAAACTAATATTTTTTGCAGAAAGTAGTACTGACGTACTGAATTTTAACGTTTTGTACTGAATTCAATACAATTGTACCGAAACGGCAGCCCTGATGTGTTCTTAGCGTATAGGACTGGAATCGTAACACAGATTTTTGGGAAAATGATATGAAACCCACCTTAAAAAGCCCTTATTTAAAATGTTTTATGCCAGAACTGGTAGACAGCAGACGATTCAGAAAAATGCTTATTCGTGTTATACAGGGTGAGTCATCTCCGCAGGGAAGGCCTACTGTGATATTTCAAAGCGGTTTTTTCTTGTGATAGCTGCTCATTAGGAGCACATTCCAAAAATATTTTGTATTATACCGAGTGTTCCATTACTTTGTGGCATCTAAAAAAATCTCGAAGTCGAAACTTTTCGTCATCACAATACTTAGTTATACTACGTATAAGAAAGTAAAATGACAATAGCTTTGTAATACATAGTCAATTTTAAAGTATTAACGTCTAACGTTTTTGATGTGAAATTAAATAAACAGTTCAAAAATGAACTGATATACAGGGTGTTCCATCTGAAAAAATTGACTTTATATAAAAACGTGTCATGTAATTTTAATCCAGTTATCTGTACATACAATTAGTAACTGAAAAAAAATGCTTATATTAAGACCTCTTATTATGAACAATACTACAAAAAATTGTGTCCATCTAATACGTCGTTTTCGAGCAATATAATTTTATTCAAACATCTAATTTTTCAGAAAAATGGGAATAAGTCGAAAACTTTAGACTTCAGGCCTATACATTCTTGTAATAACATATAGGGTGTTCCATTTAAAAAACTATAACTATGGTCAGCCACCAAGTTATGGAACACTCAGTATAATATAAAATATGTTTAAAATGTGCTCCTAATGAGTGGCTACCACAAGAAAAAAACCGCTTCGAAATATATTTACTCGTAAAGACACAATCGGCCTTACCCGCGGATATCACAGCCTGTATATCTGTAAATTTATAAATATTTTTTTCCTATTGTTTTAATTCAATTTTGTTCTCGTTAGGTTGACTGAAATTATTTTTTATAGAAATGTTTTTCTACTTTTGTCGCAATGATTTTTACATTAGTTTATAATATTAAATTATTTGAAGATAACCTCTGCGGAAATTATATAAATTGGTCACTAAAATTAATTGAAAATATAACTGAATTTTTTTTTAGCAACAATAGAAAGAACAATTTTGTTTCAAAAATAGTTAAATGTCTCTGTCAAGTTATGTATTGGGAGTATAAGTCCTTGTTCACAATGGACATAAGACATAAGCTGTACGTAACATAAACATAACGCGTAAAGTTAAACGTATGAGAAACCGATGCAGGTATCCACAGTGGCCGTAGTGCTTATGTCACCTTATGTCATGTTTACGTATTCCTTACGTGTGAACGTAAGAAATACATAAAGTTGAAATAAATTCAACTTTATGTTTTTCTTATGTATTTCTTACGTATAATTTTAGTAAAATAAGCTTTCTGAAGTTTCACAACTAAACCGATTGGTAAGGATATTATAAAAAACGCGGGAAGCCTGTATAATCCCATGCTTTCGAATCCTGTCAATTTGAATTGCGACGATTTTGTTCTGATAACGTGAAAAATACAAAGGCTTTATCGATTTTAAATAATATAATTTAATATATGTATCTACTACAACTTACTGCAATAAGTTGTAATTACTCCATATGAGTAAATATTTGTTGGTGCCATTTACATATTGAGTAAAAAAAGTAAATGTGATTTAGATGATGGAAAAGGGGCAAGTAGATATAGAACTTCTTTTATTTCAGTTGGTCAGAGCCAGAGCTGAAGCGTATTTATATCTAACAAGGCACATCGGAGCTACAAAGATGTGATATACCAAGATGTCTGGAAAGGAATAGCCGAAACACCAGACATCACAAGTATTTTAAACATTAGTTATAGCACTGGTTTACAAAGGCATATTGAATATTATCAATGAGTGATATATGTGAAAGAGCATGGAACGATTGATGGAACGTTACACATGAGAAATTGTTAATTCCAAAGTGCTGATTGAAATATGTGTGGAAAATGACTGGAATTGTGCTATGTCGAATACCTCCACATACTACTTGTGAAGCATCTCAAGGCATACAGCAATACAAAAAATAACCTACACTAAGTATTTTTACTTTAGTACTGAAACCACCACCAAAGCCAAGCACCATCCTGCAGCATATAATGCTTTTGCTGTCTATATAACCTTTCCTAAATGTAACATTGAACCAAATATTTTTGAAGTAAGATTATAACATTCATTGAATTAAAGTGCATTGTCTAATGCATGAATGCGATTAAAAAGCTAATCAGCATATAACATGGAAATGGTTAAGGATTACCATGTTAATAATTTCATTATCTGAGGACATTAATAGTACATTATAATGTAAAAAAAAAATAATTAAAAACAAGTTACAAGCCTAAGATAGAGCATTTAATATTTGTGTATGTGTGAAAAAAAATTGTATGTATAAATAAAACACGATGATAAAATAAAAAACAAAGGGTTTTATTTCAAATTAAGAAACCTGTATTTGTAAAATACAGATACAATGATTCTTAAAGACTTTATAATGTAATTTAATTAGATAAGCTTTTAATTTGTGTGGTTAAATGAAGTTCATTTGATATATTTGAGAATACATATTATAAATTAAATAGGTTTTACAGACTGGATTTACTCTTCTTGCTTTTACCGGCTAAACGCACTTGTTTTACTTTCACATTTATTTTTGTTAATAATTGATTGAAGACGGAGATACGTGTTGAAACTCCATAATTTACAAGTAAAAAATTGAAATAAATTCAAATTGATATATATATAATATTCATCACCTGATGAAGCCCTAGTAGGGTGAAACAATTGTGAATTAAATAAAACTGTTTTGAACTCAATTTGAATTTATTTCAATTTTTTACTTGTTATTTTTGTTACTTTTCGTTTATAACAATAAGGGTAATATGCAGATTATTTTCCATTCTAACAAAAATTTCAGTATTGTCAGAATTAGAAATTACTAACCTTAAAACGTCAAAATAAATAAACAAAATACCACTATAGCGCATGCGCAAATCCTTACGTTTATGTATTCTTTATGTTCATTGTGAACAGTGACTCAATTTTACGCGTTATGTATCTCTTGTGTAAATCTTATGTCTTATGTTTATGTTATGTCTTATGTTTCTTATGTCCATTGTGAACAAGGACTAACAGTAAGTAGCCTTCATTTAGCCTATAGTATCAAAATATGCCATAATATACAAGGTGTTCCATTTAAAATTTCATAACTTTGGTACGCAACATTTTATTGAATCACTCTGTATATTTCAAAATAATTTTAAAATGGGTCCGTAATGTGGCAAATTGTTAAAACATTTTGCCACTATATATAAGTGTTTACATTAGGATGTTTTCCAGTTTGTTCATTAAAATCAATCCTCTTCCTACCTTGTATTTTTATAAATATTTATAATAAATAATAATATTCCCCCAAACATTAATCTTACTCAAAGAAGGAGCTCTTGGAATTTATAGTCAATAAATCATATAAATAGAAAAAAAAGTGCGCACAAGAGTAACTTTGTGTGCATAGTTGATGTAACACTTTTTTTGTGCAGAAATGATTTCAAGCAACTATATAGACCTTAAGTCTTATGATCATATGGGTAGAAATTAAATGAAATTTTGAATCGTATATTTAGTAAAAATGGTTTTGTCAATTATTAGATAAAAATAATTATAATATTTTAAAATAACAGAAAAAAATATATGTAAACTAACTTATTCAGTACCGAAATAAATTACCTAAAATTATAATTTTTTTAGGAGCGTCATCTGTCGTTAACTAGAATACCAATTGTTAATCATGGGCCATCTAGATATTTATCTGTGGTACTACATCCAACTATTCCATATAACGCATATGTAACAGCATCTAAAGTTATGAATACAGTTGATGGGGAAACAATTGCTAAAACCATTGACGAGAAACAACATGCTTCATTCGGACGACAGGTACAGAGGAAAAAATACTTTTATTTGTTAGTGACAGTGCCGCATATATGTTAAAAACAGGCAGACTATTAAAGGAAACATATCCTTATATGCTGCATATTACTTGTGTAGCACATGCTCTCCACAGAATCTGTGAATATATCAGAGACAACTATCCGGAAGTTGATAGACTTGTATCCGCTTTTAAAAAAAGTTTTCAGAAAAGCACCATCGAGAGTGGAAAAACTTCCATCTTTGTCACTGCCACCCTCGCCAGTAATAACTAGATGGGGAACATGGCTGGAAGCTACTAGTTTTTATGCAGAGAATTTCGATAGTTTACAAAATTTCATTACATGTTTAAATGACTGTCCTAGAAGTATTTCTGAGTGCAAGGAACTAACACAAAACCCAAATTTAAAAAATCAGTTGTTATTAGAAATTTGCCTAAACTAATCACATATTTTGAAAATCGAAATCTCAAGTTGAAAGACGGATTAAATACATTAGATGTGGCTATTAATAATTTCAAAAGTATTCCAAGTGACTTCGGATGTGGCCTTCGCAGTTTTTAATAGAAATCCAGATTTAATAACATTGCGGCAATTGTGTATGCTAAATACGTTTTCTATCTACAAGAATGTACTTAATTCGAAGAGAACAAGTCTTACATAAGAGAAAATGAACAAATAATAATAAGGTATTTTGTATTTTATAGATCATCAGCAGCTTGTTATCCAATTATACAAATAAAATTAAAACCTCTTTAAAATTAGAAAATTTCAATAGTGCGCCCATGGGCGATGAGTCATCGGCCGCTCGTGTCCGCCCCCTAATTATGCATAACGCTCGGCCAATACTACAAGGTAAGTAATGATAAATTGAGAAAACCAAGTTTGAAAATATTAACCTTAGGACCTTAAAATGTGTACTTTTACTTTCTTATACGTAGTATAAGGAAGTATTGTGATGATGAAAATTTTCGACATCGAAATTTTTGCAGATGTCCACGTTTTGAAGTCCCCTGATACCGAAAAAGTGGTTTTTAAAAAATGTCTGTGTGTCTGTATGTGTGTGTGTGACCACGATAGCGGTCAAACCGCTGTAGATATCAATTCCAAATTTTGTATTTACGTGTATAATCTCCCTCTTGAGATCTGATTAGTTTTTCAGTAAAATCGGTAGACCGGAAGTAGCAGTTTACTTCAGCGAAAAAATCGAATTTTGCCAATATTTCGTCAACTACTAAGTTTATACAAATTTATAAAGAATTCATATGTACTTAAAATTAAAATTGAGAAAATTTTATTTAAAAAGTTTTTCGAAATTCCTACCCGAAGTAGGTCTTTTACTCTTATCGAAAATCAGTTTTTTGCGAATATTTCGCAAGTCATGCTTTTTAGACAAGTACGTTACGGGTATAAAAGTATTTAAAACATAATTTTCAATATCTTTTGTATAACAAAAATTTCAAGATTCTGACCGCAAGTGCCACTTTTACTCTTATCGAATAGCGATTTTTTGCAAATATGTCGTAAGTTATGCATTCTATATATATTTACCAAGAGTATTAAAGTATTAAAACCTGGATTTGCAATTTTTTTTGTATATATGAAATTTCAAAATTCGGACCGGAAGTAGCACTTTTACTCTTAGCGAGTAGCACTTTTTTGATAATATCTTGCA
Organism: Amphimallon solstitiale; assembly: GCA_963170755.1. NCBI lineage: Eukaryota > Metazoa > Arthropoda > Insecta > Coleoptera > Scarabaeidae > Amphimallon > Amphimallon solstitiale. The sequence goes on from OY720680.1 coordinate 127,821,868, forward strand.
AAGTATGCATTCTATAGAGATTTATTAAGAGAATAGAAGTACTTAGAATAGGATTTTGAATAATTTTTGTAAAAGAAATTCTTAAAATTCTATAATTTGAAACGCTCATACGTATAAGAAAGTCGTGTGGTGGCCACACCTCATTTTTAAGCATATAATAAGTATTTAGAACTTAATTTGGAAGAATTTTTTTGTAAAAGAAATTTCAAAATTCGGAACCAAAGTAACACTTTTACTCGTTGAACATCATTTTTTGCAAATATCTGGCAAATGATACATTCCGCAGAAATTAAGAAGATGAAAATATTAAAAACAAAATTTAGACCAACTTTAATACAAGAAATTTGGATCGCATAAGTATAGTAAACGTAGTAGGCTTTGGCAAAATACTACATGTCAAGATAGCCACTGTCCTGTATTATTTTCTTATTATTTCAGATAATTCCCTCAATTTCCAATAGGTAGGTATAGAATAAAGTGTTTTCAACTTTTTATGACAATAATATGATATATATATTTTTTCCAGATATTTACAATAGGTGACTATTCTTCTAGGACATACTTAAAATCATCGTTATAATACAAAAATATAGCTGGAATATATAAATTGGGAGGCAAGCCTACTCTAGTGTAATTATCTCTTTCGTCCGGTATCCCGTTTTCATCCAAAGTTTTGTCCATATGTAGGTTTCTGTCGTTATGCCTAAAATGCCAGCAATGCCCTAAGCATATACTTTTGTTCTTACATACCACAGTATACTCACGTACCTCCACGTATAACTATCTGTATCACTGCAGAAGATTGAGTACCTTTCCATAATGCGATAAATAGTATCTTCACAGCAAACATCTAAATGGACTTCTTTGCAAATGGTAGTGTTTATAATGCGAAGAGGTCTTACTCTTTTGGTCAAGAAACCGACCATGTACCTAAATAAATAGATTCAAAACATAATATTATTGTTATTGTTTGAATACGCAAAATTAAAAGATAAGAAATTCGTTGATTTTAAATTGCAATGTTAGTATTAGATTGGGACATATGTTACTTTTTATGATGACTCGCGGCTGTTTCGCCGATGAGGGATGAATACTGTAGCCGTGTGCGGTCTTCAAGAAATGGTGAGAAAATGAAACGTAAAGTTGTAACAATGGTACAAAAGCTAAATACTCTTGCGCCTTTGGGCAAAGACAGGTCTGTCAGCCGTATTTGTGGCGAACTAAATATAGGGAAAACTACACCAAACAACTGGCGGAAAAATCAAACATCAATTCCGGATTTACACTCAAATAGAATCCAGTAGTACCTAAGCCACTTTCAACACGCTGTAAATTGTCAATGATTCTCTTAGATTATGGCACAGATAAGACAACTTACAGATAGACGGTGTATTTGGAGTCATTCGCAACACAAAAAATATCTTTCATTCATTCCAAAAGATGAAGTATGTATGCAGACTTATATTATTTTGGTGTAATTTTCTTTAGGTATTTGCTTTAGGGACACTTTTTTTTTTATTCATTTTTAAGGCATTAGATAGCTACCTAATTTACAAGACGTAGGTATCCTAATTTCTCTAATTTGTAAAAAAAACAAATAGGTACAGTTGCGGGATCATTAAGCGGGACATGTCTTATATTCAAATGCTCTGTCATTTTGGTATTGTAAGTTGGGCGTACTTTTTGGCAATTATTAATTATCATGTCAATTCGTTGTCAAATAATAGTAGTTAAGTCATGTGCAATCAATACAAATATACGAAGATCCCTTTATATCAAAAAACCTATCTTACACTAACAAAGCTTAACTTAACTGTCCCGCTTTATAATCTCGTAACTGTACGTATAGGAATAATAAAAAAACGCTGTTTTATAAAATGGTGATTGTAAATATGTAGATCTATATCTTTCTTTATTTAATTTAGGTAAAAACTATGTTTTATAGTATTTTTTAATAATAATTGTATTTTTGAACAGTGCATATACAGGTTGATTCATTTTCAATGTTCACCATGTGGATTTCGCTTATTATTGGAAACTTTCGTACAGCTGGTAAATCTCCGGACTTGGAGAGAAAAAGGATCTTTGACAAAGGATCCTTCTAAAGATAAAAAAGGATCCTCTCTAATCATTCTAGCATCTTAATTTCTTAATTTTGTAGGGAAGACCCAAAACTACATTTTTGGGGACACTTTTATTTAGTCTTCTATCTGATGACGTAATGGAAATTTTTATAAGACTTTTGGTTCTTTCTGAACATCATCAAAAATTCTTGCTATTAGGAGCACCATATTGTGTTCTAGCACCGTAAAAAAGAGCTACTCTTTCTGATTTTAACCATATCTAACATCTTGATGAATTTTTTTTTAAATTATGTAATGTATTTGAAGATACGAAACTGAAACGTAAAGGGTTATGAAATTTCAAATTATTATCACACTTTGAGTCATTAATAACAGCAAAACATCCTACACCATATATATAATACTACTATATCGCGTGTAGACAAGGAAAATTTCGCTCCAACATTGTGAAATAAAACATATGGTGCTATGCCGTGTTATTGGAGCATTGTCCAAACTGCGCATGCGTTACATATAATTTTTCAAATTTAGGTCTGTTTGTTTATCACATAGATTCATTACTATAAATATTTAATTATTGTTTGTACATCGTCAAACAAGTATAAATAGTTTAAAAATCGACAAACCTCTTTATAATTAATAATTGTGCAAATCATAGACAAACAAACGATCATATTGAAGAAGTATATTTGTCAAAAGTTGTGCGAATTGTGGTTATGTATCAATTGCATTGCAACTGTGTTTCTTTGAATATATCATAATGGGATATCGTGAACAGAAAGAAAAACACCTCTATAGGTCATGTACAAAAATTTGTGATATAATAACAACACCTAAATTATTCAACTCAACATACAAGAATAATAATGAATTAGATATTGTGGTATTCTTGTATTCTAGAATTACTCTCATCTATATCGGAGCAATGTATAGAAAGAACACAGTAAATTTTACATGAATTAGGTAATTATATTATTATGTTACATATTAAAATATTTGAATTGCTCAAAATAAAAAGGCTTCTATTAAACCCCTTAGAAAAGACACATACCAATCTTTTTGCCACAACCTTCTAATTTTTTTGTATCTAATAGAACATACATGTGTTCATAGAAAGTTGAAGAATTTTGACATGTCCACCACGGAATCCACAGATCCCATATGATATGAGATAATAATATGCCGAGATTGGGTATTTTAAGAAGAGATTGGGCCGGTTATTGGAATTTATGCTATGATGCATCACTGATTGTGAAAATAACTTGAAGGATGAACACATTATTTATAAGATAGTGAAGTGTTTTTTTCTAATTTGTACTTTGCACATAGAATGTATTTTATATTTAAATTTCCAATAAAATATGTTTTAGTTTATAACAACTTGTAGATGGTACAGTATAAAGATAATATTAATTTTGGATTTTGCTAAAACAATGTGTGATGAGTTCTTTTGAACTTTTCCCAACATAGGAAGTAAATAGTGCAGTGTTATGAACAGCAAGATAGGCACGGCATCAAACAGTATTCCTGTTTTTATGATATTGTTACATTCTCTAAATCTTGTTTATCATTTTATAAATTTGTATGTAGGTATCTATTAATTTATACAAATATTTATATTTCATACTAATTTTTGTTTTGTTTTAATTCCAAGAAAGTATATACAAAATAGATTTCCGAACATAAATAAAATAAAATTTAGTTTTTTACTTCGTAAGTAGAAATTGAACTTTGCTCATTGATGTAATTATTGAATCAAATACAACATCAACATACTTTTTTTACAAGCAATAATATAAATTATTTGCAAGTCTCATTTCTACTCATCTCAGTTTATGAGACATAGACATAAAGAAAAATGTATTGATTACAAATATGCTATTACAGACACTAAAGAAATTCAAGTGTATCAGAGTTGGTAATTGTTTGTTTATATTTTTTGCTACCATATGGGCGTAAATATCACGTTCTTATTTTCATGAATGGCTTAATCATTCTAGATTTTAAAAGAAAGTTAACAATAATAAAAATTATATTCAATGACAAAAATGTAATGCTGATTAATTCCACGACTTTTGCTAAAACATTCATGTTTCAGTGTATATCTAGACACAGAATTAAATACAGGAATTTAATTAGTTTTGTGCATTGTTGATTATGCGACATTATATTGAATAATGTACGTAGACAAATATAAAATAGATGTTGTTTTATTCTTACGTATAGCCAAAATATTAAATACAGTAATTTTAGTAATTTTATTTGCATTCTTAAGCTTAAAAATACAAGCAAAAGTATATGTTGAAATATAATACAATCTGACATATAAAACATACCTGAATATATTCGATTGTGTATATAAAACATTAATTTATGTGTTTTCTGTAAGTCAAAATGAAACAAGCAGTATTTATATTCAATAATTGCACACACATCAATAAGCACACACTCATAATGTACACAAGATTTTCTGTTCAAATTCTTTTCAATAAGACGAAATGAAACGATCGGTATTTACATTTAATAATATAATTTCACATAGGTATACCAATAAACATGTACAAATCAATGTATTAGTTATAGGTTCACAAGTTTTTCTGTTCAAAATCTTTTCTGTTAGTCGAAATGGAAGGACCGGTATTTACATTTAATAATATAATTTCACATATTCCAGTAAGCCCGTAAAAATCAACGCAGAAGTTATAACTTCACAAGTTTTTCTTTTAATTATTCACGTTTATTTATTATAACTCGTATTTTCTGAGTAATTCTACAAATTCACCGATGAAATAAACTTGCACAAAACTGAATTCAATAAAAAACAACTTTGCGTATGCTTTCAGTAATATCATAGTTATAGATATCAATTTAAATCAGAGGTTATAATTATGTTTTCTGTTTATCTGTCATTTCGTAAATTTCAAATTGGACATTTTGAGTCGACGCATGCGCAGAACAGGCAATACTCCAATTCTATCTCTCTTAGTTGGGACGAAAAATTACACATTATCAATATACAACACACGCAATATAGTAGTAGTATTATATATATTATTATGTCCTACACCGACGAAAACAAACGTGATATGTCAAAAAACAAAAATTTATTTAATATACTCTAGGACATGTTATGGCTTAAAGCCATCATCAGCTAGAATCTACAATATTACAATTAAGAGAATTTTATTTTAGCTTCTCTTAATTGTAAAATTGTAGATTCTAGCTGATGATGGCTTTAAGCCGAAACATGTCCTAGAGTATATTAAATAAATTTTTGTAAGGTATAAAGAGGATTTAATTTACCCTTTTTAAAAGAATTACACACAAAAGGTCAAGCATGAATTTGTATGAATTTAAATGAAAATGTTTAATAAATAATATCATTAACACAATTACAAGACTGGGTGGGACCTTACCCATGCACCACAGATCAAGGAATACGCCTTGAAATGTTCATATTTAAAATAGAAAGCTTATTTTGAACAATTATGCCAAACAAAAGATACTAAACAATTCAATGTTTACGTAAGTACTCTCCATCTAACATGAACATACACTTTCATCTTAACCTCTACTACATTGCTCTCCTATCAGCTTCGCAAGTTTAATTTCTTGCAATTTCCTTTTTATATACTTGGCATCTACGCACAAACTTTTGCACAAAATATAAAAACACATAAAAATGTGCAATTGCATTACTTCCCTATATCATTACACACTACAGGGTGTCCCAGAAATAAAAAGACGGAGTAGCAGAAATCGGAAGCTAGATTGTGTAAAATGGTACCCTCAAAATATCAAGTCTTTATTCGTGCGCAGACGGCAGAAAAAAAATAATAAAGAATTCAATTGGCCTTACATCGACCCTGGACTAAATATCCACCTGCTTCACTTTCACAATAGGTCCTTTTCAGGACCACCATATTACTTGTGTTAAAAAAAAAGAAGGAGGAATAGATACTTCATAATAAATATCAAACCATTAATTACTTTAATTTTACACCTGCTAGAAAAAAATAATTACATTCTTGATATTTACTGTAATAAAGGCTAGAAAAGCTACGCTTTGTTGAATATTCTAAAATAATAATAATCAGCTGTTTCCGACTACAAACACATTAACGAGCAACAACCTTCCTATTTTAAAAATAAAAACAATCTTAAATGAGTACGATTTAACGTTTTTTTTTCCCGGTTTATACAAATAAAAGCGTATTTTTCTATGAATGCGTGTTCGATTCTATTTACATATGAGCATTCTTACGTGTATTTATAAACATACATTCTGTGTAAAGTAAACCGAAATTAACCAATATTTTATTTATTTATTATTTTTTGGTCAGCTCCAGTTTTCGTTCCGGCAAAAATAACTTTTTAAAAATAAATGTAACATTCTAATTTTGTGTATCTGCTCGTTTGTTCCCGGGCATTAGTTCGTTGCGGGGCCCCTTTCTCTTTGGGGCCCTAGGCTTCAGCTTACTCAGCCTAATGGAAGATCCGCCGCTGATTAATAGTAATTCGGCAATGACAGAAAACTCGTTGGAAAGAATTGACTAGCGCATATTCAGTGATATAACTGGTATCTCCACAATGCAAAAACCAGGAAAAATGTTAGGACCAAACGGAAAGAAAAAGGTGGGCTCAATAATATCCTGGGAAAGAGAAAAAATATGACTGTGGTGTGTTCGGTCAGTGCGTCAAGGTAATTTATTCTTCCCATGTTTATTTTCCGACAGCTAGATTGAATACTCATCTCAAAAGGGATAGGCCGGTTGAGGTAGATGCTCGGAAAAATATTTAAAGTTTGATTTTAAGCTTTATTTCGTGCTTTGCTTAGATTCGCGCGTCATTGCCCTGTGGACGGCGCGGAATTACCTTCACGCCGGAGAATACCACGCATTTACAGCTTTTCATTTATATATTTTTACTTTCTTATAGGTAGTATAAGGAAGTATTGTGATGATGAAAATTTTCGACCTCGAGATTTTTGCAGATGTCCACGTTTTGAAGTCTCCTGATACCAAAAAAGTGGTTTTTAAAAAATGTCTCTCTCTGTGTGTCTGTGTGTCTGTGTGTGTCCGTGCGTGTGTGTGACCACGATAGCGCTAAACCGCTGTAGATATCTATTCCAAATTTTGGATTTAGTAGTATAATCTCTCTCTTGAGAACTCATTAGATTTTCAGCAAAATCGGCCGACCGGAAGTAGTAGTTTACTTCAGTGAAAAAATCGCATTTTGCCAATATTTTGTCAACTACTAAGTTTAGACAAATTTATAAAGAATTCATATATACTTAAAATTGAAATTGCGAACAATTTTATTAAAAAAATACCTACCGGAAGTAGGTCTTTTACTCTTATCGAAAATCAGTTTTTTGCAAATATTTTGCAAGTCATGCTTTTTAGACAGGTACGTTACGAGGATAAAAGTATTTAGAACTTAATTTTCAATACCTTTTGTATAAAAAAAAACCAAAATTCGGACCGGAACTCACACTTTTACTCTTACCGAATAACGATTTTTTGCAAATATGTCGTAAATTATGCAATCTATATATATTTATGAAGAGTTCGAAAGTATTTAGAGTTGCATTTGGAATATTTTTGTATAAATGAAATTTCAAAATTCAGACCGGAAGTAACACTTTCATACGTATAAGAAAGTCGTGTGGTGGCCACACCTCATTTTTTAAATATGTATTCATTCCCTGCACTTTGTTTGTATACAGCATTTTTCTTTGGCTAACTACTGTGTGCCAGTAGGTTAAAATTCCAAGACTATCTAATTGATGATGCCAAGAACGAATTAAAATGTCTTATAAATATTGTAATTGACTATTAGATATAACACCAAAGGTGACCACAAGAACGTGTTTTTAGTTTTTCTCAGCAAGTTCAAATAAAAGTGCTAGAGTTAAAAGAATTAAACTAGTATCTTGAACATCATTTGTTACAGTCCAATCAGCGATGAGTGAAGAAAACGTTTACTTAAAGTGCTAAGACTCTTATTCGTTATAACTTAAACAATGATTAGTCATTGAAAATAGAAGTCAAAATTCCCACCTGCTCAAGACCTTTTCAGCGTCACTATTTATCTTACTTTTTAGAACTCAAAGATATCCATCATTTTTACTCGTCTAATAGGACATATCACACGCACCAATCTAAGTCTTTTAATAGTGAGTTTTTAAAAATTTCAAGTACTTTTTGTCATCAAACCACCATGGTTTTCCAACAAGAGGTCTCCATTTGGTCGACGGGATGTAAATCTCCACGTGCGGTATCCTACCATGTGGACAGTACGGCTGCCTGGCACCAGTTATCGGGTGAATGTAATGTTGAATGTCTCCAGTTTTTGGGTCGAACCAATTACTGATATCTTTACCGGCATAAGCGATGAGTGGTCTTATACAGTCTTGACCTTCGAATTCTCGCAATAGTGGTGTTATATTGAACACCTTTCCCAAAAAGGAGACCCAACAATCGTGTGGTTTGTTGTGAATGACCACCTCGAAAGGTGCTATATGAATTAGATGGGCGTCTGGTGCGATATCCGCATGGCTTGGAGCCTTTATTTTAAAAGCGGAGAATAGTCGATGATGTGAATCGACGCTTTTGAAGGTGTCCGCGTCTGCTTTCAAGGACATCCAACCAGTTTACTCCTATCTAGATATAAACAGTGAAGTAATTACAGCAACTGTGGTATTTCGATCATACTTACAAAATTATAGATATTTCAATATTCAAAAACTTATGTTCTGTGTTATGCTGTGCAGTAACTTCAATAATTCAACAGATATCTGTAAATAGTACCTATTTTCTGTTACAAATGAAAGAAATCTTCTTTCAAAATATGTGTCACAATTTAGGAAATAAAATGTCATTACTTTGACATAGATACCAACAGGTACTATCGGTAACATAAAAAACTAGGACAAATATTATTTCAGATAGCCATGAATTTTGCTAATTGTGCTAATGTCATTCAGGCTTTTGGCACTTATGTCATACAAAATAATATGAGGTTATGTAATTTAGTTTTTAATGTCAGAAAATACAATTATCAAAAGCAAAGAATAATAAAATTATCATTCCTCCGTTTTTGTTGGTAACACTCTGTAAACGACGAAGCATGGAAGATATAAAAGGTCTAATTAAATTTTGGTCTTTGTTTAGTGTATTCCATGTGTCCTCAATTTGTTCTTCTGCGGTTACCGGCTGACGATTTCTTTCTGTTTTTTTTATCATACAACCCTAAACATATTCGATGGTGTTGCGATCTGGACTATGTGTAGACCATGGCATTAGTTCAATATTCTTATCTCGGAACCACGGGGTTACATTCCGTGCAGAGTATATAGGACAGTTGTTGCTCTCGTTGTTTCCCAAGATTCGTCAAATGAATTTTCCTAGCAACTACTCTGCTCTGTAAATCCGTATCCACAGACTAAACAATCCAGACCGGCAACTTAATCCTAGATTTTATCCAGAGTACTCATCCTTGTTTAGCAAGCGTAAATTTCAATTCTCTACCATCTTTGTCAGATTCACTGAACTTGGAGATGAGATGGCGCTAGCGTCAATTGAAATGTTTGTTATGCTGTGGTTATATGTCATTCAAAACAACATTTCAAGCTTGACACGTTTGACATATTTTTGCAATCCTTTGTCGTACATCGTATTAATTATATGTTGATACAAATATGGTGTCCAAGTGTTTAGTGTGCGGGTTTGGGCACGATGAAGTTAACAAAATGCACAGGTTTCCTGCAAATATCGACTAGTGAGTATAAATATTGTAAAGTTGTGCTTTAAATATGCATATTACAAAATTTCTTAGTCATCATATTATATTATATTACAAGATTTGTACTCCCTCCGTCCGAAAATATGGTATACATTTTGCAATTTATTTTTGTCCGGATTTATGGTATACATTTACAATTTTAATTAAGTATTAGAGTATTAAACATAATTACAAATAAAATTTAATTGATGAGGGATCGAGCTTTGTCTATGGCTTTTTGGAAACACACTAAACTAGGTGGTAAGCGTCCTTCACGCCGAAGCTTGGCCTTATTGATGTGGGGAATCTTATACGAATTTCCTCCTTCAATCAACATAGTTGATTCCATACAGCTCTGCAGTGTTAGAAAAACATTGTCAAGGGTCTCTCTGTCTAAATTGTCAAAGGCTTTTTTAACACATTCGATCAATTCATCAATTGTATGTGGCGAAGCTTTATGTTGCAAAGATTGTATGGAATTGAAAAAGCCTAGATCCAAAACGTTTAAATCGAGACTGTTTGGTGGTTGTGATTTAAACTGAATAAACCAGCCATCTGTAGAACCATGAGCCAGAAGTTCTCCATCGTCGTCACGAGCATGAGGTTTTGCATTATCTTGTTGTATATATATATATATGTTCTCTTTCAGGTTTCCGCGGGTAGTAGTATGTGTTGTCACTGGATTCCGGGTTTTCTTCCGCGTTTCCACTGCTTGGTCTTTGGAAAGACCGATGCTGGTTTCTTGACGACGTTTCGGCAAAATCACACTTGCCATCTTCAGGTCTGCGATAACTGTCTGCTTCTGCTTCTTGTTATTCGTAAACAGTTTACGAATAACAAGAAGCAGAAGCAGACAGTTATCGCAGACCTGAAGATGGCAAGTGTGATTTTGCCGAAACGTCGTCAAGAAACCAGCATCGGTCTTTCCAAAGACCAAGCAGTGGAAACGCGGAAGAAAACCCGGAATCCAGTGACAACACATATATATATATATATATATATATATATATATATATCGGTTTTTTCTTATGACCTGTGGGAAACTTTAACTTGACCGCCGGAATGACATTCTCAAGAATCATTTTTCTACATTCTGCTGAATTGACGGACTCCACATTTTTTGTTACCAAAGTTCCTTTTGGTCTATTTTTCGAGTTTCGTTTAGCAAGTTCTTGATAAACAAAGGGCCATATACCAATTCTTCCATTAAAAAATTGTTGTCGATGTGGATCGAAACGTGGTCGGGCGACAGCAGCCATAAACATCACTTTGGTTATGAAACGTTTGCTCTTGCAACTTCGGTAGGGTTCTTCTTCGTCTATCATAATGTAATAAGAGCGCTTGTTTTGCGTTAAATAAAACCATTTTTCGTCTATGTGGTTGTAATCGTACAAATCTTCAAAACGTCCATCCGGTCTCACTTTCGACATGCAAAACTTTAATCTCTCTAACTTGTTTTGATCTGTTAACAACGGTTTAACAGTAGAAGATATACGCTTTATTTTATTTCCTCGTTTATAAATGTCGAACAATGTCGACTTTGGAATATCGACAGCACAAGATAGACTATGAATTGACGATCGACGATTGAAAGGAACTTCCCTAACTTTGGCTAACTGTTCAGAATAATCTTTACGTTTCCGTCCACATTTACATTTCTTGTTTGATGTAACATCAGCACAAATTTTACCGTCATTGTACTGTTTTTGAGCCATTTTCCAAATTCTAGACACGGATAAACGGGTTACCCCAAATTCAGTTGCAACTTTATTTATACTGCCGTGCTTCAGCTTCTGCCCTTCTTTCAGCTGTAACAATTTTTGCAATAGACCATGACGTTGCTCACCGGTTAATTGCTTGAACTTGGAATACCTTTTCAATAATCTTACTTCATTATTTATAACAATATCTGCCATTTTCTGAATAGGGCATGTGTAAAATAATTTTTCATGAAATGACGTTTTAACTCTATTGACGTTTTTGACACAAACCAAATCGGACATCAGCCAACTATGTATTATAATTGTTTACCTAGCATAAGAACTGCCAAATAAGTATATTTAATTATAGTTCGTTACTAATGTCTCATTAATTTTCAAAAAAATTTCAAATGTATACCATATTTTCGGACGGAGGGAGTATTATTTTTGTCTTCTCGTTACTGGTTGTGTAATTTACTTTTACTATGTATTGTATAAGTACATGTATCAATAAAAACTATTATTATTATATCCCTATGTTTTCCTTGACAGTTTTCACTTGATTATTATATTTCTTTTAATCTTAATAGTTTATTGTGTCTAATAGGTAACCGTAAGAGCGATGTTATAATACATGTAAGTAAAAGATTAATATTTATATTTCGTATCACATTTTTAATATGTTACACCATAAAATTACACATAAGATGCTCAAACTATGGCTATAATTGTTACAGTAAGTAATATTTATTACCATAGTTTTAGTAACTTTTGTGTATGTTTCTGTTACATAAATAACGTATTTAATAAGCGTATTCTAAAAACAAGTTCATTTCAAATTCCGCGCCAATATGCTGCTAGCGCCATCTTCGTACTAAGTTCGCTGATGTGTGACAAGGATAGAAGATCTTGGATATTTTTTTTCAAGTAGTTGCCGGTCTGGGTTGTTTAGTCTGTGCCGTATCGCTAATTCTGCGACTAATCGTCATCATGCATGCAGGAAAATGAGTTTCATTTGCGGCCTTACGGATTTTGCCGCAAATGATCAGTTATGGTGTTATCCTTGGCTGCAGTTGTTGCCGTTTGCCTTCGAGAACCAGCTTTATTGGTGAATCGTCTTGTTCTTTCCATCGGTGTATTATGGATGTAACAGTGTTTTTGTTAATGTCAAAGTCATTTGCAATTTGCCTTACTGTCCTACCATTTTTTCTAGAAGTAATTATTCTTGCCTTATCAATTAAACTGACTTGAGGCATGACTAATGACAGCTTCAAATAATTTCGTTTTAACGGACAGCTATTGATATCCGTCGGTTTTAGACAGCCAAAACAAAGCTGTCCTAGTTTTTTGTGTTAGCGATAGTACATGGACACAATTCTAAATACCGTGATATCATAAAGTTTCTAGGACGAAGATGGCATTGAAATAGAAAATATATGTCTGAACTTAATACAGGTATTATAACTTAACGGTTTTGAAAATTATTTTAACAGTGAAATTGACGGTCATCAATTAATGTGTTGAAACTGCTAAAAGCAACTTTGAACATCGAATTTGATTGAATTCAAATATGGTTTACAATATAGTGCAAAAAACGTACATGACTAAGATCTGTTTCATATTACTATTATTTTTTTGTATGCATCAATTGAATGACAAACAGTCGTATAGGTTATATATGCTTTCATTACAAAAAATGTCAGATATTGAACCTGAACTGTAACGACATTATACAATGAGACGATTTGGCAACCATGAAATCAATTGCCATAAGATCTGTACTGCATAATGGGCTTGAGACGGACTATAGTTATAGTGATCTGTGAATAATACCTATTCCCCCACCACTTTATTACCTTTCCTGTTCTATTCTATCCTCTTAGAAATATTCAGAATTTACTGTGACTTACATATGTACTTTTATGCGTAAAACGTATATGTATATATGCATGTGTTTGAGATACACACATACATTAAGTGCCATTGCCGATAATCGAACGCACAGACACCGGTGTTTCGACCTATGAGGTCTCATCAGTGTGCGTGGAGATTGTCGACAATAGCTTCAAGACTTAAATCGCTGCCTATGTCATTTTCGCATGTTAAATGCAGTGAGAGTATCACAGCGACATCTAACACCCAAAAGATGACACGGAAAAAAGCGATGGCTTCTGACAGCATGTTCTGCTATACAGAGGCCTGTATGTTAATAGTGTATCTCGTGTAATAGAGCCATAGGTGGCGTCACCAATCAAAACGAAAATGAAAAGTGTGAACACATGGATGTTAAAACTAACATCAAGCAGTAAATAATTACTGTGACTTACATATATACTTTTATACGTAAAACGTATATGTATATATGCATGTGTTTGAGATACACACATACATTAAGTGCCATTGCCGATAATCGAACGCACAGACACCGGTGTTTCGACCTATGAGGTCTGATCAGTGTGCGTGGATGAGACCTCATAGGTCGAAACACCGGTGTCTGTGCGTTCGATTATCGGCAATGGCACTTAATGTATGTGTGTATCTCAAACACATGCATATATACATATACGTTTTACGTATAAAAGTATATATGTAAGTCACAGTAATTATTTACTGCTTGATGTTAGTTTTAACATCCATGTGTTCACACTTTTCATTTTCGATTCAGAATTTAGTTCCCCATCTAATATATATAAGTTATCTTCACAGCGACAGAGGGGAATACGTAACAAAGCTATTGGATGATGAAGGCTTTAGATAGTGAAGTTTTTAAAAATTTCAAGTACCTTTTGTCATCGAACCACCACGGTTTTCCAACAAGAGGTTTCCATTTCGTCGACGGAATGTAAATTTCCACGTGCGGTATCCTACCATGTGGACAGTACGGCTGCCTGGCACCAGTTATCGGGTGAATGTAATGTTGAATATCTCCAGTTTTTGGGTCGAACCAATTACTGATATCTTTACCGGCATATGCGATTAATGGTTTTATACAGTCTTGACCTTCGAATTCTCGCAATAGTGGTGTTACATTGAATACCTTTCCCAAAAAGGAGACCCAACAATCGTGTGGTTTGTTGTGGATGACCACCTCAAAAGGTGCTATATGAGTTAAATGGGTGTCTGGTGCGATATCCGCCTGGCTTGCAGGTTTTATTTTGAATGCGGAGAATAGTTGATAATGTGCATCGACGATTTTGAAGTCATCGGCGTCTCGTTTCAAGGACATTCTAACAGTCTACTCTATTATCTAGCTATATTTCGGTCTTTACTTACATAAATATCGATATTTCAAAAAACAAAGCTTATTTTTTAATGTTTTAAATTTTAACAAACCGCCTTGCAAAATAAGTGTCATAATTTAGGAAATAAAATGACATTACTGAGACATAGATACCCACAGCTCCTTGGACACAATTCAAAATATTTGATTGAATCATAATTTACAGCAAAAGCGCAGAGAATCATAAAATATAAATATAAATTACCAATGCAGTTAAATATAGAGCCACCCGTCTTTTACAGTAACTTTAATTATTAAACAGATATCTGTAAATAGCACCTATCTTCCGTTACAAATGACATAATTATAATATAGATAGCACTAGGGGCTAGACGAATCATGGCCAACTGCATCCCGCTATCGCTGCGCGATATTGAGGCCATCACATAACTTCGATTTACATTGTCTAAATTGATTCTATTAACCTCAAAATATCGTCTCTTAAGTAACGCCATCTAATTATAGCATAATAAACCCAAAAAGAATGATTATGTTCTAAGGTGTCTGTTTGGGTTTTTGTATATAACTTCTTGGATTATGAAAAAGTTGCGGTATTTACGTAATCGACGCCTTCAACTGTATTGGAATATATGAGGCTTTTATTATTCTATACCGCAACATTTGCCTCATAACATATTCAGCCCTTTAAGTCTAACATGTGAATACATTTCTTCTACAGCAACGCAACAAATGATCTTGTTAAGGGGGCTTACCCAGAGGTGCTGACTATCTGCCGTGAGGTAGAACGTAAGGGGGGTGGCGGTGGGTGCTCTAATGTGCATTCCTATTCAAATAATAAGCGTATATAAGTTTTATAAACCATAAGCCGTTCGATTGAATGTGGAACCAATATGCAGTGTTACGCCAGCGTGCACTAACTGAAAGAAAACATATTTGTTTGCAATTAATATGAATATTATTATTATTGCAAAATTAATACTTGTACTGCTGCAAAAATTCCTAGTAAAATTGCCATAGCGTATATATTTCCACAGAGATTGTCGTAAAATTCTGGCCAACATCCTCTTTCAAATGGAACACAAACTTAATTTTCATTTGAAAAGCAACAGCTATCCGGAAGAGGTGATTTAGGTATAGAATCTTCCATACCGCAACATTCCATCTAAAAGTTCAGCCATATCAAATTTATCGCCATACATAAATAACCAAACAATATGTAGGTGGGAATTGAAAGGAATTGTATCTATGGACTGCACAAAGTGGGTACTGTATTTCTTGAAATCGCGACGGATGCGAAGAAATATTGCTACAGCTAATCGTTATTAGAGAGTATGATCTGAAATAATCAGGAAAAGCTTTGGGTAATCTAGAAGAACCACGAAACAGGGAGATAGGAAACTAAGATTAAGTCTTTGAAAAATTAATGCTCTGTTGGCAGAGATTTATATATTTTTTCAAATGAATCTCGTTTTTGTTTGTGAGCCCATGAAAGTCGTAGGTGAGGACGATGTCGAAAATGATAAAGGCAGTTTTTGAATTTTTTTATAGAACGTAAAACTGCATGATTGATTTTTCTTAGAACGTGACACTACTCTTATTAGACGATGGAGGGCTGAGGTTGAATTAGCATAGGAAGTCGTACTCTTTTGACCTAAATTTTCCAAGATTTCCAGTTCTGAAAACATTCGATTTAACATATATTCAGTGGCTAAATTTCAGCACATTCTCTCAAGACAATGCCCATCTTCATTCGGCCGCTGTTACATTATAGTTTCTGCAAGAGCCAATTTTCTCAATTGAACTGCGCCGCAGTCAGACTTATTGTCGACAGAATATATCTGGATTATTATTTGCGGAAGGATTGGTATGCTTCCTAACTATATAATTAACTTTCACCATTCTATACCCTTAAGGCCTAAAGGGTTGCAGTATTGTACTCACGAAAATGATCATCAATTTTGAATCTTAGAAGTTAAATAAAATTCAAATTCAAAATATATCACGAGTTCCCGCTCAAAATGAGCTACCAATAGGTAATAATAAAGAGTTTATTCTGTTAACATATATGTGTAGAATATGTCAATTACAAATGAGAAAAGCAAAGAATAAAAAAAACAAAAAGTATCAAGAGGCTGCACAGGTGTATTGTACGTTTATGCTCATGTATTGGCAACACTTAGGAAGTTCCGTACTTTGTACAAACGTACTTTTCAGAAAATTTGCTTTATTTTGTTCTTAAACGTTTTCATATTAGAATTTCGTATATCTGCAGGTATATGATTGCAGTTTTTGATTCTCTCCTAATCAATAGAGGACGAGGTTAGTTTCATAAGAAAGTGAGGCAAACGCAAATCGTTCTTATTTCTTGTAGGGTTGTGATAGCTTCATAACTTAAAAATATATACGCACATACAGGATGATTCATAAATCATTGGCACAAAAAAGTAATATCTTTCTAAATTGAACATCCCCTATATATAAGTCCAAATTTTGATTTCGCGTTTCAAGAGTAATTATTCGTTAAGTTAATATCTGATTAAAGTGACATTTATTACAGCTGTTTTTTTAATTGCCTTTAATTCCAGAATGCCCTGACAGAAAATAAAATAATTTGGTATGACATATACACAAGGTGCGCCAAGTGATACATATATGCAGAACGTGTTCTAATTTCTACTGGGTGTTCGCGAAGTTGTTGCATAATGAAGAAAATTTATACATAAAAAATATTTGTATACTTGACCCGGTGGCATCAATTTCTTCTGTAAGCGTCAAAAGGATTGTGCCTTCCGCGCACGTAATAGGTACGGTTTCTGAAAAGTGTTGGGATTAATATGGATACCTCAGGAACACTAATATTGACAAGCAGCTCATTAGAATATTTCCGACATTGAGTGCGTATGATGTTAATATGACAACATGTACTCTCTCTAGATATGAGGAGATTCATTTAGTCGCTCTTTCGCTGATTCCATAAATGTTAAATTTACCGAAGCTTGAAAAAGTCATATAGAACTGCTGAATATTGAACTTTTGGATGAAATTATTTATATGAGTTAGTATCTCATATTCGAAAATTTTGAAAAATACTTACATGCCATTTCTAATCGAAAATCGGTTTTTAACACCAATCCAAAATTAGACAATCGCAAAATTACGTCCAGTTTAACGAATTGTCTTCTATTCGAGACTATATTTACGCATGGAAAATATATATACAGGGTGAGTTTTTTTGAATGTCTAGCATTGGGATCTCAGAAACTACTGGAGATAGAAAAACGCTTAAATGGGAAAATATGCGCAGTTTTACGAGTTTGATTTAAAACTGCTTATGTTTCTCCGATAACTTTCATGGCTTATTAGATATTCAAAGAAAACTAAATTTTACGATTTTCTTTAAACATGCTTAGCATCGTTAATAGTAATTTTAGAGAAAAAGTGTTCAGACAAAAGTTTTAGATAATTTTACGCCAAATAAAACTATGTAGCTAATATTTTTTTTTCGCTCACCATTATCGAGTTATGACACAAATTTGTGTTTTTTTAAAAGGAAACCATAGTTGATTTTGACATCATTAAAAAGCTTATTTTTTGCTGATTACAATGATATAAGATTTGATATGGTTATTTTAAAAAATAAAGAGGATATATACATTTCTATGATTGTTCACTTTATAGAATATAAACTTTTAAAAAAAAATTTGTGGTGTTTTGTAATTCAAAAAACGAAAAATCTGAGTTACAATAGTGTTCGTTGGAGCAGTCGAGATAAATATACTAACATTGCTTTCACGTTGAGTCACAGAAGTGAGAGCTGTTAATTTTTACTTTTAAGTCAAGTTAATTGTCAAACATTGACAATTAACTATTAATTAATTTAATTGTAACTTAACTATAAGAGGTGCAAACGGCCGTTAATCATAAGTTTGCATTGGCTATGGAATTTTCTAACGTAGAAAAGCGTGATATGGTTGAATGTTACATTCAGTGCCAGAAAAATTCTGCTAGAGCTGCTGAAGTTTATTTTGAAAATTATTTTGATCGCCGTCAGCCGTCGCTACCTACTTATAAGAGATTATGGGATAATTTAGCAGATTATGGTTCGTTCGTTAAACCAAAATCAAAAAAAGGGATGGATGAAGATAGAGAAATAAACATATTAGCATGTGTCGCTCACAATCAATCTACATCGACCCGACAAATTTCAACAGAAATGGGCTCCTCTCAACACACTATTGTCAGAGTGTTGAAGAAGCATAAATTTCGTCCCTATAAATTATCAGTATCACTAACTTTACATGAAGGTGATAACATCAGACGAATAGCTTTTTGTAGATAGTTTAAAGATCAGTGTCAAAACGATCCACACTTTTCAATGAAAATATTATGGACTGATGAATCTCGTTTCACAAATTGTGGAATGTTTAATAGGCACAATGAGCACATATGGTCTCAAACAAATCCACTTCACGTTGAACATATGCGACCACAAATTAAATTTGGGTTTAATCTTTGGTGTGGTGTTATAGGATCAACTGTTCTTCCTCCTTTTATTTTTGATGGATCACTAACTGGAAATCGTTATTTTAATTTTTTACAACAAGATTTCGAGGAAATGTTAGATAATTTAAATTTAAGAATCCGAGCAATGCTGCAATGGTTTCAACATGACGGAGCGCCTCCGCACAATCAACTGAATGTTAGAAATTATTTAAATTTGATCTTCCCTAATCAATGGATAGGACGAAATGCACCCATTGAATGGCCGGCTAGATCCCCTGATTTATCAGTTTTGGATTTTTTCTTGTGGGGTGTACTAAAGGACACAGTATACAAAAGAACATATGAAACAATCGACGATTTAAGAGAAGCTGTCTTAGTTGCTTTTATAGCATCGATAGGCGTAAAGTACGCAATGCTACAAATTCTGTTCTGAAGAGATGCAATTTGTGTATTAATAATAATGGAGGTATCTTTGAACATTAATAATGTTGTGTGCCCTTAATAAAAGTTCTTATAGTTTTCATTTTATTACTACATAAGAGATCAAAATAAGTTTTCGTTTGGTTTGTATTTTATCAGTTTGAAATTCAATTGTTTTCCATAAAAACTATAAAAATGTCTATATCCTCTTTATTTTTTAAAATAACCATATCAAACCTATACCATTGTAATCAGCAAAAAATAAGCTTTTTAATGATGTCAAAACCAATTATGGTTTCCATTTAAAAAAACACATGTTTGTGTCATAACTCGATAATGGTGAACGAAAAAAAAATATTAGCTACATAGTTTTATTTGGCGTAAAATTATCTAAAACTTTTGTCTGAACACTTTTTCTCTAAAATTACTATTAACGATACTAAGCATATTTAAAGAAAATCGTAAAATTTAGTTTTCTTTGAATATCTAATAAGCCATGAAAGTTATCGGAGAAATAAAAGCAGTTTTAAATCAAACTCGTAAAACTGCGCATCTTTCCCCACTTAAGCGTTTTTCTATCTCCAGTAGTTTCTGAGATCCCAATGCTAAACATTCAAAAAAACTCACTCTGTATATAACGGCTGATGAATTATCAATAAAACTACATTTGTTTTTTGTGACGTTTCGACATTTATTTTTGTTTTTATCTGACAATCTAAAATTTTTACATAAATAAATGTCGAAACGTTACAAAAAATAAATGTAGTTTTAGTAATTCGTCAGCCGGTATTCTAAAGAATTTTTTTTAATTATATTTAAATAGAACGGCAAAGATATGCACAAATTAATGTATGTATCTTTGTTTGTCTCGTATGTGTTGCTATACCATTCATCCGATTGCAATGAAACTTTGGGGAGTTGCTGTGCGCACGCTCGCGAAGAATTAGTAGACCAATTTAAGTTGCTAATTTTCAAAATTGCCATGGCAGTTGGAATGAGAGGTTTTTAACAATCGTGGCATAAGTGTGACATTTCGTTCTCACAATAGATTTGAAATTTACGAGGAAGAATAAACGTCAGCGAAATGTTTTAATGTATGTATCTTTGTTTGTCCCGTATGTGTTGCTATACCATTCATCCGATTGCAATGAAACTTAACTTGATGACAATTATAATAAAAATTTGGCCAAATACCGCAAATCACTTGCGAGCAAGTGACGGATCGTGCGCGTTCTACATAGATAATTAAAAATGAAAACCAATCTAGGAATTGGAAGTAAGTGTACTCAAAATAAGCAATAATTATAAAGGAAATTATAAATGAAAATTATAAATTAACGTTGTTTAAAAAATGAAATAATTGGAAATACACCAATAATAGGAATTTACTGAAATTTGAAGATAATACAAGAAAACAGAATCTGCCGTATTATCAATTTGGCAAATCCTTACAGTCCCAAATTTGTGAGAAGCGGCACTAATAATTTCAGATATAATTAATTATTGATTATTTATTAATGAATATTAACATAATTATGTAGGTGATACTAACATTTCTTTCAATGTAATTGACGGTAGCATTCGCCAACTTGCTATCACTTTGGTAAAGCCTTTGAAGTGATATGTAAAGATTTCGCTTAACAGAACCATTCTCCAATTGCGTGAAAGTATAGTTGACCCAACAGATTTGTATGATCCAGGTTGTTAACCAACTTCGTATGAGTTCGGACGTCTTCGGAATGTCAATGAAGGCTTTGCCCTGGCTTCGGCAAACTTCGTTTGTGTTCGGACGTCTTTGGAATATCGGTGAAGACCTTGCCTTGGCTTCGGCAAACTTCGTTTGTGTTCGGACGTCTTCGGAATATCGGTGAAGGCTTTGCCTTGTCTTCGGCCAATTTCGTGAACATTTTAAATATTTGAATATAGGCAGTGTTATATGTAATTATGATTAAAATTCAGACTGATTTATGCAATAAATTATTTCAAATTATCAACAAAAAGAACGAAATAAATAATTGCACGCCCCTAGAGATTCGCAAAATAGCAGAAGACAATTTACAAAATCTTTCGCCAACATAGTCTCGACATATTATCAAAAACAAACTTTTATAACAGTTGTACTATTCAACATTGGAAGTAAATTTCAATAGTAGCATCAGAAAACTTATCATCAACTCTGCTTAACAATTTATATTGTTAATTAGTAAATAAAATGTTAGCATGTGTGCTTTTTATTCTTTGTACAGCTTCTATTGCACATGTTTGTTACATTAAAGGCTTACATTTTGACATTTAAATATAATTTGGTTCTATTTTTTTTTTGTTACCAACGTCAAAACAATAAAATTAGCGTGCGATAAAGTAATACTTTTGCAACCAAAACGGGTGTCGTAAAGTGAACTTTATAGCACCGAAATAGCAAAAAGCATTTTGCACATTACACCCACTGATAAACTGTAAGAACTTATGTTGAATTTTCTCGTCACGGTTTTATTAGTTTTCTATCTTAATGTCATAGCTCAGTGTGTTATTTTCTATCATTTCAATTATGTTACTAACGCAATTCATAGTTGCATTTGCATCGATAGAAATTACAACATACACTCACCGCTATATATTACATACTGGACAGCCACGCGGCACCATAGAGGAGTGCCCCACCGCTGACGTATATCTGCGCGCTACCCGCGCCAGTTTCATCGCTCGATATCCAATACAAACGGGGCCTCACGGGGCAGTCGCGCGAGATGCCCCGGAGCTTACGTCAGACTGCGATTTTTAAACGCGCTGAAAAGACGGACTGTTACTTCCGAAAACATATAATTTGTTATCAAACAAATCAGAAAAATTACATACAAATTAGGTATTTATAATTAATTTATCTGTTAAAAGAAATTTGTCATGCGGAAATTTGTCACAGGGGGGCAGTGCCCCGTTGCCCTCCCTGCAGCCGCCGCCACTGGTCTTAACTTGATTGTTTTCGACCATTTTTATGTTTTGACTTATTGATATAGATTTTGTAGTGGGGGAATGGTTTCATTTCTTAATCATTTAGAGGTTATTATGATTATCGGTATTTGTATGTAACTGCCCAGAACTTGCTTTTGAAAAATTTTTGAACATATTTGTATTTTATGTTAACAATTGCTTTCCATTCGTTAAATATATTCTTTCGAATGATTAAAAGTGCATAATTATATAAAAATTTATTATTGCAATAAACAAAAAACAAAACAAAAATTAATTTATAAAATATAGATAGATTTATGCTAATATATACAAGATATGAATATTTAGTCTTTTATATAATCTTTAAATAAATCACAAAACGATACTGTTCATTATGCGTGTCTCGTGCAAGTTACAGTTTATTATAATTTTCGTTACGATGTAATGTAATGATGTCATCCTTACATGACTTCTACTGCCCGTATAAGAAACCCATATGTACAGTTAAACCGGCTTGCACTAACTAAAACAAAAATACTTATTTGCAGCCATTTGTATGAATATTTTTATTTAAACATTATTACTTGAACTGCTGCAAAAACGCCAAGTAAAATTGCCATACTGTATGTATTTCCAGTGACGACATCATGAAAGTCTGGCCAACATCCTTGCTCAAACGGAATACAAACTCCAAAATCGTATGTGTAACAGCAGCTGCTTGGCAGAGATGGTTTGGATATTGGACCATCAATACCACAACATCTGAGCTGAAAGTTCAGACTTTTATAATTCATTTACAAGTATACCTGGTGAAATTTAAACTATCAGATGTAACATAGGTAATGAACTAAAATATAAATTTATTTTGTACGAACGAAGTCATGTATAGTTACGTGCAGAAAAAAGTAGGACAAGCTATTTTTGTATGTGAATCTGGTTCACTCACACATGTCAGTGCCTTTAAATTTTGTTGACAATTTCAATTTGACTTGTCACTTAAGTAACAAATTGAGTTGTGAGAGTTTTATTATAACGCCAAAAAAATTGTGCGATCAACAAAAATTTTTAAAAAAAAGGCGAACAAATAGAAAAGCAGCGTTTATTCTCGAAGTTAATAAAATGTCAAAAACCGTCGTTGGGAGCAAGAACAAACAATTAATAGAAAACAAGGAAGCAGTAGAAGAAGGATTTCTTTAGATGATCATGATACCGCTCCAGTGGCTTTCTTAAGAAAGCATCCGTTTTCTTGTGCATTAGATGCTATTGTAGCAACAAATTTTCCGAGTTCTCGAGGAGGGGAAACCAAGAGTTCAGTACACTCAGTGGTTGCAAACTAATAATTCTGAAACTTTGTTTTGGCCTTCCAAATGCCAGGATGTAAACATAATGGAGAACATCTGGGGTATTATTGTTAAAAAAAATGCATGAACGTCATTTTTGACCAAATAAGAGATGGGCTGTGGAATGCAATAATAGAATCATGGCAAGAAATAACAGAAAACAAAAATCTTATAAGAAATTTGTATGCATCCATTCCCTTACGACTGAACATGTAACCGTACAGCCAAATTGAAATATTTTATAATTATAAATATGAATATTAATTATTTTTTAAAGCATAGTGTTAGAAACCAAATGATAAATTTCTTTAAACTGTTTATTCTAAATGTATATCAACCCATGTATGAGTATATTAGTTAGACATGAAATATTTATATTATATTTAAGATTCGAGAGGCCAAGTGTTTGTGTTTATCGCCGGTTATACGTGAGAATATGCATGTGAACTATAACGACTATAAAGGTGAAGAGTAAAGAGGGATTTGCATGTGTGTCCCTGAGAGCGAAGCCCGATGGAAAAGATGTCGACCACGAGCTTTCAAAAAAGGAAGTCGACAGGGGACCTTCCAACAGACCGGTCGACAGCGTATTAGACTGTCTTAATTAGACCGTTAAAAGTAATATAAGGTTCCCTAATTAAAAAGTAAGTCGACTCAAACATAGCGGTCGGCAGTATATTAGGCCGTCGTGTTGAACCTCATAAATAATATAAAAAGTTCTTTATTTATATAAAGAGGTCGACCGACTAATAAGTGTCAAATGGGTAAAGTATAATTCATGTTCAGTGCTTCTTTCTAGCATGTTACGCATCTCCTAATGATACCAAATATATTTTATAGTACGGGACTATTTCTAATTTCATTAATTTCAATTATAATTCTGTCTTGAAGATCTATATAATCTTGGACAGGTACTTGACGAATTGAATTTTCTACAAAAGACCATAAAAAGATATCACATGTAAGATCACAAGATCTTGGATCTTGGAGAAAATTTATGTTCACTGTTCAAACTAATTAAACGATTTCCAAACACTTCTCCTATCATATTCATTGCTTCACCTGCTGTGTAAGCTCTAGCACCATCTTGTTGAGGATTTCTTGTAAACAAGTTATACGATATGGAAATAACCATAAATCTTCATTTAAAATTGTATGACAGGAACCAACTGGTAACCCAGTTTGTTGAGCGTGAGTTCGTACAGAAGTTTTTAGTTATTATTCGTCTAGCATTACCCATTGCTTCTTCTGTCCAGACTTTTGGTCGCCCACTACTCTCTTGTCATCCCACACTACAGGTTATTCGAAAAACTGGAATAATTCTTATCAGTGTACACTGAAAATTATTATAATTAAAAGCGAGGTTGGGAAATTCGTCTCGAAATTCTTCCGAACAAGCTTGAATTGAGTACTTCCACTGTCCATCGATATTTGGACCATTTTGAAAAAAAGATTCAACCATGATTTCTTTGTATAGGTTAGTAAATACCATTTTCAAAATTCAAAAATGTAAATTACTATCTTTATTAGATTCTGAAAATTTTTGACGAACAGCAACTGACATTAAATATTTAATACAAATCATATACTTAAGTTAGGAATCGGATTCAATCTCGAAGAATTTAATGAACAACTTGTTTATTGAAAGTAATTATATAAGTATTTACTTTACGAGAGTGCTCGAAATGGACTGGAACGCACCGAAACGCCGTTCCCGTTCGTGAAATCCGTTTCGTAAAAGTTTTCCTCACATACCGGGGCCATATCGAATTCGGCTTCCTACTAGAAAACTGGCTTAAAAAGAGGCCACACGTGACTGACGAGACTAGTTCGATCAGCAGTAAGAAGACAGTACTTGAAAAAGGTGATCAAAATCTTCCCTGCACAATTGGCATGAGTAAGATCGACGAGAAGAGTGATTTTATCAAACACATACCTGCTTGTTGGAATATAAGCCAGTAAGAGGCATTCAAGGAAAACATTGTCTGCCTCATCGTCGAAAATAAGACCCTTGGCTGTTTAATTTGCTGCCAAATGGATTTTTTCGCCATTCACAGTGACAAAAATAAAAGAGATTCAAAATCGTAGCAAGAATGTTCAGTGACAGAAAATGGAATGTCTCAGAAGTCACAGGAATCAAGCCTACGTAAAAAAAATTTTGAACACAAACGTTCAGAAGATCATATTATGGCCATAGAGTTATTAGAGCAGGCTAAAAAAACACTATTGAAGGAGGCGTTGACAAAATGAATGAAACATTATTTAAGAACTGTTTACAAAATTGCGAAAAATCAAAGGTCGCTTACTGATCTGCCTGTTGATGCAGATCCAAATGGACTACCTATGGGTAATGTTTTACATTCCGACAAAACTTGTCATGACATTGTGATTCATATTGCATTTGAAATGATAAACGCTATATTCAAAAATATTATTAATAATAAAAAGAAAATCTTAGTCTTGATAGACGAGTCAACAACCTTAAGCAAAAAAAAAAACTGCTTTGGTTGTAGTCATGAGATCATATTTCCTAGATTCCTCTTCATATTTAGAAGACACCTATGTCTTTAACCTTGACTTAATTGAGCTAACTGATACGACTGCCGAAAATATCACAAAGGACCTTTTGACATACCTACATAAATATGGCTTTGATCAAACTTTTCTGGAAGAGTGCCTCATAACTTTTGCCTGTGATGGAGCCTCGGTTATGATTGGATTAAACTCCGGAGTAGCAGTGCGGTTGCAAACAATATATTCAAATTTATTAGTGTGGCACTGCTTTAATCACAGATTAGAGCTTGCCGTCAATGATTGCGTTAAGTCAGTCAACCAATTCAAAATCTTTATTGATAAATTATATAGCTTGTACCACCAATCGCCCAAAAACCAAAATGAGTTCAATTAATGCTGTATTACATAACTACAAAGCACTTTGTGAACATTTTGACACAACTTTTAAGGATTTGACTAGAGGTACAAAAGAAACAGCCATATCCAATAGTTTACTGAACATTATGACTGATGTAAAATTTTTCAAAAAATTACATGCTATGTCTGACGCTCTTGACGAAATGGGAGATTTGTCAGAACAATTGCAGCGACGAAACATTACTCTTATTGAAGCTGATGAAGCTATAATAACTACAATTACAGTTTTTGATTCGATGGCTACTTAATCAGGACCCAAACTTGACAAAGTTTTGTACTCTATCTCAGAAAATACATACAAAGGTATACAACTTCATGAGGGTAGAGTTAAACCCATAAATAGTGCACAGCTGTATCCAGTTTGGCAAAATGAGGAATCGTATGATAACAACTTCGTCTTCTCATGGTGCCTGTGATGATGCAAAACGTCAGATAAGTTAGATTGAAAATAAAAACCAATATACAAATTTACTAGCGAGTGTTAGTGTTCTTGAGCCAAAGAATTGGCCAAGATCAAATGATGCAGAAGTAGAAATACAATATGGTTATAAAGAAATTAGACATCTGTGTAATCAGTTACATTTAAATGATGAACAAATAATTCGTAGCTTTAGGTTCTACAAAATGAACGGAGGAAAAGAAGAAATTCCTGATGATTTGAAACCACTTTTAAACGTCATTGTATCAATTCCAATATCCACTAACGAATGTGAAAGGAACTTCAGTTCAATGAATGCGGTAGTAACACCATTATGATATTCTTTGACAGTGGTAATAACTGCTGGACTGTTTCTCATAAACTGCGTTGGACCACCACTACCGCAATTTAATCCTGAAAAATATGTGCGATCGTGGTTAGCAAAACGTAATTAAAATCTATTATTATTGTTTTGTTTCAGTTGCAAGTTTTCCTTTTTTTTTATTTACCTATAAAAAAAATTCGGAAGATTTCCGGTTCGTGAAAAAGTCCACTTCGAGCATTTCTTGATTGTGAATATATTCAAACATAAATAATGAATACGGAAGATACTTACATTGTTTTGAATGTAATCAACAGTTTCAATAGCGAGTTCGGTCTCACTTTGGTAAAGCTTTCGAAGTGATTCGTAAAGATTGTGCTTAACGGAACCATTTTCCAATTGGGTAAAAATATAGCTGACCCAACAGATTTGTATGATCCATGTCATTAACCACAATATAGCACACTTAAAACAAAATAAAGATGTTATAGCAAATTCTAAATATAAGTATAAATAAAATTTAGATTTGGATGTTTAAAACGCTGTGCCTAAATTCTGCCGGTAGTCTTGTGAGACTGCCGCCAGCCGGCGGCATCTTTACGATTATAGTAACGTGTTCGCCGACAAAGGTAATGTTTTGTGCAGACGCTGCTGGAATAGGCGTATTTATATACTACATGAAAATTCCGCCGTTGCTGAAACGGTCATAATCGTAACCTAGTTTTATTTATTAATATATGTGTGAATCTGCATCACAGACTGCATGCAGACAAGAAATTTATTAACGGGTTCAAGAATTCAAAGGGAAATTATTAGGCAACATTTTAGGAATATCTAACTATACAGAGTGTTCCTAAATATCATGTACATAAGGAAGGGGGTAACTATTTGGTTTATTTTGTGCCTAAAATTTCATATAAACATAGGTCTGCAAACGCTTCGTTACCAATATGCAGGGTGTTGAAATTTCAAGAATTTTTCACTTTTTACTGTATAGCTCCTGTAGTTTTTGAGATATTTTGTTCAAATTTAGAAGGTAGGTTACGCTATAAGGCCTGCATCATTAGCCATGCCAAATGATTATGTAAATCTACAGGGTAATAATTTTTTCGGGGTCATGCCCTCTTTTCTCACCCTGAACTTTTTTGCGATGCGCCACCGCTAGATTCTAAAATACGCAATAAATTTTCTGTCTTGTTTAGAAATTTTTTGATCTCTTATATTTTTTTCTTATCTCTGACCGTTATCGAGAAAAAAAATAGAAAACAATTTTCTGTAATTCGCCAGAGAAAATTAAATTTTTTAAAATGGTCTAGCAGGCTCTGGCTTTATTCAGATAATCACTTGAGTTTATTAATTTGACAATTGACATTAGAAATCGTAAAAAAACTGCAGGAGCTATACAGTGAAAAGTGAAAAATTCTTGAAATTTCAACACCCTACATATTGGTAACGAAGCGTTTGCAGACATATGTTTATATGAAATTTTAGGCACAAAATAAACCAAATAGTTACCCCCTTCCTTATGTACATGATATTTAGGAACACGCTGTATATAGAATATCTGTTGTGTTACTTTTGTCATATTACTTGTAAACAGGAATAGAGACATTATTATTTATGTACATCAGTGGCGTAACCGGGGGGGGGGGGGGGTTAACCCCCCCCCCCTCGTAAAAAAAGAAAAGAAAAATTGGGTCATTAAGTACTTGTTAATTTTAAAAGTCTCGACAAATGCATTATTTTAACACACTGTGATGAAAAGAAATAGAACCACTACCAGTACTGACAAATGCGAAAGAAAAACGGGTTGGAAAAATGGACGATTATGGCATATCTTTCAAGTGACCCCCCCCCCCCATTGACCCACCCCATGGTTGAGGTCTAGTTACGCCTATGATGTACATACTTATAGTTATTTATGCACCAAGGTTGTTATGGGTATTATATTGTTCTCAGGTCGACATTAAATATTGTTGCGTTTTCGGGTTCGCAATAAAACAACTCGTGCAATTAACTTGAAACAGTCGCTTTTTATATCGGCATATAAGACTCTGGAAATATACGCGAAAATTCTCTATTTCTCTCGATGTTTGTAGAACATACCACAGACTTTCTGTCGCTTACACATTACATATATGTGGATGATTTATGATTTATTTACGGTGCGTCGCGCCAATGTTTACTCTTCTATTTTTTTGTGGACTTGTTTTCGTATGTTATTTAGTGCAAATTAACAAACTACTTGAATAAATGGAAATATAAAGGAAAGCTATTTGTACCACATATTTGAGTTTAGTAAATCGTAATATTCCCATTTTTACAGGACAGTATGATCTATGTTATACTTTTTTCCTGGAGCTAATTATGTTTTTATCATATTTTCGATGTTGTTTAGCACTAGGATCGCTTTTATGATGACGCGGTATAGCGTGGGCATTCAACCCAAAATGCACCGTACAGGGACACCACTGGACAAAAAAAATATCACGATGACGCTGCAGCTGTCACCTTTTTAAAATTTTAGCGTAACTTACCAAAATGTAACACGCAACTATAGCTAAAAGTGTTTTCAGTTCTTGCAGTGTATTTAGCGATAAATAAATGTTTGACAGCATAAAAATAATGAGGTGTGGCCACCATACGACCTTCTCATACATATGAGCGTTTCTAATTATACATTTTTAATAATTTTTGGATACAAATATTATTCAATATCCCATTCCAAGTACTTCTATTGTCTTAACAAATCTCTAATAGAATGTATACTTTGCAAGATATAAAAATAATGAGGTGTGGCCACCACACGACTTTCTTTACGTATGAGCGTTTCAAATTATACAATTTTAAGAATTTTATTATACAAAAATTATTAGTACTTATCCGGCTCGGGGTGGTTCACATAGGGAGTGCATAATTTCAAAATTAAAAAGTATAATACAAGAACGCTAACCCAATCTTTATAAGTTTCACCGACATACTGTTCCAGACAGGTACTGTTCATTGTACAGTTTGTTTTGAGGGAATAGTAAATATAACACTACAGTTTGATTACATCTGACGATAAACGAAGTCCATTTTGCGTGTCTTTGACTTGCAGAACAGTTCTATCACCTTTTCATTAAAATTTGGGAAATCATTTATAAATTCTTTTTCACAAGATAACATAGTAAGGGCATTTAATCTGTCTTCTTTCATTGTATTTCTCAGGAAAGTTATTATTCTCTTCAGCCGTGAAAACTGACGTTCCGCTTCAGACATTGTCATTGGGATTGTAATGACAATTTTTAAAAGCTTAACAACTTCATTAAAGGTGTCGCTTAATTCATCCAGCAGAAGGCCTAGCAGACCTACAGCACTGACTTCTATATTTTGCCTAAATTCTTCTCTAGAATATAGAACACTTAATTCAGTTCGTAGTCTGCTTTCATTGAGGCATGGATAAAATTTTACTGCGTCTTTAAGGCAATCTTCTGAAAAATTTTTTTGAAAAGAGGAGAACTGTTTAAAAGAAATTAAGTTTGCTAAAATTAAGTGCCCTGTATACCGAAATCTAATTCTTATTTCAAGAAAAATAATATCGCACACTTCAATAGTTTCCCTCCGTCTTTGGCTACCATCAGTTACTCTTCGTCGCGTTGATGGTCGAGGAGTCAGTTCTGAGTCATTTTGT
Organism: Amphimallon solstitiale; assembly: GCA_963170755.1. NCBI lineage: Eukaryota > Metazoa > Arthropoda > Insecta > Coleoptera > Scarabaeidae > Amphimallon > Amphimallon solstitiale. The sequence goes on from OY720680.1 coordinate 127,853,234, forward strand.
TTAAACAACTGATTATCTGTGTCAGCGATTTCGGTTCGAATTTTTCCAATAGCGCGTTCAAAATTATCTAAATTATTCTTGATTTTTAATGCATCTGTATTGACATTTTGTAATTGATTAAACAATATGTCCACATGTGGCATAATTTTATGAAAGAAAGTTAACCAATAGATAAAATTTTCCTCCTCTAAAATTCGTAAATTGGCACCAGCTTGATGAATGGTAGTTTGAAAACTAGCTTCTCCCGCGATTTGTTCTAGAGCTTCAATTATTTCTTCTCGGTGCTCATATATATATTGTATTCACTGTCCTAGAATTGAAGTTCCCTCTTATCTTTGAAGAACGAGGTAAGCTTTTTCTCTGAAGGAATTCTTCCAATCTTGCAGCTCGTTGTGGTGAAGTGGAGAAAAAAGTACATAATCCCGTCAGATTGTCAAAAAAAAATTCTGCAATTACTACTGCTCGATGTAGCTGTGACATAATAAGATTTGTCTGATGTGCGTAACAATGTACAAAATTGGCGCTTGGATACTGGTCTTGGACATGTCTTTGCACGCCGTTAATAGCACCACTCATGACTGCTGCCCCATCATAGCTCTGTGCAATCAGTTTTTCTGGGTCATCAACAAGCAAACTAATTTCGTTAAGGATGGAGGCAGATAAAGAATTAACATCATGTCCACTAGGCAGAACAAATTTCCAAAATCTTTCGACCGGTCTCGCGTTCACAATATATCTTAAAACAACCACCAACTGAAACTGATTGGACACATCTGTGGTTTCATCAGCTATCACAGATATGAAGTCGGTTGCTTTAATTTCACTGGGAACTTGTTCATGATACACGTCAACATTGCATCAAGCAGCTCATTCTGTATCGTTTTTGATAATCCCTTAAAAATAGGTGCTGCTTCGATGTCATCTTTGAGCGATTTATCCAATTCTGCCGTAAAATTTATCAATTCCCGAAAAATGCCCTTGGTATTCGACGTTTGCCGTTCATCATGACCCCGAAGTGCCAGTTCAAACGCGCCACAAAATCTAATGCAATTTATTATTAAATTTAACACATGCCTATTTTTTGTTACCTGTTCATTGTGTTGTTGAACTGCTTTTCTATATGATGAATCTATAACATTCTGAATGTTATTTTTTCCTAACATTCTTAGACTAAATATATTTTTCAAATGCCCTTCGGAATTTTCATGTTTCGTAATTTTAGCACTAAGATGAATTAAGTCTTTTATTCCGTTCTTTGACCAAGACGGTTCACCACCAAACAAAAGACACGGAAAACAAATTATTTTTAATATCACACACACAAATCTAGTCATTTTTCTGATAAATATTCATTTTGAATTTTTTTATAACGTCTTTACCTTTAACAGATTGTTTATTTTCTAAACATAATTGAGGCATCGGCCATTTAAGATTTTTTATTGCGATTTTTTCATCATACGTTAACAGCGAAAACGTGTTATTATGTAACGCAGAGACGAAATTCATCTTACAACAGCGGTGAGCAGACTGGGGAACTTGCTCACACGCTATTTATTATACGATATGGAAGTAGAACAAAATACAGTTCCCCCATCTTCAATGTAATGTTAATGGCTTAACGGAGCAACGGTTGGGCTTTGCTCATGGGTATGTTTCTCTCGGTGGAGGGAGTCTTTACATCCGTGCGCTGTTAGTCGTCATTATATCTGTGACGACGATCGGTGCATGTAGGTTGTTACGCGAGCCGCACACGCCACGTTCCTGTTCAATAACTATGAATACGTAATAAATAAATACTTTCACAGTTAGTCGCCGCTTGGTTTGTTTTGTTTCCAAATTCCAGGGGGTGCAATTGCTCACTTGCTCTCATTAAAGAGCCGCCACTGGTACTTATTATTAGCACTTCTATTCTCTTAGTAAATCTCTATAGAACGCATACTTTGTAAGATATTAAAAAAAAAAAGTGCTATTCGCTTAGAGTAAAAGTGTTACTTCCGGTCGGAATTTTGAAATTTCACGTATACAAAAAACATTGCAAATCCCGTTCTAAATACTTTTGTACTCTTGATAAATATTTATAGAATATATAATTTATATTTGCAAAAAATCATTATTCGATAAAAGTAAAATTGTTACTTCCCGTCCAAATTTTAATTAGTTTTTATAGAAGAGGTATTGAAAATTATGTTTTAAATACGTTTATACTCGTAATGTACCTGCTTAAAACTCATGAGTTGCGAGATATTTGCAAAAAGTGATTTTCAATAAGAGTAAAGGAAAAATTTCGAAAAATTTTTTTAGTACAATTTTTCTCAAATTTAATTTTGAGTACATTTGAATTCTTTATAAATTTGTTTAAACTTAGTAATTGACGAAGTATTGGCAATTCGATTTTTTCACTGAAGTTACTACTTCCGGTCCACCGATATTACTGAAAAACTAATCAGTAAAATCTCGAAGTCGAAAATCTTCATGACAATACTTACTTATACTACGTATAAGAAAGTAAAAATTGACACACACTAAGTATTTATTAAACGTGTACTTAACAAAAACATCAGGCATTAACGACGAAACCCAACTAGCTTTAGTAAGTTTAAGCACGTACACCAGTACATGTACGCAGACGCGAATTAGTTGATACAATGTTCGCAATTCTACATAACATCTTTTTCCTAAAAATTGTTTTGATTTGAAAGCAATGTAAAGTTTGTGGAAAATTTAGAGAAATTGAACGTCGTACCTTGCACTGTACATATTTAAAGTTCGCCCTATTCAATGTCATATTGTGTTAATTGTTGCTATATGAGAATACATTCATATCAGTGTAGTAACATGCCGTTGACCGGAAGAAAGCGCCAAAACAAATACGTCTCGTCCGTCATGTCCTCACAAAACACCGCCTTCGTCGGTGCACACGTTACTATAATCGTAAAGATTCCGTCGGTTGACGGAACTCTCAATTTATACGGGCAAGACCGCTGGCGGACATTTGTCTACAGTATATTTAAAAAGCAAATTATTACATGACTTAATAATTTTTCCTCATTCATTTTGATATACAATTTTCTTAAGTCTTACAAGGATAACTCAAAAAGTTGTATTCACCAACTTCAATATAATTTTCTAAACAGTACAATATGTATACATATACACAGAACATAATAGATTTTATTAGAAGTTAGTACCTACTATTGTTAGATTATCAAACTCTTCTAGCATGTTGGCTAGAAGAGTTGGATTAGCAGACAAATATCGACATATTCGAGTCATCTATAATCTTTTTTATTTAGAAAACAGAATGAACACATAAATATTTTATAGGCAAGCATGATCGGGTGAGATGAGAGATAAGACAATACATTTTAATTTTTTATATTTTTTTAATTAGGATAAGATATGGACATGATGTGAACGTTGGATTCTCATGATGTCAAGGAGGGGATTTTTTTAATAGTTATATTCTTAAGTGAAAACTTACCATTGTTGATGCACAGAAACTATTACGGTATATGCCACAACATGTCACAAAAGATAACACGACAACTAATACTCCCATTACTAATAATACAAACGAAGTTCCGGTCACAGCATTATGTACCTTTTCCATATTACTGAGGTAAAACAAAACGTGCAGTCTAAGCCCTCCTACGAAAACAAGCGTTACTCCTATTACCTGTGTAGGAAATATAAACATTTAACAATTCATCAAATGAAATACAATTAAAATATTAACTGACTTACAGAACATATCGAAACCAAAATAAAAAAAAATACTTCTAACAAATTTATAGTACGTCCCATCTGTCATGGATCTATATAAGGGAATTTCTATCAAAGAAGGCGTTGCTTTTGAAAAAATTGTAGGTTAACTATTGTCGATAGAAATATACTTTAGTTTAAATTTTTTTTCAACAAGCAGATAAGATAATGCGCAATTTCCTTATATTGCTAAACTATATAATCTATGATGCAAATTGATATGATATACAGATTAATATATAGATAGATGTCATTAGCACCTAATATTTACGATATAAATAATAATTATCGTCTGATTGCATGTGACGGATATTGCATTTCGTGAAATCGCTCGGTGGATGCAAAGAATAATTGCTACAGTTACCCTATGGCCTGCGTGAACGACTCCTTTTGCGAAGCGGGCGGCGTAACCGGTGCGTTGAGGTGCGGGCAATGCGTACGGTCGGCTAGAAGTGTTGTGCACAGGCGAAAATATACAACTGTCGCGCGGCGAGACAGAATGAGGCGGAGCTGGGGATTGGGTGCCGTGCTTTATTAATTAGTCTGTAGTCATTTGTCATACTGCTGTAGGCAGAACAAAATAAAGAAAACTGCCCCACGTTGGGACAAGCCAAATATAAATATGCTGTATTTGTAAAATAAAATATAGGAAAAATTAAATAAATAGTGTTTATAAATGTTATCAAAAACTTTGAAGGTATTTCTGCATTCAGTAGGTTAACAGTGGTTTACTTCCCTTTTGTTTTTCTAACCCTTGTATAAAATCTTAATGCTTCTTGTGTAGTTTAGTTTATTTATCCCAGCAAGGACTCCTGCTCTCAGATGCAGTTTTGATAGATGATGCAATGAATAAAATCAACAAAACAATTACAAAATCTTTATTTATAAATATGTCTGTTACCTAGGTTATTATTAAAGAGAGTGTTACACCCGCATCAACGTCGCACTAATGTAATAGTTCAAGGCCAGGTACGGTACCAGGAGATCAAAGTAGTGAGATGGATGAAATTGAAAAACGCAGGGCCGAGCTAACTCAAATCGCAGATGGCGTGACGGTTCAGGTAATATGAACAAAGAATAGAGCGTCGGTCGGCGTCGACGGAAGTGACGTTGTCCGGGCACCAGGACACTATGCTACCTTAAACGGTAACCTACCTGCGTTTCCTATGAACAGCCACTGGCTGTGTCCCTCCAGCGGGTTTCCTACGGATCACCCTGTATAGGTCGGCCGCGCCAAACCTTATTCAAGTGCTTGTCACAACAATTAAACAAAATATGTTGAGGTAAAATAAAAGAGAGATTACGATGTGTAGTATGATATATATTAATTTGTTTTTTTTTTAAATGTTGAAGAAATTAAACAAGACAGATTGAATTTTGCGTAATAAAGCTGTTCAGATTAAAATTTGAAAATATATTAAACAAGTCAGATTGAAATTTTTGAAAATGTTAAACAAGTCAGATTGAAATTTTAGTAAGTCTTAAACACTATTGACATAACCTCTGCGCATCGGCAGGGAATGGTCGGCAGCAGAAACGTTTCGTCGCCTCACAGGCTTTTCTACAATTGATATCATATAAAGTGCCACCAACGGCGATGTTCTACGATATGTGTTTTATGTTACACAATTAAAAAAAAGAAAGTTGATTTAAGATTAGCACTTTAAGACTTTAGAAAAAGAGAAGGGAAATCATTAAATTTACAATAACATGGTTATGATTACAAAATCAAAATTAAGAATTAATTAAAGTAACTTGTTTACAAATGTTAAGTAATTAAGTAGCGCTATGCGTAAAAAAATTTAGTATTTATAACAAGAGAATCTACTGAGCTTAAGGTATAGAATTTACATTTGCATAAATAATTTTAATTAGCTCAGAAATTAGCAAAAAAACATACATGAAAAGTTAATGTTTTAACGGCAATGAATTATCTAGAATTTAAAAAAAAACACACATCAACGAGAGTCCTAATCAACTCTTACTTAGGGTCACTCTGTGTACAGCAATAACAATTTACAATTTAAACAGTAACTTAATTATTAATAAATGTGACCTCGCATATGATTAAATGCTGCAATAGGTAACTTTTAACCACCCAAATAGTTTTAGAACAAAAAAGTAAGGTAAAATGTCCAGCTCACTGGCACAAAATATCGACAAATTAGTTGAGTTACACGTCGTAAATTATGCACGTAGTTGTACTTATCTGGCCACGGTGCGGGGGAAGACTCCCTAGCTGGTCAAGATTTCCATGGCGCTTATCTGGCCGGCAGGAGAAATACCACCCAAAAGCCACTGAGAAGGATGGGAAGGTACAACTAATAGAGCGACGATGGTAGTCACTATGTTCTTCAACGAAAATGTACGGCCGCCATGTCAGTGTATATCTACTGAAGGCTTAGCCCCGTACCCAAAAAAAAATCCTATTAAATTAGAAAAGAAAAAAAACAGAGATAAAACCCCGAAGATTAACACAAGATTTCCACAACTTACCCCAGATTACTGGATATCCGCGAAACCGACTTCACAAGTCACACAAAAGCACAAAATTAAATTCAGGAGCCCAACAGCATGGAACTTCGCAAATTCTAAAAGCAATAAATACGGTAAAACTTACGATAATTCACCTATACTAAGGTATCGACATTCACTACTTATTTCATCAAAGCCGCTTAAGCGTAATATCTACTAGACATAGTAATAAAATTACTAAAAGAAAATAAGCAGTTCTGTACTATTGTTCTTTATGCAAGATCGACTTGGAAAGTGAAAGTCAGAGAACGTGTTTCCCCTTGACTAATGGGCGACAGCTAACACGCAGGCTTTCAAATAGCGAGTCACGGAAACAATTTGGGGTATGAACGCGGGAAAAATTCGAATAAAAATTAACGAACACAAAACTTAATTACAAAAGAGAGCGTCAGTAACGTGACCTATATAATTAAACACAGACATTCTCGGAACTTAAGATGATGATAAAATTTATTGAAATACACCTACAATGTACGCAAGATTATAAAGTTAGATAATATGAAAGGAAAAGTTCACGCCTAAAAGTTGGTCACATGTTTGACATCGCACCAAGATTATGCCAACAACGACAAATTGTGGCAATCAAAACATTCCTATGTTATAGACAAAATTTATTACGGAAATAGAACCGGATCCTGCAGGTAATTATACAGAAATTACAAGATTTTAAAACGCTTCGAGAAGGCGGTTAGAACCGACCTCAACTATGTATTTCAAGGTAAACAACGAAGACCTAACCTCGGAAACCCCGCTGAAAGATATCAACAGGTGTTTACAATACAGCCACAGGAATGTCGAGGACTGGAGTAAACAAATCACATTACAAGAACAATTAATAGTATGCCCGTCATTCTACAGGATTTCTTTATTTAATATCTATAACGTTTTTAGGGAGATACTTACGACAGAAATAGCATCAGTCGGACGAGACATGTGTGTGTCCTTAGGAAAACGTATGAATACAAAGCGACAGTGAATAAAACAAAACCTGACTGTTGTCTCGAGGAATTTAAAGCAACATCAACAACAAACAATCCCATAAATGCCACACATTAAATACATTTCGTAGAGAACGGAAGGTATAATTAAGCAAGCGTAAACAAAGCTTAAACAAAGCATATAGAAGTAACTCCTAATGCGAGTAACTGAGACTGCAGGTAGGTTAGAATAAGCTAAAAATAAGATAGGTAGTTTACATGTCAAAAGATACAGAATTCCTACTCGTAAAGAGTGTATTTAACCGATACTGCACTAAACACATCTGTCAGAGCCATATTACATAACTCAAAGTTCTGAGATCAAACAATTATGTATAGGACACGCTCAGATAAACAACTAAAGGTCATTTCCCATTCAGAGTACCGAAAGATGTACAAGGTTCACTCGAATAATCACGCTCTCTAGTCAATTACTTAAGAATTTCAATAATAACACATAACCTTACGAGACCCACATACAAAAGTGAAATTAGGGCATAGCAAGAGGACACGAGTGGCCCATGACTCATCGCCCACGGACACACTATTGAAATGTTTGTATTTGTAAAGAGGTTTTAATTTTATTTATATAATAGGATAACAACTGGGTGGTGATCTATAAAACACAAAATACGTTATTATTTGTTCATTTTGTAGTTTAAGAAGAAGTACATCCTTGTGGAAAGAAAACGTCTTTTCTACATCGCAATTGGTTATAGGTGCATACTGGAAATATTCTTTTATATCAGCGTATTTAGCAGTTATATTTTCTTCATACACAATTGCCGTAATGTTATTAAATCTGGATTTCTGTTAAAAAATGCGTCTAACTTTTGCCGAAGGTCACATCCGAAGTCACTTGGAAAACCTTTGAAATTATTAATAACCACATCTAATGTGGTTAGTCTACTTTTTAATTTGAGGTTTCGATTTTCAAAATATGTGATTAGACAAATTTCCAAAGTGTTCCAGAAGGAACAACAACTGATTTTTTTAAATTTGGGATTTGTGTTAGTTCCTTGCACTCAGAAATACTTTGAGCTTTGTCATTCAAACATGTAACAAAATTTTGTAAACCATCGAAATTCTCTACACAAAAACTAGCAACTTCCAACCATGTGCCCCATGTAGTTATTACCGGCGAGAGAGGCAGTGACAAAGATGGAAGTTTTTCCCGGTAAAGAGCTACTTTCAATGGTGCTTTTATGAAACCTTTTTTAAAAGCGGATACAAGTCTATCAACTTCCGGATAGCTGTTTCTGATATATTCACTGATTCTGTGACAGCATGTGTAATTTTTCCTTGTTCCTGAAGCATTTTGTGTAAATTCTCGTCATTAGTTTTAGCAACTGTTTCCGCATCAACTGTATTTATAACTTTAGCTGCTATTACATATGCGTTATATGGAATAGTTGAATGTTGTACACCAGCTACAACATTTACCACGCAGCGTCCTAATATACCGACAGTTTCGTCGGCACTTATCAATAGATATTGATTTGAAAGATGTTTTCTAATGCATTCTACTGCTCTCGTGAAGCACTTAGAATCATAGTATTTGCGTAAGGTGGATTCATCTGAAACATTTCGACCAGTATATTTTTGGAGAAATGTTTTCAGAGTGGGATTGCCAAGTTTATTTCACGGGATATTAGCTGCATTAAAGTTCACAGAGTTCTTTGTAAAAATTGTCAGCTTCCAACGGGCCCAATTTCTGTGTATGTTTTAGCGATGCTAAGTGACGTTGTACGTGCGTTTTTGACATTTTGTAACAATATTTCACAGACTTTGCAATAAATTTCGGAAATACATGCTGTCGGGATGACGGTCGTGACAAACAGTTTGTCACCTGTTTGTCACGACCGTCATCCCGACAGCATGTATTTCTTCATACCGTCCATTTAATTTTTTCCAAATATAAAAGAATTTTAAAACTTTCAAAATTTTACCTATCTACAATGATGTTATTTGTGTTTGATGTTTAATGTTATACAATAATTTTAATCTATAACCGTTGTAATGTTTGAGTTTTGTTTTTGTTTTATTACTTTGTACGTTGCTACATTTGGACGTGTATTTTCCTGTTGATTTGACTATTCTAGCTGAAGATGGCCATGGGCCGAAACATGTACTACTAGAGCATATAATAAAATTAATGTAAGGCTTAAAAGAGGATTTATTTTTACCCTATTACTATTAAAATAAAATAAATTTTAAAAACTCCTCACGCTTCTACCTACGCCCATGAAGAAAGCAATTTAACAATAAAATCGACTGTTTTGCTGTCCGTTTTGTGGACGAAAACGGATGTTGCAGTTCACTATATGAATAGTGCTATTCAGTAACTGCGTGATGTTATACATTATTACCTTTGTCCGTCGCAATTTCGGCCTCATACGTCCGGTCTCATTGTAAATTTATAAGGAAGGATTTATAATTTAGAAGAGAAATTAAAATATTATAAAATTGGTAGTAGGACAGCATATCTTGTATCAAGAATAGTCTATTGCACCAAAAACATCTTAATCTTCCTTAATAGTCCAGCTATCACTATTTTAAGTACGACTTATAAAATTTGTATGTAAAATTTAATTTAAATAATATGATCCTGTCACGACTAAGTGACTCAAGTTGATTAACTTCATGGATCAATCAGACATCCACCCCTCTGGAATTTATTGGTGAAACTTCTGAGCGCAGATCCAATTTATAGTACCTCCCATTACAAATATAAACAAATGCCATTAAACTACTTCACTGGCATTGATAACAGGATTGTGCTTTTTCACGCTCAAAAGTGTCATCACCAATGTACCCAATAACGTTTGCTGCTTGCACATACTCTTATAGTAAGGACCTCCTACCGGTTCATTCTACAAGTATCTTTCCAAGTATACAACTACCATAAAATAGCTACTCATCTATGAGTTTATATTCTCCACTAAATTTACAAAGTTTAGATAAAATGATTGAAATAAAATATCATGCCTTAAATTCAGTTTAGAAGAAATACCTTAAATTTTATTTTATCTCATTAAATTCCAAAAGTCTATGACTAATTATAATCTTATCCCCTTGAAAATTATTTGTAACAAATATAAACTCTTAAATGATCATATACCATCTGTTAATAAATGAACGTACCTTGGAATGGACAAGAATGGAACATTTATTTAGTTGTTATTTAATTGTTATTGTTGTTGAAAGACCTTTTCGAATGTCAGTTTTAGTTTTGATATTGTCAAAAAATATAGAGTGACATATTGACAGCTTAATAGTTTTTATAATAGAAATAGTTAAAAATATAGTCAGATATAGCCAGATAGTAATAGAAAATAACATTGTGGTCCTTCGACGAACTTTATTCAGCCCTATAGATGTACAGATAGAAGAATTATGGATAATAGATCGAGAAAGTCAGATGATGTCATGTCCGACAGCAGAAAAAATTCGTCAAATTTAGGAGAAACTTTACAAAATAGGAATGAGAAAGAGAGTACCGAAGATTTTTTTGGGTTCAGTAATGCCTCTATACTCCATTCAAAACATTTAATGCAAAATATGATGAAAAGTAATGATGACAAAGGTACCAGTAGTAAAAATAAACCTAATAGCACAATTACCTCAAGCAGTAAAGGTACGAAAAAATCTTCATTGTTACCTAGTCAAATACTATGTTTACAGTTAGAACATCAGAAAAAGTTAGCTAATATAGAACTACAAGAAAAACAGCTTAAATATAAACGAGACTTAGAAGAAAGACAACGACAATTAGAAGAAAGGCGACTTAAATTTGAGCGAGAATTAGAAGAAGCAAGACTTCGGAAAGAAAAAGAATTTTTAGATTTAGAACTACAAATACAGTTAAGCAAAGGAAACTCGATAATAAATGAATTTGTTGAAAATAGAGGAAGACTGAAAGAAGTCTCTGAAGGTAGGAATAATATATTTGAAAAAGAGGAACAAGGTAGTTTGCAGAAAGTAAAAACTTGGCTTGAAACTAACAAAAATGATTTAAAAACAGAAAGTTGTAATAGCAGCCATAGAGATGTAGTAGATTCTAGTAAAAATGATTTAGAAATGGAGACATTTTGTCAAGATGACAGATTAGAAAAAATTCTCCTTAGACAGACAATAGATAAAGAACTGCCAATTTTTTCGGGAAATGGTAAGGAGTGGCCAAGCTTTTATAGTAATTACACCTACACAACAAAAGCTCTAGGACTATCAGACGAAGAAAATATTTGTAGGCTAAGAAAAAGCCTAAAGGGTGATGCCCTTAGATCTGTACAAGGTCTGTTAATTTCCATGTCGGTTCCTGCCACAGATATAATAGATATTCTACGAAATAAATATGGCAGACCTGATATTATTGTCAGAAACATGGTAAGTGAAGCTAAAAACTTACCTATCGTAAAAAACAATGATTTTGTTGCACTTACCCAATTTTCGGAAACTGTATCAAATCTTGTCCTGACTTTTGAATCACTCAGTATGGAAAACTACCTGTCATGCCCCCAGTTAATGGACGACTTAATGCAGAAACTACCATTTGGTATGCAGCTATCATGGGGTGAGAAAGTTGCGAACAATAAAGGTAAATACTCACTTCGTGATTTTAAGAAATGGGTAAACGAAAAAGCCAATGCTGCTAGCTACGTTCAAAGCATGTCATCACAAAGACAGCTAAATCCGAATTTTAAAAGGACTTTAGTTGTAGCAGGAAATAAACAAGAAAATAAATGCCTTTTATGCAAAGAAAATCATAACTTAGACATGTGCAAAAGATTTATAGAAAAATCAATAGAAGATAAATGGAAAATAGTCAAAGAAAATAAGGTATGCTTTTGTTGTCTAAAAAGCTACCATAGAATTAGTAATTGCCGAAATAAAAGAAAGTGTACTATTGATGACTGTCAAAAAATTCACCATAAACTTCTACACTTCAAAACAAATAAAACGGAACCTAGAGCAAGAGCTGATGCAAGAAATTTACAGAATGAAAATATTTTAGATGGAAAAAAAATACCTACAAAAAGAGAAATGTTAAGCGTTATCATGTCTTTGTTTGACCCATTAGGAATCCTTGGAAATTATATTGTGAAAGCGAAAATCTTAATGCAAGATATTTGGAAAAGTGGAATAAAATGGGATGATCAGATTTCAGATGCACAAAATAAAAAATGGAAACTTTGGCTTAATGGTTTGGAGAAAATAAAATCCTTCACAGTTCAAAGATGCTATGTTTCCAATTATTTTCAAGTAAAAAATATACAGCTACACTTGTTTTGTGATGCAAGTAAACAAGCCTTTGCAGCAGTCGCTTATTTCAGATTTGAAGCAGGAGAAAAAATTGAAATTTCATTAGTTATGTCTCGCAATCAAGTATGTCCACTAAAAACCCTGACGATACCCCGTTTAGAGCTACAAGCAGCAGTACTTGCAAGCCGTTTGGCAAAAACAATCCAACACCAACATACACTTAAAATAAATAGAATTGTATTTTGGTCAGACTCCACGACTGTTCTAAATTGGTTACGAACGGACTCAAAGAAATTACCGTCTTTTGTTAGTAACAGAGTAGGAGAAATTTTAGAAAACACTGACGTTTCACAATGGAAATGGGTACCTTCGAAATTAAATATAGTTGACGAAGCGACAAGAGACGATAAAGAAGCTGATCTTAGAAGTGGAAGCCCATGGTTAAAAGGTCCTGAGTTCTTGTATCAGTCACCATGTTTTTGGCCAGAAGAAAATATTGAGCATCATCTAAGCAAAAATTACATTGAAGAATCGCAAATACTCCTTTTAAGTCATGCAGAAGAAAATATTAAAAATTCGTACCTACCTGACATATCAAAATTTTCATCTTTAAGAAAACTATTGAATTCCACAGCCTATGTATTCCGATTCATAAGACAAGTCCAAAAGAAACCATATTTTTCAGATAAAGAAAAATATTTAACATGTTCAGAAATTCAGAATGCGAAAAAACTTTGGTGTCTTCAGTCACAAAAAGACTCCTTTTGTCAAGAATATAGGACACTAGTAAAAGGAAAATCAGTTAATAAAGATAGCAAGCTTTTCCCACTTTCACCATGCTTAAATGATAATCTAATATGCTTAAAAGGAAGAATAGATAACTGCCCCGAATTAAAGATGGAGACAAAACGACCCATTATTTTAAGTCACAGTCACCCTTTTACACGGCTCCTTGTACGGGAATATCACGAAAGAAATGGACATGCAGGGACACAATTAGTTCTTAATGAAATAAGACAAGAATATTGGATAACCCAAGCAAGGAAACTTATAGCCTCAGTAATAAATAGCTGTAATTTTTGCAAAATTAAGAAAGCAAAGCCTATAATGCCGGAAATGGGTCAGCTTCCATTAGAAAGATTACAACAACCCCCAAGAGCTTTCTTTTTTGTGGGAATTGATTATTTTGGGCCAATAGATGTTGTAATAGGCCGAAGACATGAAAAAAGATATGGTGTACTGTTCACTTGTTTATCTGTCAGAGCTGTCCACTTAGAACTTGCGGAATCTCTTAATACAGGTTCGGCTATCTTAGCTATAAGAAGATTTATCGCAAGAAGAGGACAACCAGTTTGTATATGGAGTGACAATGGAACTAACCTTTGTTCAGCAGACAGAGAACTGCGTAAAGCTTTAAATGAAGTAGATGATGAAGAAATTAAGAAAAATTGTTTGGCACAAAATATCGATTGGAAATTTATAGCTCCAGCAAGTCCTCACATGGGAGGTGCTTGGGAGAGGATGGTACGAACAGTAAAACAAACACTAAAGATTATTTTAAGGGAAAGAATTCCAAAATTAGAAGTTTTACAGACAGTTTTAGTAGAAGCAGAGAACATAGTTAACAGCAGACCTCTGACTTATGTGTCGTCAAATGAAAATGATTTTGAAAGTATAACTCCAAATCATTTTTTGATCGGAACATCGAGCATTGTTAAACCACCAGGAATATTTGAACAAAAATTTGATTTGAGAAAGCAATGGAGATTTGCCCAACAGTTGGTAGACAGATTTTGGCACAGATGGGTAAGGGAATATTTGCCTACTCTAACTGCTAGGTCCAAATGGTTGCAAGAAACAAGAAATATAGAAGTAGGTGAAGTAGTCGTACTGATGGATAATCAGTTACCAAGAAACAATTGGCCATTAGGAAGAATAACTGCTGTTTATCCAGGAAAAGACCAGAAAGTGCGTGTGGTAGACATTAAAACAAATACAGGGACCTACAGAAGATCAGTATCAAAGATTTGTCCAATTGGCCTAATTGAAGGTGAAAATGTTTTGTGATTTCAAGGGGGAGAAATGTTAATAAATGAACGTACCTTGGAATGGACAAGAATGGAACATTTATTTAGTTGTTATTTAATTGTTATTGTTGTTGAAAGACCTTTTCGAATGTCAGTTTTAGTTTTGATATTGTCAAAAAATATAGAGTGACATATTGACAGCTTAATAGTTTTTATAATAGAAATAGTTAAAAATATAGTCAGATATAGCCAGATAGTAATAGAAAATAACACCATCAAAAATGTCTTATTGAAAATCATATACAACTATACACATGTAGATGACTATATGAATGTACCCTGTATATGAAATGTGAGTGCATAATACCACTACCAGCTGTTAGGTTTTAACTTTATTGTTAATGGTCTGATTGCTCATGACCGAATCTCTTAAATCTTCTCCGTGAAGATTTTGATAGTTTTTCCTTTCTATCAAACAGAAAATTTTACAAATCTTCATTTCCCGTGCGGACAAATATTTACTATGAAACGTGTTGTGGTATTTTGGAAATTTTCTATTTAAAAGCCTTCAACATAGACTACCTCTACTTTATTAAAATGGCCGCAACATGTTGGCGTTTTATATTTATACTCATTGAAATTGATTTAAAAATCACAAGAAAAATGAATTATTAGGTAAAGAAATCCAAATTGAAGCATTCTTCAATGTAGTATTGACATTATACATTTTAATTATATACATAATTGCTAACATCAAAGGTGCCGCAGTTGAAGCACTTGGCACCCGCGATATAAACAGATCAAACGACAAAAAGCACAATAAAACACCGTGGTTCTGTCGAGAAATCAAAAATAAAAGCGAACAAAAGAAAAAGCCTCTCTAAACTACCGTACACTGAGGACACAAGAATCATACGAACAATACAAAGTAATCCGCAATGAGACAAAAGCACTTACAGGACAGAGCAAGACTAATAACTGGGAGATGTTCTCGAAAAGGATGGAAAGTGACTTCTACGAACTGCAAAAGCAAATCTGGCGGCTCATTAGAAATGAAAGAAAAGAGATCAACGAATTAATTGAGCCTAACATATAACAAAGGAAACCTGGGTTGAATATCTCACAAAACTTTACAGCAAGAAGGAAGACACAATCGCGCAGAATAATACACCAGATATAACCACTAATGAAAACATACAAATAGAAAGCAAAGACATAGAATCGGCGCTCCGACAATTGAAGAACAGAAAGAGTCCTGGACCAGACAACATTCCAAACGAACTGCTCAAACACGGTGGATCCAACAACTAATCAAACTGATTAAAAATATCTTCGCCTACCACAGGATAACCGACGAATGGAGAACAAGCACCACTATCCTTATGTTTAAAAAGGGGGATAAAAAAGTGCCAGATAACTACAGAGGCATAAACCTACTCAGCACAGCATTAAAACTAACAACAAAAATAATAACAAACAAAATAAACGATATTATATCCCTGTCAAACGAACAACAAGGATTCAGAACGGGACGATCATGTACCGATGCAGTCTTTGTCATAAGACAGATCTTAGAGAAGTCGATCGAATACAACAAACCAGCCTACATGTGCTTCATAGATCTGCAGAAAGAATTTGATCGGGTTGAGTTAGAAAATGTCGTACACTTACTATATGACAGACAAGTACCCCATAACCTAATCAAAGTCAAAGAGAACTTATATAGCGCCAACAAAATCCCGGCCCAGATCGACGGGGAACTCACTGAATCAATCCTTGTAGAAAAGGGAATACGACAGGGCGACTCACTAAGCTCACTTCTTTTTAACATAATTATGGATGAAATAATAAAACAAGTACGGAGTTTGAGTGGATACTGTTTTGTTGTTTCTTATGTGGGTTCGTTTTAATTAAACGTTAACACACTTTTCATTTTAAAACACTTTATTAACAAAGCTACAGTAACAGATATTAAATCTTATACATGTGTGTGGCGCTACTAGAAGCCATCATCTCTGTATCTAGTTCGTTGACAAAACTCCTATTCTAGTCTAAAACTACCAATCGCTACCAATCTTAAATAATAAAAACCCTTACACAACACGCTTTTTTTTTTTTTTTTTTTTTTTTTTTTTTTTTAAGTTAATACATTAATATAAGACATAGTCACTTAAGGTTTGAGGCGGCCGAGAAGTTCTCATACTTCTTGTATTTACAGGTTTATTTTGATTTCTTATAAATAAGTCATTATCATTTACATTCATAATATCATTATCTATAGATACATCATTGTCACTACGATTAGGATTTACATCATTATCAATTACACTATTTATTATAGTATCATCAAGATTAATAATAGTTTCAACAGGCACTACAACATTATCAGGGTTAACATCGTTAATATCTGTTTCACTAACCAGAAGGTCTTCGTAAACATAATGCAAGTTAGGGCAAAAATTACTTTTATTGAAGCTTATTTTTGTTTTGTTAATTAGCTTCCGATTACGCCTAAATTTATTATTATTTAAATCTTTAACAATATAGGAACGATCATTATACTTTTCCACCACTTTACCTTTTTCCCATCTTTTATTTTTTTGAAATAAAATATTTTCGTTTATATTCAAAGGAGGTAAATCTTTTGCTGATTTGTCATAGTGTTTTTTTTGTTTTTTAGAATTACTCCTTAATTTATCTGTAACAGTAGGGCTTTCTATAATTTTAGGCATTAAATTTTCTATAGCTGTAGGAATTTTTGTTTTTACCAATTTATTTAAAAGTAGTTGAGAAGGAGAATAACCTATGTTTGGTAATGGGGTATTTCTATACTCTAATAAAAAGTTAGGCAAATCATCATAATTTTTCATTTTCTTTAACATTCTTTTTGCTATGTCCACGTATTTTTCGGCTAAACCATTTGATTGGTGGTGATGCGGACTAGAAAATTCAACTTCAAAGTTCCAGTTTCTCGCAAAATCCCGGAAACATATGCTATTGTACGGATTGTTATCTCCAAAGAATTTATCCGGTACACCAAATTTTGAAAATATTTCTTTACAAACTTTAACAACAGTTTCTGCCGTTTTGCTAGAAGTAGGAACCACTTCCATCCAATGTGAATAAGAATCTACGATTAATAAATAGTTTTGATTTTTATACTCAAAAAAATCAGAATACAAGTATTGCCAGGGTCGATTTGGAATTTCGTGTGTTATAAGATTCTCTCTTTTATTAGCTGGTTTATTTACTTGACATATTTCACATTCATTTATAAAATTTTCAATATCAGCTGACATTTTTGGCCAAAACATTACTAGTCTAGCGCGTAATTTAGATTTTTGTATTCCAAAGTGGGCCTCATGAATTAATTTTAACATTTCCTTTCTTAATTGTGAAGGTACAATAATTTTAGTATTATAAAACAATAGATTATCTGAGAGAAATATATCATCCCTTAAAGCAAAATAATATTTTAATTCTCCATCTAGAGCTCTATTGGACTTAGGCCAGCCTGTAGAACAAAAATGTTTAACTCTTGACAGAATTATGTCCTTATCAATAGCATTTTGAAAAGTTACTTTCTTTTCTGGAGTCATAGGGACATTTAAGGAAAGTGAATGCACCATATACTCCAATTCTTCATCTACTGGTGTATTTGTCTTAATGTAGGATCTACTTAAAGTATCAGCTACGTACATTTTCGATCCGGGGAGATATTCAACATTTAACTTATATTTTAATAACTTTAATAACATTCGTTGTAAACGAGCACTAACATTATCCAAACTCTTATTAAATATCGGGATTAATGGTTTATGGTCAGTCTGTATAGTTATCTCTCTGCCATAAATTAGAAATTTAAATTTTTCACAAGCAAATGTTATGCTGAGGAGTTCTTTTTCAATTTGAGCGTATTTGACTTCTGCGTGATTCAAAGATCGAGATGCAAATGATACGGGATATCCGTCTTGTAACAGAACACAACCCATGCCCTTACTAGAAGCATCAGTTTGAATAGTAATTTTTTTATTTTCATCAAATAACTTTAATATTGGTTTGTTTGTGATCAAAGTTTTTAAAGTATCTAATTCGGATTGATGAGCATCTGTCCAAATAAATTTGATATCATTTCTACTTAAATTTCTCATATGAAAAGTTAATTGCGTTAAGTTCGGTATAAACTTAGAAAAAAATTTAAATAGTCCTAAAATTCTAAGTAAATCTTTCTTATTTTCTGGTATTTCTAGAGCTAAGACAGCATTAATATTTTTATTTGAGGGTTGAACACCTTTTTTTGAGATATCTTGGCCCAAAAAATTTACTTCTTCTAGTTTATATTGTAATTTACTAAAGTTAAATTTAATTCCGTATTTTAAAGCTCTTTCTAGGACAGTTTTGAATGCTTTATCATGTTCTATTTCATTAGAACCTGTAACGATTAAATCGTCAAAATATATACTTACACCAGGTATATCACCAAATATTTCCATATTTTTTCTTTGGAATATTTCAGGTATTGAATTTAAGCCAAAGGGTACTCGATTAAATTTATATCTACCAAAGGGGGAATTAAAAGTACATAAGTTAGAACTGCTTTCATTAAGTTGGATCTGCCAAAACCCATCTTTCATATCTATGACCGAAAACATGGTCTTACCTACCAAATTGTTTAAAATATCATCACATTTGGGTATTATAAAATGTTCTCTGCAAATAAATTTATTTAGTGGTTTGGGATCAAGACATAAGCGAAGGGAACCATTGGGTTTTTCTACTATCATTAAAGAATTTACCCATTCAGTAGGATAATTTACTTTTGAAATTATACTTTTTTCTTCTAATTCATCTAGAGTTTCTTTAAGTTTTTTATGTAGTGATAATGGTACTTTTCTCTGAGTCTGAATGACTGGAATTGCATTTTCTTTTAATTTTATATCTACGAATCCTGGTATACAGCCAAGACCATTAAATATTTCCATAAATTGTTCATAAAGGTCATTTTTGTTATTTGGTAATAACGTAAACTTATCAAGTAAATTATTCTCAATTGCATTTAAGCGACATATTAATTTGAATTTTATACAGTCTGTTAATCCTAATATCGGTTCAGAATCAAGATCTACAATTAGAAATTTCAAATTGCAAGATTTATCTTTATAGCTACATTTTAAAATTAATTCACCTAGTACATTAGTTTTGAAATTTCCATAAGAAAGAATAATACTTTTAGTTGGAATAATAGAGGATTTCTGAATATTTAATTTGCTGAGAATTTTTAGTGGTAATACACTTGATTCTGCACCTGAATCTAATTTAAATCTAATATTATGATTATTAATTAAAACATATTCATACCAACATGATACATTCAAAGAATTTTCTTTATGTTCATAAATTTCAACATAGTTGTCTTGATTTAGTTCGGTTTTTCTTTGTAGAATATTTGAATTGTCTTCATTCGATGTCTGGATTTCTTCTATTTTTTCTTCGTATCTTGGGTTTTCATTTTTCTCTTTTTTATCTTTTGCATCCTTTCTAGAATTTTTGAAATCTGATGTGGATAGTTGATTTTTATCTTTCGAGCGACACATTTTTGCAAAATGTCCTTTCTTCTGACATACAGCACAAGTTTTGTTGTATGCAGGGCATTTCCCTCTCGTGTGTTCAAAGCCACATCTTTTGCATTTAATTAGTGCTAGTGAAACTGCATTGACTCGCTCTTCTGGAGTTAATAATTTTATATGCTGCTCGGATAATTCTACAGATTTACAGTATTCTTGTATTTTTTCAAGGCTCATGTCAGGTTCTCTAATTAATCTTTGTTGTATTTGTTTGTCATTAATTCCTAGAATTACTCTGTCTTTTAACATTCTGTCAATATATGACTGTTTACAGTTGTCCTTTGAGCACATGAATTCGCAGTTAGCAGCTTGCTTTTTTAATTCAGTTATAAACGAATCAATGGTTTGATCTTCCTTTTGAATAATATTATTGAATTTAAATGTTTCCATTGTTATATTTTTCTTGGGTAGAAAATACTGGTCAAAACAGTGTAGGACATTTTCTAGTGTTTTTATATTATCCTTAGGAAAGGTATTGTATATATCCAGACCTGTTTCTCCTATTGTATGTAACAGTAAGGCAATTTTTACATCTTCCTGTTCTTTACTTTTTCCTGATGCTAGCATAAAAATCTCGAACCTTTGTTTCCATTTCGGCCATTTACTAATTGAATCTTCCATGGAAAATTGTTCTGGTGGTTTGCACTCCATTTTGTTTTCGTTACCTATCTGTTGGCGGGAACTAGTATGTTATCAGGATTGTTATCACGTTTTAATTAATACTTCTGACACCATGTTTTGTTGTTTCTTATGTGGGTTCGTTTTAATTAAACGTTAACACACTTTTCATTTTAAAACACTTTATTAACAAAGCTACAGTAACAGATATTAAATCTTATACATGTGTGTGGCGCTACTAGAAGCCATCATCTCTGTATCTAGTTCGTTGACAAAACTCCTATTCTAGTCTAAAACTACCAATCGCTACCAATCTTAAATAATAAAAACCCTTACACAACAGATACAAAATGGGTGACCGCAACATTACAATTCTATGCTACGCCGATGATGCTGTGCTTGTGGCAGAAAACGAAGACGACCTCCAAAGACTACTATATCGCTTCAACTGTACAGCAAAGTCCCTTAATATGATAATTTCTGCCTCTAAAACAAAAAGCCTGACAACATCAAAGATTCCTGTAAGACGCAAACTTGTCGTTGACGACAAAATAATACAGCAGGAAATGAAATTCAAATACCTCGGTATAGAACTATCCGGATACGGTGACATTGACACAGAGGTCAGGCAGCAGACAACAAAAGCACTAAAAGTAGCGGGATGTCTCAACGACACTATATGGAAAAACAAATATATAGATGTCGAGGTCAAATCAAGAATATATAAAACTGTCATCAGACCCATAATGACCTATACAGCAGAGACCCGACCGGACACAACAAAAACAAAAAGGCTCCTAGAAACAAGCGAGATGAGGATTCTAAGGAAAGTTACTGGGAAAACGCTACTAGACAGAGAGCGTAGCGAAGACATAAGGCGAACATGCGGGGTGGAGAGTGTAAATGAATGGGTTCTGGACAGGAAGCACGAGTGGGACGAACACATAGGTCGAATGGACGAAGGAAGAATAGTAAGGATAGCATGAGACAAATCACCAATGGGGAGAAGAAGTATGGGGAGGCCGCGAAAGAGATGGAGTGACAATCTTGCAATTGATTGAACTGAAGGCACGCTGCGAAGTTTGAACAGGCAACTCGCTAAGAGTAAAAGTGATAGTATAAGAAAGTAAAAATGAATTACGATCACGTTTTTGTTGGTTTTGAACATTGTGTAACGGTTCAAAGTTATAGGCTTAATTATTCCAATTTTTAATTAACAATTATTAATATTTCCGATATTATTTGTCCATTTGGTATAGTAGTGTCATCTATCTATTGGATCGCTTAAGTACGCCCAGTTCTTCACCGACAGTTACTAGCGTAGTTGTGGTTATCTGTTTAAATTTAGTTATCATTATTTGATTTCCGACAAATTTAAAATTATTTTAAATTACTTGTTATTTTTCTTTCTGGATAATTTAATTATACTTCTAGATTGAAATTCTAATTTAATTAATTACGTCTTACGAGTATTAGGTCACTTTGTTGGCGCAGGTCTGAGAGGTCATTCTAGTTCTGACGGTGTTGATAACGACCACGTGATGATCAGCTTGCATTTATTTCCATTTTATTATTTGGTAAATCCAATCCCATCGTCCTAGCGACGGATGCAAATGAATTAAATGCTGTGTTGGAAGATGTGTATATATGTATTGGATTAGTTGGAAACACGATTTTTCCTATTCAGCTAGGCCGGAATTTTAGTTAATCTGTATTCGTTGTAATTATCATACTTGATATTATTCGTATGTACGTTGGAGAAGTATGAGAACAATCAATTAGTCAGGTATTTAATTATCTTTTATTTAATTTGTATTAGTATTTCAACTAATACAAATACTTATTGTTTGATTTTCTCTTTAAACATTTTTCTTTAAAACTAATTATTTTTTCTAATTAGGGAAATTTTGGTGACGTATGAAATTTTGGAAATGTTAATTTTGGTGTGACGTTTGAAATTTTGGTGACACTATAATTTGAGTTGTTAAATCACTTTGTAGGAGGTGCCTAGATTTTGTACAGCTGCAGGTCCCATACCATTAGATATTGGCCATCAGTCGGTCTATCCTATACATCGCAGTTCAAACCAATTAGAGGAGACCCCGAAATAAGATAAGATTTGTTATTAATTAATAATTGTAAGATTTAAGTGTGTCGATCCCTTCAGGTCGGAGACTTTTTCTTTATTTTTAAGCTTTTGATTAATTCAGTAAATTTAGTATTTTTAATTAGTTTCTGTAATTTTGGTTCTCTTTCTGAGAATTAATTGCATAATAGCCCATTTTACCGGGCAAATTTAAATAATCTTTGCACATGTCATACGTTTTGTAATTTTATATGAGTAATAAGCATGAATAGCTAAATCTGACTTTATGTAATTGGTTAATATTTTTAGTTATTTAAGTGGTCGCTTCACCTACATGATAACCTTATTTATAAGCGAATGATTTGCAAATTTTTCGTAACCTGCAGAGATATTTCTCTGTTAGTGATATCTTTAAATTTAGGTGTGCTCAGATTATTGTATCTGCTAACGTAATCATTTCTGCTTAACTTTTAGCATTATTTTTTTTTTTATTGCAATTTAAAATTTAGTATATTTAATACCTTTTCTATTGTTTTCTTTCTCTCTGAACATACAGTGTGAGTCGGTTGGTGCACCCTTGTTTCTTTTTATTCTTATGGAGGATTGCTCATGTTGATTTGATATACAGGGTGTATCATCATAAACGGCTATATGCTTTAGAGGCATAATTCAAATTTTGTTTCATTCCTTTTTTTTATAAAATTTCATAGTACTAAATTATTTCATATTTGAGCTTTTGTTTATTACTCCAAATTTGACCTTTTTTTTTGTATTTATATATATGAATATTCTATATCCTTGTTGGGAATTAAATTTAGATCTTGTGGATTGAATTTGGTTTGTTTTATGCTGAGTTGCTTTTACATATTTCCACCTAATTTTTTATACCATCTACGATCCGCGTTCGTTAACTTCGATAGGCATTAATTATGCGGTAGCGCCCAAATAAAATTAGAGTCACGACGTTTCGACTCATACCATATTCACTGACTATAGCGGCAGTCTAAATGACAAGAATAGCAGGTAGGTCGGCATAGTGTTTGTGACTCATTCGAAAGTATTATTTGTAAGTATTTTGCATTTGTGATTTTAATTTAGCCAGAGCCATTTTATTATTATTACCACGGACCTCTTGACGTTTCATATGTGGCAACTGTGCGGTGTTTATCAGCACAATCGACCATAATTAAGATTTCAATCCTTTCTTCAGTTGCAGTTCGTTCAAAATTAGACTCAGCAAACTGATTAACTGCAATTATAACTAAATTGCCAAAAAGTAGAGATACGAATTTAACGACTTTTTTTCCTTTAATTTACATTCGCACTGTATATCTGGAGGACTAGTGCCAACACTGATAAATATAAAACATTGCGTATTATATTCAGTATGGTTATAGCACTTATAAAAACAAGGTAATCAAATTTATAATTATATATTTAGTGTTGCAATAAGTAAAATACAATTATTCATATATACAATAATAATAATAAAAAATCCCGATAATTATTATATCTGTAGACGTTTTAACATATTCTATAAGACACAACACGATAGATTAATTAATTTAATTGCTACAGGACTCCTATGCTTTATATAATAAACCCAGGAAACTTACACAAAAAAAAATTACATAATTCTTGTAAATATTAATGTATATAAAAATACAATATATGTAGATATGAAGTGTCTAGATGCAAAAGCAGACATATACACATACAATTTGGATGCGAATGCAGCCATTTTACGTGTGAACGAATCAGGTTGCGCTTCGTCACGTGAACTCGAGACCATACAAAAACCTGCACGTCATGGAATCAGTACTTGAAATTCATGTGTTTATTAATTCAAGTCTATGCAGTCTTTGTGAGGGAATAACAATTTAGTTAACAAATTAGTATTAACATGGATCGCGATATTCCTGAACCAAGTTCTAGTGGAAAAGGAAGAAAAAAATGGCAAATAAGTAAGAATGGAAGAGAGAAAAAGCCAAGATTATGAGATTTGTTTATTTTATAAGTTTTCATTAATTCAATTGAATAATGTATTTAATAGCCGTTGAACATGTTAAATTATATTTGCAGGTACTCTCGGAAGGGCCTGCATCGATTTCTCACATGCGGACATAACACAAACACATTGCAATGTTCCATACTATGTCCGAAATAAGAAAATTCAATGAAAATTTTTACAGCAAGAAATCCGAAACCCCATCAAGATATGTTTGTGTTGAAGCATTATGTTAAGGAAACTTTCTAGTTTGAAAGTACCGTAAATAAAACTCAAATTCAGTTCAAATACACATTTATTTATTTCGGTGTGCGCCGAGATTTCGGGGCCGCTCTTGCATCGAACATAAGATTACAGCATATATACATGTGCATCGCTCGAGGAGCTAATGATCCCTACATATACGCACATGCCAGACACTGCCGTCCGTACGTATACATAGGAGGCCTTGCATCGCCTTCGGTGTGTAGTCGTGTACTCGGGCCGGCAGATAATAAACTCGGCCGATGAGACTGTATACACCTGAAAGCTGCTCCGCATCAGTATGCTTAATATTTGTATGTAAAAAATACATTAAGTGACAATATATTTTAAAAGTTGAAAAATAAAACATACATTACAAAAATATAATAACACATAGAAAATAAAGAAAAACATTCAGATATAAAGCAAGAAACAATCATATAAAATATGTTAAGTTCTTAACACATTACTTCATAGAATATTGAAGGAATACCATGAAAGCGGAGTTTTGACAGAATAAAGAAGAGGGGGTAATAGAGTCACTCATAAAGCAATTTTTAAGTGACAGGTAATAAAAAAAAATCATCGAAGCTTTAAGTTACTGTGAAATGCACTATGCAAGAAATAAAACAATTACTAAACGATACAATCCCTATGAATTGAATGTAATCAAATTGTGGAAGATGTACAATTCTGGGGTAGAAGAACACCTTAAAGTCAAATACTGTTTTTTCAAAAATATTTTTGTAAGACAATACAACATTGGGTTTGGATCTCCAACGATTGATGTGTGTTCAAAAGGCCTACACTTTGCAAAAAAAAACCAAAATATCACTGATCCAGAAGTAAAAGAAAGGATAATGACGGAACAGCGTGTATACAAACTGCGTGGTAATACATTTTATGATTTATTAAGCGAGAATAATCTCAAAATTGTAATATTTACCGTTAACTGTCAAAAGAATTTACCATTCATTGCTAAAGATTCCAGATCAATCCTATTATTTTAGCATGTAGATAAACCTGTACAATTTTACGTTGGTAGCAGGGAATTTAAAATCAAAACTCAATCCTGAAACTGTAAAATTGTTTATATGAACAAAGACTAACCGGCAAAAGAGCTAAAATGAGATAGTATCCGCAGTTTCTCACGCATTACAAAATTTCACTTTTCATGAAAAGATACAAGTAGTACGCTTAGAAGCCGGAGGGCAGACCATGGTTGGAATGGTCCAATATTGGCTGCAGTGCTGTTCTCCAGCTTACATAAAACGCCTAGAACTGGTATTTCCAATAGTCGCTCACTCGTTTCTTCCTCCTGACCGAGTGCTTTGCCAGACAGAGAAAAGAGTTAAAAAATGTACCACCGTAATTGATCCAGGGTATATTGATATTATTAAAAAAATTTCAACAGTGTTAAAGATAGGGAAATACTGCTCAGTCTTTGATTGGTAAGGTGAAGTGGAAAGAATTCTTAAAAGTCCTACCTCTTGGCATTTCTGTTTTCAACCATCTAAAAAAGCTATTTTTTTCGAAATCTGCCCGTGGATCTGCTCTTTTCAGAGGTGAACCATATTATAAGAATGATATTGCTGTTGCGAGGGCTATTTGTAAGAGGGGGAAGCAGACTACTCAAATTAAGTTACAACGTCTTTGTGTGGGTAGAATTCTTAAGCCCAACAAAGTCAAAAGCATTTCAACGTTGTTAGCCAAACATTATGAAGCGAATTCGAAGACCGACAATCGTCTTTTTTACTTCGGAAACGTCTTTGAAACAGAAGCAGCTAATTCAGTAGAAAATCGGCCTGATGAGGATGATAATACGTATGGTCATTTTAACGGATGCTGAAAACGATGAAAACTTTAGAGCTTAGTTTTGTAATTTTTTTTCTATACCTTTGTACCTACTAAAGTAATCATAAACCCGTTTTTCAGCTATTTTCCTTCTTTTTTATATTAATCCGAAACTTAGATAACACTGCCCAACAATGAAAATGTTTCGGACACAAAAATAGCTGGATCATATGTATTTCTACCCGCTGAATTCAAAAATAACAATAAAAATCACCGATTAGCTCTTGTTTTGAAGATACAGTGACATGTCATTGATCTAGGGTAAGAATTATTAGTTTGAGGAAAATTTACGTTTTGGTATTTGGCACAACTGTCAACCGACAGAACACGTGCTTTTTAACTATTTGGAGGTTAAGTACACTTTTACTGGTGCTGTTAATGTGCATTTCGTATTGTTTCAGTTATAATTCATATATATTTTTCGTTTGTAAGTGCTTTTGAAGTGTAAAATTGTAAAAATGCCACGAGAATGTGTAAATCAAGTGAATCAATTCTGTTACATTTGTGGAGAAATAACATTTTCGTCACAAAAACGCAATCTGACGCCTATTGTGAAAACTGCTTACCAGCATTATTTTGGTGTGAAGGTAGGAGACCAGGATAAGTCATGGGCTCCACATATGTGTTGTAACTCTTGTTCAGTAACACTGCGAGAATGGTTGAAAAATAAAAAACAATCTATGCCTTTTGCTGTGCCTATGGTTTGGCGGGAGCCTAAAAACCATATAGATGATTGCCATTTCTGCTTGACCCCACCTATAAAGGCAGGAATGTCTATGAAGAAAAGAAGAAAAGTTCAGTACCCAAATCTTCAATCTGCTATTCGACCTATTCCTCATTCATATAGCTTACCTGTTCCTAATCCACCCCAAAACTTTTCATTTGAAATAGACATTCAAGACTCTGTGGATGAAGAGGAACCCAGTAAGCCATGCACATCCCATGACCCTGATTTTGAAATAAAAGATGACAAGCCGCACAAACTGTGTCAAGCGGAACTGAGTGATCTCATTAGGGCTTGATGAAGGATTTGAATTTGAACCATGATCCGACTGAATGGAGACTATTCATAGACTCCTCCAAGCTTAGTTTAAAAGCTGTATTACTACACAATGGAAACCATCTTCCTTCTATTCCTGTTGGTCATGCTGTTCACATGAAGGAGACTTATGGAAATATGTCAACACTCCTCTACTCGATAAAATATAATGAACACAAGTGGAAAATCTGTGGCGATTTCAAAGTAATCGCTATACTCTTGGGATTGCAACTGGGTTACACAAAATACTGCTGTTTTTTATGTATGTGGGACAGTAGGGATAGAAAATCACATTATATCCAAGTAGACTGGCCTGCAAGAAATCTTAAGCCAAGCGAGAAAAATGTTGTTGCTAAGCCACTTGTGGATCCAAAAGATGTTCTTCTTCCACCCCTACATATAAAGCTGGGGTTGATGAAAAACTTTGTTAAAGGTATGAACCAAGAAGAACAGGCCTTTAAGTACGTAAGGGAAAAATTTCCGAAATTAAGTGATGCCAAAGTTAAGGAAGGTATTTTCGTCGGGCCACAAATTCGAGAACTTGTAAAGGATCCTGCATTTGATCGATTTCTGGAGGGAAAAGAAAAGGAAGCTTGGGAAGCCTTCAAGGGAGTTGTTCATGGATTTTTAGGCAACAAACGGGATAAGAAGTACACTCAGTTAGTGACAGTGCTCCTACAAAAATATCATGAACTCGGATGCAACATGTCTCTTAAAATACATTTTCAACACTCCCATCTCGACTTTTTTCTTCCTAATTGTGGAGCTGTCAATGATGAACACGGTGAGCGATTCCATCAGGATATTTCTGTTATGAAACAAAGACATCAGGGCTGTTGGAATGAAGCAATGCTTGCGGATTACTGTTAGTCATTGTGTAGGAATGTTCCAGAAGTCGTTTACAAGAGGCAAGCCAAAAGACCACGATCCCATGAAGCCAGTACATAGTTATCTTAACGATCATACATCTTCCAGGTATTCTTCAATTATTTTAGGACTCTTTGAATGTATCTGCTACAAAAAAAAATTAAATGGACTTTCAATGTAGATGGAAAATGTAATTAAACTGTATAGTCTTCTATTAATCAAATTCACACTAAGCTAATTCCATGTATTGTGTATCACAGAAACTAGAGCTAATAAAAATATTTCATTGTTAAAGTCGTTTTTCTCAACCAAAAATTAGTATCATTTAACAAATTATGTGCAGGAAACATTAAAAAATTATTTTTTTGTTGGGCAGTGTAATTCCAGTTCTGTCAGATGCATAAGCAGACTCAGCTGCAAAAGCAGACATGTATCATTTTTTAATCCAGATATTTTTTTATTAATAAATCAAATATTTCTGGATAATACTCCAATTTCATTAAAAAATAATAGCAAATTGTTATCAGAATTTCAAGTTTATTGATCAAGTTATAAGATCTAGGCAGTTTTTTGCGTTTTATTCAAAACTAATTATACCTGAAATGTCTGCTTCTGCATTTAGACGCTTCAATATACACAAATTATGAATATTGGGTTTTTCATGTATCTGTTAAAGAAATTTAAGAACCATTTTGAGATCAACATATTTGCGAAGCTTTCAATTTTTTTTTTTTTGTAAATCACAGGACGAACTAATACCTTTCTTTCATACAGCTATTATATACATGAGTCTTATATTCTGTATACGAAACCCAAACGAACGGCTAATCCAGCTGCCACTAACTACGACAAATTATTAGTATGATTATTATTTATTACATACTATTATATTGAAAATTCCTACTTGAATTGTTGCAAACACGCCAAGTATAATTGCCATTGTGTATGTGCGTCCACTGAAGTAGTCGTAAAATACTGGCCAACATCTTTGATGAAATTGAACACATGCGCCCTTTATATATGAACTGCAGCAACTTTCAGGTGGATTGGGCGTTGGGTCTTCCATACCGCAACATTCAAACTAAAAATTCAGAAGTATCAAATTTCTAATTTTCAATAATAAATGAACACCTAGTGAACGTTGGTAAATGTGGATAGGAATATGGATTATATTTCCAACAAAAAACTATGAAAGTGTGAGCAAAGATAAAGAAGAAGAAAGATTACTTATGAGAGGGAGAGGGAGAGGGAGAGGGAGAGGGAGATGGAGAGGGAGAGGGAGAGGGAGGGGGAGAGGGAGAGGGAGAGCAAAAGAAAAATGATAAGCAACAAAAAGCAAAAAAGGGACAGATTTTAGAGAAAGCATTAAAGGAGAAGAATCGTAAGATTGAGAACAGGAAGTGCGCGCGCATAATGTTGATGAAGTATTCCTCCATACTAAGGTGAGTATTGTTATCGTTACTATAAAAAGTTTGTGCAATTTTTTAAGACTAAAACCCTTTCTTTACAAATTGCCCAAAATTATTTTACAAACCCTGTTAGAGTGTTCTAAATCTTAATGTCCCCATTATGCCCTACTGTTACATATTAAGAGGAGACTTACAGTGCTTTGAAAGTAATTGACTTTCTGAATCCCTAATGGGCTATCATCTTGGTAAAGGTTTTGAAGTGATGCGTAAAGACTTTGCTCAACAGAACCATCTTCCAACTTCATAAAGGTATATCTCAGCCAAAACATTTCTATTACCCAAATTGATAGATACAATATAGTCATCTTAAATAAAAAAGAGTTATGATAAATTCTTCTTCGGTGGAAGAGTTTCGTGCTTCCATATTTCCGAATGAACTTACAATAGCTACTTGACGCCTAACAAGTTACATGAAATGAGCTTCCTCAGGAAGCCATACATCACCTTATTAGAAGCAAGTACAAGTAGTTAGCAAAATACATATCAAAATTGGTTACAAAATGAATACCTACTTTCACTGGGTGATTCGGTTTTTGTTTTGTCAAATACTATGTAAATGTTTTTTACGCAAGCATAATTGTATGAGATGAGATAAGACGATATGCTTTAATTTTATTATAGTTTTGATTAAGAACGATATAGATATAACGGAAACCTTACATTTTGATGCCGATGCACTAATCCTCGTTAGCATTCCTATTACAAAATCTAATTAAGTGAGATACTACGCAGAAACAATACTATTTTTTTATAGTTATATTCCTAAACAAAAACTCACCGTTATTAATGCCCAGAAGTTGGTATAGTGTACACCAATACATGAGCAAAAAGTCACCGCTATAGTAATTAGACCCATTGCCACCATCACAAGCAAAGTTCCGTTCATCACAGAGTTATGTACATTTTCCATATTTCCGAGGTACAATAGAGTCGCCAGTTGATAAATTCCTATCAAAGTAATCGTCTTTCCTATTATCTTTGTAAGAAACATCAACATTTTATAACCTATTAAGTGGAACTCTAGTAGATAAATGATTTGACTTACACCACAGAAAAGACTCAAAAAAAAGAACCAAAGTTCAAACTTTTCCTGAACACTTCCCATCTCTAACGAATATCTGATCAACTTATGTCTGTAAAAGAGGATGTTCCCCCAAGAAGTTAGTAAATTAACTAAACTGAAGCACTATCTTTACTTTTTAAATTCTTTCCTCAGATAGATTAGATAATGTGTAATTTGCTTGTCTTACATGCAATATAAACTGATAATAATTAATTTATTAGCACTA
The DNA here is from genome assembly GCA_963170755.1 of Amphimallon solstitiale. NCBI lineage: Eukaryota > Metazoa > Arthropoda > Insecta > Coleoptera > Scarabaeidae > Amphimallon > Amphimallon solstitiale. The sequence goes on from OY720680.1 coordinate 127,884,894, forward strand.
AATATTTATGATTTAAACGACATTTATAATAATGTATACCTTAATATCTTTGAAGAGTTTTACACCAATTATTTGGAATATCGTTTGCCATGAGTCGTCATTACGAGCTTGTGGTGCAATATCAATATTTAAAAACAACACAAAAACCAAAGCTGAGAAATGATATCATATAGAGCAGGGGTGGCCAAGACGTCGACCGCGGTCGACCAGTCGACCGCGAAGACATTTTAGGTAGTCCGCGCGACCATCCCGATAATGACCTCGGATATTATCAATTTAATTTATGACTTATGACATAGAATGAATGAATTATTTAAAATAAAAATTTACTACAGTTTACGCTTTAAAACCTAAAACAAACTGTGCAAAGTAATACAATGAATTTGTCGTTTTACAGTGGAGAATTAAATAGAAACAACTTGACAAAGTGGGATGCTTAGATTATATCCAGTAGCCGGCGCGATGATAGCAACGCGGCGAGTCGACTAGTCTAGCCGTCACACCCGCCCGTTTAGTTTCAGTTCTCGGTTAATCGTCTTACGTTGCAGGTCGCTCGCTTTCTACCGCACTGATACGATAATTTGTTGTTTCAACAACCCTTCCAAAATGACTCAGCCAGGTACCAGTGCTAAGAGAAGTAAAACATACCATTATCACAATGAGTGGGAAGATGATTTCTTTTTTGTTATGGTGAAGGAGAAATGTGTTTGTCTCATATGTAACTCAAGTGTGACACTACCAAACACTTTCCAATCGGCAGTGAACTTCGAAAAGTTAAAGTACATGAATTAAAGTCGAATTTACATTTACAGCAATCGTTATTTACGAGACCAGGCACCAAAGCTAAAGCAGTAACATTGGCGTCGTTTAAAATTACAGAAGTTTTGATAAAGCGAAAAAAATCATTCGAAGATGGAGAATTGATAAAAGAAGCTTTCTGTAAAGCGGGAGAAGTGCTTTCCACGATTTTAAAAACAAATCTGAAATAATATCGTCAATAAATAATATTTCTTTGTCGCGTAACACTGTGATGCGACGGACTGAAGCTATAAATAATAATTTGGAGGATTTATTAAATGACGATTTAAAAGCTTGTAAGTTCCTATCACTTCAATTTGATGAATCCACGGATATTAGTGACATTGCACAGTTATGCATTTTTGTGAGAATGGTTTTCGAAGATATGACTTCAAAAGAAGAGTTATTAACTATAATTCCATTGAAAGGACAAACGAGAGGCCAAGATATCTACAATTCATTTAAAAACTTTATTGATAAGACAGGATTTCCAATATATAAATTGGTCTCTATTACAACAGATGGAGCTCCAGCAATGGTCGGGAATCGAATTGGTTTTATTGCCTTGTGCAATAATGATGAGGAAATTCCCAGTTTTACCAGCTGTCATTGCATTATCCATCAACAGGTATTGTGTTCAAAAATACTAAAGTCTAATGATATAATGCAAATTGCTTTTAAAATCGTCAATTCAATTCGTTCAAGAAGTCTTCAGAGACGACAATTTCGGGCGCTTTTGGAAGAAACTAAATCAGAGTACGGAGATCTCTTATTGCACACAGACGTGAGGTGGCTAAGCCGTGGTGCTTTTTTAAAAAGATTTCGTATTCTGTTACCAGACATAAAAAAAATTCTACAAATGAAAGGAGAGCACATTACTGAATTGGAAGATGAGAAATGGCTCATGAAACTAGCTTTTCTCTGCGACATCACTGCAAAACTTAACGATTTAAACCTAAATCTACAAGGAAAGAATAAATGTTTAACAGACATGATGAGCGTGATTAAAACTTTTAAAGAAACGATAAAAAGGTATGCGTCTCAATTAAGAAAACATGAATTGAGAAACTTCAAAAACATGGAGGAAGAGTGCAGCCATAATCCAAACCGAGACTTCGAAGATTTCGCCGAACACTTAGATGTTTTGTTTGAAGAATTTGAAAGAAGATTCGCTGACTTAATTAGGTTGGAAGAAATACACAATTTTATGATATTTCCATATAATGAAAATGTCAACATTGATGGAGTATCTGAAAAAATAGGACATTTAATAGACACCACATCAGTCACGGTCGAGGAAGAAATTATTAAATTAAGATGCGATATATTTCTTAAATCCAGAGCATCTAGCGATACTGATTTTTGGAAATTAATTTCTGAGGAAACGTTTCCAAATATTTACAAATTGATTTTGTATTTGAAATCATACTTTGGATCGACGTATCTTTGCGAATCTGCTTTTTCAACCATGAACGCCATAAAAACCAAACATCGGTCGCGTTTAACAGATGAACATTTAATTTCGTGTTTACGCATTGCAATAAGCTCATACCAGCCACAATATGATAAACTTGTCGCAGATATACAGTGCCAAATTTCAACTAAACGAAGTGAAGAGGATGGTCAATTTTTGATATATGAATACTTTGATTATTTTCGTCTGTAAATTTTTATTTTGTAAATATGAATATTAAGTTTTTTTTATAATAATTAGATAATTTACCATTATTTCTTGTCACCGAAAATAAATATATAAACATGTACGTTACGTTAATTTAGCTCTGCCATTGGTAGACCGCCTTCGATTTTTTTAAATGTGGAGTAGACCACGGATCCCAAAAGTTTGGCCACCCCTGATATAGAGGAACATTAGAACAAGTGCAACGCAATAGTGAAGCTTAAAATGGGAAGAAATGAAAAATATAAAAATGTATACGGTTATTTTATTTATATAGTTTTGGATAGTTAATTAATTGTAAACAATTATAAACATTAATTATTTATAAACTTATATATGCACGTTACAAATTATTACGGAAAACGGAAATGGGATTTTCTTGTCGGAGTGAGTAGGTTGACCATTTATTCCTTGAGGTGACAGGGATAAATGACGGATGACTAGATAAATAACAATTTTACATATAAAATTCTTCCTTATATAACGAGTGTATAAATTGCCACAAAGCTACACGCAGCGACATTCTCTGTTCGGTTCTGAATAAAAAATCGTAATGTTAAAATGTCTTATCATACTTTGTTATCACGGGGTTCTTGAAGTTCAGACTTTTAGTGCGTAACTAAGCATTCCTCTTTGATATCTGTCAATAGAGATAGCTGCAATGTAGTTTAAAAAATAATTTTTACTAGTATTACCTCGTAAATATTTAAGTAAAATTTAATTTAAATAATATAATCCTACTCCAGGTTTGACAACACTTAACCATGATGTGTACACAGTCACTACTAAGTGACTCATTCTTGGATCAACTTCATAGATCAATCAGACATCCACCTTCTGGAATCTATTGGTGAAACCTGTGAGTGCAGATCCAATTTATACTATCTCCCACTAGAAATATAAATAAATGCCATTAAACTATTTTCGTTCACTGGCATTGATAACAGGATTGTGTGTTCTTACTCTCAAAAGTGTCATCACCAATGTACCCAATAACGTTTGCTGCTTGCACAGACTCTTATAGTAAGGATCTTTTACCGGTTTATCCTACAAGTATCTTTACAAGTACACAACTACGTAAAATAGCTATTCACCAATGAGATTATATTCTCCGGTAAATTTACAAAATTTAGATAAAATGAATGAAATAAAATATCATGCTAGAAGTCCTTAAATTCAATTTAGAATAAATATCTATAGTTTTAGTTTATCTCATTAAATTCCAAACGTCCATGACTCGTTCTTAACAATTTTGTCTTGGTGAAAATTATTTGTTACAAATATAAACTCTTAAATGATCATACAAAATGTCTTATAGAAAATATTATACAACTATACACATACAGATGACTATATGAATGTAGCCTGTATATGAAATGTGAGTACATCATATCACTACCAGCTGTTCGGTTTTAACTTTATTGTTAATGGTTTGATTGCTCATGACCGAATCTCTTAAATCTTCTCCATGAAGATTTTGATAGTTTTTCCCCTCTATCAAACAGAAAATTTTACAAATCTTCATTTCCCGTGCATACAGGATACAAATAAAAAATTGACTATTCTAGAATAAATCGAACAGGCTTCCCAAATATTTACTATGAAACGTGTTGTAGTATCTTGGAAATTTTCTATTTAAAAGCCTCCAACATAGACTACGAATACTTTATTAAAATGTCCGTAAAATTTTGGCGTTTTATACTCGTTGAAAATGATTTAAAAATCACAAGAAAATTGAATTATTAAAGAAATACAAATTGAAGCATTGTTCAATGTAAGTATTAACATAAAACATTTCATTTATATACATAATTGTCCTATATAACATATAATCTGTTTATTTTAAATAAACACTGTTATGTATAAGTCCTTTTTAGAAGCTAACTACATTTATAATGCTAGCAAATTTGTCAAGCTGCAATTTTCCTGAAAGAAAACATATCTTAACATGTTTACACCATATAATAACGAAACATAAAAAAAGAATAACCAAGAAAATCAAAGATTCATATTTTAAAACTTATTGAAGTAAACAAAATCATCACATGAACAACATCTCTCATCTCTTGTATCTGAAATTCATGTTATATTTACAAGTGGAAAGTGTATATCGTGTGAAAAGTCTTATATATCTGTAATTCATCTATTTACAATATGTATTCATTTTTAAGTATGATTTCAAACGATTTTGAACAAAATGTTAAGTTAATATAAACTTCCATTATCTGTAGAGTACCTACATGTTACATGAACAAATAAATATAATGGAACAGATAATATGAATTCCTTGTTTTAACAATTAGATTTAGATTATGTTTAGATGGTTTATACATATTAGGTAAATGAATTTATCTTAGCTCATTTGCGCCTGTTAGTTATGCAAACTTTTAAAAAATTAGATTATTGCAATGTACAAAGAATTAATATGCATTTCATACTATTTACGACGTATACAGGGTGTTACCTATTAGCATTTCATAACACTCAATAATTATACAAGGTTTTCTATGAGTAAAGTGAAAAATAAAAATTTAAAATTCTTAAATATAACATAAATTTACAAATTTTTCCTGTCTACAAAATTTCTTCTTTATACTGCTTTATATGGAGTGTCCTTGTTTGGCACTAAAAACATACTGAACTGGTCTTGATTTGCACAAACGGATTTTAATGTTTCTGGGCTCATTAGATAGAGAATCTTACAAAGAAATGAAGGACATGTAGCACGAAATTACGTGATTGTCAAAGAAAATAACAGGGGGCGCTGTTCTCAATGTATGTATATTACTTGTTTTTTCTTTAAAATTTTTAATGGAACGGCATATTTTTAATATAGTAATATTGAAGCACATAAAAAACTGAAGAGAATGATGAAAACCGGAAGTCGCTACCTTTTTTCTTGACGAAGATATAGTCATATGAAGACAATCCAAAAAAAATAAACAATTTTTAATATAAATGTATTTATTTATTGTGAGTAATACCTTTATTTTAATTTTAAGTGTCTCTAGACAGTGTATACTTCGCTTTCACTTGAATTTTCATCATAGTCTTCTATAAATTTATTTATTTCAATCTTCTCAGCGATTTCTTAATTCTTGCATATGCTACATTAGATTCCCTTCTTAAATGTTTTCAAATTCTCTAGCTATTTTTAAATTTCATGTCTTGCCTTTTTAGACATTGAAATAAAATAATAATAATAATGATAATAATAATAATAATAATAATATCTAATAATAATAATAATAATATATCTTTTTCGCCCAACTGATATAGGTAGATCTAATTATAGGAAAACAGCAAAAGTAATTTCCATAACTCATGAACTAAGTAGACAATAACGAGAAAAAAAAACAATTAAATAGAATGCATTAGTTATAATCAAATAATTTTCTCATTAGTAACGAAAGGGTACACAAATTGATATCTAAATCATCCCCGTCTGAAATGAAAGTAAATAAAATAACCTATTATATATCGAAACATAAATAAGAAAATATATTGACCAAGTAATATAAAGGAAAAGAAAATATATTTAAATCAAAAAGTACAAAAAAAAAAAGAAAAAACTTCAACTTAACAAATGTGCAAAGTGTTCACCTTCATTTTCAATACCCGTTTACTTGTCGATTAATAGACAGCAGAGTTACTTCCATTTCGGAGGCAGCAATTGTTGTACTCGGCTTTTTGTGATAAACTATGTCTTTTATTCTGCCCCATAAATAAACATCAAGAACATCTGGCAAGGTGAATAAAAACTCAATAATGTCTTCTTTCGGGATAATTTAGGGAATATTTCCCCGAAGCAAGAATGCATTTTCAAAGCATTGAAAATACATTCTGTTCATGTTATAAGCTTCAACGTTAGAATACGACATTTTACAAACTTAATAATCATGTGCAGGTGTCCAAAAAGGCTTAATTTGCTAAATACGTACAAAAAGTTTAACTACAAGTGACACTAATATCTTTGCATTTCGATTTTCATGGCCTACCTTGGAAATCTAATCATAATGTAATTTAGTATCAGCGTGCATGCGATGTTGTATGATGAAAATTTAAAAAAAAAGCAAACTACACTGTTCACTATTATTATTTTATTTCAATGTTGAAAAGGATAAGAAATGATATTTAAAAAATAATAGCTAGAGTATTTAAAAACATTGAAAAGGAGAATCTAACGTAACATATGCAATGAATTAGAAAATCGATAAAAAGATTGAAATAAATACATTTAGCGAAGAGTACGAAGAAATTTCAAGTGAAAACGTACTATACACTGTCTAGAGACCCTACTAAACTTAAATTAAAATTATTACTCCCAATAAATAAATAAATTTATATTTAAAGAGGTTTATTATTCTGGATTGTCTTCGTATTACTATATCTTCCTCAACAAAAAAGGTAGCAACTTCCGTTTTTCATCATTCTCTTCAGTTTTTTATGTGCTTCAATATTGCCATATTAAAAATATATCGTTCCATTTGAAATTTTAAAGAAAAAACAAGAAATATACGTACATTGAGGACAGCGCCCCCTGTTATTTTCTTTGACAACCACGTAATTTCGTCCTACATATCCTTCAATTCTTTGTAAAATTCTCTATCTAATGAGCCCAGAAACATTAAAATCCGTTGGGGCAAACCAAAGTTATACCTACTTTTTTGCGCAGACATACCCCCCTCCACTCCCCCTTCGTATGGGAGTTAGATCAAAAAGTTTCGAATGAAAGTTGTATAAAAACGTCTAAAAATGTTGCTAGTAAATTTTTTAATCTATCGTCATTTAGAATTTAATGAAAAATTATCCAATTTTTAATTTATCTTGAGAATTGCGCCCCCTTGCGATCATTTTGGAAACTTAAAAAACATTTTTGTTGTAATACCCGTCATCCATTTTACTATCAAGATTTTTTCCGCAAGGTTGTACGATAAACGGTTGCCGAGATATGACCGGTGGCCGAGCTTAAACAGACACCCGGTATATTTATCAAGAGTACAAAAGTATTTAATTCTGAATTTGCAATATTTTTTGTATACATATATGAAATTTTAAAATTCGGACCGGAAGTAACACTTCTACTCTTAGGGAGTAGCACTTTTTTTCGAATATCTTGCAAAGTATGTCTTCTGTAGCAGTTTATTAAGAGAATAGAAGAACTTAGAGTAGTATTTTGAATAATTTTTGTGTAAAAAAATTCTTAAAATTGTATAGTTTGAAATGCTCATACGTATAAGAAAGTCGTGTGGTGGCCACACCTCATTTTTTTCCTTTAATTTACACTCGCACTGTATATCTGGACTCGTGCCAACACTGATAAATATAAAACATTGCGTATTATATTCAATATGGTTATAACACTTATAAAAACATGGTAATTAAATTTATAATCATATATTTATTGTTGCAATAACCAAAATACAAGTATTTATATATACAATAATAATAATAAATAATCCCGATAATTATTATATCTCTGACTCGATTTCCCACATGCGGACATAGCACAAAAACATTGCAATGTTCCATACTAACTATGACTGAAATAAGAAAATTCAACGAACATTTTTACATCAAGAAATTCAAAACTTATCAAGATTTGTTGGTGTTGAAACAAGTTCTATGAAGTCAGAAATTGAAGGAATACCATAAAAGCGGAGTTCTCATAAAACAATTTCTAAGCGATAGGCAATAAAAAATTTGATCGAATTTTTAAGTTGCTGTGAAACGCACTATGCAAGAAATAGAACAATTATTAGACGATACAATCCTTGTGAATTGAATATAATCAAATTGTGGAAGATATACAAATCTAGGGTCGAAGAACACCTTAAAGTCAAACACTGTTTTTTCAGAAATATTTTTGTAAGACAATACAACATTGGGTTTGGATCTCCAAAGATTGATGGATTTGCAAAAAAAAAAAATTAAAAATATCACTGATCCAGAGGAAAAAGAAAGGATAATGACAGAACAGCGTGTATGCAAACTGCGTAGTAATGCATTTTTATGATTCATTAAGAGAGGATGATCCCAAAATTGTAATATTTACTTTGACTGTGAAAAAAAATCACCATTGCTAAAGATTCCAGAATAGTCCTGTTATTTTAGCACGCAGATAAACCTGTACACTTTTACGTTGGTAGCAGGGCATTCAAAATCAAAACTCAGTCCTGAATTGGTAGACCGACAATCGTCTTTATTACTTCAGAAACGTCTTTGAAAGAGAAGCAGCTAATTCAGTAGAAAATCGGCCTTATGATGATGATAATACGTATGGTCATTTTAACGGATGCTGAAGACGATGAAAATTTAAGAGCTTAGTTTTGTAATTTTTTTGCTATACCTTTGAACCTACTAAAATAATCATAAACCACTTTTTCAGTTATTTTCCTTGAAGTCTTTTTTATATTAATCCCCATTTTATAGGCTAGCGCAGTGGTTTTCAACGTGGGCGGTAGCGCCCACCAGTGGGCGCTGGAGGATTTTGGGTGGGCGCTGTACGGTGTAAAGGTAAAGCTACACTACACAGTAAAAAATTAGTAAAATTATACAAAAATGCAAAATGTTTAATATCCGCGCTCACCAATGTTCCTATTATGCATTGTTAACCCCATCGTTGCTATGGTTACGTACATGCTGTTTCTATTTCTGTGCTTAACTATGTTATTGTATGTATGACGCAACGCGCGGACTCTGTGAGTCAACGTGAGTATAGTGGACCGCATCTCGAATGTTCCAAGGTCGAGAGAGTTCGACTTCCAGAGAATTCCATGCAGTGCGGTATATATAGCGAAGTCATTATTCGCATGATTCATTCTATTTACGATAGTCAGCGATAACGTTCGAACAGAGACAAATATTCAGTGTGCGATAGTTGTGTGATTAATTAACAGAGTGTTAATCAAAAATATTGTACATTTAGCACACACGGTTCTGTTATAAAATAAACAATATATATTTGAGCTGAATTAAAACTAGGTAGAGCAATTTTTATAATCGAAAACCGTTTATTACAGGTAATAATCATTTATTGATGTTGGTAATGTTTTTAATAACTCAAATTATTTTAGAAATCTAACTTATACAAAATACTTTAATTATATTGCTCCAACCAAAATTGTTTAACATCGGTCTTTTTTACACGACAGCAATGCCCCCCCCCCCAGGCAAAAAGCAGAAGGTGGTACGCCAGTATTTGGTCGACTATATAGCCTTCGGTTTCGTACCAAGCCCAGCGGATCGCACAAGACCGGTGTGCCTCATTTGTTCCAATGTCTTCTCAAATGAAGGTATGAAACCCTCTCGTATGCGTGACCATCTAGAAAAGATGCATTCGGACAAAAAGACAAGCCCGCAGAATACTTCAAGAAACTGCGTGATGACAGGGAGAAAACTACCCCGTCCATTTCGTCTGCTTTTGCCAAGGTGACAGAGATTCAGCGTGATGGCCTGCTGGCATCGTATAACATTGCATATATGATTGCAAAGGCTGGCAAGCCGCACACTGTGGGGGAAACACTGATTCTGCCTGCCGTGAAAGAGGTGATTTCAACTGTCTTACATACGAATGCGACAGAAATAGTGAAGGCTATCCCCCTTAGCAACGACACGGTCTCCAGAAGAATAGATGAGATGGCAAGTGATGTCGAAATCCAGTTGGTGGACATTCTCAAGAAGACCAACTTTTCCATCCAGCTTGATGAATCGACTTTGAGTGATAACACTGCCCTTCTCATGTCTTACGTGAGGTACTTCGACGAAACTGGGGAAACAAAAGAGGACATGTTGTTTGCAGAGTCCTTACCCCTTGACACAACTGGTACATCCATCTTTGCTGCTGTCAAGAAGTACTTTGAAGAAAAGGAAATCCCGCTAATCAACATTCACTCCTGCGCAACAGATGGAGCACCAGCAATGGTTGGGCGATACAAGGGGTTCCTTGCTCTTCTCAAGAAGGAGCATCCAGATATCATCTGCATACATTGCGTAGCGCGCAGAGAGCATCTTGCAGCGAAACGGCTGACCCCCAGCCTTCATGACTCTCTCAATCTCGTGATCACGGCCGTGAACGTAATAAAAACAAATGCAAAAAGCGATCGACTATTCCGCAACCTCTGCCAGGAAAATGACGAGATCTACAATCGGCTGCTGCTTCACACCAAGGTGAGATGGCTCTCTAAGGGCAACTGCTTGGCTCGATTCTGTGAAATGTTCGATTCAGTTGTCACTTTCCTGCAAGTCAAACATGAGAAGTTGGCCGGTGAGCTGAAGAAACACAAATTCGACATTTTCTACTTGGCTACAATCTTCAGGAAACTCAACGAGTTGTCTCTCCAGATTCAAGGTAAACTGGTGACACTCATCGACTGCAAGAGCGCAGTGACCACCTTTATCGACAAGCTGGCCCTTCTCCGCAGTAATATCGTTAGGAAAGAACTTTACCAATTTAGTGAAATTAATCAAATGACGGAGACACCCACAGATGAAGATCTTCTTCGATATGGGGCTCATTTTCAGCAACTAAAAGAGGACCTTACATCGCGCTTCCAAGACCTCATCGAACTGGATGTACCTGCCTGGATCACTAACCCGTTTGGAATCGTGCTGGAAGACGTTGACGTTAAATTGCAGGAGGAGTTGGTGGAACTTCGCAACAACGAGGATTGCAAAGTCCGAATCAAAACAGGCTTCAAGAAACTCTGGCAGAACCACAGCATGGCAGGACTATACCCTACAATATGGGGAATTGTTCACAAGCTTCTTCTCACGTTTCCGACTTCATATTTAGTGGAAACCGGATTTAGTGTGGCTACATTTCTGCACTCAGACAAGAGGAAAATGCTGGACATGGTCAACAGAGGGGACTTGCGGCTTTATTTGTCTCTGCTGACTCCGCGCGTGAAAGAGCTGGTGAGCAAGCACCAACCTCAAGGATCGCATTAGTGAAGACTGCATGGGTTGGGCTCACAAATTTATTAATTTAATTTTGTTAAATAAAATTCAATATTTCAATAATAATTTTTGTTTGTATTAATTAATATTTTTAAATAAATTTAGAGGTAGAATTTATTACTTCTTGTTTTAATTACTGTGCCCAGGTTAACTAGTCCATAATCCATAGTCGTAGTCCATGACGTGTCCCTTCGCGATTTTCTGCAGTGGGCGCTGGGATCTATACAAAATCCAGTAAGTGGGCGCTAGGCGAAAAAAGGTTGAGAACCACTGGGCTAGCGTAATATTTTTGGTGTTATCATTATAAGGTGCAAACTTAGATAATTCTAGTTCACCCAGCTGCAAACGCAGATAAGATATCTTTTTATTAATAAATCAGATATTTCTGGATAATACTCCAATTTCATAAAAAAATAATAGCAAATTGTTATCAAAATTTCAAGTTTATTGATCAAGTTATAAGATCTAGGCAGTTTTTTGCGTTTTATTCAAAACTAGTTATACCTGAAATGTCTGCTTCTGCATTTAGATGCTTCAATATACACAAATTACGAATATTGGGGTTTTCCTGTGTCTGTTGAAGAAATTTAAGAACCATTTTGAGATCAACATACTTGTAAAGCTTTTAAAAAAATTTTAAATCACAGGACGATAGAACTATTATATTTATTTCATACAGCTATTACATACATGAGTCATATATTCTGTATACGAAACCCAAACGAACGGCTAATCCAGCTGCCACTAACTATAACAAATTATTAGTATGATTATTATTTATTACATATTATTATATTGAAAATTCGTACTTGGATTGTTGCAAATACGCCAAGTATAATTGCCATAGTATATGTGTGTCCACTGATGTAGTCGTAAAATACTGGCCAACATCTTTGTTGAAATGGAACACATACGCCCTCTATATATGAGCTGCAGCAACTTTCAGGTGGATTGGGCGTTGGGTCTTCCATACCGCAACATTCAAACTAAAAATTCAGAAGTATCAAATTTATAATCTTAAATAATAAATGAATACCTAGTGAACGTTGGTAGATGTGGATAGGACTGGGTTACATTTCCAACAAGAAACTATGAAATTTTGAGCAATATACTTCTCCAAAGATAAAGGAGAAAGAACAGCTTTAGTTTTGAGACAAGGCACCATTCGTGGATGGCTTATGGAAAAAAATATGTAATATGCTGTAGCTTCAGAAGAACATGTAACAAGTATGAGATAGCATTAACAACTTTAGAAAAAAATGTGAAAGAAACCAGTTAGCTTGCTGCGCATGAACCGCATCAATTTAAGAAACCACTACAGCCAAAAGTTACAACCTTTTGCCTTGAAGAAGAGGATCAGTTTTTTACGTACTTTAATAAAATGGAAAAGCGTTTGTTTAGACTGACAACTCAAGATTTGAAGAAACTTGCATGCCAATGAGTTGAACAACTTTTAAAATTGCTGAAACGGATGTGATGGGATTTATAAGACGTGTTTTCAATGCTTTTGAAAAGACTAGAATTTGGCTTTGTTCCATCAACTTATACTGATTCTGATTTTGTAGTAGCTTAAAGAATAGAGCTACCAGGCCTTGCAGAAGAAGAATGTTTAAATGTTAGCTCTTGTAGAACATAATAATGAAACACCATTAATGAAACATCATTCTCCCTTGTTAAGTTAAGTGTCGGAATGTTGTCACTTGAGAACACTAGAGAAGATTCGTAGTGACAATATTTTGGTATTTCTACACTAAACGTTGAAGTTCCAGCTACGGTTTTCGAATGTTCAAATACTAATGCAGAAAGAGAGAGAGAGAGAGAGAGAGAGGAGAGAGGGTGGGGGCAGAGAGAGAGCAAAAGAAAAATTGGTAAAGTATACAAAAAGTAAAAAAGGGACAGATTTTAGAGAAAGCATCAAAGGAGAAGAAGTGTAAGAACAGGAAGTGTGTGCGCATAATGTTGATGAAGTGTTCTTCCATACTAAGTTGAGTATTGTTATCGTTACTATTAAAAGTTTGTACATTTTTTTAAGACTAAAACCCTTTCTTTACATATTGCCCAAAATTATTTTACAACCCTATTTTACTTCATCTGGAACCTCCACCAAACCTATTGAGGGCAAGATGGGGCATTTATCAACATTATTCATATTTTCCTAAAATTTCAAGAGTACTGTTAAAAATTTAGAAACTCACCCACCAATGTTTAAAGATTACAGTAAGTATACTCAGAATATCGAATTTTAATTTACAGCCCTGTTACAGTGTTCTAAATCTTAATGTCCCCATTTTGCCCTACTGTTACATATTAAGAGAAGACTTACATTGCTTTGAATGTAATTGACGGTACTAATCCCTAATGGGCTATCATCTTGGTAAAGGTTTTGAAGTGATACGTAAAGACTTTGCTCAACAGAACCATTTTCCAACTTCATAAAGGTATAGCTGAGCCAATACATTTCTATTGCCCAAATTAATAGATACAATATAGATATCTTAAATAAAAAGGAGTTATGATAAATTCTTCTTCTTCTTTATAGTTATATTCCTAAACAAAAACTCACCGTTATTAACGTCCAGAAGTTGGTATAGCGTACACCAATACATGAGCAAAAAGTCACCACCATAATAATTGCACCGATTGCTATCATTACATACCAAGTTCCGGTTACAGTGTTATGTACATTTGCCATAGTTTCGAGGTAAACGTGAGCCGCCGTTTGGTGAATTCCTATGAAAACAATCGTCTGTCCCATTACCTTTGTAAGAAACATCAACATTTTATAACTTATTAAGTGGAACTAGTAGATGAATGAATTAACTTACACCACATAAAAAACTCAAAAGAACGAACCAAATTTCAAACGTTTCCTGAACACTTGCCATCTTTAACAAATATCTGATCAACTTATGCCTGTAAAAGAGGATGTTGCCCCCAAGAAGTTAGTAAATTAACTAAAGTAGAAGCACTATACTTTCCTTTATAAATTCTTTCCGCAGATAGATAAGATAATGTGCAAGTTACTTGTCTTACATGCAATATAAACTGATAATAATTAATTTATTAGCATTAAATATTTATGATTTAAACAACTATTGACATTTATATTTTTCACGCCCACCGTGACGTCATCAGAGTGACTTTTCTCCCAAGTGTGTGCGTTGTCGCCCGGGCGAATTTGTCTTTCAAAAAATAAACAGGCAGCGCACAGCTTACTTATGTGTTCGAATTTCGTTGGCTGCTTTTTGTGAAATTCCTGTTATTTTTACCCGTTCTTGTAGAACTAAAGAAATATAGTTTTTTTTTCAAAACTGAAACACAGTAATGATTTTGCAAGATGAGTTTTATTCTTTTTAGTTAACTTTTTAAGTTATATTTAAAATATTCTGGCGGTTTTTAAATACACTACAATGGTTATTTACTCTTGTATACACGCCTGCAAAAGTAATATATGACCTGATAAAGAGAACAATGAGCCCAATCTTTCTTTTCATCAATTTCCGAAAGAAACATATTGGAGGTTACAGTTAGGGTTGCCACCTGGCCGGTTTTCCACCGGGCCGGTTTTCTACTAACAAAGCCGGGTGCCGGTTAGCCTCCAAAAAAGGCCGGTTTTCTTACAATCTCAATAGATACTTCACCGAATTTGGAAAAGCTGCTAGGAGCAATAATGAAATCGCTCAAGAAACCACAACACGGTCTGCCATCTATTGATGGGTAGCCGCATTTATTGTTTATTTATTAATTTCTACATTACACTACAAGATGGCAGATTCGTTGCGAATTTTTGGCCTATTTTCCAGGGATTTACCGAGTTATATATCTTTGTGAACGGCGCGGTGTTGCGTTCTTATTTTTTAGTTTAGTTGATTTATACGTTCGTTGTGGTTGTGTGTTGTTAATTCAGTAATAAATCTAAATAATCGTAAAGTATGAGCGATGAGGGTGAAGCAGAAACACCAAATACACCACCAAAGAAAAAAGTTAAGACAAGAAACTGCCAATTTAATAAAGACTGGCTTGAAAATCCTAATTACCACAAGTGGCTAGCAAATGATAAGGATGTTAATATGGCCAGATGTACTATGTGTAAAATTACATTCAACGTTAAATACGACGGCGTCAAAGCTGTAAAATCCCATAGTGGCACCGCAAGGCATTTAAATTTGGAAAAAGCTAGCAAGATGTGTGACGTTATGACAAAATTTTTTGCTCCCAAGGATTCGAAAGAATCCCATTTAGTCACCATGGCTGAAATATCAAAAACGTTTCATTGCGTAAAACATGGTCTTAGCTACCTTTCAACTGATTGTGGTAAGTAAAGACTAATTTGATCATTTAAATAATGCTCAATAAATATGATTCAATTTGATTAAAAGTTAATAAGCCTTATTTATGATGTACAATGAAACTTTTGCGACTGATATTTCTTTCAGGTAATAAGCTTGATGGACAGATTTACCGAGATTCAGCTATAGCTACCAAAACTCATCTGGGACGAACCAAAATGGAAGCCATCGCGCGCAACGTGCTAGCACCCTATTCATTGGAATTAATAACTAGAAAGCTAAAAGAAAAAAACATTCCTTTTTCGATAGCTACCGACGCCTCCAACAAAGGTAGTAGAAAGTTTATTCCTCTTGCTGTTCGTTTTTTTGACCCAAATGAAGGAATTCAGGATTGTTTGCTTGATTTTTACGAAGAGGCTGATGAAAGCTCTGAGTCAATTACAAATAGTATATTGAATGCTTTGCAACAACTGCAACTTGATATTGCCAATGTAACTGCATATGGAGGTGATAATGCATCCGTCAACTATGGAAAACATTGCTCTGTTTACCAAAAACTCACACAAATAAAACCAAAGATAATCAAAGCTAATTGTAACTGCCACATATTACACAATGCAGCCAAGCACTCTCTTAAATTATTGAGTTTTGATGTAGAGTCTTTGGTATTAAAGGTTTTCAATTCTTTTAATTGTAGCGCCAAAAACGTGGCAAATCTCAAGGAGTGCTTTCAGTTTGTTCAGCAGGAGTATCATCAAGTATTAAGACACATACCGGTGCGATGGTTAAGCTTTTTTCAAGCTCTCGATCGCTTGTTATTGAATTGGAATGCCATAAAAGCTTATTTCTTGCAACAAGGGGCAGAAAATTGTGATCGTATCATATGGAAATTTGTAGGAGACCAAGAAGACCAACTATCAGATCAACCAACTTTTGCTGAATGCTACATTTATTTTGTCCATCATGTTCTATTTATTTTCCAATCTTCAATTAAAACACTGGAGCAATCCCATTTGGTTATTACGGATGTATATGAAATTATGTCCGGTTTAAGAGACAAATTAAAGAGACGGAAAGAGGATTTATTTTTTGGCTTCAAAACAAATCAGGCTTTAGCGAACTTTACAAGCAACCTTAAATTAAAGTTTCAAGAGGAAGCAGTTCAAGTCTACAATCGAGCAATAGAATACTTAGAAAAATGGTTTGATTTTGAAAACAATGTGTTTCTGTTATTTAAATCATTAAATTTGAAAGGCCGCATTCCAGAACTGAATGAGGTAATCTTAATTGCATCGCACATTGGCATGGATCTTCAAGATGCCGATGGCGATAGTCTTTATGAAGAATTATCTTTGCTCCAAAATGCATCTCCTTCTTTCATTAATCAAGATATTTCTGTTGCGGAGAAATGGTGTATCTTTTTTAAGCGAGTGGAAGTTCCAATTTTAAGAAATGTAGTTCAGATGGTTTTATCTGTTCCTTGTAGCAATGCTTATGTGGAAAGGATTTTCAGCATCATGAATCAGCTATGGAATGATGACAGAAACAAATTGTCAGTTGAAATGGTAAAAGCAGAACTTTGCATTCGTTCTAACATCCAGCTCTCTTGTTCGGAATTTTATTCATCATTAAGTGACAAAGCAGAACTTATTAAATCAGCAAAATCAAACACCAAATACCATTTCAAATTTTAAACAGATGTAATGTTTACCTATTTGTATTTTTTAGAAATAAAGTTTTACTTTCTTATTTTAAAATTTTAATTACCATTTACTTTTGAAAAATCGAATTTATTACTCGCATACTTTGGGTTCCCATAAAAAATATTTATTGATAAATTTTGACAAAATTGGGGCGTGGTCCCAAGAATTTTTCGTCTGTCTCGCGATAATTGCGGCGCTTTTCATTAAATCACCCCAAAGGCCGGTTTCCTGTAATCAGAAAGGTGGCAACCCTAGTTACAGTGGATCGAGGCAATCACGCGAGATCAGTTAGAAAACAATATTTTACCAAAGAACTACGATGCCGCAAGGGTACCTTGAAATTATTCATAAATTGTCTAATAAGTAAATTGTTTGTTTCAGATTTTCTCTAAACATTTCATTACGACAGATTTTTTATGGCTGGAATGAGAAAGAACATTCGGAAAACTAAAGTGCCAACCATTTTCCCCTGGACCATCGATAAAACTATAACGAGTAATCCTACCAATAATGTCCCGGACCCCATGTTTGTAAATGTAAGTGTTCTTTATTGTATAGTAGAGAGAATAATTTTTATGTTTTAGGTTCTCATAAACCAACCTGAAGTAGATACTGCGCAGTTGTATGACGTATGACGTAAAGGATGAAGTGTTAAAATATTATAAATGTATTAAAAAAAAGACTGTCCTGTCGAGGAGTTCGGCAACAATTACAAACGTCAGGAAGAAAGATGTCCTTATCAGAGCAAAATCATCCAAACGACAGCGAAAATATTCGAAGAAATATATATATATATATGTATATACAGGGTGATTCTTAATATATGCGACAAACTTCAGGAGCTGATTCCTGGGGTTATTTTGATCATAAAAGTTCATAAGAACATATGTCCAAAACCGCTTAGTTCAGAAGTTATACAATGTCTAATAGAAAGTTAAAATAATAAATGGTGTTATTATAAATTAACAAAATAATCAGTAAAACAAAATTAAGTTCAGAAGTTATACAATGTTTAATAGAAAGTTAAAATAATAAATGGTTTTATTATAAATTAACAAAATAATTAGTAAAACAAAATTAACTTATAGAATCTGTTGAAAATGACCGCTCCCAACTGTAATACAAGCTCGTAAACAAGTCTGTGCCTGTTTCTCTAATATGCGTAGTGGTCGCGTTGTCGATGCTAATCAGTTGGTGTTTACCAGTTGCTCAAGAAGCACGTGTTGTGATTATGTACTGTATTTTGAAATTGTTTATTTGTCATTTCAATATTTGTCAATATTGTCAGTGTATTCATTCAGTTTTTGCCAGTTTCTGTTTTCTAAAATGAATTATACGAATGCTGAGATGTGTGATATGCATTTCGTTTACGGTCTTGCCAATGGAAATGCGCGTGCAGCTAGACGTCTTTATGCAGAACGATACCCGAACCGTATCATACCGCATCATTCCATGTTTGCCCGTCTTCATCAACGTCTTAGTGAACGGGAAGTTTTAAAAAACGGACGACTGATAGCGGGCCCCCATCTACAGTGAGAACTCCCCAAGTTGAAGAAATGGTATTAAATGAAATTGAGGAACATCCTACAACAAGCACCAGAAAAATTCCGTTTGATTTAAACATTAGTCAGGCCACAGTTTGGAGAATATTGAAAGATCAACTGTTGTATCCATATCACATTCAACGGGTGCAGGCTCTATTGCCAGCAGATTTTCCACAAAGATTAGCTTTTTGTCAATGAATGCAACACGAAGTCGTACAAAATCCTAACCATTTGGCTCAAATATTCTTCACCGACGAGGCTACTTTCTCTAGAAACGCGATTATTAATTTTCATAATAATCACATATGGGCTGAAGAAAATCCGCGAGAAATAATGAATGCCCGTCATCAACATCAATTCTCTGTCAATGTGTGGGCCGGAATTGTTGCAGATCACTTGTTAGGTCCACATTTTTTACCGATGCAGTTAAATGGCGAGGTATACCGCAATTTTCTTGAAGAAGAGTTACCACTACTGCTGGAAGAAGTTCCGTTGCAGTTAAGATTACAAATGTATTTTATGCATGACGGTGCTCCAGCGCATTTTAGTTTACTTGCTCGCGAGTTTCTGGACAGTACGTATCCAAATCGGTGGATAGGACGGGGAGGTCCACAACCGTGGCCTCCTCGGTCTCCAGACTTAAATTCATTAAACTTTTTTCTCTGGGGCCACCTTAAATCATTAGTTTACACGACTCCCATGAAAAATGTCGATGAACTAAGAAATCGTATTATAGCAGCTTTTGAAACAATTCGAAATACCCCTGGTATTTTCGAACGGACTCGCCAGTCAATACGACGGAGGATAGCAGCTTGTAGTACAGTTGGGGGCGATCAATTTCAACAGTTACTATAAGTTAATTTTGTTTAACTAATTATTTTTTTAATTTATAATAAAACCATTTATTATTTTAACTTTCTATTAAACATTGTATAACTTCTGAACTAAGCGGTTTTGGACATATGTTCTTATGAACTTTTATGATCAAAATAACCCCAGAAATCAGTTCCTAAAGTTTGTCGCATATATTAAGAATCACCCTGTATATATATTATAACAATATTTATATACTAAAATCATGTGTAGATAGTACATATTCATATATTTAATATTATAGTAACTCGAAACTAGGCAACTTGAGATACACAAATTACTATAGAATTATTCAATCTTAAGTAAGAGATTTAAATGTCTAAGAAATTATAAAAATAAAAATCAGAAGTTAATAAATTCCAAAAAATTAAGGGAAAATGGAATAATAACAACATGTAAACAATATTAGAAAAACAGTTTATTAGTAACTCGAAATTAGGCAACTTAATATATAAATCGAAAATTGGAAAGAAAAATCAAAATTGTATATTAGTGGGCAATGTGAGAAAAAACAAATGGGAGATTAAAAATAATTCTGATAGAGAAAAGACGCCGAAAAGAACGCTCTTGAAAAAGAAGTTTAAAACACTTATAAAGTAAGATAATTATTAAATACCTGAGTGAGAATATAAAGTTATAAAATTTCCTACGATAATTATGAAAAATTAGTACCATCGTGTGAAATTAGAGTAATATCCATAGAGAAAATTGTACTTCAACATCTAGAACAGAATATATAATACAACCAGATCCGCAACATAGGAAGAATTGGCCACTAAAAACACAACAAAAAGTTTAATCTCGAGTTAAGTAATTAAAAATATACATATATTTATTATATTGAGAGTTTAAATTTCAGATTTATTAGAAATCATAAAAAAAGAGACAATCATTATAGTTAACTTAATCTTAAGTACATTGATATTGTAAGAATTGTTCTATTTTAATATTAGTCTCAAGTTAAATACAATTCGAAGTTGCATAAAGAAGTTTATTTACATATAATAATTAATGAATCATTTCAATGAATATCAAATTGTATGAACTGAAGTTTATTTAATTTTAAAATTATATACATACCTGTATGGATTATTTGTTCCAGTTGTTTCAGTATAAACAATTTGCCAATATTTAAAATGTTTACCAACAGTTTAGTAGTAATGTTGTATTTGATAACCCAATTATTTTGATCACTATATTTATTTCAATATATGTATTTTATGAACTTCATAGTTGTTTTCTTTATACGAAGATAATCTTCTACAATAAGAACTATAACACCCCTGAAATACTATTTGAAGTCTCAGTAAAGCTGAGCTAATAACAACATTGTAAGAATATTTATGCCCGAAAAAAATAAACATAACCAAATTTAATACGTATATTCATAATTTTTCCCACGTAATTCTTTTAAATCCTACTATGAATGTAGGTAAGAATCATATTCATGATAATTTTAAATACAGTGAGGTAAAATAAATATAGTACAACTTAGAATTATATTTGAAATTTAGTTTGTAAATTTAAAATCATACATTTTAGAATAAATAAAGTAGTAATTAACTAGCTAATACCCTATTTAAAATACAACGGCTATATATATACCGATAGGTCCAGCTCGCGACAGGCCATACATAGGCAACAATATACGTATGGAACGTGCTATGTGGCAACGTGTGTACGATACCACTCCTCGTGCTCCTATTTTGAGTGACTTCCTTAAAATTTGAATTTATTTTGTAGAATTATTGATTTTTTTACTTTTATCTTTTAGAAAACGTTATTGTTTTTTTATTACTTAAAATTACTTTTCCGTAGCAGCTAAGAATACAATAATAATAATAACTTGGACCTTATTATGTCTGAAACAAATGGGCAAATTACGTATACAGAACGAATATGCAAACGACTATATCCTTGCGCGGTTTAAGTCTTACTAAATTCTTAACTGCAATGTGCTGCTGCTGCGGGTAGAGGGGTTTCGGTGGGGGTTTCGGTGTTGCCACTCATTGCTGACTATGGCCCGTTCCGAGCTGGACCTATCGGTATATATATATATAAAATATGTGTTTTTTTCATGGGTTAATTGGGTATAATAATGTACACAGTTAAAAATATACGCTCAACTGTGTACATTATTATACCCAATTAACCCAAGAAAAAACAACCAAAAATTGTAATTGTACTATATATATATATATGTTCTCTTTCAGGTTTCCGCGGGTAGTAGTATGTGTTGTCACTGGATTCCGGGTTTTCTTCCGCGTTTCCACTGCTTGGTCTTTGGAAAGACCAATGCTGGTTTCTTGACGACGTTTCGGCAAAATCACACTTGCCATCTTCAGGTCTGCGATAACTGTCTGTTTCTGCATCTTGTTATTCGTGAACTTTTAAAGTTTAAACTTCCAGAATCGAGATTACTAGTACAATTTACAACACAGCACGTTGTCAACGTCTTTTCTTAAGGAACACTTATAAAAGAACCAAAATAAGTAAAAACACGTTTATTTTCGACATCCAAGTAAACCACAATCAATTCAATTAATATTCACATTATTGTAGAATAGAAATATGTATTACGTGAAAGTGGATAAATATATGGATAAAGGAACATTATAGAAGCTTATTTGGATTAGTTCCAGTACAGATCCTGATTTATTGTTTTATTCAGTATTTAATATTTTTGTATTATCAAAATTGAAATTATGTTCTAAATTTTGAAAATGTTGTTTTTAAGGAATATTTATATTCTTTTAATCTTTCATCTAAATATTGCATAAAATGTATATCTTTTTACAAACATTACAAGAAATATAATATGAACTGTGTTTTTTTTCTGTTAAATGGTGTTTTAGATTTAATATTAATAAATGTAATGTAAATTATTATGATTTCCATTTGCGACTATTTTATTAAATTTATTAAATATTTTTGTTAATTGCTCTGATAATTTGGGCACATAAGGAATCGATAAATATTTTGATTAATTTACTGTTGTTGGTTGTAATATTTATAAATTCTTTTTTTATTAAGTTGAGAGGGAAATTATTATTTGTAAGAGCTTTTGTATAATTTCGAATACTTGTTTTCTAAATTTAGGGCTAGTCAATTTAATTATTTTTTTTTGAAGAGATATGATTGTATTGTCTATATTCAGTTACGTATATTTATAAGTTTCAATATGTAATCACGCTGCATTGAAAATTACCTCTCAAAATAATACATGTCAAAAAAGATATGCCCAAAAAAACGATAGTAATTATAAGCACTTAACTCTCATTTTCGCAAACAAAAATAATGTAATTACTAATATGTTTTTCTAATTGAATACAGATCTGATGAAGATATCAATCATGGCCGAAACGTCACTAACTTAAAATAGTGATTTCTTCGTAATTTTTATAAATCCTAATTTTGCCATACCGGCAGTAAGTTATATTATTCCATACATCATTGACGTACGCTGAACTTTTTAATTTGAGTTAATGCGGCAATTTAATTCATACGGAATTATGAGATTTCTTATTAGATTTTGCCACATATATAGCTAGACTAGCTCCCAGTAGCTAAAAAAGAAAAAAACGTTTGTGTCATCAGTATAAACGTTACTGAAATTCATACTTCAATTGCCGCGAAAATTCCAATCACAATTGCTACTGCATTTGTGCGTGATCTAACCAGATCGTAAAGTGCTGGCCAACATCCTTGCTCAAATTGGCAACTTCTGGGAATAATTGGTTTAGGTCTGAACATTGGAACAGTTACTTTGTATATTGAAACATCCAAACCACAACATCTAAACTGAATTTTAAAAAAAGTCGCGAATTAGTGTAAGCATTTAATAAATAGTATACAGTATAAAAAGCACGTTTATTTGTTCAATAAGTACTTACGTTTTCTTGAATGTAATCGATAGTTTCAGTTGATAGTTCGTACTTAGATTCGAAAATTCTTACAAGGCCAACGCGGAGGTTTTGCTCGAGCCTGGAATTATTTCCTAATTGCATGAAAATATAACTGATCCAAGAGATTTGTAATATCCAAATTAGTAGTAAAGCAATGGCGTACTAAAAATAAAAAAATAATTAATAATATTAATGAGCAATATTTAATTATTTAATTACAAATTTTTTAACTCCTATACAATTAGTACTCACAACCCGAAACTGCCGTATTTGTGCTCTAACGATTAAGCTATGCAGGATATGTACCTTGCATATGTTTTTGTTATAGAATTTCGTTAGTTATTATTATCAATGTTGATTGGAAAGTTTTAATTTTAAATAATTCTTTTGTAATCAGAAAAATGCTTCATTTCATAAAGTAAAATATAATTTAACACTATACGGAATCAACCGGTGAGGTTTCATCAAACTACTAAATTGATAAAATCAAAAAATTTAATTCAAATATTAGAAATTTGCGTGATCAGCGTTATGACAATGCTGCGAACATGAAAGGGAAAAAAATGTTTACAACGACATATCTTTAGGGTATTCTTTACTCCGTGTGCGCGCATTCTCTCAATTTAGTCGTTAACGACGCGCGACGGTGTGAAAATTAATGGGTGAATGTTTAGGAAAATACTTACATTAAAACTTTTACTGTAAAAACATTATTAGAAATATGCCCGGTGAGAATATGGTAATTAATTAGAAAGAAAAACTCGTTTCACAAAAATATATATGATTTATTTCATAAACTAAATGTACATTTCGTTTGCCAAGCAAACATCATCGGTAGTATACAGATTTATTAATAATTAATAATTGCAATAAAGTGTATATTGGACAAACAAAAAGAAACGCAGAAATTAGGGCATCAGAACATTTGTATCATTTGAAAAATCACAATTGTGATAAATCAGCTTTAGCGTATCATTTTGTAAACACAGGACATACATTTTCAATCGATAATGTACAAGTTATCAAAAGAACTAGATGTAAAAATTTAAATATGTGGGAAAGTATTTATATGAAGAAATTTAAAAATAACTTATTAAACACAGATGTTTCTCCACTTAGTCAGAGTTTCCTAGAATTCATACCACCCTTACACATTCAGTAAACACCCACCATAGTTTTACAATATTACTGTAATAAAAGTACGGTTAGATTTATAGAGGTCTTAACTTACTACAATAAGAAGGTTTGTCACTGCAAACGTTCGAACATATATATAATGTAAAAACACGAATAAATCTATATACTGCCGATGATGTTTGCTTGGCAAACGAAATGTACATTTAGTTTATGAAATAAATCATATATATTTTTGTGAAACGAGTTTTTCTTTCTAATTAATTGTTTAAAATTCACAAGTGCTCAATTATCAAGATGAGAATATGGTACTTATGAACTTGAACTATTGCGATATCAAATTGGTGAAACTGCGAATGGCTTATTTGAGTTACAGGAAAATAATAAGATGGACAATCGCACTTGACATCAGGCGTAACAAAATTAAAAATGTACTCATTGTGGGTTCTTTAGTACTTCGATATGGTTTACTAGATCGTATAAATATCGCATAAAGGCACAAAAATATATTAAATTTCGAGTCGATATTCCTGGAGTTGTAACTCTCGGCCATGGCAGCCGCATTCTCGTCGGTACGCACCGTATGGCACGATAGGGTCCTTTAGCACGAACTTTTTGCACACTTGTGTACAGCAGGCGTGGTAGTTGCTTCATTTCGGTCAAAACTTCTTTTCAATAACGCACTATTTGGGCAACACAGCACTCACTTTAGAAATAAGTTTGCAATTTTTACCAGCTATGTGTATAAAGAACATTCTGTAAAATTTTCACTTGTTTTCATTCAGTCCCTTTTTAGATATTGACCTGAGAAGATTGATGTTAAAAGATTTTCGGCCATTTTTGAAAAGCTCTAGAAAAAAAAAGGAATGCATTCTCGGGACTAAAACTTATACTGCAGATAGTTATGAAAGCAATCAACACAGCAGTAACAGATTATTAGTGAATCTCTCTTCTTTCATAAAAATTTACGGTCTTAAAAGGTAACGATCGATAATTTTTTTCGGAGTTTTATAGACAGAGTTTGACAGACTTTCTGGCAGGATAGAAAAATGAAAAAAAAGTATTCATGAAGTTCATTTCATGCTGAACACACTGGTTCTTGAATTAATCTGATATCTTTTAAAATAGCCTGGAAATTGTACTTTCCGCAAACCACGTTTTCTTAAAAATTCGCCCAACCGCAATTTTAAAAATTGCTGCCAGAAAAAAACTATCGCTTATAAAAAATTTTCAAACAGTGTTTTGTGATTGTCTACCTATAGGGAACTCGCAATAAAAAAATCAGGAAAATAAAAAATGTCGAGCAACAAATTTTATTTATATTGGGTGATTTGGAATGAATTGATCCAAGTATATTAATTGTATCTGATCAAACAATTTGATATGGTGGTTGGCTATGAATTTCGGATGTTTTTTTTATATTTCTATTATTGGGGAATTTGATAGCACTCAATAAATCTTGTTATTAAATTTGAATGTGTATGTGTTTGGTTTTGCTAATTATTTCACCTGGGGTTTCATAAATAGACTTGTCCCGAGTTTATATATCAGTTGATGGGCAGTATAGTTAATCCGGGGCTGGCGCCTTTAAACAATAAGACCTTCGACTTGTTTAGTGCTCGAACCCATGCTTCACGACTTGTTAGCGGCAGTACTGACCATCAGATTCTACAGCAACCTTGGGAAGAATGAAAGGTAAGACCTTAAGTGTGATATAAGATGGCGATTAATTAAGAGACAAGCGTCTCTTAAAGTATCGAATTCTGCGACTCTGTTAAATTTGAAGTTAGAAGGTTAGTTACTGTGGTGGCGTCATACTTCCTACCTCCTCTATAATTTTGTTCAGAGTCACTATATGGCCTTCTAGACCATATATTTTATTTTAGAGCGGAGAAGGTAGCAATATATTTTTAATTGTATACTTATTATACACTCAATATTATAAGAATAAATGTCTGTCTTCGATATTTGATTTTTTTTATTCAAGTCACCAAATTAACAAGTATCTATGATTCTATCACCTTGGACTATATTTCAATCCTATTCTGTTTGTAACAATTTTGCATCACATCTAAGGCAAATTTCCTAATCCCGTTTGTAATAAAATAAATTCATGTACTTGTATATTAATGTGCTTGTGTAAGATTTACAATTTATTAATCCTTAACAATCATAAATATATTATTAATACTCATTCTTAAACCAATCTACAAGCAACATATTTTGTAACAAATAACTTGTATAATAGAAGTGTTAATATAACACTATAGAACCCAAACTGGAGCCGTCAATAGGATTAAGCTAAACTATAAAATGCCATCCTAAGTAACTGTGAATGCGTTTTCTCTTTTATTTAAGCTTTGTGTAGGAGTTTATTAAAAAACGTGGGGAAATATCGAGGAAATATGTACATATTTGACATTTAACAAATATTTTGATAATGAAAAATTTTTATTAGCTAAAAGGTATGCCTTTCGCAATTCAACCAGTCTACCTTATTCGTTTAATATATCTGGTTTTGTCAGATATGAATTTAATTTAGTTGTTAATGCTGCAAAACTTTTTGAACATCCCTTACTGATTCGGCTGTTGCAGCGTTTTGTACATGATGCATCTGCCTGCGACGTTTACCTCGCTTACCGCATAGCGCCGCCACTAATGAAGCATACTGGAGGAAAGTTAACATGCGCAGATTTATGCAAATTAAAGAACTGCATTAACTCTCTTGATTATACTTTAAACTGCGAACTAATTTTATTCACAGTCCAAAGCAAAATGTTAATATTTTTATTGCATATCAAAGAACTGCATTACCATGTTTTGATTATACTTTATACTTTAGACTTACCGTCATAAGTAAGCAGGAATTCCCACGCAAAGTACCATAACATCCGAAAACTGCTGTCGCAAAAACTATGATTCCCATTGATATCAACAGAGGCGGTGTTAAACTAACAACACTGTGTACGCTTTCCATATTTCTGAGAAAATCACTTAAATTTAAGTTGTAAGATAGTCCAATCATCACTGTTGCAAAACCTATTAACTGTAGAAGAAACATCGAGATTTTACTGTAGCAAATGAGTTAGAAGAGTTTAGTAGAAAATTACTGCACTTACCACGCATATTATATTAAAGAAACACAACAAATGTATTGAAAAACTTTTGCCGCTCTTCATTTTTCAAAGGAAATCTGTTTTTACTATTAGCATGGACTATAAAATTTAAACTGTGATCATGAATATGGTGTTTTATTTTGTAAATAATTCCTCCGGTTAGATAAGATTAGCGATAGATATCTCGCTTATAATAAACAACAATAGAAATTGATAAGTTCAATATTTAAATGAGATTTAATTTCTTATTCTTGATTTATCGGCGATCTGATAAAAAGTTTCCTGAAAGATCGAAAGTAACAGATATTTCGCAATTTTAACAGCGGAATTAAAAAACATTGTAGTGCCGCAAGGTTCAATACTTAAACCTGCACTGTTTGTAATTTATATAAGCCTTATTATTTATCGCTCCTGAAAAAGCTACATAATGAAGCGATTATTTACATTTATGATGTAGTGCTCGATTTGTTCTAGCAAACAAAATTAGTACAGCTCTATGGCATACAGACCTATATTAATATTATAAAAACGTGAACTTTGTGTGTACACTATTCAACGGGATTTTGTAAATTTTTTGACCACTGTATTGTACAGGGTTGTTCATTATAAATTACCCATTCTCTACCATCGTTATTATTACATATACAAAAAATGTTTCAAATAAAAGTTGTGTGGCTGTGACTGAATTTTATTTGCATGCTATCAAACACACAGTGGTGTGCAGATACAACGGTATAATACCAGTATCTTAAACCGTTTTCGAGTTATTGAATGTCGAATATCGTAGTTACTGTACTATGGAAAAGTTAACATTGTAAAAGTAAGCTATGAAAATGACAACTGATGCTTGTGATAAATGACATTTCCTTAATGAAATAGTCAAAATGGTTTAGAGTGAGGATAAAAAAGTGCAAATATTTAGAAAAAAATAAATATTTATTTATGAAATTTATATACAAATAATTAATAAATTATAAAAGTTGTTCTATATATCCACCATTATTTTCAATGCATAATTGATAACCCTTCTTAAATTTATGAATTTATTGGAAATGGGTTTATTATTGACATTTAGATTATTTAATCGGAAATGTAATTTGATATATTTTTAGCGTTGTGGTATGTACATGAATGTATATGAGACACATTTAGCCTGAGTTGTTATTTCTAGCCTGTGTTGTTACCAGAGCTGGGCGATAAGGATTACTATTACCACATGATTACGATTGCAGTAATTCTTATATAAAAAAAATATGATTACATTTAATCTAAGTTCGTTCGATGAACGATTACATTAATTGTAATTCCGTTTTTCTTGCATAGCATACATTATTCACAATATTCAATATTAGCTTTCAATAATACTAATTTATCGAAGGAAAAATCGGATTGAGCATGACAACGTGGAGTATTTATAATACCAGCAAAAGAAAATAATCTTTCTACCGGTGCCGACGAAGTTAGTGGCGTGTTGAACTTCAAGGAAGCTTTCTTCAGCAACGGATATTTTGTAACAATTTCTAAACTAGTATCAGCATCGTTCAAATATTTAAAATTCGATTCCTGGCCCTGGTTGGGATGTTTTACTTTTTAATACCTACATAGTACATGGAAGTATTATGATGACAAAAATTTTCGACCTCGATATTTTCTCTCTCTCGCTCTCTCTCTCTCTCTCTCTCTCTCTCTCTCTCTCTCTCTCTCTCTCTCTCTCTCTCTCTCTCTCTCTCTCTCTCTCTCTCTCTCTGTGTGTGTGTGTGTGTGTGTGTCTGTCTGTATCCACCCAACCCCTAGGGTAGGTTGGGTTGGGATTTTGTTAAGGTCGAGTTGGATTGGGTTTTATTTAAGGTTGTGTTTTGTTCAGGTTGGGTTGGGTTGAGTTTAGTTTGTCCTGTTTCACACATTGAATAAAACGTTGAAGGAATATTGATGCTGAATATCTTTTGTATAAACAAATTTTTAAAATTTGGCCGGAAGTAACACTTCTACTTTTATAGAATAACGCATTTAGAGCTGAATTCTTAAAATTCTATAATTTGAAACGCTCATACGTATAAAAAAATCATGCGGTAGCCACACCTCATTTTTTTTAAATTTCTGATGTGTTTTAAAAACTTTTTTGTTTTTTTTTCTTATTCTTATTCGGATAATTATTGCTTTCATATATAACGCGTACCAGTTTAATTGGGCCGCGTTTAGCTCTCCGATATTTATTGAACAACTTCGATTACGATTACTTAGAAAATCGTTATTTACAAAGTATCTGGTTTAGATTAAGTTCCATCGATTAACGATAACAGCAATCCTGATTTCAAACATTTTTGATTTGCGATTAAGACAATCGTAATCCAAGCCGCAATCAATTACACCTGTAATCCATATCGCCCAGCTCTGGTTGTTACCATGCGTAATCTTAATAAATGTTACCATTATCGAAGTGTATTGAACCTATTTGTTAATGTGTTTTTTTTTGTTAAAAGCAGTTTATTGTATAACTAATTTACCTTATTTGTAATAAACTATAAAATCATTGATTTCTAATATAATTATTACCTAAACTTATACAAAGGTATTTTATTGTATTACACCAAATGATGCTCTAGGAAGCTGTTAATTTATTATCTCTTTTACACAAATCGCCCGGGGAGAAGAATTGAACTAGCAGGTAAACAAATCAGTTTATTTTATTTTATTCTATAATTCTATATTATTATTAACCTAAATTTCAGATACCAGTTCCTTTACAATATGGCTTCCAACTTTTGGGGCTTTCACTAATTCAGTTTTATTTCATTTATTATCAATTTAATTTTGTAAGGGTATTTTAAGGGTGTTCCTTTACATTATGGTGCCCAACTTTGGGGCATTTCACCACCTTTACAATAGTTATCATTTTTACAGCATACTTTTTTTTAGCTTTATCATAGTACAGCAACTACGATATTCGATATTTAATAACTCGAAAACGGTTTAAGATACCGGTATCATATGGTATATTTTTGAAAGTATAAAAGAAAGACCATTATAAAAGTGTATATAGTATTCCATTTAAAAAGGAATATGTTTTTATACCGTTGTATTTGCATGCCATTGTGTTTTTGATGGCATGCAAATAAAATTCAGTCACAACTACACAACTTATACTTGAAATTTTTTTTTTATATGCAATATTAACGATGATAAAGGGTCGATAATTTAAAATGAATATCCCTTTACATTTCTTGCTCATAGACACAGGCTTTATTTTTTTTTATAACTATTAAATGAACACAATAAAAGTCAAAAATTGCTATAGGGTCTTAAGCTGTAACTTTTTGAGGAGCAAAGAATGAAAGTAAAAAAAAACACAAGTGGACAGAAAAAAAAATTAATAATTATCAAATATATAGAAAAACATGTCTTGACTAAATACGTAAACTACAAAAAAATCAAAATTTGCGAAAAATAACCATTTTTTTCTCTAAATATGGGTGGTACGATGCATGTACCACCAAACTATAGGAACATTTAAATATTATGCGTTGTGGTAAGTTTGGAAATATGATTTTTCGTTTCCCAAACATAGAGAAACGTGGCATATAGAACAAATCCACTCCGCCACTTCAGAACAATTTTCAACCTCCCTATAGAACCGATCCATATTCATATCAACCAGTCTAAAGGGTAGTTCATCTTCTTTTAGTTTCAACATTTTCCTGAAATAAATAAACACTAAAATTTCCGGACGGTGGGACAAAAAGGATACCACCAAATATTGTTGATATTAGGGGTAAAACCGAAAAAATATTTTAATCATCAGCTCAGCAATACTCAACGAGTTAAAATTACCTCTTCTTCTTTGGCTTTGAAACTGGCATTTATTTTTAACGGAAAAGAAATTAAAGAAAACAGAATATCTTACAACCCATTTTGTGCAAAATTTATACGCAATAAAATATAATACTTACTATTCCAATAAGTAAGGTAAAAAATATTTAAATTATAAATTAAGTATTTAAAATTATATACATATTGCCGTGATCCCTATATTGGTTAGGCATTATAAAATAACTAGATAATTAAGTAATAGAATAAGCAAATAATTTTTAGTAGTACCTAAGTATAATTATTGAAAAATGAATTATGAGTTGCATAACCGCAACGGCGTAACATTATGATGATAGGTATATGGTAATTGAAATTGTAATAAAATGTATATGAAAGGTATAAACATAAACACGAAAATAAAATTCATGTATTCTATATTTATAGAAACGAGGAGCACAAGATGCATTTTCAGTACACAAAGGCCGAACCAGACTTTTTGCATTGTGTAAGACTGGCACTAAATATATTAAGAAATGAACCACTATTCAAGCTTAATAATGTCTTAAAATAAATAACAGAGAGAGAGTGATGATGAAAGATGGAACAGTGAAAAGAGTTAGTCATTTGAATGCTGTAAAATTGTATGAGAAGGGTGAAATTAGACATTCACGACATGAAAACATCTTTCATCATGAATAGACGTAAGAAATAAAATAAGTTTATAAAAGATTGTTATCTGTTAGACATTTTATGGTCACACTTAACAATACTATAAATACCTGACACTTATATCTAAGAATAATTTTAAAAAGGAATATGTAAAAAGGTGTTTTTTTATTCGACACGATATAATAAAGCAAAAACTTCAGAAATAGCAGGTTAAATCCGGTTTAATCAACAATTATAAATAGTTAACTGACGTTTTGCTACCACAAGAATAGAATAGGACCTAAGATGAGCTTCAACTAATAATCTATTGTAATTGCCTTGATATATATATAAATACAATCAGTGAATTTATCCAGAACTAACATATTTCTTGTTATAATTTAATATACATATAACTACACCAGCTCCCAACAACTAAAAGAAAATATTTTGTTAACATCAAAGTTGACATACCTATTTTTATATTCTTTAAAGACATACCTTCATTGCCGCCAGACTACCAACTACAGTTACCATTGCATACGTGCTTCCACTAATGAAATCATAAAATTCTGGCCAACAGCCATGTTTAAATGGAACGCAAACATTATGCACAAATGTGCTACAACAGCTGCTATGTAGTCTTTCTTCGTGATGTGGGCCATTCATACCGCAACATTTCATCTGAAATTTAAAAACTACCAAAACAAAATCATAATTATAATGATGCCTAACTCAAAATTAACGATGTTTATAACATTTTATGCTGATAAGAGTAGGCTCATTGGAATTTTCAGATTCCTCTAGCTACCACATCTACCTTTATTATACGTATATACATTCAATCCCCTCCAAAAAAATTCAAATTGAACCAATATCGATCAAGTTTGTTCATAACTCTTTATAAAATACTTACATTTGTTTGAATGTAATTAATTGTATCATCTCCGTATGCATTGTCATTTTCGTAAACTCTTTGAAGAGATCGGTATAGATTCTTCCCTAGATTAGAATCATCTTCCAATTGTACGAAGACGTAGCTGATCCAAGAGATTTGCAATACCTAGATTAGTATCAACATGATAGCGTACTAAAAGTAAAACAAAATCAAGTTCTTCCCCGAACATTTTTCTCGGAGAATTACCATACAAAGTACAAAGTTTATAAATAAAGCTCGACGTTTTCCGCAGTCTCCAAAGAGCTACAAAAGTGTTCACTGTGAAAGAGTATAGTGCGATTGTTCAAAAGTTTAATGAAGTGGAAATTGAAATCAACGTTATTTATTAAATACTAAGTGACCGATTATTAGTCTTGAAAATATGGCTCCTCCGAGAAGTAACATTTGGAATTTAGCAGTATTTGGAAATTGCTCCAAATACTGCTAAATGCAGTCTGTGTGCTAAGGTACTGAAAACTTCGGGCAATACAACAAATTTAAAAACACATTTCAAACAAAAACATTCCTCCGTTCTACAACATTTAACTGAGGAGGAAAAGAAGGCTGATGACCCAAAAAAAAGAAAAGGTCCATTCCAACCCGAAAGCCGAATGGATATAGAAACGGCTGGAACTAGTAGTTCACTACCTCAAGATGAAGTAAGACCAATATACCCCTAATTTTCAATAAATTATTATTAAATATTTATAGGAAAATCTTATTGTTTCACAAGAAAGTGATGATCATTCATCAACTTCAACAATGACAGTTTCCGAATATGAGGCCGAACCAAGCACAAGTAGAGAAATAACAAGCTCGTTATTCAAGCAAGCTACAATTGTGTCTGCCTTCAAAACAATTTCATCCTTCAAAGGTAAAGCTGACATTTTTAATAATCGGCATGAATTTCACCGTTTATTTCTATTTTTAGATGGTGGCTCTAAGAATGTGAAACTAACGGAAGCATTAGTAAAATTTGTTGTTCAGGATAATTTGCCATTTAATATTGTAGAAGGTAAGGGTTTTCTGTCTTTGATGAAAGAAGTGGCACCTTTATACAAAGTACCAACCAGAAACACCATCAAAAATAATATTGATAGAAAGTACGAGGTGGTTTCAGCCGCCTTTAAAAATATGTTAAAACAATCAAAGCATTTAACACTTACAACTGACATATGGACTGCCGATATGCAGACCAAAAGTGTTATGGGCCTCACTATCCACTTTGTAAATGATATGAAGTTAACATCAGCGACAATAGGTATTATTGAATTAACAGAGTCTCACACAGCGGACTATATTGCTTTAGAATTGGGCAAAGCTCTCGAAATTTGGGGAATTGATCCTAATAATGTTGTTGCTGTAGTGACGGACAATGCCGCCAATATGGTCAAAGCTATACATGACAAATTTGGGAAAAACCGACACATCCCATGCTTCGCACATACTCTCAATTTGGTATGTGACAATTCGCTAACAAACACCGTGGGTTTGAATAATATTATCGACAAGGTGCGATCCATAGTAGTATGGTTCAAAAGAAGTGTTAAGGCTAGTGATCAGTTAAGAAAAGCACAAATCGATGCAGAAACGCTAGAAGGAAACATAAAAAAACTGATTTTGGATGTCAAAACTCGTTGGAACTCCAAATATTACATGTTAGAGAGATTTTTACAAATGTCACCAATGGTCAGCAATATTTTACTTTCCGATGTTAATGCTCCAAATATGATTACTGCAGCCGAAGTTGAGCATTTACGCGAAGTATGCAAATATCTAAAGAAAGGATGACAGTATAGATAAGTGGTGAAAATTACCCAACAATAGGCAAAGTAATACCTATGATGCGTTGTCTGATGGATCAGTACAACAATTATGTGCCCCGGTATGAAATAGGTAAAGAATTGAAAACAACCTTATTAAAAGAAATTGAAAAGAGGTTTGGCGCTATCGAAAAATCTTATATACCACCAGTTTCCACAATATTAGATCCTCGATTCAAACAAATACACTTCAGAGATCCTCAAGCCCTAGGTACTGTGATGAGACACATAAAAAGTGAGATCACGAGTTTGCAAAAAACCTCTTCTTCATCCGAATCTTCTGATTCGTCTGCTGAAGGTCCTGAATTTGATTTATGGGCCCATCATAAAAGATTAGCTAACACTAAAAAAAGTGGACAAGGCAGATCAAATAAGGATAGTGAACTTAATCAATATTTAAGCGTGCCAGTTAGAAACCTAAATGATGATCTCTTGGATACCTGGAATGAAATGAAAGTGGTATATCCCAACTTATTTAAATTAGCGGCAAAATATTTTGGTGTTGTGGCAACGTCGGTCCCCAGTGAGAGGTTATTTTCAAAAGCTGGAGCAACCGCTACAAAAAGTCGTAACCGTCTCAAGGGAAGTAGACTTTCCAAATTATTATTTCTGAGCTCTTTGCCTGATAGCTTGCATTTATGGAACTGATGTACCCACAAATGCAGGCAAACAGCTTACTTATTGTCCTGTGGCTATGAGACAGTTATAGTTAATAAAAATTACTTTTTTTATTACATTATTCTTGAGTATTTTCTCGGTAGCTATTAAGAAAACTTAAATTTTGGAAATAAAAAAAAAATATATACCTACACACGTACATATATTCGATTTTTTCATATATTGATGTATTTGTTCTGATATATCGTATGTATCGATATATTTGTTCCGATGTATCGCATGTATCGATATATAGCTTTCGATATATCATATGATGATTATATCGATATATTTATATTTTTTGCCATCCCTAAGTGTGGGTGTCCTCAGGGATCAATTATCTAGGCTCACTTTGTTTATTTTTTTTATTAATGGCATAGCCTGAAACTAGCTTTAATTACAGAGATATCAACAATTCCTGTAGACCACGTGACTACCAAATTAGGCAACCCAATTAACAGCAGTTGGTAGTATTGAATGTTTTATGTAAAATATGGTTAAAAGTGTCAACAATGACAGCAGTATTTGTGAATAAAATGTACGCTACTGTCAAATACCACGCGATCATTTAAATTCTAAATTATAGCAGGCGGGATTTTTTTTATTAGGTTGTCCGGAATGTCAATTATTGATTAATTAACATTTTGAAACGTCACTTTGATAATTCAAATTGTAAATTAGTACTTATATACCAACTTAATTTAAATTTCACAGCCTGCTCTAATTTAGAATTTAAATGATCGCGCGGTACTAGCGATACGCGAATCTCATAAACGTATGAACACGAAAATCACCAGATTTTAGAAAATTACTGATCACGTGGTCTACAATCTTTCTCGATAGCACTGTACTTGTTGACAGAAATTGCAATCCGGCTAAATAACATTTTTTAAAAACATTTATAACAGATATGTATGCTAACAAGAGAATAAAAGGAATAGAATAAATACCATAATATATTTCAATTTAAAGCTGAATGATTGTTTCCCACTGTAAGGAGGCTATTTTATCATCGAATACTCACTTTTTAATTCAAAATTACTACCTCCATTGTTTTGCGTTACTTATGCTGACATAAACTTATCTTTGGTTGTTGACGATATCGTATTTATTGTATGTTCTGATACAACTGACTATGCACTCGTGCATGCAAGCATAGTATTCTTCTTTAATTACCTTATTGTTTGCAAAATTTTGAGAATAATGTCTATAGCATTCTCATTTATCTAGACCCAAATCGAAGTCAACAAGATTTTGAATAATTCTGTGAATCACTAGAAGCTGTTCATCATGATAGATCATTCATTTTAATGACGCCAATCAATATTTATTTAAACAACAAATTTTTTTATCCAATATTGTGATGCCATGCCATCCGTGCTTCAAATAACTAAGCAGCTGTAATCAAACAACATTGTGACTCTTTTCGCAACAATTTAACGATACCTTGTAGCAATTGCAGCATCATTGCAAAAACTATTACCACTACCATCATCAGACTCAATAGTATCCAGAAGATTCCAGTTAAAACGATATCGTGTTTCTTTAATGCAACAACAATGTCAGCAATAATGAACATTCCATATACATGTAAAACGACGGAATATTGTTACGTCATCGACAAAGCCCGAATATTTGAAACTGCAACCGTTGTAGCTCCTTTAGAATACATATTTAATACCTCTATAATTACAGAAATTTTCCATGATCAACTTAAAGTGGCTAAAATTAAACTACTTTTCAGGAAGAGTTTTCTAGACAACATCTCCAGTTCTACCGGCTTCTCCGAAATAATGACTGAATAATTAGAAGAATCATAGAGTTTATCCAAAGAAACTGGTGCAATCGTTAACAATTTTTATCATGAATTTTGAAGTACTGTTAGATGCGAGAATTTCTTACAGCAATGGCAGACGGCTTTGATGATGGAAACGATACCAAAACCCTATTGTTTGATATTTCTAAGTCATTTTATTGCTTATGTCACAAAATCATTCTATTCAAACTTGAATACCATGGCTTTACATAACTAGCTCTTTAACGCATTTAAAACTATTTAAAAAACTGATTTCAATTTATTAGCAACAATGGTAGCAAAAGTGGCATGAAGCAAATCAAGACAAGAATATCCCAAGAATCTCTCATTGTTCGGCTAATATATATGAATGATTAACCAATAGCTTTGCAGATGATACCACAATATTATTGAAAACAAACGATGATGCAAAGCAACAGGCGGGAAACTGGTTTGTTTCCAATAAGCTTACCATCAACATAATAAATGAGGTGTGGCCATCACACGACTTTTTTATACGCGTGTGAATAAATTTGTGAGTAAATGTGCCACTTCAGGTCGGAATTTTGAGAATTTCTTTTACAAAAATTATTCAAAATCCTACTGACTTCTACTCTCTTAATAAATCCCTATAGAATGCATACTTGACGAGATATTTGAAAAAAAGTGCTAGTCGCTGAGAGTAGAAGCGTTACTTCCGGTCTGAATTTTGAAATTTCATTGATACAAAAATTATTTTAAATGTGGCTCTAAATACATTTGTACTCTTGATAAATATATATAGAACGCATAATTTACGAAATATTCGCAAGAAATCGTTGTTCGGTGAGAGTAAAAGTGTTAATTCCGGTCGGAATTTTGAAATGTTTTTTATTCAAAAGGTATTGAAAATTAAGTTCTAAATACTTTTATACTGGTAATGTACCTGTCTAAAAAGCATGACTTGCAAGGTATTCGCAAAAAACTGATTTCCGATAAGAGTAAAAGACCTACTTCCGGTAGGAATTTCGAAAATTTTTTTAATAAAATTCTTCTCAAATTTAATTTTGAGTACATATGAATTCTTTATAAATTTGTTTAAACTTAGTAGCTGACGAAATATAGGCGAAATTCGATTCTTTCACTCAAGTAAACTTCTACTTCCGGTGGGCCGATTTTACTAAAAATCAAATCAGATCTCAAGAGGGAGATTATACTAGTAAATACCAAATTTGGAATTGATAGCTATAGCGGTTTGATGGCTATCATAGTCACACAGAGAGAGAGGGACACGCACGTAGAGAGAGACATTTTTTAAAAACCACTTTTTTGGTATCAGGGACTTCAAAACGTGGACATCTGCAAAAATCTCGAAGTCGAAAATTTTCATCATCACAATACTTCCTTATAGTACGTATAAGAAAGTAAAAACTAATTACCTTTAACTAGAAGACAATGTCAGCTTTGGAAGAGAAACTTCTAGGGATTCATTTGGATTCAGTCCACATATTCACATTTTGCTCATTTAGTAGGGAAACTTTTTTCAAGGCAGCACAGGTTGCCAACTTGAATTTACATCAAATGATAAAGTAATAATCAGCTGCTGTCTTTATGTTAAGTGTTTCTATTACGTACTTATAACTTGTATAATAATATTTTTTTTTTATTTCGGTGCTATAAAGTTCACTTTACGACCCCCATTTGTGTTTATCGCACGCTAATTTTATTTTTTTGAGGTTGGTAACAAAAAAAAAATGGAACCAAATCATATTTAAATGTCAAATATAAGCCTTTCAAATTTTGCGAACATATTACGTTTTGTCTGAATTCCTGTTCCTTCGCATTAACTGACACGTTCGGTAATATTCGCTATATTATTTTCTTTAGATCAACAAAAGTGCTGGTATTGTTTTTGATAAATATGTCGAGACTTTGTTGGCAAAAGATTTTGTAAATTGTCTTCTGCCATTTTGCGAATTACTGGGGGCGTGTAATTATTTATTTTATTACGTTCTTTTTGTTGATAATTAGAAATAATTTAATGCACAAATCAATCTAAATTTAAAACAAAATTCCATATAACATCGCCGATATTCAAATATTTAAAATGTTCTTCTTAATAATCAGAGTAACCAACTTCAAAAACACATAATTTCTAAAATGTTCGAATAAAACGTGTCTCTCCTTTTAAGCTTTTTTGAACTTTTAATAACTGAAATGGAAAAAGTAGTATAAAATACATGTTTACTAAGACATTTTGAGCACTTGCTCTTTAAAAAACTCGCCTAGCGGCCCGTTTTCTAAACTTGAACACGTGCGCAAAAATTATGTCTTAAGGGTGGGCTTTCCTTAAGAAAAATTCCCGAACGGCGTATGTCGGGTTGCCTGAAATAAATTGAATATATTTACCGAGTTTAAAATGCCTGCATCTTGTACACGATGCAGATACCGGCTAGCAATATGAAGGGATATGCCTGGTCAACTCGAAAGCAAATAAATTTGGGTTATTTGCCTCCTGCATTTATTGCATGAAAATATATATTGGTGCGGCTATTTTCTTCGAAATTTGTTTTTGCTGTTTCTGAGTATTCTCCTGGCTTGTATTTATTTAGTTTTATTAAGACTCCCGATTTATGTAATTTGTAATTATTTTAATGATATTTGCCGAAATTAATTAGATATTAAGTTTTATTCTACAATAAATATATAACTTAATTATTATTATTTATGATTAACAATTATTTAAGTTGTACTTCTTATTATTTCTCACCATGATTTGTATTTACTTTACATGTTGAGGCTTTGTAATAGTATGAGTATTGTTTTAGAGAAAACTAAAATCTGCTAAAAAAACAGTGCCGGTGATTCTTACAAAATGTAAAAATTTATATTCTCTAAATAGCACATGTTTTAAATTATTGAAAATTATATTCTTCACAGTCGACACTGTTATTGTTATGATTATTTATATCTTCAATAAAATATGCATTTGCCTCCGGCCCATAGTCGCGATCGTCCGTAGTTCCTGAATGTATTTTTTGTTTCCTATTAAAAATTTTTCTTCTCATACAGTTTTTTTCACACACTGTCGTATACATCCATATTTGGTCTGAAGCTTTGAGTGATATTTGCCCTTACAATTAAATCAAACTGCTGCCGCTTTGCAACGTGCACTGTAAGAATTACGTTGAATATAATACAATCTTTTTACCTCCTACAAATTTTGCAATGACTGAATTAAAAGATTCTACAATGTTGGCATCTACGTTTCCTATTAAAGATCTACTATTAGGCTGAGCCGACTTACAGCGTTAATAAAGTTATCATACATATTAAAATTCTGAAATTTTTCAAACATATTGATCTCACCTTCATTAGATCCTTGACAAGAGTAAGAAGCACAATCCGAGTGTTCACCAAAAATATGTCTTGATCCATTTATAATGTGACGTTGCAGTTTCACAATCTGGTTTGTTATTGTTAAGTTCGAACTTTTGTAATGTTCAATTGCTTTTGTCAAGGCCGCTCTGAATCTAAGTAAATTTTTTGTTATTAATTGTCCTATGTCCGAATTGAATTTAGGTTTTTAAAAAACAGTCGCTAATTTTATTTATTACATAATATATGATTTCGGCACTCAATTTTTTCAATAATTTTTTGGGGACCGTAAGGAGCCATCTCACGTAGTTTTCGAAGAACGCTGCTATCACAGTCCCCTATTAATCTACCATAAATTACACCGTGCATTTCACCAGAATGTCGAAAACCTTCCGGAATAATTGGCGACTCCATGGCTGTTGACGACGAAGACCAATTTTTGTAGCATACGTGATTTTTAGATTCACCATATTTTGCACAAATTAAACAAAATTTGTTTTTTACGCCTACTTACAACATTTTTTTCGCTGGCCATTAAACAATTGCTGTCACTCCTGATAAACTGCTGTAATTAGGCTTATGCGCTCGTTTGGCCCATGCTCTTTTACTTATTCACATATACAAAAAAAAATCTAAAAACTGTCCTGTGGTCAAAATACAAAGTACAAATAAAACAAAAACATGAAGGCACAACAAACTCAGATATTTAAATAAATGCTTTTACCATCTAGAAAACTGAAATTTGTGTAACTTGCTGTCTAAAACCAATGCATCTTAGTTTGAAGAGTCCGGAAAATCTCTAAATTTCGTATCTTACAATGACATAAAGTTGTTTTTGTCAGATTTTAGTTTTCTACAAACATTGTTCATATTATTAAAAAGCTTCAACATGTAAGGTTAAAAATAACAATAAGTCGTGCAACTTCATAATTAATAATAATAATGTATATTTATTGCCGAAGAAAACTGCATTTCTGAAATTCCATAAAGCCGAAACCTTGTCCTTGAAAAATAAAATACATTTTGAAAGCGAGAAGAATATCAAGGAACAGAAAAAGAGTCTAATAAAGTAGACACATCAATGTTATCACGTAATCAATCATAAATGAACACCGACAAATATCTGAAATATATTAAAATTTGCTTGTATATATCAACCGCACGTATTTTCTTTTACAAATATGTTTAATGTATACTCAAACTTATGTATGAAATAATGAATAAGTACAACTTTATTTGGTGATAAAATTTAGTTCGAATCTTCCCTGTGACAAAATGTTTTATAATTTAATTTTGCTAATCAACTCCATCAATGCCGATTGGGAAGAATATAATATTCAACAATCCAAAACATCTGATTATTATAAAATATATATATTTACATTTTATTAAAAAACAAAACAGGCACTGTTACTGTACTGTTACAGCACAGAATTGTTTTTGTAATATTTTAGTTGACTACAACATTGCTCATATTATTAAGATTAAAAACCTTCAACATCTAAAGCAAAATATCACCGCCAGAAATTAAGTAACAAGTTAAATTTCATAATAATAACAACATATATTTATTCCAGACGAAGAATTCTAATACATTCTCCCAAATATCATTAAAATAATTAGAAAATAAAGCCGATATCTGAATGAAGCATTCGTTTACCTAAGGTAATAAAAAAAGGTGAAGATCTCTCTGTTTATATGATGTTCGGCTTAATACAGTCGACCAGGTATACCTTCCATATAGCTGGTCTTATGGCTGCCATACACGTTACGGTCCACCGGAGAGGTGAACCTGAGCGTGTGTGGGACATTTTTTGAACCTGCACAGGCGACCGGTGAAAGAATTGATTTTCGATTCTTTCACCGGTCGCCTGCGCAGGTTCAAAAAATGTCCCACACACGCTCAGGTTCATCTCAGGTCTACCTGCGCGGGCGTACCTGCACAGGTAGACCTCTCCGGTGGACCGTAACGTGTATGGCAGCCATTAGACATTACGAAAGTGTGAGTAAGAGGTTGAATTATGTGTTGCCTATTTTCCATTTATTAGTGCGAACTTCGTGATCATTCTCATTGGTTTCAAAGTAATTTTTTGGAGACCAGGGTTATTTAGAAAGTAAAGTAAATACATTGTCGAGTTCAGAATAAAAATATCTAGGTACTCACGATTCAAAAAAGTACTTTTTAAACAGAGTAAGCTTTATATCGATATAAAACGAAAAAAATTCAAAGTGCTGTATTTTAACTATTTTTTAATATAATTGCAAATTTGAATCGTCAGTCGCTAGAACAAATATTCATTATTTCGTTCACGTAGCGGCAACTTTTCCAAGTGCCTTGATTTTTGCGATTTTTTGCGTTGAATTTGACCATTTTGTGGCATACGCCGATCAAGTAAAACCCCCCCTTAAAAAACTTGTATTTTAATAACTATTAAAGAACGTTGATAGTGGCGCCATCTTACTATATGCACTGTAATAAGACGTAAATGTATCAGATATCTGTAAATAGCATACACTAATTATAATAATCACTACGTCATACTTATCTTAAAAAAATATGCACATGATTTGCTATCGTTACTATTTTTACTATCCAAATATATATACCGAGTGAAGTAGCTATAATACATATAAATTTAATGTGTATTTTTAATTCAGCCGTTTTTTGTAGTGCTTGCAACACCACTGACTTTCCAATTTATTTATCCCTTGTAAATTAACTTATTTTGCAAGGTAGTATACCTGTTCATTTCGTTAAACCTTCATTTTTTCGCTCAGCTCGTAGATTTTACAGCAAGAAAAGCAATTGATATAAAGGGAAAATAATTTGACAAAAAGGGAATTCCATTTGACAAATTCAGCTGACGTTTAAAAACATGGAAAGTCATTTGACAAATAGTGAAACACAATTGACAAAAGCGGAAAAGCAAAAGAAAACGACTGTAATTTGGTGCCCAGTGAAATAACCGGTGGCAACTTGTGGCAATAGTGCTGCATGTTATTAAAAGTTGAGAAATTGAATATTTTTTGTTTTTGTGTCTATTATATATAGACAACTATTTGTAATTCTTTGTAATGTTCATTACTCCTAATATCTTTTTAACAAAGGACAATAAACTATTACTACCATAAAATAGACTTACAGTCATCAACAAGCAGGAATTCCTACGCATTACACCTACGCATCCAAAGTAAGCTGTTCCAAA
The DNA here is from genome assembly GCA_963170755.1 of Amphimallon solstitiale. NCBI lineage: Eukaryota > Metazoa > Arthropoda > Insecta > Coleoptera > Scarabaeidae > Amphimallon > Amphimallon solstitiale. Next base: position 127,929,122 of record OY720680.1, read on the forward strand.
AACTAGAAATCCACTTACAATCATGAGAGTAGATGTTAAGTTGACAACAACGGGTAAATCCACCAGATTCCTTTTAAAATAACTTAAATTTGACTCGTTGATACCGCCAAGAACCATCAATAATATTCCCATTATCTGGATAAATGAACATTTTATAACAAATTGAATTGGAATACCTTTAAAAAAAAAAACTCACGGCATATACTATCCAAGAAAGACGTAAGAAACTATCACAGATAGACCTGGTACAAACCATCTTTCACGAATATTTTAGTAGCGTGTGTGAGTCAAGATTGTACGTTGATGATACTAACATATTATTCATGATAAAAATTGGTATTTTAATTTATTGTTAATTGACTCGTATGGATAGATTAGATTATGGCATGCATCTGGCCAATATATACTGTATATTTGCCGCTAATATATTTGTCAAATATATTTTACAGTTTATCAAGAGTTTTTTTTTATTATTTTAACGTTTTAATTAGTTCGAATATTTTTTAGAAGTCAAATTGATAGCATACAGAACGCTGTGCCATAGGGTGACGGCGCTAGGCGTTAAGCGCACTTCATGTAAAGATCGCTACAGCAGGGTCTTTACAATTACAGTGGTTTTATAGTTTAGCTTAATCCGAACAGCGGTTCCACTTTATGCAGGTGCGTTGTATGAGAATTGACTAACTTCAGTTTGTAAGTAAAGTCTATAAATCAATGCCAGAATCCTCTCACTGTAATTTACTGGGCGTAACTCTGGGGACTATTGTTTGTCATATACAAGGCTTTGCCCTAAACTGACTAAGAAACTTTTTATGCCATCACCGACTTGATGGCAAGCGTGACAATGTTTTCATTGAAATCTTTTTTTGTTGAATTGAGACTGCGCCATGCACTGATTTTTTTGGGAAGCTCTGTTCTCTTTGGAAATAGTTTTAGGCTCAGTCATTGTATCATATAATATTTCCTTCAGACCCATTTCTCAAGAGTCGAAAATTTTGACTTCATCCGGCTTGTACGTAGATTAACTTGCTGTGTTTCTTATTGCAAATGACACTATCAGACCCGCAATGGCGAAATTTACGATAATATGAGAACTCGACAGTGCAATGGTTTCTACATTTCAGTTCAATCTTCGGCATTTTTGTAAGCGTGGGCCACGATATATGACTTTCAGTCAACTACTTCAGAGTCTCAAGATTTAGAGTGGAGCTAAACAAAATTTTGGTGGAGTCGTCCTCTTTTGTATCATTCTTGTCCTAAAAAATAGAAATTAAACCCATCATTTAAGATGATGTATTCTTGGACTTCATCATTTCTCTCATTTTATAGTTACTGTTCTTATGTCTGTTTGTCGATAGTTGTGCATGTTTTACTTTATCATTTAAAACTTTCTTTTACTTCTATATTTGTCGAATCTGTATTGTATGCATGTATGAACTGAGACTGTCAATATTTCCACCGTGGAATTTTATAACAGTAAGGCATTATTATTAATATACAGCATGTGTAAAATCATATTGGGGACAGAACATATGTATACTATGCATTCCGGCAACAACGCGCAGATCGTGCCAGTAATGTACGATTAGCATTTCAGTTGCATACGGTCAGTCGATGGATGAACATGTATTTATCTAAGCATGCATCACACGCTTCGTAAATACATATTTACCAAATAAGAATTCAAAATACTTCTGGGAGTTTTATTATATTGCGTATACAACGCAGTAGGAAAATAAAAGCACAATTCTAATTAAACATTAATTCTTAGTAAATTATTCTATAAATTTACCAAGAACGTAATTTTAATGAAAATATAAAATATACTCTAAAGAATACTAAAATATAAAATGTTATCGCATAGGCTCAAAAATGCCTCTTTCAGCAGCAAGGCATTGTCCGAGCTTATCATATAAATTTTCTGACACATTACGAATCATATTGACTATTGATATGATTCGTATGGTGCGAGAAATTTTTTTTTTTTATGATAGACTCGGACAATGCTTGCTGCTGAAGGAGGCTAAGTTGTCATCATTAGTAGCACTGATTAAAAATCGCGCTGTCTACACACCATAGCGTACAGAGCAACACTGCTCTGTACGCTACGGTGTGTAGACAGCGCGATTTTTAATCAGTGCTACTGATGATGACAACTTAGTTGTTGAAATACGTATTTAGCCATTTTTGTGCTTTAGTGTGGTGAAGGTGTTTTAGTGTTGTATTGCGAATCTGTTTACAAAGTTGAAGGATCCTATCCCATTACTATATAGATCTAATGTTGAATACGAAATGAGTTGCATACAATGTGGAGGAGTTTATGTGGGACAAAAAAAAACAATACCTATATACACGAGTAGTACAAAATCATAAACAGGATTGTTTTGACAAGAATGAAAGTAAAAGAGAACAAACAGCTTTGTTAAGACATCATTTTGAATTTGGCCATGTGTTTGATTTTGCAAACCCCAATATTTAAGATAGGGAAAATAATCTCACTAAGAGATTGTTTCTCGAAAAGATAAATACATATATACTGTGTGTCCAAAAAGTCTGGAAACACCCAAATAAAATCGAAACGGATGATTTTTGAGAAAAATGCAAAAACAGGTCAATTAGTATTTTCAAAAAAATACTGGCTGATGGTATCTGTTTAGAATTTTTGATGACCTTGAAAAAGTTATGATGTCATCAAAAAAAAATTTCATTGCAACGTCGCATTTTTAATTTTATTTTTGATAGATCTTTTAATTGTCTAAACGACAGTCAAAAAAATTTTCATTCTACTTATAAAAATTTTGAAAAAAAAAATCATTATAGAAAACAAAGAACATTTTAATCGTAGAAATCAGCAAAAACTCTTACAATAAATGTTCAAAATGTTGTCCTTGAGCATCTTGGCAATACCCTAACCGATAATAAAATTCATTTTGAACGTTTTCTTTCATTTCAGAAGTGATCCTTCGTACTTAATCTCAATCCGTTGACGCAAGTCTTCCAAATTTTCAGGTTTAGTTGCGTATACCTTATTTTTTAGGTAACCCCACAAAAAATAATCAATAGGCGTTAGATCTGGCGACCTAGCTGGCCACTCGATAGCCCCCTCCTGCCAATCCATCTGTTTGGGAAGGTATTCTCGAGATAATGCCGAACATTCCCGCATAGTGGGGTGGAGCCCCATCTTGTTGAAACCAAATTCTTTGGCTGGGCAAATTAGGATCTTCATGGTTCGGAAATATTTCTGCTAATGACGGAATTAAATAATTTTGTAAAAAATCCAAATACATTTCCGCCGTCAGGTTACCGTTGAAGAAAAAAGGCCCTATAATTCTGTTACCAATTAAACCAGCCCATACATTTAATTTCTGAGGACACTGAGTTCGTACCTCTCTCATCCAGCGTGGATTTTGGCGTGCCCAGTACCTGCAGTTTTGTCTATTAATAGCCCCATGTAATGTGAACGTAGCTTCATCTGAGAATAAGATATTTCTGATAAAAAACGGATCATTATCACACATAGGCATCAGTTGTTCGCAAAACTTTACACGCCTGTCGAAGTCGTCTTCAGACAGCTCATGAACCAAACAGATTTTGTAGGGATGATACTTAGCTTTCCGGAAAATATTACCAATTGTACTCTTCGACACGTTAAACTCCCGAGCAAGCTGCCGTGTACTAGAATTTGGAGTTTCCTCTACTGACAATAATACGTCGAGTTGCGAATCTTCTGCGATCTTTGGACGACCACTTCTAGGGCGATCTCGAACATGGCCTTCTTCTTGAAATTTTTTGTGAATCTTACTCACTGCAGAAATACTAATTGGGGCACGCCCCGGATGTTCTGTATTAAATAAGTCGCAAACTTCTCTAACTGAACGAGCCCTATCCCCAAAACCAATCATCATCAATATTTGAATACGTTCCCTCTCACTTAAAACCATTTTTAAACAGATTTTTTTAACTTACGCACAATTTATATTTGACAGAATGTCACAAATAAAACAAAATGTGTTTGAAAAATAATCGACTTTTAAGCCAACTAGGTTTTTTTTTTAAAGACAAACTTTTCCATTTTCGAAGAAGTGATTAAATTTTTCTCGGTCATTTTCTTAAGTAAAATGAAACATTTTTTTACAGTCATTTAGACAATTAAAAGATCTATCAAAAATAAAATTAAAAATGCGACGTTGACATTTAAAATTTTTTTTGATGACATAACTTTTTCAAGGTCATCAAAAATTCCAAACAGATACCATCAGCCAGTAGTTTTTTGAAAATACTAATTGACCTGTTTTTGCATTTTTCTCAAAAATCATCCGTTTCGATTTTATTTGGGTGTTTCCAGACTTTTTGGACACACAGTATAAGTATGAGAATGCTATTAATATCAAAGATGATTCAGCATTAGAAATATATATATAGTAACGGTTTTTTTGGTGACTGTATAAGTGTAGTTAAAAGGAATTGTTTCGTGGGTATGCAGTCAAAGGACAAATTAAAAAAATGTACTCTCATTATATTTTCTCTCAGACATCTTGTAGTTTTTTAATTATGGTTTACACCACAGCACACAAAACTTACATGATTGAAGCGTATTTTAGAACAGGTGTGCTAGTTAATGGTGTTTGGGAATACAGTAAGCCTTTATGTTTGGATAATTTTCGTGTTATGTTATTCAAACACGTAAATCATTTTAAATAAACATATATTTACAAATTTTATGTCAGTCAAATGTCAGTATGACAGTTAACCTGATTATTTAATCAGCATTAGCTCAAAAGAATGATATCTAAGATGGACATTTTACATTCCATGGCAAACCTTTATCAATATAATTTTTGATCTCGCGGTATAATACAATAATTGTTTAATCATTTATATTAATTTCGTTCCTCGAAAACTCTTCATTCTATTTACATCTAATAATTTTTCAAAGATAAAGATTTTATCTACAGCCCATTTCGATTAATAGCTTTCATTAACAATGAGATCAATTGAAATCACATGCTTCGTACGTCCGATGACAATTCAGGATAACATGAGCTAATAAATTTACAAAAATATAAATAAATAGGCATTTATTATAGCAATAAATAAAATACAAAACAACACTTAATAACTAAAATTAAATACATCAATTTATATACATATTTATAACAAGGAAAATATGGCAATTTAAGTCACTAAACTGATATAAAAGATAATATCATTCGATAGTTAGGTAAAGCTAACGCCTAATTTGCTTGCTATTTACGTTAATAAACCAAGAAATAATCCATCTCCATCTGAAAAATCATGCAACATATTTCTGTAAAATTAAGCTTTGTTCATCTTTTCGTACTAGCTACACTACTAGCATGTCTTGCAATAAATCCTACAGTGTAATTATTAGATGACAGATGACAGATTGTGCAATTCGCTTTTTGTTCTTTGTGTAGTTAATGATTGTATTAATACTAGTAATTATTTTTAACCTCCCAATCGTGAGTCAGATGCCTTATCCATCGGACCACCAGGGGTGATTATTTCAAATTCTTAAATCGTACCGAATCACATCAGGTAGCAGTTGTTAAGCTTATATTTTCTAAATTGTCATCAGTTAAAATATTTTGTAACACAAAATACATTTAATCTAGAATTATTCAGTTAAACGGTCGACAACCATAATTTAATTTTATAAACTACTTTACAATAAACAAGCGACAAACGGAACAAATGAGAAATTTGGTACTGCTGGTGTACTCACCATATTATGTGCTGTGTAATTTTTTTATGCAATTTAAAGTTGGTGCATCTGCAACGAACAAAGCTATTGTGTCTAGGTTCTTATAGGTCAAAAGCTTGGTGAATGGCATTTAATTCTTTTTTCATATATATACAGATTATTCCAAAGTAACATAAGAACACTTTTATATTCTTCGTTAGTTTATATATACACAAAACTGTTGCTCTGTAAAGCGCTAATTGTTCTAGTATCGATCTAGTTTAAATGTAAAAAAGTATATTAAAAGGTAATCAGCGACTATTTTCTTATTGTGTTTTAAATATATTAGGTAAGTTTATATACAATGCTGTCCTAGTTTGGTGATACAAAAAGTACTCTAATAACTTTTGAGCTAAAATAATAAATTTAACTTCCAAAGCGTGCCGCAAAAATTATCAAACTGTGGAATTTGGTGTTCGCGTTGGAAGCGCGTCATGTTAGACGTAAATATCGATTTTTCGTCCACAATTACCAGATACATCCTAAATTTATAGCGGCTCAAAAATATCTTCAAGTAGCTCTGAAGATGTCCCTTGTAACTATCGACGAAACGTCGGCATATGTGTTTAAACTGACGCGATTTGTATCCGGAAACTCAGTCCTAGCTTGTAATCATAAGTTTAATATAATATATATAATAATATAAAACAACATGAGTTTAATATTATATCGGCAACTTTGGACATAAATGTTATATTTCGTAAATATTATTACAATCTGAAATTAAAGCATACATATTTTGAACAATATAAAAAACAGTTGAATGATTGTCTTTGTTCAACCAACCAAGAGTACCTGTAAAACACCAAACATCTTTCGCCTTCTAAAACCGAAAATGAAATTTTAACAGATTCAAGACAATGACAACTGAAATTATATCCAATAACTCCTTATGCATACACTTCAATTTTGCCTCCGAAGATGAGATCCTGGAGGGCATTAGAAGACTGAGGGCTGACTTTACCTTCGGAAGATCATTTTCCGCTTTTATGGTTAGAGACTGCAAATCTGATTACTGACCTATTAACAAAAATATTTAAATTGGCTCTTTCCACATCATCTCTTCCCGCAGTTTGGAGAAAAACGGTCCTAAAGACTGGCGATTCTTCGCATATAGGTGACTTGTCCTATTGGCACTTCGAGGAACTTTGCAAAGATCTACGAAGTTGGTTTGCACTTTTTCTTTAATTTATATTATAATTACTCCTCATCAGCATGGTTTTCTGGAGTGAAAGAGGGATCTGCAGTCGCTGAATGACAAACTACAAGTGGACACCGTCTGCACCGTACCAAGGCATTCTATAGGTGAACCAAACTATTTTCTATTTTGCCTTTCAAGTTAAAACGTTTTTGCTTTAGCGAACAGTTAAACCAGTTACTCCTTCGTATTTACGCGATAGGCATCAGACTTTTTTTGTGGTGAATACAGTTCCACGCCGTATACAGTCACTTTTGGAGCTCCCCAGAACTCCAATTTAGATCTGCTAACCTTCAATATTTTCATTAACGATATTGTAGGCTACATAGAGTCCAATATACTTCTGTCTGCTGACGATTTGGAAATATTTCGATGTATTACCAACGTTGGTGATGACCATCAGCTGCCAGTGCCGAATCTAGGAAATTTCTTAAGGGGCGCAAGTCAGCACCATGCACCTTGTAGCTATTTTCACTATATAGGTAATGCAGTAATAAAATCCATTTTGCGCCCTCCGGAGATGCCGCCCGGGGCAATTGCCCCCTTTTGACCCCCCCCCCTCAATCCGGTACTGTCAGCTGCAGACTAACTTTGGAAAAAATACGTATTCGTGATCAATAAACAATTTACCTCTGAATCCTACTAAATGTAAAGTTATTACTTTCTCCCGAAAGCAGGAACCTGCTCGCTACGGCTAAATTCACGTACAGTTGGAACGAGTTGAGAAGGTTAAAGGGATTATTTTCGATGCAAAACTTTCCTTCAATACACATGTTTACAGCATATCTGAACAAGCAGGACAAACATTGGGATTTGTCCTTTGGAACAGCACATCTTTTTAAACACCAGGGTACTAGTGAGCTGTATTATATTGCTCAAATGCGTCCAGTCAAAACGACTATTATGGTACAAAGCTGGTGGTGTTTATCCTCCTAGAGGCTCGGGCCACTCTCCACTCTTTTCTTGTTTAGACATCACTTAGTTCTCTTTTAGACGTTTCTACTATTATCCTTAAAAGGGGGTGAATATCCTTAAAAGGTGCCAAGTGTTATATTTTTTATTTCTTCTTTTATGTACTAATTAAAATTCTTTTACAGGAAAATAAATATAATAATCCTACATTTGTTTTATTTTCTTATTATATATTTTGTGTTTCTTTCTTTTACGTAATTCACCATTAGAGCTAGCTAATACAGCATTTTTTAAAACTAACATCATTTAAAAAATATAACAAGTGGCATCATTTGAAAAATATAACAAGGCCCCACGTTGGGCGCCACTTGTTATATTTTTAAAGTGATGTTAGTTTTAAAAATGCTGTATTAGCTAGCTCTAATGGTAAATTACGTAGAAGAAAGAAACACAAAATATATAATAAGAAAATAAAACAAATGTAGGATTATTATATTTATTTTCCTGTAAAAAAATTTTACTTTATACATTCTCAAAATATATCTAAAAATCATTTACGGTTTGAGATTAACGATCCCTCGAACCCCCGTACCGATAATACCTGCCTAACTAACAATCATTCGACCGACCCACTCGTTCCCTCTCACTCTCTTCCTTTCTATCTCACCTACTCCTTACGTGAATCAATATTTGTGTTATTGTGTTTTATTTAAATAATTAATTAAAGAACTTAAGGACACTCTTGTTGTTTTATTTTCGTTAATTTTTTATCTCTTCTTTTATGTACTAATTAAAATTCTTTTACAGGAAAATAAATATAATACATAATCCTACATTTGTTTTATTTTCTTATTATATATTTTGTGTTTCTTTCTTTTACGTAATTCACCATTAGAGCTAGCTAATACAGCATTTTTAAAACTAACATCATTTTAAAAATATAACAAGTGGCATCATTTGAAAAATATAACACTACAATAGCCTTACTTTTCTCTATAAGCTGATACATAAGAAGGTCGACTTGCCTGGACTATTATCATTCCTTAATTTCCTGGTTCCGTAATTCTTCACCTGTCCCTCTTCTGCCTTTTATCTTTCTTTTCCCAAACTAACGTTAGGTTTAATCCCCCGTTTATGTAATGTCCTTCGACTATAATCCTACTACCTCTCGTGCAGATATCCATTTTAATTCCCTTACTTCCTTTCAGAGTATTATTTATGATTATTCTAATAAATTCTCATTTTAATGATTAAACAACATTTGTGTATTTGCAACTTTTGCTTATTGTTATTAGTTTTATTGGTAAGTGTGTCGATTCTGAAATTGAATTATTATTTATTTATTAGTTTCTTTGTATTTTGGGTTACTCTTTGAATATTTTTTTGCTTTTTCTTTTTAAATTTTTAAACTCACAATGTATATCTTATGTTATTATTGTTCTGTAACTAGAATTGCATGATTCTCTTCAACTAATAAATTTAATTTAATTAGATTTCATTTTCAAAATAGAAACACTAACTAACGCAGTATGCAAACGCACAAAGAAATCCCCTTTCAACCTTATTCTCAATTTAAAGACTAATCCTAATAAGATTTAGACTTAAAACGATATTTCTAAAAACAAAATTGCCATATTTCATATTTGCATATACATAAATTGAGAATATACGTATGCAATGCAAAAAATATATAAAAGCTGTATGCACCATAATGAACACAATGCGGGTAATTTTTCGCTTTATCTTCAAGGACTATTCAACTATTATTAGTCACGTTTAACATGTGATATATTGGTATTTATTATAATATAATACGATAATTTCATGTACTAAACATATTTTCCACGTTTTTTTCCAGAAGTTGCTATGTATATGGCCATGATAGCCGCCACCAGCTGTAAAAATATTCAATCGTTAATAATATTATATCATATACTATTTAAGAATACGTACTTCGACTGCAGCCAAACTACCAGCTACTATTCCTATGACATTCAAGCTGTATGTAATTAAATCGTAAAATTGCGGCCAACAACCTCGCAGAAATGGAATACAAATACCATGTACGAATGTGCTGCAACAACTTTCGGGTACGACAAAGCCCCAATCAGCTGGACTGGTGAAACCACAACATTCCAGCTAAAGAAATGTATAATTAGAAACATTGTAATTTCTAAGTACGAGAGTAATTTAGAATACTGTGACTTACATATATACATTTATACGTAAAACGGATATGCATATATGCATGTGTTTGAGATACACACATACATTAAGTGCCATTGCCGACAATCGAACGCACAGACACCGGTGTTTCGACCTCTGAGGTCTCGTCAGTGTACGTGGAGACTGTCGACAATAGCTTTAAGACCTAAAAAGCTGCTTATGTCATTTTTGCGTGTTAAATGCAGTGAGAGTATCACAGCGATATCTAACACCCAGAAGATGACACAGAAAAAGCGACAGTCTTCACGTACACTGACGAGACCTCAAAGGTCGGAACACCGGTGTCTGTGCGTTCGATTGTCGGCAATGGCACTTAATGTATGTGTGTATCTCAAACACATGCATACATGCATATACGTTTTACGTATAAATGTATATATGTAAATCACAGTATTTATTTACTGCTTGATGTTAGTTTTAACATTCATGTGTTTACACTATTCATTCTCGTAATTTAGAATGTTTCCGGCGTTAGTTACGGTTAATTTTGTACCCTGCTAATGTTTTTCACTGCGCGAGTAGACTTCCTGTTTATCTACATTATTCTTTTATTTGGTAATTAACTTTCGATCTTATGACATTTCCCCCTTCGTATTCAACTGTAAAAAAGTGGGCAAAATGTTTTCGTTTGGGACAAGAATCCCTGGAAAATGCTGATCGGTCTGGTCGACCAATTGAAGTGATAACGCCTCAACAAATTTCAATTATTGAACATTTAGTGATAATAGATCGCCGTTTGAAAGTGAAGGAATTAGCAGTGATAACAAACATTTCCGAAACAAGTGTTCGCCGAATTCTCCATGACCATTTGGGTATGAATAAAATTAGTGCTAGATGGGTACTGCGACTTCTTTCTGCTCTCCAATGTGAACGTCGAGTCGAATGTACGCAGTCGTCTTTAAACATGTGTGGAGACGACCCAAAACCGATTTTGGATTCATTGTCACAGGGGATAAAACAATGGTCCAGTTTTACGATCCTTTATCGAAAAGGGAGTCCATGGAATGGCGGCGACCTGATGAAACTCGTCCCAGAATGGCGAAAGTCGTTCAATTACTGCTAATTGACTTTAAAGAGCACAATACAAGTGTGAAAGGCACATATTATGCGTCTTTATTGCATAAATTAAGCGACAGTATTCGTGCAAAACGTTGTTGAAAATTGACAAAAGGTGTGCGATTATTGCACGCGAATGCTACCGTCTATACTGCCGCCATTTCACAAACTGCCTTCCGCGAATGAGGCTTTCAAAACTGGAACATCCACCGTGTAGTCCGGATATGGCTCCCTGTGATTTTTTTTTGTTTTCTAATTTAAAAAAAGACCTTAGGGGACGTAGTTTTAAGGACAACAGAAAAACTTCAGATAATTTTTACAAGGGTATCGACTTATTAATTAGTCGTTGTAATATACAAGTTAGGGGAGATTACATTGAAAAATAAAAATTCTTATATTGTTCCAATTTTCTTTTTTGAATATCAGGTCGAGAATTTATGGCGCCTACCTTGTATTTTCAAAAAACCCCTTAATTAATATGCTATACCTGACTCAATCAAAATGCCTATCTTCTTACCTGTAATTTTCTTTCCGCTCTTGGGTTTGGAAAACAGGTAACACTATCGCCGTTTTACTCAATGGAGATGGTTGTGGGTTTAACAATATTGGTCAAAGGATGAACTACATAGCGCGCCACCTTTCTTAAGTAGACAGGCCACTTACTGAGTACCGATCGGGAGACACTCAGGAAGAAAGTATGCGGGCGAAATTGACAGTAAGACAAACATACATCAGTCAACAAGTTTATTCTTTTCCAGAGGGAGGTGTACAAGATATAACAAACAAACGCAAAAATTAATAGTAAAAGTCAAATTCAGAACAAGATGGTTAAACTAATACGTTAATTACAAGGTAAAATTATATGATCAAGTTATTATAAAACAAAGTTGAAACCTACAAAAATTATGACATGAGGCAATTAAATTGTTTCATTACAAATCTGGTTATCCCTAATGATTCTGACTAAGTAGCCATAACCAAAAACCATTCAATTTCTTGACAATACCAAAACTGATATCTATGTGCATTTGTATCTTTTATTGTTAATGCATAATTAATAAAGCATAAGCTCCAGATTTCTGGGGATTCTATTCAACAAAGGCTACGACGAAATAGAACGATATCAAAGCTACATGTGTCAATCCTACTTAGATGAAAACTTCTTACACATCCATGAAGTTGCAGATAAAAATTATCAAAGAACTGCTTAACCATAAATGGTGAAAGAAACAATGTGTGCAAATTGTTCCTTTTGAATACTCTTTCGGATACTGTCGTCTAAAATATTTTGAAGAAGCAAATGGCGGGTGATTTTGCACAAACCACACACTCCTACGAACAAGCTTTCTGAAAATGTTCGTAACGAGATTAGATCTTTCTTGATTAGGTAGAAAATTTTATAATATGGTCTGATAACTGGAGGGAAAGGTATGTTAAATTAAGAGGGTACAGGCCTAGTTTTCTTTCTGTCTGTAGTTGACAGGTGACGCAAATATTAAATTAGTTTGTTACTATTGGTGTCTTCCGAAACAAACATAACGACGTTGTTTACAGAAATTATAGTCCGTGCCGCAAAACCTGTGAACCCCGACCAATGAATATATGTGCGTGCGAAAAGCGCCCCCTCTCCCTATAAACAACCATGTAAAGTACATCGACCAATCACGCAAAACGTGACATAATCTGACGTTAACTGACGAAGATGACCTCATTTTGGGACTATAAAAGAGGACCGTTAAAACCAGGATATTCAACTTTGACGCACCAAACACAGGAACACATCGAAGAGAAGACATCTCTTAGCAACTCTAAGGCGCTTGCTAACATTGGGCAACTGAAAATCCAACACCAGCACGTGCCCCCAACACCATCAGCGGCCATCGGCAGTTGCCAGCAAACGCCAACGCAAAGTGTCTCCAAGGCCACCAGCGCCCACCGGCACTTGCCAGCCAACGCCAACACCACGTGCCTCCAAAGTTACCAGCGGCCAACATCAACGCCACGTGTCTACAAGTCCACCAGCGGCCTCACGGTGCCGCTACAGTTAGGCATAAACACATTGTGGTGACACTAAACATCTTGAGTAAGTGTTCTGACCCTGTTCCTCTTCCCCTCCTTGCGTTGGTTAGACGTAAACGTAAACACTAGTGAGTGACTGTAAGTATTATTATTATTATTGTTTTTGTTTGTTTGTTTGTTTATGAATATCGTTTGCTTATTTAATATACTTGTTTTTTTTATGTACCATGCATTTCAATCCAATACACCACCCCTAACGATAATAAAGCTTTGTCTATCCTTCCCTGTTACCACCGCCTCAGCAGACATACTTACATGGGTTTGAATAAAGTCGACCGTTTCACTTGCAACATCAGTATTACGTTCGAAAATCAGCTGCAGAGCTTCGTATAAGTTATCTGAAAGTCCTGAACCCTCACTGGCTTGCACTAGAACGTAAATGACGAAGGCCACTTGTATGATCAAAATTATTATCATGATTACGGCGTACTGAAAGTAAAATAAAATAATAAATGCTGTACTGTGCTTCGAAAGTTTGAATAATCGTGATTGTTGATCTTCCAATTAAAATTAATGCAATGAAATTTTTGAATTTATTTTAAACACTTAGGTTCTCTAACATTGTGATCCAAATGATTTTTTTGTTATAAAAATTGAAAATTTGTTCGTCTTCTTTAGTAATATAAATGTATCACGTTATAGATACATTTGTCAAAAGTATATGTGCACTTTATTATAACTATGTATATACCTATACAAGTATTTCCCCCATACTATCAATTAGAGAATGTTGTCAACTTAAAAATTTAGACCGCCCAACCTTCATTTGAGACTGATCACACTGTATTCACGTAATTCGAACAACATATCTATAGAATGTATGTAATAATATAATATTGTTAACTCAGTCAAATGCTTTAGATAGAAGTGTTACTCCTCAATAAGACTTGTACTAGTGGCAATGCAACTTTTACCTTTCGTTTAGAGTTTAGTGCAAAAAGACCTCAAGTTCATATTGCTTTAATACACTCTTTTGCCATGTCTCCCTAATGATAAGCTTATAAAACAACCAAAGTCACTGACTTGGTTCATTTCTGCATTAAACGCCAAACATAACCTAACCTTAAAAGTGTTGTACTGTGGGGCAGTTAAAAGTCAATTAAAGAAACCTGTAAACCACCTGAAAACGACGAAAATATGTGTTAAATACGACAAAGTACAAAATAATTATATTTTTAAGAGCTGCTTAGATTTTCAATAAAATTGGTAGAGTAAAGAAATCAAATTTTAACAATATCTCGTCATTTAGATAAATTTCTTTCGGAATACGAAAATACTCAAAAATAAATTTGAAAATATTTATATAAAAAAGTTTTTTACTCTTAACCAAAAACAGATTTTTGCGAATATCTCATGAGTTGTTTTCTAGACAGACATATGATGATTATAAAAGCATTTAAAAGCTTGATTTTTAATACTTAAAAAATTCGCACCAGAAGTAACACTTACTGTTAAAGAATAATATTATGTAACAAATAACTCGTAAATAATACAATCTATACAGATTTATCGAGAATACAAAAGGATTTTGAGCCAGATTTCGAATAATTTTGTATTAAAGAAATTTTCAAATTGACCACACCTAATTTTTTTAGGCATTTCTAATTTTACTGATAGTGTGTATAACTTTCAATTTTTTTACAAATACAAGGTGTGTATAAATTGGCGGACCCACTACACGCGGCGATGTTCTTCGTTAAATTCGGAGTCCTAAATCCTAATACGAAAATGTTGTACCATGCTCCATATCTTTGCACGAGGTTCCTAAAGTTCGGACTTTCAGTCTTGAAATAAGCATTATTACTTGATATTAGTTGACAGAAAGAGCTACAATTTAGAAGAAAGAAGAATTGTTGTTATTATCCTTTCGTTAAAGTTTTGTTTTTAATATTTGTTTATTAACTTATTTTGACGAAAAACACATCTGACAACGTTGTAAAATAACAAGTAGGCAGCCTAATGTTGTTCTAGTCAAATACATTACCACTGTCAAATTTTGACACTTTGTAATCTACCTATTTCATTCGACTTGCTTATTTTTCGTGTTTATTTGTATAGTTTTAATCAGTTTTCGGGTTTACAGGAAGATCCCTCTGCGAGTACCCGTCAATTAGCTTCTACACTAAATATTCCCAGTAATAAGACTGTTCATTTGGTTCTACGAGAAAACTTGCTTCATCCATACCATGTTTCTAAAGTTCAGCCTCTTTACAGAAATGATAACTTATTTCGAATCAATTATTGCAATACAATCTTAAATAGAATTCAGGAAGAAGGTGACTCTTTAAGACGTATTCTTTGGAGTGATGAGTGCATGTTTAACAGAGATGGTGTGTTTAATACTCATAATTTTCATCATTGGGCAGATGAAAATCCACATGAATTTCGTGAATACGGTCACCAAAGAAGGTTTTCTGTTAACGTTTGGCTGGGTATAATAAACCACAGGGTAGTTGGACCAATTTACTTACCAAATCGCCTAGATGCCGGTGAATATTTAAATGTTTTGGAACAAGTTATTGATGAGATATCGCTGAACGTACGCCGTAATATGATTTACATGCATGATGGAGCTCCTGCGCACTTTGCTCGTAATATAAGAGACTGGTTGACTGAACACTTCCCAGACAGATGGATTGGTCGTGGCGGTCCCCTTTTGTGGCCTGCGAGATCCCCCGATCTCAATCCATTAGATTTTTTTGTTTGGGGTTTCATTAAAGGTAAAGTTTACGCTACACCTCCACAGGACGCTGACGAAGTTAGAGCCCGAATTGAAGCCGCAATATTAGAAATCACACCAGAAAGACTTAAGCGAATAGTACAAACGATACCACAAAGATTGCAGCTATGTCTACAAACTGATGGATTTCAATTCGAACAATTATGTAGGTAATAATTACATTGATTTCTATCACGATGATGTACAAAAATTAGTCAATATTATCAAAAATTTTTTAAACTTTGTAATATTTTCGTAATAAATATGTAATCTAAGAAACCAATTTTATTTCGTTTGTTTCTTTTTTAAATTTAAAATGTAAGGTTCACATGACGACGTGTAAAAATGTTCCGAAGATTATAACTAGCACATGCGTGTTCAATGTTGCCAAATGTATGTTTCTTTCAAATTCATTCTGAAGACAAAGGAAGCCTGATACATCGTTTTAGGATTAGGACTTTTAACTCAAAATTTGACCAAGAATGTCGCCACGTGTAGTGGGTCCGCCAATTTATACACACCTTGTATAAGAAGCTTGTATTTCAGTAGATCGTTACGATTGGTTTTTCATACAGATTGATTGGCTCTTGGCGAATGCTAATATTGTATTCGCGTGTTGTGTATTATCGACGTGTACAATCTAAATTATGTTTTGATCTTTATATCTCAGAGTATTAAATTACTCATATATTTTACTGTTCTAAATGTCCGTAATGATTAGATTATCTTTCTGTTATTTAAATATCTATTTGTAATATGACTCATAATTTATTATATAGCTTCTCGAAGAGCAATGAGTTACTTAAAATACTTATAATTTACGAATATCATAATTTGATCAACATGTAAATTCTGGCGCACCTGTTTCTAATTTATTATTTAATTTAAATACTAAATTTAGTAGGAACAATAACCAACTTCACCACATAGACAATGCCAACCTATGCGTTGAATGGCCCACAAGGAACGAAACATAAAAAGATGATAACGCGGAAATGTATACTTTGATAATGAGTTATTGAATCTTATGGTGTAATGCAACCGTAGACACGTGCTTCAGACTCGCTAATATTGTCCAGTACGGTATAGCTAAGAAAGTATCTGTTGTTATCTTCAAGAATCCTTCTTTTTCTTGTTATTGTTCGCACGACGAGGATTGCATCTGTTCGCCTTCCCCTTATACAGTGTTTGTTGTTGTTGACTGTATGTTATATTTCCATCTTTTGTTTGGCCTTTTAGCTGGTCTTCTACTATAAGGCTTATTGATGGCGATTATGTTTGCAAGTTGATCCAGTGTCCTTGTGCCTACACGCTTGCACCATTTTTTTCCTTCTTTCCTTTATTCCATTGTTAGCGGTTTGTATGTCGCTGCTTATGATACTGTTTGTCAAAAATCATGGAAACCAAAGGGAAACACAGAAAAGTCAAATGAATATAGAATGCTGTAATATACAAGGTTTAAACACAAAAAAAGATCAGGTATTCAGAGAACTCCACGCATACAATGTGGATATTGTAGTAGTAAACGAAACAAGAAAGGAAAAGGACAAGAAACTAAATATACAAATGAGTACTTATACTTGGCTCATAAAAATAAAATACGATAAACGAACAGAAGGGTGAAAAACCTGAAAAACTTGAAAAATTAATTCACTACCTTTCTCTATAAAATAAGACTAGCCCAACAAATAGAAGAAAATATAATGATGACACCAGAAGAAATGTATGAAGAACTAAAAAAAAATACATAATCGGCAAGGACATAATCAAGACGATAAGCAGAGGACAGTATATGACAAAAGCACTACATCGACACTATGGAATAAAACCATGACAAAAAACTAAAAGAAATATTTAAAACAATAATACAATCAGAAATAAATACATACGGGTCCGAGATATGGGTGACCAAGAAAAAAAGTAAGCAAAGATTACTCTCTTCGGAAAAGACTTATTGCAGAAGATGCTTCGGCAAAACCATGTATGACATGTCAGAAATGAAGACATCATAGATAAAATGGAAACGAAAGATACTATTATGTATGCTATAAATGAAGGGCTGCTGAGATGGTATTTGCGTAGTGTGAGGCAAGTAAGAATACCAAGGAAAGTATGGATTCCAGCACAGAGGAATAAACAAGGAAGACCTCGAAAAAAAGGATAAACAACATATAAAGTAAAATAAGTGAGAAAGTTCAACTAGATGACCACTTAAATGGCGTTTAGGATGCGAGAAGCAGCAATAGCTGCAAAAACTCGTTGCATATACACAGGGTGAGCAATCTCCACGGGTAAGGCCGATTGTGCCTTTACGAGTAAAAATATTTATAAGCCTCTTTTTCTTGTGATAGCTGGTGGCTGACCATAGTTAGAGTTTTTTAAATGGAACCTATATATTATTACATTCTTATAATCCCCGTATAATTCTTAGACTAAAATTAATAAGCTAGTATAGGCCTAAAATCTAGAGTATTTGACTTATTCCCATTTTTCTGAAAAATTCAAAGTTTCTATAAAATCATATTTCTCGAAAACGACGCATTAGATTGGCACAATTTTTTGTAGTATTGTTCATAATAAGAGGTCTTAATAGAAGCATATTTTATATTTTTTCAGTTACTAATTGCATGTGCAGAAAACCGGATTATAATTGGATGACACGTTTTTGTATAAAAGTCAATTTTTTCAAATAGAACAGCCTGTATCTCAGTTCATTTTTGAATTTCCTATTAAATTTCACATCAAAAACATGTAAGACGTTAATACTTTAAAAGTGACTATTACTGAGCTATTGTCGTTTTTTTGATATAATTTTGACAACTTTATCTTTTTCTTTTGAATATGGTATATTGAGCCATAATATTTGTTGCAACATTCATAATTGAATGGATGCCATTTAATAAGTTATTACTCAGTTAATAGCGTGATTTTATAATGCATTTTTCTAAAAATTAGTTTAGAGATATGATTTTTGTACGTATTGGGGGAATGACAAAAAAATGTTTACTACTTAAGATTTTGAGTTTTTTATAAAACTGCATTACAAAAATATATTATTATATATTAACGTTAAAAGAAGAGTAATGATATATTAACATTACTCTTCTTTTTTTGTTTCACTTCTATAATCTTGGTAAGTGTCTTATTTCGATATCTACATGTTTATACAAAAATTGGATATATTGTACTTACAATATAGTCTATGCCAGCAATATATTTCATAAAATATATAGATTATGGTACAATAAACAAATTTTAAAACAAAGCAAATGAATACCTTAATTATAGTAAGTGCAGAAATAGGAATTATATCAACGGATCTGTAATTAGTGAAAAAGAAACTACAAAATAACATAAGCAACATCGCCAGTAGTAATGAAAGTGTCAATTACTCTTCTAAAGGCATATGTTCTGGGACATCTTCTTCCAGGGTAACGCTGTCGGTAAACTTTCTGATCTAATAAATTATTTCTTTGACATTACCCGAGTACAAAAATCATATCAGTACATAACCTCTTCTTTAGAAAACTGCATTATAAAATTACTTCAATTATTTTAAGACTAACAGCATCAACAAATTACACCTGTCAACTAAAAGGTAACTTATTAAACGCCATCCTTCCCCATCACAGCTAATTTCACGGCATGCTATGCTATATTAATATAAAACCATGAAATTGACGAAATTACATCAAAAACCGACCATAGCCCAGTAATAGTCACTTTTAAAGTATTAACGTCTTACATGTGTTTGATGCGAAATTTAATAAGAAATTAAAAAATGTATTTATATACAAGGTGTTCCACTTGAGAAAATTGACTTTTGTACAAAAACTAACAAAATTATATCAAGAAACGACAATAACTCAGTAATAGTCAGTTTTAAAGTATTAACGTCCTACATGTTTTTGATGTAAAATTTAATAAGCAATTCAAAAATAAACTAATATATAGGATGTTCCATTTGAAAAAATTAATTTTTATAGAAAAACGTATCATATAATTTTAATCCAGTGTTCTGCACATGCAGTTAGTACTATTAGAACCTCTACAACAATACTGCAAAAAATTGTGCCCATCTAATACATTCCTTTCGAGAAATATAATTTTATACAAACATTGAATTTTTCAGAAAAATGGGAATAAGTCGAAAACTTTAGACTTTGGGTCTATACTATCTTGGGACATGACGAATTTTGAGATCGTTTGTGGTGTAGCTTTGTAGAATTGCGGCATTGATTGAAAATCCCATCGCTTGTGATATTAGATCCGCAATTCGTTTTAATTGCGAAGAACATTAGACCAGTCGACATTCATCGACAAATCTGCGAGATTTATGGAAAAAATGTAATGATCGATTCAATGGTGAGAAGGGAATAGTCCGACAGTTCAATGAACGATGTGGGTTTGTATATTTGGTTACTTATTAAGTGGTTTATGCAGTTGAAGAAAAGATTCAGGAAAACCGTAAGTTTACCGTTTCTGCTCTTTTCATGGAATTTCCGAAAATTTCAAGATCGCTTACTGATGAAGTTGTTACTGTAAAACTGGGTTTTCGAAAACATTGTGGTATTGGGTGCCAAAAATACTTACAGAGCAACACAAAAACCACAGACGTTGGCAGTTCACTTGACTTTTTGACTCATTTAAACAATGACGGTGATGACTGATGACTTTCTAAAACAGATAGTGACGGAGGATGGGACTTGGATTTCTTATGACACCCCTGAAACTAAACGACTATCGATGAAATGGGAACACATTCCTCGCCACCAAGGACTAAAGCCAAGCAAACCTAGACAACTCAAAAAATCATATGTAGAGTGTTTTGAGATGGGCCAGATATTTTACTGGTTGATTTTTTGCCGCGAGGTGAAGCAATCAATGCAAATGTTTCCTGCGAGACGCTTAGGAAACTGCGTCCCGCAATACAGAACAAACGCCAAGGAATGCTCACAAACGATATTGTTGCGATTCATGACAATGCCAGACCTCACATTGCGAAACTCACAAGACAAATCTTACAGGGCTTTGGCTGGGACCTGTTTGACTATCCTCCGTACAGCCGTGACCTCGCTACTAGCGACTTTCATCTCTTTGTACATCTGAAATCGTTTCTTGGTGGTCAGCAACAACGATGATGAGCTCAAAGAACATGTTCTCACGTGGTTGACGTCACGGACGGCCACCTTATGTGAAGAAGGTATACAAAAACTTGTACCACGTTATGACATATGTCTACAAAATGGGGAACTCTGTAGGAAAATAGCTTGAGGTTTGTAGATTGTTTTGCAATAAATAGTTTTTAAATAACTTTACTTGTGCCTTTTCATTACCAAAGGGAACTTACTTTCTGGTCTTACCGCGTGATTATATCTATAGGAGAAAAAGATATAAAAGCGGATTTACTGCTTTCTCGCATCTTTTATCATTTATTATTCTCAACTCAGTAAATATACAGGGTGAGTCATTAGTAGCCGCGTCTTCGCGATGCCCTTCGTTCTGTAAAATTATTATTTTGGGGATAGTTAGATTTAACCCTTACTTTGTTTGACAGTTGACTAAGGAGGTTGGGCCCCATTCCAACCTTCCATTGGTTGAACAAATATTTGGGTGCATAGAACAACAGCGCTCGTAAATCTTTATTTGACCGCTAATTGCTCCTATAGTGATTATCTTAGAAATTACAAAAGATAGTTATGGGACTTTGTTAAGAAAAATGAAAGAGAATAAAAAAGGAACAAAATGCGCCAATAAAATACTGGGAGTTCCATTTAAGAAAAATAAGTTTTTGGTATGTGAGAATTTTGGGGAAGTAGGCTTTGAAAAAACAAAGTTTTTTGAGGTATTCTAGTGCAACTTATACCAAATGTTCCAAAATTTTCTTGGCTACAAGCACCAATAATGTTAATGTTTTTACTTTTCAAAAACAATATGAAATGATTTTTTTCTGAACACGTGTTTTGGTCAGATATTTCCAAAACAAATTAATAACTCAAAATCTATTGGTTCAATTTTGAAAAAGAAAGAACATTTGAATAGACAATTTAAAACAGTATTAGAAAATCCAAAAATATATAGAAGGAGTTTCATGTATATCCGGTGAAACCGGAAGTGCGTTAGAGCTTAAAGTATCTTAAAATATGCGCACCAAGCAACCATGAATCTTTCACAAATTGTTTTTTCTTTTATTTAAAACACACAAGAGCAATCGAAGAAGCGGCTACTAATGACTCACCCCGTATATTTGTATAAATGGCTTAAAAGGTATTACCTATATTGGGTAAATTCGTGGCATATTCCCAATTAATGTATTACGAATATTTAACCTCCAAATTACTATTATTATAAACATATTATTATGCAATCTATGATTTTATATCAAAACATCGAATTACTCAGATATTTTATATTTACTATATATACCCATTGTGTTATTATCATTAGAAAGATATTTGTTAGTGAGTAATATAATTCACAATTTATTATTTAGTTTTTCGAAGAATGACTACTTGACAGCAATACTTTTTATATATCTGTGATATTAGTTGATTAATATATAAGAACATGTGACTCGTTTATATTTTTTACCGGAACTAATCAGTCTGTCCCAGAAATAAAAAATGAGGTGTGGCCACCACACGACTTTCTTATACGTATGAGCGTTTCAAACTATACAATCTTAAGAATTTTTTTATACAAAACTTATTCAAAATCCTATTCTAGTACTTTTATTCTCTTAATAAATCGCTATAGAATGCATACTTTGCAAGATATTCGAAAAAAAGTGCTACTCGCTAAGAGTAAAAGTGCTACTTCCGGTCCGAATTTTGAAATTTCATGTATACAAAAAATATTGCAAATATAACTCTAAATACTTTTGTACTCTTAATAAATATATATAGAATGCATAATTTACGACATATTTGCCAAAAATCGCTATTCGGTAAAAGTAAAAGTATTACTTCCGGTCCGAATTTTGAAATCTTTTTTATACAAAAGATATTGCAAATCCAGTTCTAAAAACTTTTGTACTCTTGATAAATATATTTAGAATGCATAACTTACGACATATTTGCAAAAAATCGCTATTCTATAAGAGTAAAAGTGGTACTTCCGGTCTGAATTTTGAAATTTTTTTTATACAAAAGATATTGAAAATTATGTTATAAAGACTTTTATACACGTAACGTACCTGTCTAAAAAGCTTGACTTGTGAAATATTCGCAAAAAACCGATTTTCGATAAGAGTAAAAGACCTACTTCCGGAAGGAATTTCGAAAAACTTTTTAAATAAGATTGTGCTCAATTTTAATTTTAAGTACATATGAATTCTTTATAAATTTGTATAAACTTAGTATTTGACGAAATATTTGCAAAATTCCATTTTTTCACCGAAGTAAACTGCTACTTCCGGTCTACCGATTTTACTGAAAAACTAATCAGATCTCAAGAGGGAGATTATACACGTAAATACAAAATTTGGAATTGATATCTCCAGCGGTTTGACCGCTATCGTGGTCACAGACAAACAGACAGACACACACACACAGAGACATTTTTTAAAAACCACTTTTTTGGTATCAGGGAACCTCAAAACGTGGACATCTGCAAAAATCTCGAGGTCGAAAATTTTCATCATCACAATACTTCCTTATACTACGTATAAGAAAGTAAAAGACGGAGTACCAGGTATGTAAAGTCCGAACAGAAACAGGCCCAAATATACCGCAATAACGAAGAAATTAAAAATTTAATTTTCTATGTTGTTTTTTAGATAAAAAAATTACATTACGGACCTGGCACAGAATGTATAAATACACGTCAGAATGTTCATTTGTAAATAGAAACGAACACGCATTCATAGAAAAATACGCTTTTATTTATATAAAACGAGAAAAAAACGTTAAATCGTATTCATTCATATAACACTTATTTTTTGCCAGATGGGCGACCCACTTTATTGCAAACAATAAAAGATTGTTTTTATTTTTAAAATAGGAAGGTTATTGCTCTTTAATCTTTTGTAGTCGGAAACAGCTGATTATTATTATTTTAGAATATTCAATAAATCGTAGTTTTTCTAGATTACAGTAAATATCAAGCATGTAATTTTTTTTTCTAGCAGGTGTAAAATTAAAGTAATTAAAGGACCGATTGTGAAAGTGAAGCAGGTGGATATTTAGTCCAGGGTCGGCGTAAGGCCAATTGAATTCTTTATTATTTTTTTCTGCCGTCTGCGCAGACTTGATATTTTGAGGCTACGTTTTTACACAATCTAGCTTCCGATTTCTGCTACTCCGTCTTTTTATTTCTGGGACAGCCTGTATACTGCAATTTTAAGCTATATAAAACATTTATTTAAGGTTCTTTTAAAGTTAAGTTGTTAATATAAGGTTTAGACATTGAAGAATAAAATATCAAGTCATGCAATACAAATTATTAAATTGAAAGGTGTAATAAGAATGTTAACTCTTTCCAAATCTTTTCCTTTTACTAAGATCACGTCTCGAAACGATATTATTGGAGGTAGAAAATCTACTAAAAATGTAAATTAAAGCTAAATGTAAACAAAGATCTATCTGTAAGAAAACTGTCATGCAAATATAATAATATTTCGGGGAATAAGATTAGACTTGGCATCATAACTTATTATTACTAGCAGAAATGATAAAGAAAAAAACATTTCGTATACCGAAAAATGGTGAAATATTAAGTTAATCTATTAGTGAATTACTGAACCACTACGAAAAACATTACTGAAAAATACTCTAATCTAAATCTACTTAGATACAAGCAATTATTTCTTCCCGCTTATAAATTCTAACATTCCTGGAAAAAGTCGATATTTAATTAAGATTATATAGTATTAATGGTAGATTTTGTGATCCCGTTAATAACAAAAGTGGAGTAGGTATCACTGAGCCAAATGTATTAATTTAATGTAATATATATTGAAATTTTTGTTGAATGTGGTAATTATTTAAATTTAAATATATCAAATTTTATTTGGAGTGATTAGGGCAATATTTGAATATTTTGCTTATAGAACAAGATAGACATGTGATAGAAGCTATGTAAATTGGCACTGAATTAATAAAGAACAAATTTAGACCAAGACTTTGCTTCAAACTTAACGCAAAATTAAATGCAGATACAATTAAAGTAGCCTTAGGTTTAATTATGATGAAAATGCTTTTAAGAATGCAAAGTAATAATTATCACTTCAATCGACTAGGTTAAAGATTAACGAAAATTTGTGAAGGTATAAAGATTCAAATTTGGTTAGTTTTGAGTGCTCGTGAGTCTACGTTTACCATACAGAGTGATTATATCGTCTCTTTAGATTTAACTATTTGTAAGTAATTCTTATTTTCTTTATTATCGTATTTTTTTCATTCTGAGTATTTGATACTACTAAACAAAAATGAAAAAAAGTAAATTGTGACAAAATATTATGGATTCACCATTTTGAAGAAAAAAAATCAACTCAAGAATAATTAAAATTACTATACAACTAGAGGAGATAATAAATCTGATACAAATATTTGAAGGAGATGAAAAAAGAAAAATTAAAGAATTCAGCGAACAATTACTAAAACAAATGGATTTGGTGACGGAAAATAACTAAAAAACAATGGTTACCGAGGACTGGAACGTTAGAATAGAAACTTGAATATACATGAAGATTTGGATAAAAGACTATACATAACAATGGAGAGATGTGAAATAAAATGCAAAAGGAAAATCCCTTACCACAAAAAATATATATCAAAAAATCTAAATACGTATTTCGCCAACTAAGTTGCCATCTTCAGTAGATATCTGTATGAAACAAAAAAGGGTGTTAAACGTGGTATTTTTGGCTAAGGTGTAACCTTAGAAGATATGCTCTTCACCAAATTACAGCATATCTTCTAAGGTTACACCTTAGCCAAAAATACCACGTTTAACACCCTTTTTTGTTTCATACAGATATCTACTGAAGATGGCAACTTAGTTGCCGAAATACGTATTTAGATTTTTTGATATATATTTTTTGCGGCAAGGGACAAGAATAAAAGACCCGGTTCAGACGTAAATGAACATTACGCCAACATTTGCAAAAATTTTAAAATGGTATATCACTTGAAATCATATAGGATAACATAACATTTAATTTTCGAATAATACGTATTTTTATAATAACATATAAGACTTTGTTTGACGTTTGCCATTCCTTTTTATTCAAAAATAATGCAATAAAGTGTTATATTTTATTATTATTAATAAGATTATTACTAAAAGAAGAATGTCGCTAGAAAAATAGAAGTAAGAATTTAAATTGGAAAAGATCAGGGCCATTATTTTCTGTTTCAAAAGGGATTTTGTGATTTAACGACAGCGTCATAATGTTTTTTTTGAAACACAAATATTTAAATGACGTATTTCATTTCCTTATCGTTAATCACATAAGCTACTGTAATTTCATATCAATAATTGTTTACTCCGCAAAGGTTATAGGATAGTAAAAATTGTAAATAATTAACTATAGACATAACCAGCGACAAATATCTATACAGGGTGTCCAGAAACTCTCCTGACAAACGAAGACCGGAGATTCCTCAGATAATTTTAAGACAATTTAACCCAATTCACCCTAGTCCGAAAATGCTTCCTAAGGTCATAGGCGTCCGTTTTGGGTAGGTAGTTGTTATTTTCCTATCTCCTTATTTCTCAATTTATCATACTTTCTATTCCCTGCAAATTTTCTCAGGTACTTCATTTGCGCTGCTTTAAGTTGACTTTGATGTTTTTCCTGTGGTTCCCACGATTTGCGTCAATATAATAGACTTGGTGTGACTATTGTGTTATAGACTATAATTTTCTCCTAACATTGTCATATTTATGATGTGGTAAATATTGGTGCTTTCATGTTTTTTTCTGACAATTTATGTATCTAGGTTACCTTTGTCTATTATAATTGCTCAATAAGTACTCATGAATTATTAACAAATCTAGTGGTTCGTGTTTGCAGGGTATCATTTGGTTTCCGTTTTCTATGTTATTGATTATCGTCACCTTGCTTTCCTATTATGATTATTTCCATTTTTGAAAAATATTAAATACAGTATATAGCTGCCAGATAACATTAGTTCTCCGCTTTTTCCAATTTCAAAGGTTCTCTGGGACAAAAAAAGTTTAAGAAACTTTGCTCTAGAGACTATGATTTCATATGTAGCTACGATTTTTGGACTTCATCAATACTTACGAGGGTAGTTTTTACTTTCTTATACGTAGTATAAGGAAGTATTGTGATGATGAAAATTTTCAACCTCGAGATTTTTGCAGATGTCCACGTTTTGAAGTCCCCTGATACCGAAAAAGTGGTTTTTACAAAATGTCTGTGTCGGTGTCTCTGTGTCTGTCTGTCTCTGTGTGTGTCTGTCTGTCTGTGTGTCTGTGTGTGACCACGATAGATATCAATTCCAAATTTTGTATTTACGTGTATAATCTCCCTCTTGAGATCTGATTAGTTTTTCAGTAAAATCGGTAGACCGGAAGTAGCAGTTTACTTCAGTGAAAAATTCGAATTTTGCCAATATTTCGTCAATTACTAAGTTTAAACAAATTTATAGAGAATTGAAATGTACTCAAAATTAATTTGAGACAAATCATCTTAAAAAGGTTTTTCGAAATTCCAACCGGAAGTAGGTCTTTTACTCTTATCGAAAATCAGTTTTTTACGAATATCTCGCAAGTCATGCTTTCTAGGCAGGTACATTACGAGTATAAAAGTATTTAAATTATAATTTTAAATATCTTTTGTATAAAAAAAATTTCAAAATTCGGACCGGAAGTGGCTCTTTTACTCTTAGCGAGTAGCACTTTTTTTCGAATATCTTGCAAAGTATGCATTCTATACCGCAAAAGAAGCTGGTAGCCCGGAGAATATTCATGAGAGAAATGTATGGAGAAAATAGCCTGTCCGTTTTTCAAATCAAATGTTGGTGTAAGCAGTTCGAATGAAACAGAAAATCCATTCATGATGACCCAAATTGTGGAAGACCTCTATATGCACGAACTGAAGATATGATATTGACTGACCGCCTAGTAAAAGTTTCAGTTATTGCTAGAGAAACAGGAATACCGGAATAGTGTTTTTAAAATTCTACACGAAGATGGGAATGAGCAAAGTGTTGGCACGATGAATTTCCAGGCTTCTCAGTCCCGTACAAAATCTGTGTCGACGTTAAATTTGTGAAGATAATTTGACTCTTTTATCTCAAACCGAAGACTTCTTAAATATAATTGCAACTGGGGTTGAAACTGGGACCCTCCCACCAAACAAGAGTCCATGGAATGGTTTCATAAAAGCTCTCCACCGCCCAAGAAAGCAAAATACAATTTTCTGCGGGACAAGTGATAGCCACAGTTTTCCGGGACGTAGAGGGGATTCTCTTAATTGAGTAAATTCCATAAATGATTACAATAACGAGAAATGTTTACCAAGACACAATTAAGAAATTGAACATGGCTATATGCGAAATAGGACCCCACAATTTTGCTCAGAAAATTCTGCTTCTGCACGATTAATGCAGGGTGCATAAGGCACGATTTGTTCAAGCAGTAATCAATGAATGCTTTTAAGATTATTACAACATCCACCCTTCAGTCCCGACCTCGCCCCCTGTGATTCAACTCTTTTTCCAAAAGTTAAAGAACACTTGATAGGGCGTCGATTTTTGTCAAATGAAGACGTGGAAAACGCTATAAAATCGTATTTTGCGGAATTACCAACGGAATTCTTTTTTAAAGGCATAAAGTTATTAAAGAAACGTTGGAATAAGTGTGTTAGTGTTAATGGTTCTTACGTTGAAACATATTTTTTTCCGTTTTCTAACTGGTTTTCTTCACAGCTAGGTGATATTTGAAAAAAGTGTTCAGTGACATTTCATGTATACAAAGAAAATATTGTAAATCCCGCTCTAAATAATTTTGTACTTTTGATAAATATATATACAGTATGTCCACGGATCGAGTTCCAAAGAGGAAAAACTTTTTTATTTTGCATTTTACAAGAAAAATGTATTCTTGATAAAAGTTTTGCATGTCTCGAAACGGCCAAGTCAGTTTTAACCTTTTCAAAATTTCTTTTAGTTTAAGATAAAAATCGAAAAATTGGTCGTTTTATTTGAAAATTTTTTAAAGTCCCAGAAATTAAGTTGCGTTGTCATGGTAATTATCCATATTTAATTATCTAATTAACTGTCAGTTAGAAAAATCAACCATAATAGTTGAAAATGTTGTCAAAAGACCAACGAATTTACCTAATTCAATGCTATGGCAAAGGTAATAAAGTGATCCGTCTAGTTGTCGAAGAATTTAATCAAAAGTTTCCGGATATTTACATCTCAAATAGAGGTGCACGAGCATTGGTCAAAAAATTCCTATCCACTGGTTCCATACTGGATGTAAAGAAAAAAAAAATAGCACGCGATGATGACGACGCCGCCACTCTTCTTGTAATGGATTCAGTACGGAACTATCCCAAACTTTCTTTGCGGCGCAGATCAGTCCATCTGGGAATTAGTAAATCGCTCATTCAAAAGATTTTGAAACAAAGGAAGTTCCATCCCTACAAGCCCATTTTTAATCTTGCATTAGAACCCGGAGATCCTGCGAAACGTTTGTATTTTTGTCTGTGGATGGGCGCTCAAATTATGGATAATCAATACTTTTACCGAAATATTATTTTTTCTGATGAGGCCACGTTTTCTACTAATGGTACTGTTGCATCTCAACATGTGAGATATTGGAGCGATTTCAATCCGAATTTTCGCATGCCTCACAATCGACAATATTCGGCAAAAGTTAATGTGTGGTGTGCAATTTCTTACCATGGTATCATTGGACCATATTTTTTTGATAATACTGTCAATCAGCATACGTACTTGGATATACTGCAAAATTTTGTTGATGAACGTTTGGACGATCTACCGATTAATTACCTCGCAAGGTGTTATTTCCAACAAGATGGTTGTCCAGCTCATTATGCTAGGATTGTTGTTGAATGGTTAAATCAGCAATTTGGACAGAATTGGATAGGTCGAAATGGTCCCGTGATATGGCCACCAAGGAGCCCTGATTTAACAATGGCTGATTTTTATCTTTGGGGTCGTTTGAAGCAAATAGTTTATGCAAATAATCTTCCTCCGAACGTAGAAGATTTAAAGGAGAGGATTAGAGACGCTGTGACGTCTTTAACTCTCGAAGAAATTCGAAGAAGTTATAGAGAATTGCGCCGACGGCTAGAATTGTGCGTTGAAAAGGGCGGTGAATGGATTGAGTAAAATAGTTATTAGTTATATCATTTTTGTTTTTGAGTTTGTCAAAAAATTTTCAAATAAAACGACCAATTTTTCGGTTTTTATCTTAAACTAAAAGAAATTTTGAAAAGGTTAAAACTGACTTGGCCGTTTCGAGACATGCAAAAACTTTTATCAAGAATACATTTTTCTTGTAAAAAGCAAAATAAAAAAGTTTTTCCTCTTTGGAACTCGATCCGTGGACATACTGTAGAATACATAATTTACAATATATTTGCGAAAACTCGCAAAAGTGTTACTTCCGGTCCGAATTTTGATATTTTTTTATACAAAAGGTATTGAAACTTATGGTTATTATTATATTTTTGTACTTGTAATGTACCACCTAGAAAGCATGACTTGCGAGATACTCGCAAAAAAACTTATTTTCGATAAAAGTAAAAGACCTACTTCCGATAGGAATTTCGAAAAACTGTTTTAATAAAATTTTTCTCAAATTTAACTTTGAGTACATTTGAAATCTTTATTCATTTCTTTAAACTTGGTAGTCGAAATACATATTTACAAAACTCAATTTTTTCATTGAAGGAAACTACTACATTCGATCTGCCGATTTTACTGAAAATCTAATCAGATTTCAAGAGGGAGATTATACTCGCACACACACACACACGCCGCACGCACACGCACGGGCACAGAGAGAGAGAGAGAGAGAGAGAGAGAGAGAAGGAGAGAGAGAGAGAGAGAGAGAGATTTTTTTAAAACCACTTTTTCGGTATCAGCAGACTGCAAGATTTCGACATCTGCAAAAATCTCGAAGTCAATAATTTTCATCATCCCGATACTTTCTTATAAGACGTATAAGAAAGTAAAACGTAGTTAGTTTTCCTGTGAAGATTTAAAAATGATTACATTTGTGTTATTCATTTTTAAATTGTTCTCGTGCAACCAAAATTCTACAATGGAGCAGTTCCTCTCAATCTATAAAGATCAAGCTTTTGAAGTAAAATATGGCGCTTTGGGCATATCTAATAAAATGTCACATGGTAATTTCTTCATTTTTTAATAAAATCAAATTTATGATGTCTACAAGTGCGGTTTCTATGCTTTTTCTTTTGAGAAAACCATGGTGAAATGTGTTTATAAGGTTATTTTTCACAAAATACAAATTAAGCTATGAAGATTCACTTTCAAAAAAACATTTGACAAGCAGATTACTCGGCGCGTTCTTATCGCCATCGCTTTTCTTTCAAAGTGATAATATAAATGAATATTTTAAATAATCCTGTAAGCAAAACGTCGTACAAGAATGATTTATTATATAAGATAGCACAACGGCGGTATTAGAACACCTTTTTAAGAAATTTATTTGAATGCCTTAGTCTATTCTCCAAGAATATAAATCGTTTAAAAATGTTGTAATTTATTCTGGGGTTATAAATAAATGTTATTAGAATTACTACTATGTTCAGGTTTTGAGAATATGCCTGACATTATAGTTATTTGTTTTCGGTTTCTTTATTCTACAACTTTACCAATATAAGAATGAATAATATTCCATTTGCGTAATGAAAACTCACCGTTATTAACATGCAGGAACTCTTCCGAATAGCACCACAACATCCAAAGAATGATATGACAAAGATGATGGCACCAGCTATGATCAACAGAATCGGTGTTAGTGTTACAATACTGTGCAGTTCCTCGAAACCACGAATAAAATCGACTAAATTAACTTGGACCAGAATCCCAAGAATCAACATGGTCAAGCCTACCAGCTGCAAGAAGTTATACAATATTGAACAACATTGAAAAGGCTGCTTTGATAAAAAAAAATAAAGCATACTTACAAAACATATTATATTGAAGGTGAACAATATAAACCTGGAAAAATTCGTGCAGCACCCCATTTTATTTCATGAAAATATATTTACAATAAATGGATCTTGTTTTGGGGAAATTTGTTAATTAACTATGATAAACTACGGCCGAACACTTTTTAAATAATTCCCATAGATAGAGATAAGATAATGGCATCACATTTGCTAATTTCAAACACAATCGATGTGATATGCTTTATAATCCCATGAATATTTATACTTACTACCTACAACGGCCTGGTGTGAATACCTCCGATTTAGATTTCGAAACGCGACAAATAGAAATTTGGCATGAATGACGCACATTTTTTTATTGTTATTATGCCCCACGTGTTGGGCCGCCATTTATACTAATTGCCCCACGCATTAGACCCCACTTTTATTAACAGTGTTTGGTTGTGTTAAATTTGTAGAGCAGCCCTATATATATTATTATTATTAATAAATTATAAAACTGATTAGAAATCTAATAGAAAAAATCAATACTTTTGAAAATTAAAATATATTGCATTTTGATTTTTTCTATGAAATTTCTAATGAGTTTTATAACTCAATTCTTTCTTTTGCTTGTGTTTTCAGAGTATTGCATTACATGGTTTCCTCTATTGCAAAAACTTGGAATTTTTACTTCTGGATAACCTTCGTACACTGCTCAGGATATTTTCTATTTTTCACAGGAATAGTGTTTCCCAAAGATATGCGTCTTTATATTTTTAATATGTCAGGTTTTTGTATATCATTTGATAATATTTTATTCAATATATGTACATATATCATAATTTTCTATGAGAATTTTTTGGTAGCATCTTATACAGCGAACATTTTACTTTTTTCTTTTCAGTGGCTTACCTCTATCTACCCGTACCCTCGATTATTTTTTCATGTCCTCATGACATACATACCTACTTGTGAACTCAGATATTCCAATGTAATTATAATACGTTATTAATTCAATGTATATAGTCTTTTCAAATACTTACGTATACCTACATTTATTAATTTTGATCTTTAGATTCCTATAGTCTTCACCTATAAACATTTATCTTATTTGATTTAATTTAATTCAGCTAGAATGTAAATTTTTACTCTCAGAACACACCTTTAAATGAAGAAATAATATATATCTCTCTCAATGTTATTACAAGTCAACATTAAAATGCAGGGTTAGTATAAAAAAAATATTAATTTCCAAAAGGCCATATATTCAAAGTATTACAAGTACATAAATGAGTGATATATGAAAATAACAGCAAAAGCACTAAGCTTTCTGCACACTCTATGTGTGCCCCCCAGGTCACACGACATACATCCACTTTGATAGTTATGATTGATTTGTTTAAATTGCTTCCAAATGTTTTTTTATATTGTTAAAGAACAAATCAAAATTGATCGATAAAGACGATTTTCTTCCAGACCCCCTTTTATGGAAAAATCAAAATGCCAATAAATATTCTAGGTTCTAGAGGTTCTAAAAATTGTGCAAATTAGTTTTTAAAAAAATCCATTATCAGCCGAGATAATTGAGAAAAGCGACATTTTTCCGGTCCCCTATTTGCGAAAATTGAAATTGAATCGGCTGTTCCAGATTTTATCAGAACATTATTCCAACATTCAAAACCATATTTCTTATATATCAAATGATATGCCAAAAATAAAGAAATCTATAAGTGTGAAATTAAAATCGAAATTTAGACGATTTTTCCAGATTTGTTGGTTTTGAATTTTAAAGACGAGCGTCAAAATCGACCAAGATAATTGAAATAAACAATTTTCCTCCAGTCTCCCTTTTTTTTAAAAAAAAAATTGAAACTGACGGTTATTCCAGATTTGTTTTAAGTTGTCACAAATTATTTTAAAGAACAAATCAAAATCGGCCAAGATAAGCCAATCTCTTCCAATTTTCTTTTTTGGGTAAATCGAACTTCAAATAGATGTGCTAAGGTTGTACTAGATGTTCTAAACATTGTCCAAAAGAGTTTCTAAAAAGAAAAACCTAATCAGCCGAGACAATTGAAAAAAGTCACTTTTTCTACCCCCTCCCCCGGAGAAAATTGAAATTCTGGCCGTTGTTTTAGATTGCTCCAGGTTTACTCGAAAAATTCCAAACCGTATCTCTTGTATATCAAACGATATCGCTTGAAAACGAATCTCAAAAGTTTGCAGTTAGCCCCCTTTTTCGAAAATTGAAAAATCGAAATTCTGGCAGTTGTTTCAGGTTGTTCTAAGTTTGTTCCAAGCTATTCCAATATATTTCATAGAAAAACCAAAATCGCCCGAGATAAATAGACAAACCGATCTAGTTGTTAAAAACATTTTTCCAAAGAATCGCCAAAGATAATAGAAAAAACTACTTTTGCCAGCCTCCTTTTTTTTTTAAATTGAAGTTATGATGACCGTGTCAGGGAAGTCTAGGTTTGTTCTAAATTAATTCAAAGTATTTCAAAAAAAAAAAATAGCTAGATATATTTGAAAGAAACGACTTTTTCACCCACTCTTCCCTTCTAATTTGCCTATACTAAAAAGTAAAAGATAGTTTTATAATAAATTAATAGTATTTAATGGGATTTAAATATGTTACATTTTGAATATCGAAAGACACATAAATAAAATTTAAAATGTTTGTTTTTATTATAATACTTAATAATAAATAAAAATCAATACACAATGTATAAGACAAAGTGATTTTATACACTATCTTTTTTTTTAATTAAATGAAAATATACAATGGCACATTAAATTATTCCTGCAATGGCAGGAAGCTGGGTATGCATTTTTACTCTACAAAATGCGTCATCGTCATCAGTAACAATATACTATAAATAAGGAGATATATTTGTAGATATCAACCATAAATCACTTCCATATAATCATTATGGTGACTTTTTTGTTTTAACAAAGAAGACAAAATTAGATTTAGGGTATTTCTAATAATTCTATTCGTTTTCTATCATTGTCTATTCCTATGCCATATACACATATCAAAATACATATGTATAATACATTTTACGCTATAACATAGAGTTTAAAAACATGATTTTTTAATAGTAGGCGTTATTACCGCTGACTGATGGAATGAATATACATGTTTTTCGACTTTACCGTCAACAAACACTTGACACTTAGAAACTAAAAGTATAATAAATAAATTTTGCCTCTGATTCTTAGCCTTTCCTAGACGAATTAGCTATGCATATAGCCATGACGGCTCCCACCAACTGGAAAAATATATAGCCGTTAATATAAACGTAAATCTATTTGGTTGTACTTTAAAATTCTTACCTCAACTCCGGCCAAACAACCAGCTACAATTCCAATGACGTTTATGCTAGTTCTAATGAAATCGTAAAACACCTCCATACAACCATTTTTGAAAAACAACGAGCAAGAATCGCCTACAAATGTGCTGCAACAACTGTCAGGAATAGTACCTGGCCAATCTGCCGGTCCATCTACTCCACAACACTCCAGCTGAAATTATAATAAACTTTTTTATAAACTGTTTATTTGCTTAATGTAACACTTATAAGGTAATGGGTTTATATTATTAATTAGAAGTTTTTAATACAGAAATGTACCGTGCCTTCAAAATTCTACCTCATTAAAGTAGGCTGTTTTTTAAGTAATTAAGTAGTCAGTGTTGGTGTACATGCTACGCTTTTGAAAACTTCGAAGTTTGACAGTCATACTTAAATTCAAATTATAGACGCTTATTATTATTTATTACATGACATAACCAAACTATCAAAATTATGCGTTTGTGTCTGATTACGTGCACTGTCACCAACCATTAAAGAAAAGCATGGCATCGGGCAATCTCGCTGGCGAACCAAAATCCTCAAATCCAAAATTCAAACAGCCTGGAAAAGTAATCCTCAAAATCTCCATAATATTGCACGTTGTGTGGACGGTTGCGCCGTCTTGCTGTAACAACATATCCTCTAACTCCAACTCATCCAGTTGCGGTATCAAGAACTCGTTTAACATGGTGCGGTATTGTTTGCCAGTGATGTTTACCGCGTTTCCATTGTTGTTTTCAAAAAAGTATGGTCGAATCACATGTTCTGAGAAACAACTCACAGTACAATCAGTTTTTGTTGATGGAGTTGTGTCTCATGGACAATAAAAGGATTGTAGGTTGCCCAAAACCGGGTATTTTATTTGTTTACACGTCCAGAGAGGTGGAAAGGTGCTTAGTAGCTCATCCTTAACGTCTTGAAAAATCTATCCCTCACAGCTTGGGTGTCCCCAAGTGACCGGCTTGTTCAAGGCCGTCCAGGTGATTTCCGATCTCCGGTTGATCCAGTCTCTTCAAGTCGAGCCGCCAAAAGTCGAATTGTTTGAGCAGAAGGTGCCACACGGTTCGGATATTTGTTCCGAAATTCACGTTGATTAAGCTGAAACCATTAACAAATTTTTCTTCTAAACCATTGAAACAATTATTCCGTGTTCTGCTGGCGTACGATGCGTTATTTGGGCCGGCGGAATTATTGGGCCATATTTCCTTGAGGATGCTAGAAGCAATGCTGTAACAGCTACTGGTGACTGCTATCGGGCCATGTTGGAAAAGTTTCTTATGCCCATATTGGATTAGTTAGGCCTACAGAACATATGGTTTCAAGAAGACAGTGTCACATCACACAGAGCTTATGCTACGATGCAAATTTTGCAAGAATTTTTTCCCGGCCGAATAATGTCAAAAAGTGAGGATATCGACTGCCTCTACGATCCTCTGATTTAACACCTTCCGATTTCTTTCTATGGGGGTACTTGACGGGAAAAAAACAATCACAAGAAATTACTGAAATAACACACCATGCGGAAGTATGCGAAATTCTTATGGAAAATGTGCTTAAAACAGCTCGTCTTTGCGTCACCTTTGGAGGCTACTTGACCAACATCATATTCCATAGATAATATTAGAGACCATATAATCAATCAATAAAATGTAAATTATAAAATTGTATTTCATTTAAAAGTTACTAAAAAAAAAGACCGACCTGGGCCATAAAACTCAGCCTGTATATAATCATATCCCCTTCTACGCTTAGGATGTTGGGGTTTGTATTCTTTATGGACACCTTTTTACTCCCTTGACTCTTCTAAGATGTCTGATTTCCGCCGCCTGCAGCTTGCTCTTCTGCCTTGCTGATAGTACCCAGGACTTACATCCATATGTATCCTGTATATTGTTTCATTTTGTATGTTATTTCATGTTTATTGTTGAATATTCTACACATTGCGTAATACGACCTATTAGCCTTTAGGATTCTTTGGTTTATCAAAATATCGTTGTTCCCAATGTCTTCCAGTGAAGCGCCTAAACACTCGAATGTGTCCAGCTCTCCCAATTTTCTTCCATCTATACATATATTTATATTTCCTCTTTCTCTTGTTACTATCATTACCTTTGTTTTCATCTTATTTAATTTCATTCCTTTTTTTCTCTGATTCAACATTCCATACTTCTAGATTCTCTTTCAAATTCTTCTCGCTATCTAATATAATCACCACATCATTGGCAAAAGCGCAGTTTAGCAAACCACGCATGAACAACACCAAGAACTTTATTGCATTTACAATCAAATACGTTCCTATCTGATACTAGTACAGAAGCATCATCTGCGTACAAAGTAAAATTTACCCCATGAAAGGTTACTTGTCTTAGTAATTTATATATAAAAGAAGCAATACAGGTTCCTTTGGCACACCGACATTAATTGGCCTATGCGAAGAGTTTATATTTTTTAAGTGATTAGCTTCATTAAGCTTTAAGGAAACATATTGCCGATTTCCGATTTATTAAAAGACACCCACTGCAAAGCGATGCCTCTCACTCAACAGCTCAACAATTTATCTAATAAAAATTCATAGTCGATGCAGTAAAATACCCTCGACAAATCACAAAAAAAGTGCCACAGGACATTAACCCGAGTCGACGCAATCTAACACATGCTCATAAAATTCAGACATTGCTGTAGATGTTGATTTACATTTAAAATAATTATATTATGCAAACGGCTTTATCCAGATATGATAATCTATAACTTAGACAACATTGCCGATGGACCCAAAAAGTATGTATTTTTAAATAACAAACTTTTAGTACTTATCACTACCATGTAAACATAACACAATATGTTTTTTTTAAATTTTAAGGATGTGAGTGATATCGTAAAGAACGTGAATGTTGAAACAAACATTAATTTCACATAGCCGAATAATATACCGTATGTGTCAATTTTCATTAGGTATAGGGATTCAATGTTTACGTGCGATTTATACGTATACAAATAATATATGGCAACGTGTGTCACCCCTACTCTCCGTCACCAATCCCGGCAACAATCGACATTACAACGATTTTCTCCGATCTCCCCATCAGATTTTACATTCAATCTTTAGCTGCGAACACGTAGCGATCTAGTCTGCCATAAAAGCCGTCTTATTACTCGAACGGGAAACATCAAATGGCCGCCGCTATCTCCTGATCTACTAGTTTATTATTATTTTCAGAATGCTTTTTTATTTACCTTATTTTTAATTTTATTAGAATTACGCTTTTGTTTGTGTCATGCAGCGTGAACGCAGCTTAATAATTCTCTGCATTTACTGAAAGGAAAAAGAAAAACAAATCCTTGCAACGCGTAAATATTATTTCTGAACGCATTACAAACACCCAAGTCAATGGTCCAACAGTTACTGCTATAACTTGAGCTTGTATCGGTCGCGCTCGCATTGGAGAGGAAAGTAGGAGTGCCATGTTGTCACGTATTGCATGAATTAATCGCCTATGGTTAATGAAAATTGACACATGCTGTATAGTCATTATTACAAATCGAACTTTAATCAACTCTTAAATGTCTATCATAAAATGTAATAAAATGCATAGTCTTTCTTTTTAATATGTAAGTTTATGTTTATTCGTCCTCAGTAAAAATAAAAATATATTTCAAGTTGTAGGTTTATTGAGTATCTATAATGTTCCTATATATTTTTTCGATATCTACATTATTAAATACAGATAATGGATTTTGTTGCTTCACTGGAACACTGGTATATAGAAGTTTGTGTCTTTTATTATGAACGTATGTATATTACAAAGAATAAGATATAAAGTATTAAAAAGTGCAATTTTTTTATTCTTTTCTTAATTTTGGATAATCAAAAGTCAAAAGCTTTAATTGTTTAAGAACACTTTTATACAAGCATCAAGTAATTGAAATATTTATCATCAAACCCTACAAACCTAATAATTTTTTTAAATTACCTACTTTACATAGAAATTTTATTTTATCTTAAGTGTTTCATATGTATTCATCAGATAAAAAAACCGATAATAAATGTATACTCAAATGTTGATAATATGACTAAGTATGTACTTTGTTGTGTTTTTTAGGGAACAGTAAAAAGTTTCCAAATCATTTAATAAATTACAGAAATGAATTAAAAAGTGTACATATTTGCAAGTATGTTAAAACCATATATTTATACTCTATCTAGATGAGTTTTTTTCTTCTGATTGATAAAGTTATTAATGATGTAATATTATTTGTTGAACCTCATTTAAAAGCCTTTGGAATACGTTATTGACGATAAATTTCCTTTTTGCTGTTCTCCAAACAATCTGTTTAATTGGACAAATAAAATACCATAATGGTTTAGTTTCTTGAGTAAAATTTGGTGATTTACCACGTCCATGCCTTACCGACGTTACACATGTCTGTTCATAACATTCCTTGTTATCGATGATCTTCCATACAGCTGTTTGTTTGTTATATGCTTCACTTATATATTGTATTAATATTGTTGTCCCAAGTTGGGCCAGCCAAAAATGTATTAGTACCTTTGTCCTAATGTTACTATTTAAATGCCCTATTATGTAACTAACTCAATAATTCATTAATTTGCTCCGAAATAGCCCAGTACTATAATCGCCCTATGCTAGCTATCAATGACCTCCTACTATTTAGAAATGAAAATTAACATTCACTAGGTTGCACTGTGAATCGATTATAACATATTAATATTCATAGATAATTAATATAAACTCCAAACTCAGCTTAAATAATTTAAATTATAATACTTTTCCTTTTCCTAATGCTTTATTGTACTGGTGGTACTATACTTTAAATGAACTATACCTATACAATATAAATGCGGGTGGGTTCTTGACGTATTATGGCATTAATTCCTAACCTTTATTTGTATCTCGTGTACTATTGATACGTTTACAAAATTCTTTAACTAACATGACTCTTAATCTCAGGATTAATCGTTTAATTTGGATCCGTTGTGACTGGTTATGTGTACTTGATTATTTTTACAACTATGTGAACATGTAGGTATTTCTTATTCTATATAATTTTCTCCAGATGATATTAATTTGATATTTGTTTTCTTTATAGGTTAATGTGCCTGTCATTACCAGATGATATATTAAAGCATAAAAACAAATAGTACTTCTAATGTAGAAAAAACAACAATCTCAAAATAAATAGAGTATATTAAAAAATGTTCGATATTGTAACAACAATAAAATTATGGTTCAGAAAATTGTTTAATCATGATGAAGATATGTATAATTTTATTATGGAAATAAACCGTTATAAAAAGTGACACATTTATGTCTAGTGTGTTTCTTACGACATTTTAAGTATAATTAACGACCGATAAATAATGCTTTGAAATTTTAAAATACCTATTCAAATTATGTAGAGATTTCTCTGGATTCGATGTGGAATAATACTACCAATAAGGTATTACCTTTCTTATATTGTTCTCAAACTTATATTCAAATTCAAATAGCTCTAACTTATTTAAATATTAATGTAAAATATATTTATTTTGAAACAAATAGTATCAATATGATTTATATTACCTCAAATATTAATTTATATTAACTTGTAGGTTCTACCTCCATGAAGTGTATTGGTATCGTGATTTACATAATCTTCTCCGATATCTTCTCACCTACGATGACCTGGGACTTTCTCTGCACTCTCGATGTGCTGCTTCTGTTCTCGCTGGGCTCCTCTTAGATATACACGTTCGGACTCAGTAAATTCGCTTCTAATCTCGCTGGATTCCTATGATGAAATTACACTTAGACAATGAACTGGATCTCTGGAACTATGGTTTTCCTCTCGCTGGATTCCTATGATGAAATTACACCTATACAATGAACTGGATCTCCGGAACTATGGTTTTCCTCTTGAAAATTCAGCAATAATTTCTTAGATATACACGTTCGGACTCAGTAAATTCGTTTCTAACCTCGCTGGATTCCTATGATGGAATTACACCTATACCATGAACTGGACCTCCGGAACTAGGAAAATTCAGCAATAACCCTTCTTGGCTCTTTTAAATTTCTAGTCAAATAGAAATTCTTGACTTTAAATACAAAACCTTCTTCCTTTGGATGAATTTTACAAATGTAAGTACTTTTATCACTTTATATTATATTTCTTATTCCAGTATATTTGGTATTCAATAACAATTAATGATTTTATGACTATTAGTTATTAATTATCTTGCACTTCACTTTGATTATCAAAATTTACGTATAAATCTGTTAGAATATTTTATTCTAACAGTAATAAACACTGTTCGTATTTTAAATATGTAAATATCAGGAAAATTCTCTTGAATTCCGAATTTACACAACCGCTTCGTATGAAAATTATTTTTCATCTCCTGTTTTTTTTAAACAAAATTGCCTTGGCAACCTTATTACTTATTTTTTAAATTCTCCAATGAGATCTCTACACATACCTTTTATAAATCAATATGTCTATCTATTATTTATCTTTTTAATATTTATCCATAAAATTTGATATTCCACACATTATTTATTCTTTTTCTAATTTTAAAACCTTCTTATAATGCATTTTTTTTCATTTACATACTATTTAAAAATACCTATACAGGAACTGTCAAAATTAACTGTCACTTCCACTTATTCAAAATACTTGCGGGAATCTTAATTTAAATTTGTTTCTACTCAAAATCAATTAGTTTTATCCATTATACTTGACATATCTTCGTAAATTAAACAATTTTGTACAAAAAACATATTACATAATATTTTAGAACAATACTTATATTATTTCATTTCTTTTTAACAGATTTTACAAATACAAGATAGAAGAAAGAAAATCGTTCGTTCTACGACTAAACCAAATCAACCAAGAAATCTCATCATCTCTATTAACGTAGTAAATTATAATTTAGACAATAAATTCCACACCTACACTAAGATCAATATTTTAAAATTCCAAGCATTCGAAACTTTAAATATTATAAATATGGCATGGTTATTTTAAACCATGTCAATATATATTTGATTTGCAGTTTGTTTATAGTCTTTTTTGTATTTTTGGTATGCCCTGTATATATTTTCGATTTTACTTACTTGTGCATGAAATGAATTTTTTGACTATGCACATTTTGACCAACGGCAATGATGAATATTATTGAAATATTGCTAAGCTATCAAAAGCCATTTGGAAAAATAATTATTGTACCACATATCTGTACATACAGTAACACCTCTGTAATTGTGTACTTTTTGGTCATGCCTTCAACAGTCTATATTTACATACTTTTGTTCAACGAGAATCTGGACGAAATCTAAATATGGAATATAATCTTTGAATAAAACCGCAACCTATGTAGTTTCATACCAATTACGACATTCTAGGCACAAATATAATCTTGCTCCGCGGTTACCTTCGCTTAGAAGTGGATATCTGATTGGTCATGAAGAATGAAATCTAGCTTGATGGAAACAATTTTTGCAGTATTTTGGTAAACGGTTAAGTTATGGTCCCGCTGAAATTCCGAAACCAACTCAGATGCTGTTATCGTAGATAAAATATTGGTCATTCTGACTCCCAGTTTCGCTAAAATGCCTCTATAATCGACTGATTACATTTTGAGGAATCCGTTCTGGAAATTAGATCTACTGCACACCATCTTGAAGAGGGCCTCTTATTACTCGAAAGTTTTTATCGCGTTCATTATTATTTTGTTATGGATAACTATAAGACCTCGTACCTGGATTGTATTTGTTGAGGTAGGTCAATTTTTCAGTTCAGATAGTTGTTGAAATGCCCTATGAAAACAATTTTGTGCACGATCCATTTACAATATAGACTATTGCTTACTAGTTCAGAGTATTGGAATGGACGGTTTTGCCTTGCCCGTGTACAATAATATTGTACCACTAGTGCACAATAAACAAGCCTACCATGACTTTTAGCAAATTGTCTTGTTTGCGTACGATTTTTTATTTTGTCCAATGGATTTACATTACACTTCATGGTGATAAATGAATCCAAACAAATTAAAACTATCAGTGATAGTTTTGTAATAATAGTGATATTTAATAATTGAACTTAAAGTGTGAAATAATTTTTGATGCACATGTCACTATCTAAATCTCCTGCCAGTCCCGCTTGATGGCCCAAGTGTCAAATCTGTCAAACGTAAATTTCGCAGTATAGTCGTTAAGGTAAAATTTAAAGTATAGGTCGTGCACAAAGTAT
The DNA here is from genome assembly GCA_963170755.1 of Amphimallon solstitiale. Lineage (NCBI taxonomy): Eukaryota > Metazoa > Arthropoda > Insecta > Coleoptera > Scarabaeidae > Amphimallon > Amphimallon solstitiale. The sequence continues at coordinate 127,972,814 of OY720680.1, forward strand.
AGTGTGAAACTCGAATGCAATTCGTAATTGCTTGCTCGTGCTATTGCAAACACACGGCTTCGCCTCGTTCGCAAGCAATATACTCCATTGCATTACTCGTTGCACAATATACTATTGTCCACCTTGTACAATATAAATTACATGTAAGTTTATATTATATTTTGAACAAATATCCTTACACTATTTGTGTGTGTGTGTGTGTGTGCGTGTGTACTATAAGCTAAAGCTAAAAAAGAAATATAAAAATATAATTAAAAAAAAAATACTCACATGAGTTTGAAGAAAGTCGAATGCTTCACTTGCAGCATTGCCGCTTTGCTCGAAAATATCCCGTAGAACTTGTTCGAAATTTTCTTTGAGTCCGGAATCTTCACGTGCTTGCACTAAGATGTAAACGACAAAAGCGATTTGTAATATCAGCATTATTATCAAAATAATAGCGTACTGAAAAAAAGAAGAAAAGGAAAATAAATTTCAAAATTATTTATAGGGATTGGTGCGAATGCGAATCAAAATGAACCTAACTTTTGTTTTAGAACATTTATTGGTACAGCAAATAGAATTTTCTATATAATCTCCTCATTTATTTACACAATTTTCCCACCGATTCGGAATTTTTTTAATTTCGTTATCAAATTCCCATATTGTAACGCGGCGGCCTTCTTCAATCATCTCACGTATCGCAAGAATATTCGTCTCATGGGTGCTTGTCCGCGGTCGCCGTGCATGGATTTCATTTTGCACTAATAGACCACAGTCCAGCCACCTTTTTTTTTTTTGATTACTAACAGGCTGAATTTTCGTGAGTTGCTTCGTTTGACGAGACGCCCAACTTTTCCCTCTGCGAAAATTCTCGGTAGTGGTAGCTAATAAACTGCGAATGGGTCATATATGTCGATTGGGTGATTGTTCAAATTTTATTACTAACCGTTAGTATTTTAGTTAAATCTGGAGATAATTTGATAAGAAACACAAAAAAACATTTGTCCTACAAAATCGTTGGTTAGAACGAAATGTCCCCCACCCGCAACATGTGCAAATAACGAGGTCATAAAAAATTATTACTAACCAGCTGATTTTTTTACTATTGCTTAATAAATGTTTCTAAAATGAAATGTCCACATTGTCCTACAAATTGAATGGTATGTTTTTCCAGTCCTACGCTTCGAAATTGTCAGTCCCACGTTAACCCTTTTCTCATTACTAACAGGAGGACAAAGATAACACATGATAGGTTGTTCTATTCTCTGGCCAAATAAAATAGTGTCCTACAAAAAAAATGGTATGTAACACTAGTCCGACAAAAATTATTTTAAATAACGAATTATTTTATAATTGCGGTTTTGAGAAATTAATATACTTTTATTACTTAAGCAGAATTCTGATATCTTCTAAATTTTGCACATAGATTCAGATTATCAAGAAGTTTTTCCCGTGATTTTAAACCCTAATATATAAATTTACATTCATTGCGAATTTTTGAATTTTTCACGCACTTTTATGTTTTCTTAAAACTTCGACTATAAAACCGAAAAATGTTCTTTATAGTTCTAATGTAATATTAATTTTAATGTTTAATTGTTTGTTTAATTTAAAAAGTAACATAATTTATTTGAAAAGTTTCTGAAAAAAGTGAGAAAACTATAAATAGAAAAAAAATACGCATACTTTTCATAGTTGATCAAATCTTTTTTTTTTATATAAAAAATAAAAACAAAATTGTTATTTTTGCGTATAAAAAAAATCAATCTTGATCAGAATCATCCGTCGACCCTTCATCTTCGTCACTTGAAACATCATTCTCCTGCTCTATCTATATCATCGTGGCAACTATCATTTTCATCCTTTATGTTATCTGGCAGTCCGAAGATAATTCTTCAAAAGATGGACTTTGAGGACCATCAAACCAATAATATTCGTATTTGCCATCAATTATTGTCCATCCATAATTTTCTGGTGTTTTTTCGGTGGGGTTGCGCATGTATGCATTACACCATTCACCATACACTGCAGATGTATTGCGTTCTCTTGATTTGCTGCAACAATTCTTGTTTCGTTGGTAGTAAACTAGAGGCATCATATGCTACGATATTCTTTTTTAAATTTTTTTCATTTTCGTTACGGTATTTATAGCCTTTTTGAAATAATTCGTACCGTCCTTTATTAATGTCATTTTTCGTATTTAATGCATATATACTACACACATACTCTTCAATAATTTGGAATATCCCGCCCGCATGTTTCAAATTTAAGCGACAGTTTTTATTTTTTTTTATCAATATTTACCACTTTTTTTGTAGGACATTAGTAAAGTCGTGTTCTACAGTTTATTCCCAAGAGAAAAAAAACAGAATTAGGTTGTTAGTAATGAGAAAAGTGTTACCGTGGATTTGACAATTTCGGAGCGTAGGACTGGAAAAACATACCATTCAATTTGTAGGACAATGTGGAAGTTATATGGAAGTAAGATGAGACCCTGGGAAGATACAGAGCAACGACAATACAGGGAATCGTCACGTACTAGAGATAATATGAGTTTTCCTTTATGATAAATGTAATATGTAAATTTAATTGTGTTGTGACCATTAAACAGTTCACTTCTTTGTAATTGTTAAATAAAGTACTTTTTAAAAAACGCTAATCTGCTTCTGATTTATTTAATTGGCGCAGTCATCCGGATTTTAGTTTTACGAATTTTTATTGATCGGAAATTAATTCTAGTGATTTTAAATTCGGTGTGTGTTAACACTTTGAAGACACAAAGAACCTACAACAGAAGAAAGAAGCAGACGGAAGAGGACCGAATATTAGAGAAAATATAGACAGGCTACGGCACTTTAATAAGCAAAGTGGGTCGCTATATTCGTTATATCTAATATTCCTACGATCCGAAGCAAGAAAACATCTTTAACAGCCCAGAAGAAGGTGAGTACTGTTTGATTCACAATACGGTTCAACCCTTACTATTGTAGTAAAATTCCCTGTTAGTGACAATCCTGTCAATTACCCTTAACTGGTAAAACCTAATACTGACGATTTTGTCAATTACCAATAATTGGTAAGAATCCATTCGGGATAAATCAAAGAAAAATAAAAGTAATTACGGTTCAAAATGCCAGAAGTAAATTATACACTATTTAAAATAGAATTAGATACGATACCTACATTTAACGGCGAAAGCAGTAGTGTAAATTTGTTTGTAAACGCTTGCGATAAAATTTGCACAAAGTATGCGGACATACAGGATGTAAAGGACATAATTTTTCAAACTATACTAGGTAAATTAAGAGACCGTGCTCGAACGCTAATTTGTTCGAGAAATGAACTGAATAAATGGAAAATGGTAAAAGAAGCCATCTATAGTTATTTTGGTGACAAACGTGACTTTGGACAGCTAGTCCAGGAATTTAATAACACCAGGATAATGCCGAAAGAGGACCCCGTATCGTTTGGACACCGTCTTCAAGAACTACTTTCACAACTTATGACAAAACTAGGTCAGACCGAAGACATAGATCACAAGAAAGAAAGAGCTGAAATATATGCTCAGACAGCTTTGGAAATATACCTGCTGAACCTACCGGAGGATATACAAGTACATGTAAGACCACTTGTTCCTGACACACTAGAAGAAGCAATAGGTCAAGCTCAAGACGCCGTAAATTTCAGAAATCGATCACAAGCATTAAGAGGCATAAAATCCCCTCAACAATACCCACAATTTCATACTCATCAGCCCAAAAGAACATCCTATCAAAACTCTCCAGTTAACCCTCAATACACTCAAAATTATCGATTTTCAAATTTCAATCAAACTCCAAATGTTCCATTCCACACATTCAGACAAACATCGACACCTTTTCCTAGAGCTACAGTACCATTCTTTCCACGTGCAGAAACATCACAACAATTTCCAACAAATAAACAAGTATTCGGAACACCTAGAAACGTATGGGCACCAGGACACAATAAACCAACAACGCTGTCGAAACCAACACCTATGTCTGGAGTATCAACGATTCCACCAACACAACAAGACAAATTTACTAGACCACGTCAAGAAATGCATAACACAGAAGTTCAACCAGTCTTAGACGAAATTCAACCCATATTTAACGAAGATAATGGCTTATGGTACGTCCCAGTATCACCCGAAGAGGAATTCAAACCGACCTACGAAGAAGTTTCTCAAGAAAATGAAAATTTTATTACACCTGCCTCACAGGAGAACTCAATAGACTAGCGAAAAATAATTTGCCTTACATACAAATTAAAAACCCGCCACTGAATTTACTAATTGATACAGGTAGTACAATTTCAATAATCGACCCAGTTGTTGTACAAAAATACTATTCAAATAATGTTTATAACGAAAATCTTGAAATTAAAACTGCTAAAGGAATCATTCCAATAGATAGGTATGCCATGATTCCATGTTTTGACGAATTAAAATGTAGCGGATATATAAAAATGATTATGTTAAAGTTTCACAACTTTCATGATGGTATTATAGGTCTCGAAGATTTAAAATCCATGCAATTCAACATTAACTTATCAAATAATCAATTATTTAGAGACGATCATAAATTACCAATTCAATATAAAAAATTAGAAAATATTAAAATCCCTGGCAAAACAAAATTATTAAAAAAGGTATCAGTAAATTATATAGAAGGCGAAGTAATGATTAACACGTTAAATTCAGGTAATATACACATTCCTAACTGTATAACATCAGTACATAAAGGTGAAGCTCTTATAGAAATTCAAAATTGGTCAGATGACGAACAGTCTTTTAATATTAAACCATTACAAGTCACACCTTTAGAAAACTATCATATATTTCAATATAGTGTTCACGAAGAAAATTCAATAGATAGGTTAAATGGAATACTTCGTACGGAACACTTAAACGTAGAAGAAAAATCTAAACTCTTAGAACTATGTAAAAAGTATATACATTTGTTTAAAAAGACAGAGGATAAATTAACATTTACTAGTAACGTAAAACACGAGATCAAAACAAAAGACGAGGAACCGGTATTTTTACGGGCTAGACGATTTCCTCACGCGATCAAAGACCAAATTAAAGAACATATCGACAAATTACTTGAGGATAATATAATAAGACCCAGTCAGAGCCCTTGGGGTTCACTTGTAAATTTAGTCGAAAAGAAATTAGATGCGAGCGGCAAACGTAAAACTAGATTAGTAATTGATTATCGGGCACTTAACGAAAAAACTATTGATGATCGTTATCCGATTCCTAATATCGAAGACATACTAGATAAGCTAGGTAGATGTCAATATTTCACAACCTTAGACTTAGCATCGGGCTACCACCAAATTCAGATGCATTTACAACATTTGAAACAAAAGACGAGGAACCGGTATTTTTACGGGCTAGACGATTTCCTCACGCGATCAAAGACCAAATTAAAGAACATATCGACAAATTACTTGAGGATAATATAATAAGACCCAGTCAGAGCCCTTGGGGTTCACCTGTAAATTTAGTCGAAAAGAAATTAGATGCGAGCGGCAAACGTAAAACTAGATTAGTAATTGATTATCGGGCACTTAACGAAAAAACTATTGATGATCGTTATCCGATTCCTAATATCGAAGACATACTAGATAAGCTAGGTAGATGTCAATATTTCACAACCTTAGACTTAGCATCGGGCTACCACCAAATTCAGATGCACCCCGAATCAATAGCCAAAACCGCTTTCAATACCGAACACGGGCATATGGAATTCCTACGTATGCCGTTTGGATTAAAAAATTCCCCTGCGACCTTCCAGCGCGTAATTGATGACGTTTTAAAAGATGTATTAAATAAATTTTGTTTGGTATATTTAGACGACATTATTATATTTTCTCCGTCGCTCGACGAACACATCAAACATTTGTCGTTAATTTTTAACAAATTGCAAGATGCTAATTTAAAACTACAACTAGATAAGTGTGAATTTTTAAGAAAAGAAACAGAATATTTAGGGCATGTGATAACTTCAGATGGTATCAAACCGAATCCAAAGAAAATCGAAATAATAAAAAACTATCCTTTATTAAAGACACAAAGAGATATTAAATCATTTTTAGGTTTACTCGGTTATTATCGAAAATTTGTCAACAATTTTGCTAAAGTCACAAAACCACTTACAAAATGTTTGAAAAAAGGCGAATCAGTCAAACATACACCAGAATTTTTAGATGCATTTGAAACGTGTAAAACTTTATTATGTAACGACCCTATATTAAAATATCCCGATTTTTCAAAACAATTCGAAATAACAACAGACGCATCTAACTTTGCCATAGGTGCAATATTGTCACAGGATGATCACCCTATAGCATACGCATCGAGAACCCTAAATCCAGCAGAGACAAATTATTCTGTAATAGAAAAGGAAATGCTTGCAATTGTTTATGCATGTAAACATTTCCGCCCTTACATTTATGCTACAAAATTCCTTATTAAGACCGACCATAAGCCACTGCAATGGTTATTTTCATTAAAAGACCCTAATTCGCGGCTAATGCGATGGCGTTTAAAGTTAAACGAATACGAGTATGAAATACAATATAAAAAAGGAAAAAACAACCAAGCTGATGCTTTATCTAGAATCAAAATTGAACGCACAGAAAATTACATAAATACAATTTCAAATTCAGATATAGAATCAATATTAGCAAACGACGGTGATGAACAAGTTCGACTAGATGTTCATGAATTAGACGAGATTTTGAATAGTTTACCTGAAAGGCCTATAAATTCAAACGAACAAGAAACAGAAAGCACAAATAACACAATTCACTCTGATAACGGCAATGTGCAAATATCTATCCCATACTCAGACAAAATTCTAAATGTAGCCGATAATCAAGTAATACTAGACGCCACACGTAATTTAAATACACCCATATTCATTCGATCCAAGATCTTTAATAAATCGCGAATATTTGTAACACTACCTTTGTATGCACCACACGAAGTTATTATTAGGGCATTAAAAGAAAGTTTAACAACAGAAAAGAAAAACGTAATTTATTTTAAATATAAGAATATCGAGAGAGACATTATACAAATGATTCAAGAATCATTTACTAAATTAAAAATAGAAATTGTAGATAAATTCCTAGAGGACGTCGAAAAAGAAGAAGATCAAATAGAAAAGATAAAGTATTATCACGAAGGTAAAACTTCACACCGCGGAATTAATGAAGTTTGTCAATCGTTAAAACGAAATTATTATTGGCCAAATCTAGACAAACTTGTCACTACTTATATTAATAATTGCGAAACCTGCCAATTAGCAAAATATGATAGAATGCCTCAAAAGCCACCAATTTCCCGAACTTACACGCCTAAACGCCCATTTGAACAATTACACGTTGATTTACTTTTCATGAATAATAGAGTAATTTTAACTTTAGTTGACCACTTTTCTAAATACGGTCAAGCATATTTAATATCTGATAAAAATGCAAATACCATCATAAATGGTATAACTAAATTTACAAGCCATCACAGTTTACCTCACGTAATCATAGTAGATTCGGGTAAAGAATTCGATAACATATTGTTAAAAGAATTCTGTAAATTACATAAAATTACTTTACACATAACGGCAGTCGGAAACTCAAAATCTAACGGTATAGTTGAACGTTTTCACAGTACGTTAACTGAGTCGATTAGATGTAGATTAATAGAAAATAATAACCCCTTCGAAAATCAATTAGTAAACGCTGTGCTAGGTTACAATAATAGTATGCACTCTAGTACAAAATTTACACCGTTCGAAGTTATAAACGGTCATAGTGAATCAAACTTACCATTTGATATTAACGAAGAAAAATTGACACAACAATTCATTAAAGACCGAGCGGACGAAATAAAAAACATAAATAATCATATTATCAATAATTTAGAAAAATCAAAAGAAAACATGTGTAATAGAGTCAATGAAGGCAGAAAAGAAATAGAAAATATAGAATTAGGCCAAGAAATATATATAAAACAGAAGAATAGAAATAAACTAAAACCCAAATTTTGTAAAGGCAAAGTAAAAGAAATAAACGATAAAACTATTACAACACAAAAGAACACAAAATTATCTAAAGATGTAATTAAGAAAAAACGAAAATTTACAAACACCCCTTTGTTACAGGATGAAGATAATTCAGATCTCCCTGGCAGTACTATTGATAAAACTAGTGACCAACCAACCACTAGTAAAACCAATTGAAAACTTTATATTACCATATAAATTAGGAAACGCAAGAGTAATACAAGGCTATCATAATTTTGTATATAAAGTAGAAGCCACAAAACTTTTTGATTACATTCAAAATTTAAACGAACAAATTTCATACTTAAATAAAACACATTTACATAAAAATGCGTCAAGAGGCAAAACAATATATGAAAATAATTGGGGACATTTGAAATTAACTATCAAGGGTTCAAATCAATCGGAGATGATATCCATAAATAATTTAATGGAACAAACCGCCAATATTATTTATAGAACTGAACTAAAATTCGGAAACATTTTCCCTAACTTTAAAAGAACGAAACGTGCACTATTTGATGCCGTAGGTTATGTAGGGAATAAATTATTTGGATTAATGGATAGCGAAGAAAAACAACGTATCGACAATGCACTACAAATTATTAGCAAGAACGAAGAAAACATCCATAAACAGCAAGAATGGAATTTATCAATATTAAAATCAATGGCAAACAAAATAAATAATACATTTGAGCTTTTGAACCAAAACCAACAGAACTTAAAAAATAAAATTAACGAATTAACGATAAATATAGAAAGAATAAAATTTATCCAAATTTTGCAAAATGTAAACGAAGAAATTATTCAAAATAACAATATAATATTTGACATTCTGAGAGAACTAGAAGATGCATTAATATTTTCGAATTTAAGAAAACTACATCCAGCAGTGATATCTATTAATGACATAAGGGAGATGAATTACCAGTTAAAGTCCCTATATAATCCCCAACAATTAATTAGTTTCACAAACGCATTTACCTATTATAACTATTTCCATATACATAGTTATTTAGATAACAAAGAAATCCTATTTAAAATATCTGTACCTGTATTATTCTTATCTACATATAATTTGTTTCACATTTATCCAATCCCATATAAAAATTATATTATCCCGTTAATCAAACCGTATTTAGTGATATCAGACAGTACATATGCGTCAAGAATCAATACCTGTCCCAAATTTGAGAAAACTTACGTATGTGACAGTGACCCTACTCCAAAGGACGAAAACTGTGTATTAAAATTATTGAACAATAAGGAGAGCTGCCAGAAAATACCTGTTCACGTAGAAGAGCTTTTGGTACAACAAATTGGTTCCGGTGATATTTTAGTGTTTACACCTAACGTAGTAAAAATGTTTTATAATTGCGAAGAAACAGGAATCATAGAAATTAAGGACAATAATTTGATTAGATTAAAATCAAACTGCGTTGTTAAAATTAATAATGAAACCATTAATTATAAAGAAAGTTTAGTTAAGGGAGAAATATTTCATTTACCAAAATTGTATATAGATTTAGAGAATTTATCAATTTCAAATCACATGAATTCAATAAAGTTAAACAAAGTAAGTTTATCAAAATTTAACAGAATGCAATTAGAAATAGCTAATAGAAAAATTCCGAAATTAGAAGGAATTAATCGATATCATCATTATGGAAATTCAGTAATTGTAATTGTATTATTACTTGTACTATTTAGTGTAATACTTGTAAAATGTTATATTTATGTAAAAAACAAACATTCTGGAGTTCCAAGAATTTCAACAGTTCCTGTCGAAGATCGCCATGAACCGTTCTAAAGCGGGGAGGAGTTATATGGAAGTAAGATGAGACCCTGGGAAGATACAGAGCAACGACAATACAGGGAATCGTCACGTACTAGAGATAATATGAGTTTTCCTTTATGATAAATGTAATATGTAAATTTAATTGTGTTGTGACCATTAAACAGTTCACTTCTTTGTAATTGTTAAATAAAGTACTTTTTAAAAAACGCTAATCTGCTTCTGATTTATTTAATTTGGACATTTCATTTTAGAAACATTTATTAAGCAATAGTATAAAAATCAGCTGGTTAGTAATCATTTTTTGTACATGTTGCGCTTCGTTCTAACCAATGATTTTGTAGGACAAATGTTTTTTTGTGTTTCTTATCAAATTATCTCCAGATTTAACAAAAATACTAACGGTTAGTAATAAAATTTGAACAATCACCCAATCGACATATATGACCCATGTGCAGTTTATTAGCTACCACTACCGCGAATTTTCGCAGAGGGAAAAGTTGGGCGTCTTGTCAAAACGAAGCAACTCACGAAAATTCAGCCTGTTAGTACTCAAAAAAAAAAGGTCGCTGGACTGTGGTCTATAACTCGGTCGTAGACTTGGGTCCTTGAAAGCGTTTTTTCAGCGAACTATGCAGTTAGTCGACACAAAATTTCGGCAAGTTTTACGCTCTCCCGCGACAAGAAAATAATAATGCCTTGCTCAACAGACGTGTATACCTCTTGCTTAGACATGATTCTACTAACAACCAGTGTTGCCAACTTATAAATCCAAAAGTCGGTAGAACCGACCGTAAAAAATCGATAGATATCGGGAAAAATCGGTAGGTTGGAAATACAGAGGCAAACATTGTTACAGAAAAAAATGTTTTTATTAAAGAACAAATGCATAAATAAAATAAGAATTAAAAAAATAAATCATCTCCAAATAAACTAATTTTCGCTTCATGAAATATACAATTTTTTTTGTTCATATGAGTGAATAATTTTTGATTAACAGGAAAATTGTAGCAGCTATTATTTCCTATATATTGCTTAGTCTGTGACAATCCTATTATATTGTAACGAAACCAGTAGACATCCGGGCGACAATAAAAAGAGGTTGTAAATCATCTCGACGCGACTGGTAAACATCATAAACCAATAAATCATCCATTTGCGTTGTACTGCAAAGAGACAGAATGTCTGTCGAATGTTCTACAAACATCGAGAGGGAGATGGAGTTTACGCGAATGCTTCCAGATGTATCGTTTGTGTATATAAAGCGGCTGGGTTACCGATGGATGAGTAAATCCGGAATAAGAAGAATAAAATTGCTTCTGTTTTATTTTAATTACAATCAACAATTCTTTATTTACTTATTATTTTACTCAGTCAGTAATCTTTTTCAAGCGAATACTCTTTCTCTAGGGATGGTTTCTTTTATTAAACAAAATTACGACTTATCTTTTAAAATTTAAATTACTTCTTCTCTTTCTAAATTTTAACGATTTCTCTTTATGGACAACACTAATAATCTTGCAGTATTTTTAAATATAATTTATTTTATTATTATTTGAAACGGCCGATACTTGCTGGAAATCCACAACAATTAGGGTTGATGTAAACCAAATTTACAACTTATTTCCGGTATAATCACAATTTATTCAAAAATATGACATGTTTCACTACGATGTTGCTTCTTTAGATTCTACATTACTACTAAATACATATCCTACACGTATCATAAGTTTTCAACCCTTATTCATACCTAATTAATATAAATGTTCTAATGACTATATAATGTACTCTAAGTGAATGTTTAACAACTACCTTAGCAGCATTTAGTGAATTTCGCGGGTGTTTCAAGTTGTCTACGATGGCGATCGAATAGAATACAGGTAGGCTAACTCACAATTTATTGCGAAATTACTAGACAAACCGTGTACACAAGTAGAAGATTGGTCAAAAAATAGACGTAGAAACATTGATTCATAAAATTTGATTCCTATTCACTTATTTTGCAGTGAAATTATCAGCGAGTACACCTCTATGTTATTTTATTGTGTCCAGTGTAAACCCAAAACACCCGCCAAATTCGAAAAATGCTGCTAGAGTATGCGGGAAATTATTGAGGTCTATCTGGTCGTTTAACAAAGCATGTGAATCCCCTATCCATATACGTATTCAAGTTTGTTTATTTCTAAAGCTTCATGTAAATTTAATTTTAAGCTTTTTAGTTGTGAATGTGGATTCTCAAATTTATTGTCGAAATTATGATTATTTTCTAGCAAGTGAATTGCGTAATTTGAATCTGTCTTTTTGTTATTAAAGCTCTTTAAATGTTCACGTATTCTTTTGTCAAAGCTCCTCCCTGTTTGGCCTACATATGTTTTAGGACAGTCCATACATGTTAATTTATGGACTTCTGATTTTTTACCTTTACTTATCTCTGTTATATTTAATGAATTTGAATAATTTTACTTTACTTTACTTTACAACTTCTAATCTTGGTGAATTTTTTAATGCCCTTTGTTTTTTGATCAACAAATTATATTGTTTGATTATAAATTTGCTTACTTGATATTTTTACACTTTAATAGTTTTTACATTAATTTGCATACTAGTATCATGTACATTTTAAATAAATTTAAAATTCGTTTTCCTCAGCGTAGAAAAGGTCTAATATGATTTTTCTGCTTGGCACTGAGTAATTAATTAGGTAAATTTTAATTAGAAAAATTTACCCAGGGCGAAACTCGAACTCACACCGCCTAACTGCTAGTCAGGCGCGCTACCAAGTACATAACCTGGGCAGTAAGTTCGAGTCTTCTTAAATTGTATACCCTATACACCTACAGGTGTTTTTTTTAAATGAACGTTTGTATTCATTTATTAGTTTTCATTAATTTCATGTCCATTGTTTCTAAATCAGAACTTCTTTTAATGCATATTGTGAAAGTCAAAGATAACCGCATTGCTAATGCTTGTATAAACTGTTATGATTTTACTTTACTGTAATTTTGCACCAAAATATTGGTGTGCAATTATTTATAATCGCCAATATATATCATAAACTCGTCATTGGCATATGTTTTGTAGTTATTGCATGAAAATTGATAAGATTCTTATCGATATTGATCAAATGTAACAGTATTAATAAATTCTGTTCGCAGGGGTTATAATGAATTCGCTGCAATTCAAGTTTTCCAATATATTTAGAACAATTTAGGTAGACGATGTATTTTTCGATATTTCGCCCTGGATTTTGATTCCCTTCATGTTACATATATTATTAATAAAATTGAAAGCTATAGATAATCTCTTTGAACATTAACGAGATATTATTGTCTAATATGTTCTAACCGATCTGATTCTACAAGCTTCTTATTTCTGCGTAAGTGTGGATCAGGTCTGCAACCATTATTTTTTTGCTCTTATGCCTATGCAAGAATCGATATGTGTACTTCTACCTTAATTGTTAGAAACAGAATAGATCGATGGTGAACACAAACACATTATTCGTATACTAAAAATGCAAATTTATTTATGGCGAAGTTAGTTAACACAGTACACAATGATAGCAGCTATATTAACAGAATAATAAACACAGTGAGAAATAACGTTTGACTGGATATGTCCAATGAAATTCATCTTATATTTATACAACAATGATATAGGCAATATTCTACATAAGAAGGTATGTTTATGGCAGTTCCAAGTGGTTCGATACATTATTAGTAAGACCAAACGATTAGTTTAAGTAATTATGCAAATAACGATTAATCGTCCCTATTGTGATGACTTGACACATCGTTAAAAGTAAGTATTAAATGTTTATTTAATAACACATGTGTAAGGTGACTGGTAATAGAAAAGAGATTTTACTTTAGATGTATAATACTGGCAGAGTTGAATTAGATTTATTTAAAACCATGATTTAGACGTGAACGAAAGATGTTTACATTTAGTACATGAGAAATTTGTTAAGCAGTGATAATTAAACATCAATAAATTGACTTTGGTACCTGGTGAAAGTTACTTTGTTTATGAGTTTATGAGTGTAGGTATCCTGGCATAATGTGGTCCCGTCCTTCAGCTGGTGTAGTCGAAGCAGATCTGGGTGATATCGTGCAGCTCCTGGATACGACTTCGTCAGGTTGGTGACTGTGTTCCCCGTCTTCAATTTTTCTGCGGACTGGAACTTTTGTCTCCAGGTGCGGAATTATAGGTGCGTGTTGACAATCGTTTCTTCAATTATTTTCGGATATTTTCATTTGCAATAGCCCTTCCGGCTTCTCTTTTGTTTGTGTGTCGATGATATAATTTCCAAATAAAATGTTTAGTTAGACATCTAACCTCAAATTTTTCTTCTATTCACAGCGTCAAAATATTTGTATTCGACCTTGAGAATATACTAGGCGGGAACAGATTGAATTGGTTGTTCTGCTCTTCCGTCAACATGAAGGTCACACAGTGTTATTTATTTATCACACGCCTAAATTTTATTTACGCTCACGTAAATCAATTAATCAATGAATGATCGATAAAAAAAACAAGAAAAGACAGACCCTTATTTGGCCGTGCGTGCCTTTTTTATATGTTTTTAGTGTAGTGATACAGTAACTTTTTTCAAAGTCTTATTATGGACAATTTTACTTCAGCATTTTTATAAAATGATGTTTTTTATCAATTATAATATATCATCTTTCATTTAATACATAAAAATTCTTTTAACGAGTTTCCTTTTAGAAACTCACATTTTTAAAGACTAAAGTTGAAATAATTTTTGAAATAATTTTAAAACTGTAATCGGTTTTAAATGACTGTGTCTGTTTGGTGCTAGTTGTATGCATTAAATATTGCTTGAAGTGTATGTCCATTTTTTCGCATAAGGTTTAAGTTTTTTTAATTGTTTCTTTTATGAGTATAAAAGTTGGTATTTTCAACTAACACAGGAAAAGGATATTTCTGCATGTACAATATGTTTCAAAAATATATGAATGATTATTGTATAAGAGGGTAATAAAATTTTGAAAGGACATCGATCTCACTTCTATCATTAACTGCATTACTATTTTGTACTATGAGGATCATCTCAAGGACATTCCTTGCCTTTGTATTCGTCTGTTTTGTTAAAATTTTAGTATTTACGAAATTGAAATTATGGTTGAAGTTTGTTTGGTGTTTTTTTAAAGCCGTGGAGTTTTTGGCATATTTATGTCCTTTACTTCTTTCTTCTAGTAACTGTTTAGTTTGACCAATATAAATCTTGTCGCATGTCTCACAAGGGATGCTGTACACTACGTGTGACTGTTTTAGAGGTGGAGTAGGATTTTAAAGTTTCGTATATAAAAATGTTATGCTACTATTGTTTTGGTGACCTATTTTGAAATTGTATGGTTTTAATATTTGGCTGAGTTTCTCTGATAAATGTTTGACGTATGGTACAGGAATATAAATAGTTTCAAGAATTTGTTTATTTATATTTTTTGTGATTCTTGTCTCTTTATTGTAAAATTTATGTAAAGTTTGTTTGATGATTTTTTCTATGAAGTTATCTGGGTAATTATTATTGTTTTCTTAATTCTGTTTATCACAATTAGTCGATACTTTGGGCTGGTAAGGTAAATGGCTCTATCGGCTAAGGCTTTAACTACGTTCCTCTTTTGCGATAGAGGTTGTACGGTACGGAATTGTAGTTTAAATATCTTCCAGATGCGATGGGTTTCATATATCATATAGTTTGAATATTGCTATTCTGCTTAATTAATGTCATATCTAAGAAATTTATAGAAGTATTTTTTTCTATTTCAATAGTGAAGCATAATTGTTTATGGAAAAGATTAAATTGAGTTTGAAAATACTGTATCTTTTTTTCTGGGATCAAAGCTATGCAGTCGTCTACGTATCTTTTATATAATGTTGGTTGGAAATCTAAGTTTTTTATTGTGTGTTCTTCAATGTGTTCTAATACAAGTTGAGCAATGACACTCGATATGGGTGCTCCCATAGCTAAGCCTTCAATCTGTTTGTAGAATTTAGTGTAATACTGAAAATACCTATGTATTTGTTAAAGTTATTTCTATTGCTTCTTAAAAATCTCCAATAGGTATTTGTGTAAAATCTTTAATTTCGTTCCACTTTTTTTTTGATAACAACTTTAGCTAAATTAAGGTTGGTATATTTGTGTACATTGATTCTACGTCTAATGATATTAATTTGTGATCTGTATCAATTTTGATGTTATTTAAAGGGTCTTTGAGGTCAAATGAGTTTTTTAAGTAATATTCATTTTTACCAACTACATTCGATAGTATGCCTTTGATAGGTTGTAAAAAGGGCTTTGTATACACGAGACAATAGGTCTGAGTGGGGTATTATCTTTATGTAACTTTGGATAACCATATATTTTAGGTGGTTGTGCATTATTGATTTTTAACAAATTTACCGTATTAGGTGATATTAGTTGTTTGTTTGTAATTTTTTGATCAATGAGTTATTCGCTTTTTGATATTTTGTCGTTGGGTCGTTTCGTAATAAAGTGTATTTAGTTTCTTGAGTTAACAAAGTATTCATTTTATGTTCATAGTCTTCTTTGTTCATGATTGATGTTGAGCTAAATTTTTTTCCCTTATCAATTTTTTGAATACATTTTAAAATTTTACAATAAAATTGATAAGGGAAAAAAATTAGCTTAATGTTAACGTAGGTTGCTTATACATGGTGTTGTTTCAGAAAAATAATTTTCCTCGGCTGTATATGTCTTTTCTGAGGAAGACCAAAAAAAAGAAGGTCGAAACGTAAAACTAAATGCAAACATTATGATTTTCTAAAGCGTGTTTGATTAATTACTTGCCGAAAAATCCCAATTATTCTCATCAAGAGGTCAAACAATATATAAGTACAGCAACAAAGAATAGCAAATATATATATATATATATATATATACACATATAATAATTTTATTGCAACCACTAAGGGTTGTTTGTTTATTTTTTCTTAGCCGTATTTTGTGTATAATTATTAATAATGTTTTTCTTGGAATGCGGCTTTAAGGGTAATAAAAATTAAAATTGACGTTTCGACATTCTTTTATTGTCTTCATCAGAAATTGATCACAGAAAAATCATCTGACTGTGACAAAAGTTTATTTCTTGTAATCAAAATTTTATTTCGTTTCATTTTAATTATATTATTCTATATAATTCGATGGATTTAAATGTAAATCTTCGGAGCGTGTCAGATTCTCAAAGCGAACACATGTTTATTGATCAATTTCTGATGAAGACAATAAAAGAATGTCGAAACGTCAATTTTAATTTTTATTACCCTTAAAGCCACATTCCAAGAAAAACATTATTAATAATTATATACACATATATATGCACATATATTATCGATGCTATAATAATGATTTAATGAATATTAAAATATACGATATGGATTATGTTGTGAAATTGTATTTTCATCCGATAGAAAGGGTATACCTATTGTGACAATCATAAATTTCCATTTATTGTAATAAATCTTTGATAAAGACTAGATTGTTCTGACGACATTTATATGTGATTCATACCTCATTGTTTATGTATCTTATTTATTTTTTTGTTTTTAAGTATACTATTTGAAATGACTAATTAAAACGATAATATAATCACAAAATCAATATACATATCTATACACTCTAACGGCACTCATGTAAGATTATTTTATTGTTCGACAATTTTCCCGGTACTTTTCACAGAGTAGGAGTTACTGATATGACATAATATGGCTTTAATTTGGTGAAGGTTTATAAATAAAAGTAGAAAAGTAAAACCGGCTTTAAATTTATAATATAGAACGGTTTCAAAACTACATTAGAAGACGTATTTTATGTAAAAATACATTCACAACTTAATGGTGAAAACGACAAAAGTATATTTAGTCTGCTATTGCAACAAAATCACTGCAGAAACTGAAAACCGCATCTTTCTAACATTTACAGTTTCGGAGATATTTCCAAATTTCGATGAAGATGCAAATGTCATTTTCTTTTCGAAAATCATCATATAATTCTAAAACGGTACGACTAGACCATGTATGTCTAACAAAGTACAATTTAAATTTAACAAGAAATGCAAAAGTACATTAATATACAGCACGTGTCAATTTTCATTAGCCATAGGCGATTAATCCATACAGTATGTGGCAACATAGTATACCCCTTCTTTCCTTTCCAATGTCAGCGCGACCGATGCATGCTCGTAAGTAAATACAAGTTAGCGTGGTTAGCAGTGACTCTTCGACCAGCGGGTTGGATGTTTGTAATGCGTTTAGAAATATTTACGAGTTACAAGGATTTGTTTTTCTTTTTCCTTTTAGTAAATGCAGAGAATTATTAAGCTGCGTTCACGCTGCATGACACAAACAAAAGCGTAATTCTAATAAAATTGAAAATAAGGTAAATAAAAAAGGATTCTGAAAATAATAATAAATTACTAGATCAGGAGATCGCGGCGGCCATTTGATGTTTCCCGTTCCAGTAATAAGACGGCATTGCAGATTAGATCGCAACGTATTCGCAGCTAACACTGAATGTAAAATCTGGTCGGGAGAAGTGGGAAGATCGGAGAAAGTCGTTTTGATGTCGATTGTTCCCGGGATTGGTGACGGACGCTGTGGGGTGGCACGTTGCCACATATTACTTGTATATGTATAAATCGCATGTAAAATTGAATCCCTATACCTAATGAAAATTGACACATACGGTATAGAGTATTCCATTTAAAATAAAAAAAGTTGGTATCTACTTCTGGTACAACTGGAAGTCCGCCATTATTAAAAATATTTTCCTAAGATAAAGCCTATAATATAGTATAAGTTGTATTTAATATATTCACATATGACTTTTTCTCTGTTCATATCTCTATAGATACCATTATTATATTGATATTTCACATGCATATTTGTTAAAATCAGACCATTACTGATCTACGGCATCGAAGGCAGAGCAGACACCAGTGAAACAATAAGAACAATGCGATCATACGAAATGAAGACTCTGAGGACAATAGCAGGCAACACTCTTCGGGATCGAGTAAGAAACGATTACATTAGACAGACATGCGGACTTCAAGACATAGTAAGATGGGGAAGACACTTGCATGAACACATAAAGAGGATGGAGACAAACAGAATAGTCCCTATTGCAGTGGAAGGGAAACCGAGAGGACATTACATGTATGCTAAATACGCTGAAATAAAAGAATATTTCCAATACGCACCCATAACCAGTTGCGATGTAGAAAGATCGTTTTCTATTTACATAGATGTACTTCATTCAAAGAGAACAAATCTTACAAAAGGGAACCTTGAGAAGGTATTGCTAGTAAATATTAATACTCCTTTACTCGACTTGAACTACAAAATGAACAAATAATAAGGTATTTTGTATTTTATAGATCACCACCCACTTGTTATCAAATCATATGAATAAAATTAAAACCTCTTTAAAAATACAATTTTTCAATCGTGTCCGGTCTGTATTAATGACTACCAGCAAAATTACCACGTTTCCGCCTTTTTACATTCTTTTTTTTTCAACAGCGCAACACTTGCATCCTCTAGAATTATTAACGAACATACTAACCTCAACAAATATGCGCAGGCGCAGTCAAAAACAGCGCCATAATAACTAGAAAACGTATGCATCTATGCAATGTTTCCGAAATGTTACTTTTAACAGTTTTATGTTACTCATCTAATATATTTTTGAAACGTATGTTTGAAAACGTTTCGTTAAGTAACAAACCCGGCCACAACGAGATGCTTCAGGCATGTTTCATGTTTACTGGGTAGCGATTGGGACATCAATCAATGTAATGTTTCTTTTTTTTCACGTCTTTTAAGTTTTAATAGTTCGTTTGTATTTAGTTTGAAGAACTTGTAAAAGAACATGTTTCAGCGTTAATAGTTTTTGATAAAGATGTCGAGAGTTTGTTGGCGAAAGATTTTGTAAATTGTCTTCTGCTATTTTGTGAATCTCTGGAGGCGTACAATTATTTATTCCGTCCTTTTAGTTAATAATTTGAAATAATTTATTGCATAAATCAGTCTGAATTTTAAACATAATTACATATAACACCACCGATATTCAAATATTTAAAATGTTCTACTTAAAAATCAGAGTAGCCAACTTCAAAAAACAAGATTTCTAAAATGATTGAACAAAACATTGAAAAAATAGTATAAAATACACGTTTCATAAGACATTTTGCGCACTTGTTCTTTTACATGGAAAGTGCATAGAGCGTCCATAGACGGACGCTTTATATAGGCGGACGCTCTATTAAATGGAAATTTACAATGTACGGACGCGCTAATGATAGTAGGATATATATATATATATATATATATATATATATATATATATACACGTAAAACGACGAAGTGACACCAAACACTTAACTGATGTTCTGACACCCAAAATTTTTCGCGCTTTATGTGAGCAAGTGGCACCCTATATATTATCAATGTATATATTCGTTGTGACACCATATATACTAAAATGATAATTTACTAGGAATGTAAGATTTTTATCGTTGAGGTTCTTTTTTTAGGTGCGTGTTGCTTAGCCTGGGAAGCAATAAGATGTCCTATATATCCACGTCTATAGGCGCTCGTGTTCTGTTTTTTGTTGTAAATACTCTACGATTATTTGAAGACGTTCCGTATAGGTCAAAATACCGCGCGATCATTTAAATTCTAAATTAGAGCAGGCTGTGAAATTTAAATTAAGTTGGTATATAAGTATTAATTTACAATTTGAATTGTCAAAGTGACGTTTCAAAATGTTAATTAATCAATAATTGACATTCTGGACAACCTAATAAAAAAAATCCCGCCTGCTATAATTTAGAATTTAAATGATCGCGTGGTAAAATAGATAATATTTTATTTATTAATGCATGTGATTTAGAAATAGAACAAGAAAATATTGCACATTGTGCGCATTCATTTTTAAAGATTTAAATTTGCTTTTGATTTGGGCTACACTTTATTAGATGCAAAATATTTCTTTGAAAACGAAGTTAGCTCAGGTGCAAATGGGTGTGAGGAGTTGTTGTTCAAATACTTTTTTAATGTATTTTTAGTACGTGGCGAATTAGATATCTTTGAAGTCATGTGGTATTTCTTCTGTAGATTAACTGAAATTCTTGTTAGTATTGAATACATTGTATTTAATAATACCAATATCATCTATTATACAGTGTGTATAAGCCAAATGGAATAAATTCATGATTTCGGTTACTGTACATATTTATAAAAAATCCCGAAACATGTCATATTTAATTTATAAATTAACATTCTTTAACGTGAAAATGCGATCCCTACCTTCAACCCCCTTCGAATGACAGGTACAACCCCCATTTTTTTAAATGGGAAATATAGGCTTGTGATATATCGTTGTAAAGGTCTCTTTATTCTCTATTCAAAAATGTTATAATTTTCATGTTTGTTGCAACAATTAAGATAGAATAAAATAAAATCATGTTGTTATCGAAATTCGCTACAATATACTCAAAAAATAAAATTTAATGCAAAATGTAAAGAAAAATTTAAAACGCCAAAAAAAAATATGAATGTCAATGAAGTAGATGTTCAAAATATTCACCATGAACGTCTTGGCAACATCCTAATCTTAAATAAAACTGTCTTCTAACATTATTTAACATATCAGGCGTGATCGACCTAATCGCAAGCGTTATTCGTTCTCTTAAGTCATTTAAATCCAAAGGTTTAGTTTTGTACACAATGCTCTTCAAATATCCCCATAAAAAAAATCAAGCAAGGTCAGATCAGGTGATCGCGCTGGCCATTCTATCGATCCTCGCCTTCCTATCCACCGATTGGGAAATATTGCATCGAGGTACTGCCGGACATTGCGTTGGTAATGTGGTGGTGCTCCATCCTGCTGAAACCATATCGTATTCATTGGAACTAGAGGGTTTCCTGGATCAGGATATAAATTTGCCAAAGTTGGAATGACATCATTTTGAAGTAGTGCCAAATAACGATCGCCATTCAAATTGCCCTCAATGAAAAAGGGACCAATGATATGGTTTCCAACAATACCTGCCCAAACATTAACTTTTACTGGGTATTGTGTGTTCTTCCCTCATCCAGTGAGGATTTTCCGTAGACCAGTAGCGGCAATTTTGCCGATTAGCATGACCGCTAAGAGAAAAAGTGCACTCATCAGAAAACATAACGTCTTCTAAATTGATAATATTGTTATCCAGCATGTCCATCATTAGCTCACAAAAATAAGTTCTTCTATCAAAATCGTCTTCCATAAGCTCCTGAGTAGATATCATTTTATAGGGATGCATTTTATTTTCTTTTAATATGTTTACTATCGATGTATGGCTAACATTTAATGTTGTGGATGAATGTCTACTCGATGTATGTGGGTTTTCCATAAACTCAAGCATCACATCTACTTTGATTTCATCACTCACTGCATTGGCAGCTGGTTTTTTTATCTGCCTTACATGACCAAACTCTCGAAACTGCTTCTCTATCTTACTTATTGTTCCTTGAGATATAGGCGGTAAATCAGGAAATTTCTCATGAAATAGTCGGGTTACTTCTTGTTGTGTTCGGGTTCTATGTCCGTAACCAATCATTTGTATGACTGTTATTTTATGCATTTCCGTTAATCTAACCATTTCCCAGAATTGTATTTTACGAAATTCAAACTAAAATTATCAAACTGTCAATTTAAATGACAACTTTTAAATACAAAACTATTTACTAAGGCGTTTTAAACAAACTAATGTTGCCACGGAAACTTTTTAAAGTATTTTTAATGGATACCATCTAAAAAGCACATTGGTATGGTTTTTACTCACTTTCTTATTATGAATATTTTTTTTATTTTTTAAGTATATTGTAGGGAAGTTCGATAACAACATGATTTTATTTTATTCTATCTTAATTGTTGCAACAAACATGAAAATTATAACATTTTTGAATAGAGAATAAAGAGACCTTTACAACGATATATCACAAGCCTATATTTCCCATTTAAAAAAATGGGGGTTGTACCTGTCATTCGAAGGGGGTTGAAGGTAGGGATCGCATTTTCACGTTGAAGAATGTTAATTTATAAATTAAATATGACATGTTTCGGGATTTTTTATAAATATGTACAGTAACCGAAATAATGAATTTATTCCATTTGGCTTATACACACTGTATGTGTAAATGTACGATACTAGCAAAATTAAAGGACCAAGATTTTTACTTCTGTTGTAAAATTTAGAAAATGCCGATTAATAAGTTTTATAAAAAAGCTATATTGATATATATATAATCATGTAAAGAAATTTAATGGAGTAACTCCGCTGAAAATTCATCTGCAGACACGTGTTTCAAACAACTTGGTTCTCGTCAGTGCAGTGTAGCCACGGAATAGAATAGGATAACCTTGAGGATGAAAAGCAACAATCAGAGACAATCACAGGATACAGCCTACCAATTAAGGCTTCAGCCAGAATGTCCTGGATACTGAGGATGAATCTAAACGTCCCCGCGAGGTAGAAATTGTCCACTTGCGTGCCATCTGAACCCACAGGATATAAAATAAAGAAAAAATTAATGCGGATCTTAGGTTATGTAAAGAAATGTAATGAGGTAACTCCACTGAAAATGCAACTGCACAGTGAAAGACAATCTGCTTGCGATTCATATGCCCTTCAATTTTTTTGCAATATCTGATGTCGTTGTTTTACGCATAGACGCATCTTCATGAAGCTAAGACATTTGTACTAATGTTAGTTCATGTGACAATATCGTTTATTTCACTGACTTGTGCAGCACATAATATTCTACGAAATATTAACTCCGAATCAATTATGAAATTGCCTCTACTGGTCTTTGTCTTCAGATTGCTTTCATTAAATATTTTATTTCTATTTTCTCTATTTCAGAATTTTAATGCACAACCGTTACACTTAGAGACACCTAAAGAAAATGGCGGTAATTCACGCCATACACAATATCTTCTAATATTGCTGCGTTACGTGAGCTGACGGTAGTATGTCTATCTTGTCTAGTTACCACCTCATAAAGTCCTAAGAGAGGCGTGCCTCAATTTTGTGCGTTAGAAAAATATTCATAATTAAAGAACTATTGGTCCTAGGTCGAGTTTTTTCCTAAAAACGTTTCCCTTATTTTGTCTACAATTGCTTCGTGGCGTGTATATAAAAATTTCTACAAATAAAATATTTGTCTCTTAGTGAAAATGTGAATACCTTCGTAGCGAAATAACACCACATACAATATTTCGATAGGGAAATAATATCTCTAGAAGCGCTTATATATGTGCTTCAATTAAAAAAAGTCCATAACTTAATTAAATTGGCAGATATGACAATGTAAATATTAAAAAACACGTTTTTTAAAAATTGTCAATTTCTGATGTTTTTCCGCAATAAAAAAGGTCTGCACCACAGAAAAATGTCGTCAATAGCTATTTTGCATGTACATCCTTTTGTTATAAATGCTATATACAGTCTCACCTGGTTGTACGCCGAAAAAAAAAACGACACATTTTTGGTCGATTTTGCTCCACTAATGTAAAAACTCGCTGTCTGAGGTGCCAGATAGTAGCGTTAAATCTTCACAAATATATTATAGTGCATGGTGCCACTACGCAGCATTATAATATTATTGTGCGTGGTGCCACGACGCAGCATTACACATTTGCTATTCGCGCGCCCTCTGCAGATTATATAGCTCAACTAAAATTGAGATTTTATATACAAATAGTCGAAATGGCACCATCCCCAAATTTTGTAGGACGGATCCCACGACTTATTAACGCTCAAATACGCGATAAAACGTTCTGGCACCTTCAACTGGTGCCAGAACGTATATATAGGTGCCACTTCGCCCATATATATCTGAATTTGGTGCCTGTACGTACAAGTACATATATATATATATATATATATATATATATATATATTGCACTAGGTATTACTTCATACATTCAAGTTCAACCCTCGACATTATCATTTATTTCTATTTCAGTTTAAATGCCACCAATTGTACTATCTATGAAATGAAATAATTCTCTAGACATGAACTGTATAATAATTATGAATTAAAGTTCAACCCTCGTATGTGATTTTCTTATAATCTCGTTTCTTATTTTATAATATTCAATTTACCATAAGTATGTATTTTATTTTTATGCCCGACTAGCTTTATGTAATAATCTCAAGATAAATTACTTTAAATTATAATACTTCTTTATCTACTTGATGTGTAATTAATTCAAATTACAATTCTTTACTTTTGAAAATTTTAATTAGCCTTCAAAATTTATTTTGTACTAACATTTATATATTACTGATTTCTGTATTATCTTATATCTTTTCTGTACTTTTAAATAATCCAATCAACCAACAAGTGTTTAATAAGTCATATAGATGGCACCACTAAATATTATATCGTATGTGCATATGAAAACTAATGCCTGTTTATGTATTAAAAATATCTAAATGTTTACTTGTTTGTTGTGAAATGCTTTTTACCAAAAGGTTCCTTTATAACTCCGAAAATACTTCTAATAACATTTACCAAACTCTTTTCGGTAAGATAATATTAATTCAACTGTATTCATTACCATATTTCATATGACATTTATTTATTTCAGGTTATATTTTACGTAAAAATTACTGGATTGCAATTTTCATTTATCATAAATAAAACGACACTCTTCTAATAAAAATTAAGTGTATATTCGAACAACTTTCTTGAACATTGCTGAACATTTACGTGTTTACAATATTTTATTAATATTGGAAACTTGATTTTTTGACGTCGAAGAAAATTTATTTTTGATGTGTATTTATCTCTTTATAACCACTTAATACAGGTAAGTTTACTTATTATATTTACTTTAGTTATTTAAATTAGATATTTATAAAGAAATACCTCATGTAATTTTTAACTGAATGACAATAATTCATGTATTTGTCATATTCAAGAAAATAGAGAATTAAAAACTTATATTGTTTATCACATATGTACTGATGAATTATCTTAAAGTTCAATTACTTTATCTAATGATCTATTATACAAATATTCAATCCTTTTTTCAAAATTTAAACAATTAAATCTTTCTTTTCTGCAATTTCTAATAATTTACTAAATTGGTAATACTTAGATGTTCCTTTCTTATAGATGTGTTCGATCCACTCCTTGATACTGCCCAACAACGATTCACCACTTGATGCTATTCAACTTCAAACCTTGTACCATTGTTAGAAGACAAATTACCGAATATCCTATGTATAATCCTGCTCGTCTTATGGAATTAAAAATGGTCCTTATATTCGGATGTTGATTCTCTTAATATACTGCCACCACTCTTATGTTACCCGACAAGGAAAATTATCCAACCTTTATGGACTACTCCTGGAAAATTCCGGATCTTGAAGTAAACTACAGCCTCAATTGTACTTTCAAATAATCAGGTATCTCAAGTGCCTCCTGAAAACACTGCTTCAACAACTCTCTACTAATGGAACCTGGATCTTGCACCAAATCCGTAAGTGTATTCTCTATTCTTATGTTAAGTTATTTATCATTAATGAATTTCACTCTGGACACAACTATTCCTTATATATCTCACTGAATTCGTGTTAAATCTCAGAAATTTACTTCTGATAGAAAAAACACGTCTCTCTATTTTTAAATTCAAAAATAATTCTCCTGTTTATTTATCCATTTCCCTAGCAATCCCTATCTCATTTTCTATTATCCAATCAACGTTTTACAACAGTAATTACAACCAACAATATAGCTTTTAAATTCTCAAATATACCAAAAATACTTCTTTAAATTGCATTATCTAATAATCTAAATTCTTTTTATAATTTTAACAACCCTTCTTTACATATTCATATACTAATACCCATCTAAATCCATATTTCTTAACAAATGTCAAATAATGACAGTTCCTGTATTTCAAATTATTCCCGGGAACTTATCTACATTAAAATCTATACACCTTTCAAAATTAGATTCTAAACATTTTCCTCACCTCATTAACGTCAATTACTCAAGTTTTTACAAATTTATAATACATTTTACAAAATAACAACTAATATTCAACTCTCTTCTTTCCAGAATATTGTGAACTTCTAAGAAAAATGAACATGGTCAACCTTACCATATACAGGTGGTTTATTATAAAATTCGAATATTTGTTAAATACAATAAACATCTATTATTATAAACCCAATAAATTTTTTAAACACATCATAATAAATTTTCCTACGTTTATTTAACTAAATTTTGTAACTTTCATAACTTTCCACAAAATATTATTAACGTATGCCTTTATACTATAACAATATATATATATGAACTCATTATATTCCTAGTGGATAACAGGTCAATGTTTGTTCGGAAAAGAGAGATATACCACATTATGCGTACTCGGCGCTGCGATGGTTACTCGGTCCAGTTTCGTACTTCCGCACTTTGAAAGAAGTCCTCAGTATAGGGCAATTAAATCATATAATTCGTTTCCGACTGATTTAAAGAATAGTTCGTTCGTCTGCGAACAGTCATCGATTTAAGGGTCTGTTAAAGAGTTTTTTTTTTGCTTACTACTTATACGTACTTACTACTCGTTCGAGGAACATATTATTATAATTTAATTGTGTATATGTTGTATAAAATGTGTACAGTCTCCTATATATGTGAAATTTTATTACTGACATAAATTAAACATTATATATGTATTTTACTGACAATGTTATGACATTAAAGTAACGTGATTCATGTGCAAAGTAATATTGATGAACTTTCAAAGATAACACGCAGGTCCTTAATATGGCTGACGTTTTCCATTAAAATATTATCAAGATTATAATCAGATACTATATACTATATAAGATATATGTTCGTGCTACTTCTTTTAGGAAGGATTTGAACATGTTGGAAAATTGTCCTCATTTTTTTTGTTATGGCATTGCGGAATTGGCCATGCAGCGGGACCCTAACGAACCCAGAAGTAACAATGAGATGATGGCACGAACGGTTGGAACGAGACTTTGACGCCCTGGAAAGACGGGATTTTTTCAGGAAGTTATTACATAGGATTCATCGACAGGTTTTACATGGGATCCATCGACATTATTTTTTTTTCTGCATATTTAAAAAATATTAGAAAATAGCCATATTAAGGGTGTGGATGTTATCTTTGAAAGTTCGTTAAAATTGAATCTGCACATACATCACGCTATAGCTAAATCAAATTAAATGTGCGTTCCTGCCGCAACTCTTCAAACATTGATTAAATCTAAAAAAAATCGCGGATCCAATATGGACATCTGCGTGGAAAAAATTGTTCATTCCGGCTGAAACTTGAAGTATGCCTTTTTCAATGATCGTCCATCTAAATTATGAGACTTATGGTGGAATTCTGTAACTTCTCGGAAGCTCCGGTTATCGTAGGCCCTGGCAACGAAGTGACGTTGCGATGACGATTTCAGAATTTTTAGAGTTAAGTGACGTAGAAGTGTCGCAAGGTTTTTGGTCATCAAGTTTTGTAGGTTATAATTTTATATTTATTATCGTTCTTGTTTGCAAATATAAATATGACTTTATAGCATTATTGTTACATGTAGACCACAACAGGTAGGGATTGTCTATGTAAAATATATTTATAGAGTGTAATATATTCCCTTTATTCCAGAAATTATATGCCTTTTTACGAAACCAGTTAATCGATCATGTAAAAGCATTTTAAGCGAAAGTTTAGGAGTTCAGAGCCTTATCCAGGTAAATAATATACATATATGTAGTTACATTTGAAGATTACTTGAAGTGTCTATACCTATACAGTGTACATACATAATATCTTTGTTACAGGTCTAAACAATATTTAGTTTATGGATATTTTACATTCTTTGGCAGCTACCAGAATAATAGCTTGTTTTATTTGGTGAGATATCAGTTAGTTGTGTAATTCATAAGATCACATGATGAGGAAATTTGTTTCCAGATAAAATTTCCCGTAAACTGTGAATCAAAAAAATTTTATGCATGGGTAATTATGTTGTACGATAACATTCTAATAATGTAATCTACATATTTCAATGCAGGTGATATTGGTTATCTTATGGAACTATGGTTATTCAATCCAATAAATAATTCCTCAGAAGCATGCTTAATATTGAATTGAATATTATCGAAATGACAAATACTATTTTGCAAAGTTGTTATTGGTGTCGCTCCATATTCTGCACATTAATGTACCATCCTGTGAAAATAGCTAGTATAATTTACAAATACTGTATATCATGGCACTAAAGAGTAATTTACAATTACGTAAGGCAATGACGAACACCATATTACAGGTAAAATTGTGACTTATATTCTATATTTTATTATGTATATATATATGTACATCTTTTAGTTCAAAACCAGAAAAATTATTTGGAAATTGGAAGAATGTGAGGCATCCCAAAGTGACTGGAAGCATGCACTTGCATTTTTAATGTATATAAAAGTGTTTACAACTAATTTAAAACAAAGAGGTTGTCTTATGAACCAAACCCTAAACATGAAAATAATGTACATATTAAATATATTAGAAATAGGATATAAAATTTGTGTAAAGGATTTATGCAAAATCTTGGATTATATTGAAAATCTGTTGAAAGTATATGGTAAAATATTAAATTTACCATATAAATTTAACATCAGTGCATTTACATAGTAAACAAAACATACTGCCACACTTTAGATAGGTATAAAAAAATGAGGGAATAATTTATTATAGTACATTAGTCGATACATATTTTAAAATGAAATATGCCTTTACTGTAATTCACATATATCTCATAAGTTTACTTTACCTTGTAATACTTTTGCTTGGAGTCTTTCATTTATTTGCATATATATTTCTTTTCTAAGTATTGTTTATATTCCAGGTACTGTAATTGCTTTTCTATAATTTTACCATTATAATATATGTGCTTTTTTTTATATGTTAATAAAAAAATATATTTGGCAATAAAATATATTTTATTTTTCAATAAATAAGTAAGATTTAAAAGGAAACACATAAGTGATATCTAGTATTAATATAATTATTCAAGTCCAATGTCTTCATTATTTTATAATACATACTGGTATATTTTTTAAACCATTAAACAATAATTTTTTATATTCTTATCGTTTTTTCGAGTTGAAAATGTGCCAATTTTAGCTAGGTACTGAATATTACTTTCCTGTTAAAACTGCACATAAACATAACATTCAATTCCTATATCTTCAGTGGCTCGACAACAATATCCTGCAATAATATTGAATGATTTGGTGTACTCGATATCAAATGTTATTGTGTAGGCCTTTTCCTAGTCAGGTAATACATTCCTACAACTAGTAAAATACAAATGATTTGGGACGAACAACAATATTGAAACCAAGTGCAACCATATATTAGAAGATTGGCCAATTTTCTAAATACAAAATCATCTATATCCTTCAACCATTTATATACTTTGCCCTATGCTGTAAAAACTTAATGTTACCTTTTTGGAGCCTAAAACATTAATCGTTCAATATAGTTACATATTGATAAAATCTTTGCGGTTTGACTTCTTATGAAAAAGTCAACCTTAAATTGTGAAGTTATTGTGAACACCATGATAGACTTTTTCGAACATTTAGTTTGTGCACATTTCACATGCGTTATGTTGTATGGATATTGTCTGCTGGGTTTATGTATTTTCTTGTGTTTAGGTACTCTTGTAAGAAAAACAATGTCCACTTTATAGGAATACCTTTTCTTGTTGGCTTCATAGAAAAATCACATTTCATCATCCACAGACGTGTCCGAAAAGACATTTATCTGCAAATTCACTATACACTACTGTCATACTACGTCCTTTGAAACTCCCTTAATGGTAGCAGTTCTTGCTGAAATTTGGCCACAGTATAAACCTATGTTTATACTATGTCTTGGCATTACAAAATTTTCCGTACATTTTCTTTAAAAAAAAATGTTTGCAATCGCTTATATTATATTTCAAACAATTTTCGTATATATGGTATATATTTACGAGATGATATGTCTGTTTACATGTTAAACATAAAGGTTATGTACAAAAAATCGTAAATTGACACTTCTACGTCACTAACTTTAAAAATTCTGAAATCGTCATCGCAACGTCACTTCGTTGCCAGGGCCTACGATAATCGGAGCTTCCGAGAAGGTTACAGAATTCCACCATAAATGATAATAAGCTTTTATATCCGCTCATACAGACATTTATTTTGAATTAAATCAAGTTGGCCAATACTTAAAATTCAATCTATATAAAATTAGGTGTTTTTTAGCATGTAATGATATTAGCTAAACAATGTGCGATTTATTATTTAAATAAATCGTACTGCAGGAGCAACTATAATGAAAATATCTATTTGCATCTATTGAAAATAATCATATAATTAATTCCAAAGTATATTTGTTTAAACCGAACAAATCCTTTTATCAGCGCTAAGGCTTCTTTCTCCTGAACTTTAAAACAAAACCTTACCGTAAACAGCATGCACGAACTTCTACGTATAGCGCCGCAGCATCCAAGGAATGCTATTACAAAAATTATAGCTCCCACCACGATCAGTAGAACTGGCGTTAGCCTTACAATACTGTGCAGATCTTCGAACTTCTCGAGATAGTCGCTAAAACCGACTTGATAAACGATCCCAACTATTAACATGGCCAAGCCTGCTAGCTGTAAAGGAAGGGAAAATGTAGTGTTTTAACAAAAATTATGTTAAA
Organism: Amphimallon solstitiale; assembly: GCA_963170755.1. Lineage (NCBI taxonomy): Eukaryota > Metazoa > Arthropoda > Insecta > Coleoptera > Scarabaeidae > Amphimallon > Amphimallon solstitiale. Next base: position 128,004,528 of record OY720680.1, read on the forward strand.
ATGTACTTACAAAACACAATGTATTAAAAACGCACAACAAGAAAGTAGACAAACTGCTTATGCACGACATTATTGTTATGAAGAGAATTAGCAAATTTACTGTGATAATAGAAATGCAATGCATCAGTTTTAGAACAATTCTAATAGATACTGTGACTTACATATATACATTTATACGTAAAACTTATATGCATATATGCATGTGTTTGAGATACACACATACATTAAGTGCCATTGCCGACAATCGAACGCACAGGCACCGGTGTTTCGACCTCTGAGGTCTCGTCAGTGGGCGTGGAGACTGTCGACAATGGCTTCAAGACTTAAAAAGCTGCTTATGTCATTTTTGCGTGTTAAATGCAGTGAGAGTATCACAGCGACATCTAACACCCAAAAGATGACACAGAAAAAGCGATGGCTCCTGACGGCATGTTCTGCTCGCTTTTCCTGTGTCTTGGGTGTTAGATGTCGCTGTGATACTCTCACTGCATTTAACACGCAAAAATGATATAAGCAGCTTTTTAAGTCTTGAAGCCATTGTCGACAGCCTACACGCCCACTGACGAGACCTCAAAGGTCGAAATACCGGTGTATGTGCGTTTGATTGTCGGCAATGGCACTTAATGTATGTGTGTATCTCAAACACATGCATATATGCATATACGTTTTACGTAAAAATGTATATATGTAAGTCACAGTATTTATTTACTGCTTGATGTTAGTTTAACATCCATATGTTTACACTATTCATTTTCGTTTTGATAATTCTAATAGATTGATAAGATAATAAAGTGTAGTTAGATAGTTTCAAAGGTACTTAAAATTAATACTTATATAAGTATTGGGTGGACGAAGATTATCTGATGGTATGTTATAAATTCTAGCTTACTTGGGATTAATAAATTTTAAATTTAATTCAAGATGGACAGTGTACTGTACGTTAATAAACAGCCTGATCTCCACAAATAACATTATATTGTTTGTAGATTTTGAAATATTTGTTGTTACCTGTTTCCAGGTTTAATGGTACTATTTAACTAAGGACTAAGTTAACTGAACGATTACTTATTTCTGTTATAAGACGCAAGCACACGAAAAATTCTTCTTCTTCTTCCTCGTACGACTAGGATTTCTCCTGTTTGTCTAAAAAATTCAATTCTCTTTTATGTTCTTTATAATTCTCTGAATCTTTTGTAGACCAATTTTCGCTGTATCGCTCGGTGTATACGGTGTGGTGATAAAGTTTAGAATAAAATTCATAAATGCGTTCTAAAACGTTTTTAATAAAATCGCTGGGCAGATCAATTTTTGTTTTTAAAATGCCGTCTTTGACGAAATCTTTTTTGAATGACGTCATTAGTTTTTATACAATGACATACTTAAACGGTGATGTAGAAAAAATTGTACTTTACATAACAATTTTTTTGAATAAATGACACATTTATAAAGTAAAAATTAGAATCTTAATTCAAATCAACTGAACTGGGAAAAGTTTGACAGTTATCTAAATTGTAAAAAGTCAATCTAGATTTTGAAGTTAAGAACAAAAAATGGCACATTTAACTGAACGGGAAAAAATAGAGGCTTTAATAATGGTTGAATACGGCGACGGGTTAATTACCTCATGCGGAAGCCTGTGAGTTATTCAATCAATCACATCCTGATAGGCCTCCAACTTCAAGATGTATAGTACGTAAATTCGTTGCTAAATTTACAGAAACTGGAAGTGCAAGAGTTTGGCTCGATAAGGTCGACCACGAATAAGTGACGAAACAAAATTGAAAGTGTTACTTGAAGCAGAGAAACATCATCATATTTTTACAATACAACTTGCCCTAGATAACAACATAGACCACACTTTCGTATTAAAATTACTTAAAAAAGAAAAGTAGCATCCGTAAGTACAAAGTCCACCTAATTCTCGAGTAAAACGAAGATAATTCAGACTGCCGATTGCAATTTTGTGTTAATTTTTTATCTATGGGGTTACTTAAAATCAAAAGTTTATTTCAATAGACCCAATAACTTGGAATATTTACAACAGAGAATTCATGATGCAATGCAACAAATTAGGCCAGCCAGATATTATTGTTCGTAGTATATAAAGTGTTTACTATCGTGCTGGTGAATGCCAAATGATTGAAGAAAGCTTTGTTAATTAATTTGTTTAATATTTTTTGTATAGTTGCTTTTTGATTATTATTATTATTATTATTATTAAATTATAACCATTGAATTTCTGAATTATTTAAAAAAAATATTATGTAAGGTACCAATTTTTTTACATCACAGTTTAAGCCTTAAGAAGCTCTATTAAAAACAGAAAAAATAGTGAAGGTTTAAAACAAATAATGATGTTGTACAAAAACCAATGACGTTATTTATTAAAAAATTGTCAAAAGACGACATTTTAAAAGCAAAAATTGACCTGTCCGAGCGTTTTCTTAAAAACAATATACAGGGTGAGTTTTTTTTTTATTATTTGTATGGGGATCTCGAAAACCATAAGAGATACGCATTAGGTTAAATGGAGAAAGATTTGCATCTTTATAAGCCTCAACCAGATACGTTTTTGTCAATTTAAGAAAATGCATGGTTTACTAGATATTTGCAAAAAATAGAAATTCTCCAAAACCTTTTATGTGCTATAGCTCTTCTATTCTTAAAGGTAGAAAAAACTTTTTTGAATATTGTTTTAAGAAATTCAATTTCAAACAACGACATCTTCTTAAATTTTTAATTTTGCATAGCATTTTTGAGTTAGCAAGCAAAGTCTATTTTTTTTAAATGGAAACCATAGTTGGCTATGACATATTCTAATAGTGCATTTTTTCTGCTTGCAATGATGTAAGGTTTGAAGCACTTATTTTAATAAATAACAGCACAATACATTATTATTATGTTTAAGAAAAATCATGTCTTGCCATGGAAAACGCGATATTAATAATTGAAGAATTATGTTTACTTCATCATTGACAGTTCGTTCATTAGGGTGACTACAGTTCGTTTTGTTAGTGATTTAGTTGCTTTACAAAGTTAGTTATGGTGTACACAAATCTTGAGAAACTTGATATGATCGAATGTTACATTATTTGTAACAAAAATAGTAAAGAAGCCGCCGAACGCTATTTTTTATTGTATTTTGATCGCCCTCAACCATCGTTAGACACCTTCAAGAATTTATGCAATAATTTAAAAGAGCATGGAAGTTTTGTTAAACCTAGAAATAAGGGTAATATTGGTGAAATCACGCAAATAAATGTTTTAGCTGCTGTTAATCAGAATCCATCATCATCAACGCGGCAAATTGCACAAGACGCTGCTACCTCACAACGCACAGTAGTGAGAATTTTATCAAAACATAAGTACCATCCTTATAAAATATTAGTTGGTCAATCTCTACACCCTGGAGACGATGAAAGACGATTAAATTTTTGTGCTTGGTTCGTAAATATGTGCCATGTAAATAATAACTTTCCGATGCAGATCTTATGGACCGACGAAACACGTTTTACAAACTGCGGCATGTTCAATCGCCATAATGAACACCTGTGGGCGCAAATAAATCCTCACCGTTTAGAAGAAAGGCGACCCCAGATTAGATTTGGCTTCAATTTATGGTGTGGTGTTATTGGTTCGCAACTTGTTGGGCCATTTATTTTTTATGAAACTTTAACCGGAAATCGATATTTGCAATTTCTTAGGGAAGATTTCGACAATATCCTAGATGAATTAAATTTACAGACCCGTACAAATTTACGGTGGTTTCAACGCGACGGTGCCCCGCCTCACTATCAGGCACAGGTCAAAAGATATTTAGATGAATTATTTCCAAACTCGTGGATCAGCAGAAATGGTCCTATTTTATGGCCTGCACGTTCCCCAGATCTTTCACCGTTAGATTTCTTCGTCTTTGGAGCAATAAAAGATCTCGTAATATTATAAATTTCTTTTCTTTTCCATGGCAAGACATGATTTTTGTTAAACATAATAATAGTGTATTGTGCAGTTATCTATTAAAATAAGTGCCACAACCCTTACATCATTGCAAGCAGAAAAAAATGCACTACTAGAAAATGTCATAGCCAACTACAGTTTGCATTTAAAAAAATTAGACTTTGCTTGCTAACTCATAAATGCTAAGCAAAATTAAAAATTTAAGAAGTTGTCGTTGTTTGAAATTGAATTTCTTAAAAACAATATTGAAAAAGTTTTTTTCTAACTTTAAGAATAGAAGTGTTATAGCACTGAAAAGATTTTGGAGAAATTCTATTTTTTGCAAATATCTAGTAAACCATGCTTTTTCTTGAATAAACAAAAGCGTATCTGCATGAGACTTATAAAGGCAAATCTTTCTCCATTTAACCTAATGCGTATCTCTTATAGTTTTCGAGATCCTCATACAAATAATGAAAAAAAACTCACCCTGTAGAATGCTTTTATAAATTTTTATCCAAACTTTATCACCACATTGTATACGATTATGAGGGAGTGTTGTACAAGTACTACTGTTTTTAAATAATGATTTTAATAAATAAGAATAATCATCAATTGCAATTCTACTATTTTAAAAACTTGGACAATAAACTATAATTATATTTTAAAAACAAATATTCTGTAACATATTTTATTTTTCCCATATAGTTTTACAATCAATATTAACAAAGGAGTTACAAAATATTTAAAGCTTACATTGTAGTTGAAAATCTACTAAGTGAATACTTCTATTGTAAAGAAAGGTGTACATTAGATGGGACTATTTTGGCTGGTTCCATATTTATCGATCTTGTCAATATAATGTGTCTTTGTTTATATTACTTTACACTTTAAAAATTCCTAAATTTTATCACCACATTGTATACGATTATGAGAGAGTGTTGAACAAGTACTACTGTATTCAAATGATTGATTTTAATAAATAAGAATACTCATCAATTCATCAATTGCAATTCTGTTATTTTAAAAAATAAAGCAATAAACTATAATTAAGTTTTAAAAACAAATATTTTGTAACATATCTTATTTTTCCCATATAATTTTACAATCAATATTAACAAAGGAGTTACAAAATATTTAAAGCTTACATTGTTGTTGAAAATCTACTAAATGAATACTTCTGTTGTAAAGAACAGATTATTAGATGGGACAATTTTGGCGGGTTACATATTTAACGAACTTGTTAATATAATGGGTATTTGTTTATATTACATTACACTTTTAAAAATTCCTGAAATGTAATAAAAATACGTACAAATTGAAATGATATGTGTAATGATCTAAAACAAGCATCAGTTACTGTGATTTTCGTAATTTTAATGGTGTGTCTGATAAATATGATTCGGAAAGTAACCCGGTTAATCGCCCGGTTAGTACAGGTTTTATTAATTATTAACATTTCTGGACTTCTAAACAATAATGTTCTAATTAAAATTTGTTCACTTAAAGGTAATGTATAAGGGACATTATTAGTTTTGTAAGAAAAAATATCGCCTGCACCCGTCTACTTAACTTACTTCGGAAAAAAATGTAGAAAATAGTCAGTAATCTCAAATCCATAATTTCTTTTATTTTAAGTAAATTAGTTGATTTCAAATTATTTAAATTCAAACATTGAAACTTATACCTTCATAAGTGGGATTTATACAGGCTGTAATTATTAGGGAGGGGAATCGAGCGAGTCATGACTCATAGCCCATGGGCGCGCTATTGAAATGTTGTATTTTTAAAGAGGTTTTAATTTTATTTATATAATTGAATAACAAGTGGCTGGTGATTATAAAATACAAAATACCCTACTATTTGTTCATTTTCTCTTCTGTAAGACTTGTTCTCTTTGAATTAAGTACATCCTTGTAGACAGAAAACGTCTTTTCTACATCGCAACTGGTTATATTTACGTAATGGAAATATTCTTTTATTTCAGTGTATTTAGCATACACAATTGCCGCAATGTTATTAAACCTGGATTTCTATTAAAAACTGCGTCTAAGTCACTTGGAATTATTAATAGCCACATCTAATGTGGTTAATCCATTTTTACTTTCTTATACGTAGTATAAGGAAGTAATGTGAAATTTTCGACTTCGAGATTTTTGCAGATGTCCACGTTTTGAAGTCCCCTGATACCGAAAAAGATGTTTCTAAAAAATGTCTGTGTGTCTCTATGTGACCACGATAACCGCTGTAGATATCAATTCCAAATTTTGTATTTACGTATCTAATCTCCCTCTTGAGATCCGAGTAGTTTTTCAGTAAAATCGGTAGACCGGAAGTAGCAGTTTACTTCAGTGAAAATATTAAATTTTGCCAATATTTCGTCAACTACTAAATTTAATCAAATTTGTAAAGAATTCATATGTACTTGAAATTAAAATTGAGAACAATTTTATTTAAAAAGTTTTTCGAAGCTGCTACCGGAAGTAGGTCTTTTACTCCTATCGAAAATCAGTTTTTTGCGAATATTTCGCATGTCATGCTTTTTAGACAGGTACGTTACGGGTATAAAAGTATTTAAAACGTAATTTTCAATATCTTTTGCATAAAAACAATTTCAAAATTCAGACCGGAATTACCACTTTTACTCTTATTGAATAGCGATTTTTTGCGAATATGTCGTAAATTATGCATTCTATATGTATTTATCAAGAATACAAAAGTATTTAGTGCTAGATTTGCAATATTTTTTGAATATATGAAATTTCAAAATTCGGACCGGAAGTAACACTTACTCTTAGGGAGTAGTCCTTTTTTCGAATACCTTGCTAAGTATGCATTCTATAACGATTTATTAAGAGAACAGAAGTACTTAGAATAGGATTTTGAATAATTTTTGTTTAAAAAAAATATAGTATAGTTTCAAACGCTCATACGTATAAGAAAGTCGTGTGGTGGCCACACCTCATTTTTTAATTTGAGATTAATGTGTCATTAGTTTAGGCAAATTTCCAAAGTGTTCCTGAAGGAATAACAACTGATTTTTTAAATTTGGGATTTGTGTTAGTTCCTTGCACTCAGAAATACTTCGAGCATCGTCATTTAAACATGTAACGAAATTTTGTAAACTATCGAAATTCTCTGCATGAAAACTATTTCTGTGTATGTTTTAGCAAAGCTAAGTGACGATATTTTAGAGGCTTTGCAATAAATTTCGGAATCACTGACAATTAATTTTTATCTCAGAAAAAGTAACATAAACAACGTTCTAGATCTAAATAAATGATAACTAAAAATGTACGCGTATGTCATTGAAACATACATATTATATTGCGAAATATAAGGTAAATATAATAAATTTTAAAAACTCGTCACCCTTGTACCTACGCCGATGAAGAAAGGATTTTATTCATAAATTTCCTTATTTTATGGCAGTTTTTTCTCTGATTCTCGGGCGTAAACAGATGTTGCAGTTCGCCCTATGAATTAGTGCTATTCAGATATAATGTAAACAACACGCAGTTGTTTACATTATTTCTTTTCACGGTTGTGGCTCCGTGGTAGTTTAGCTCGCTCGATTCCGCTCCCTAGTAATTACATACTTTCATGCACAAGACAAGTGCGGAAAACATTAGACCTCTTCAATCGATTAGAATGTATTTATTGCGCCTCCAGTGAAACTAATTACACTTCCTCAGATTTATAGTATATGTGACAAACTTCCGACTTCTCGCCTTGGAGAGCGTTGAAGAGCTTTGGAAGAGATTTGAGGAGCATTTGAACAGCTCTAAATAGCATCCCCTTCGTGAGAGGTCTGAAGTTTGTGACACATACTACACAATTTCAATAACTGTAAATAGTTTCATAAGAAGCGTAATACATACACACAATCCAATCCACTGAAGATGTCTAATGTTTTCCGCACTTGCTTCGTCCATTAAATAATTTATTCCCTGTATACATCTCAAAAGACATTGAAATACAGAATGAAGGAAAATACTTAAGATTTTAGGCTTTATAAATCCTTAATGTTTATTTGTAATTTGTCTTTATAATATAATTTTTTTAATTTTATTTTGTAATGATAATATTTTTATAGCTTTTTTACTTGATTAAATTCACAATGTTTGTATACAGTTACATGCCAAATTTTATGTTATCTACCGCACACCTTAATAGATACTATCAAAGGCTTTATGCCACTTTATACGTCCTTTTTATTGAAATTTACTTAAAATATTATTCCATTAAACTAAATTAGTGGTTTAAATACTCCATTTTCTTAGAATTATAACATCTAGTAGATTCATTTAAATAAATACTGATAGTTTCCTATAATAATACCTACTCATGCCACAGGTTCTGTATACCCAACAAAAATATTTTTTATCTGTTTTTTTTTCGCACAAAATGAAAATGGTAATAGGCCTTATTCAGAATGCCTACTTTATGCTTCAACCCAAGCTGCCACGTGGCCAAATCATTTATCAACAAAATTACGGATGGTATCAACTGTACTTTTGTCGGTGGACGCTTGAAAATATCCAAATTAGAAGATTTTGATCTTCAGAATGAACCGTAACTACAGCAGCTGTGAAAACAGGCATATTGGTTTTAAAGAATTTCGTGTAGCTTTCGTGAGCTGGAGCAAAATCTTGTTTAAATGCTAATTGTTGATTGTTGAATAATGTCTCTCTCAACGACTTCATCATGTGCTATAGAACTACCACCTGGAAAACTCAGGCTATGTCGTCCTATGGTAGGACATTTTCTACCAAACCATCACTGACGATAAATGATGACCATGTTGAATTATGGGAACAGAAACTTCTCAAGCATTTTTTGCATAAATTTTGTCATTTTATTTATTAAAATGCTCGACAATTCAAAAGATCTTCATGTGCGTGGCAGGCCTCAGCTATGTTGGTTGTTGTCATACGTCTTCAATAATACTGTTGATTTGTCTCGCCTGGTGACCATTGGTATAGATATAAGGAAATATCCCGTAGTGCAACAAAGTTGCTCAAGTCCCTGCTTCTCGAAATCTTCATTCCTTGGGCAATGCACTGTTTTAACTATATCAACTGTACGCACTAAGCGTAGTCGTTCAAATATTTTAGCATCAGTTATTCTAGAGTCTTATTACTCACATCGCTTGATAGTTCGCTACATCAACATTTTGCTAATCCCATGCCGTCAGGGAATTCTAAAGTGTTTAATTTTTCCAATTTACACTTTAAGAGAGCAATTAGCAAGCGTCATTCCATCCCTATTATTACTTACGCACTTGCTGATCAACGTCAATTCAAGATGAAAAAGGCACCAATCCTAACTCTGTTTATTGACCATACCACCATTTCATAAGCAAAATGATTTAAAATAGCGACTGAGAAATAGAATTTATGGCATGATCAGGTTTCCTTAAGGAACTAAAAGTACCACATTGTTTCCTGACAGTAATTCAAAGAAAATAAGGAAACAATCACAATACATTTTATAATTGCTATGCATTAATGAAGTTCCTTTAAAATCAATAAACAAGGAACATTTATGTTAGAGGTAGCTCAAGCCCACCAAATTTCAAAGTCACGTTGCAAAAAGGTCGTTGCATTAAAGCATTTATGACAAATACAACACTTTCACGTACATAAAATGATTAAACATACATAACAAAAAATATATATATATGTATACTTACAAAGCAGATTATGTTAAAAGCAAATAATATAAATCTAGCTAAACCTCCAAAACAACCCATTTTTACGGTTATGATAGTAGTACGTATGTAATTTAGAAAAAACAAATGTAAAACAAAGTATCACTGAAGAAATTAACAAAATAACTGGAATCAGAAGTATGGTGTTCTAGTTTTAAGTCATTCTTACAGATAGATAAGATAACACAGTGTACGTTTTCACTAATTGCCATCGTAATAAAAATTGATTGCGTGATATGGCTCATTAGATATTAAAATATAAGCTGGTCGGTCGATAATAGACCATTCAAGTGTATTTTTATTTTTTCGAATCAAATTTATGTAGTGAAATTATATACAGGGTGAGTCATCTCAGCGGGTAAGGCCGATTGTGCCTTTACGAGTATAGATATTTCGAAGCGGTTTTTTTCTTGTGATAGCTGCTTATTAGGAGCACACTTTAAAAATATTTTGTATTATACAGAGTGTTCCTTGGTGGCTGACCATAGTTGTAGTTTTTTAAATGGAACAGCCTATTATATTATAACATTTTTGAATTTCTCATATAATTTTTTGTCAAAAAGTAATAAGATAGTATAGGCCTAAAGTCTAAAGTTTTCGACTTATTCCCATTTTCTGAGAAATTCAATGTTTGCATAAAATTATATTACTCGAAAACGACGTATTAGATGGACACAATTTTTGGTAGAGTTGTACACAATAAGAGGTCCTAATAGACGCATATTTTACTTTTATTTTTCAGTTACTAACTGCACATGCAGAAAGCTGGAGAAAATTACATGACACGTTTTTGTATAAAAGTCAATTTTTTCAAATGGAATCGTATATATATCAGTTCATTTTTGAATCGCTTATTAAATTTCACATCAAAAACATGCAAGATGTTAATATTTTAAAAGTGGCTATTACTGAGCTATTGTCGTTTTTTGATATAATTTTGTCAATATCATTGTTCTATATTAATATAGTATAGTATGCCGTGAAATTTGCTGTGATGTTGATGGATTGCGACTAATAAGTTACTTTTTAGTTGACACATGTAATTTGTTGATGCTATTAATCTTAAAATAATTGAAGTGATTTTATACTGAGGTTTTCTAGAGAAGAGCTTACAGATAGATTTTTGTACTGGAGGAAAGTCAAAGAAGTAATAACTAAAATTAATGCCAACGATTTTTCATAAGCATGAACTTTATTGGTTAATTTGAAAAACGACGGGAAGAAAATCAATTGCGAAAAAAGTCGACGCTTTAGCGTAGCGTGGGTTCATTTCTGTTAAAAATGAGAGTTATTTTGCTCAAAGACAAAGTTAATTATGAAAACGACTACTTTAAACTGATTTTCTAATACCCAAAACACACGATCAGCACTGAAAAGAGGGATTCACACTGATGCAATTAGTTGCAGCTATTCCAGTTTTATGAAAAGTTGCACGTATTAGAGCGTGTTCTATTTTGTGAAGAAATTGCATGCGATTTTTTAGTAACTTTTTCGCTGCCAACCTGTCTTATGAAATGTACTAAAGCACATGTATTATTATTCATCACTATATATTGAAAATAATGATGACATATAATTATTTCATGTTGGTAGTACCACAAAAAGAAATTGCATTTGTGAAAAATTGCTTGTACATCCTGATCAGTGTGAATCAACCTTACAACTCTTAAGAATTGCACCGATCATGCAACTTTTCACATGCGATGAATCGCTGCAACTAATTGCATCAGTGTGAATCCCTTGTTTTCTAATTAAAAAAAAAGACCAAGCAGATGTTATAGAACATTTTGACGGAAAAACTTCAGATTACTTTTACAAGGGTATTGAATTATTAATTAATCGTTGTAATAAATGTATGGAAGTTAGGGGAGATTACATTGAAAAATAAAAATTCTTATATTGTTCCAAGTTTCTTTTGTATATATCAGGCCGAGAATTTATGGCGCCTACCTCATATCAATTTCTTGACCAAGTTATTGATCAAAAACTTGATCAATTTCTTGACCAAGAACTTGTTGACTTAGAACATCTTCTATTTTTCTTCTGCAACATGATCAAGTTTTTAGTGATTCCTAGTAAAATGCATGTTATAAAGTTTTTTGCCAACTGCGTACAATGTAAACACAAATTTCATTTTAGAATCTTGTTCAAAATGTTAATTACAGCTTTTTGATAGTTTTGAAATAATTGTGTTCGTAAATTATTTATTTAATTTTGCACCTCTTGTGCAGTTATCTTTACATTCAATATCGAACAAAATATTCGGTAAATTTATTACCTTTTCTTTTATTTTCCAATAAAGAGAAATTGAAAAGTGTAATACAGCCTTTAGATACTAACTGACAAATTTTACGGTCAATATTTTCCGACTGATTGTATATGCTAGAAGTATATCTATTTCTCTCGTTTGACACCTACTTTTCTTTCTATGTTCGAAAATCTTTCAGCCCTGGTGTCTTTCGAAACGGATTTTACTATACAAGGTGATTCTTAATATATGCGACAAACTTTAGGAGCTGATTCCTGGGGTTATTTTGATCATAAAAGTTCATAAGAACATATGTCCAAAACCGCTTAGCTCAGAAGTTATACAATGTTTAATAGAAAGTTAAAATAATAAATGGTTTTATTATAAATTATCAAAATAATTAGTAAAACAAAATTAACTTATAGTAACTGTTGAAATTGACCGCCCCCAACTGTACTACAAGCTGCTATCCTCCGTCGTATTGACTGGCGAGTCCGTTCGAAAATACCAGGGGTATTTCGAATTGTTTCAAAAGCTGCTATAATACGATTTCTTAGTTCATCGACATTTTCCATGGTAGTCGTGTAAACTAATGATTTAAGGTGGCCCCAGAGAAAAAAGTCCAATGAATTTGAGTCTGGAGACCGAGGAGGGCACGGTTGTGGACCTCCCCGTCCTATCCACCGATTTGGATACGTACTGTCCAAAAACTCGCGAGCAAGTAACCTAAAATGCGCTGGAGCACCGTCATGCATAAAATACATTTGTAATCATAACTGCAACAGAACTTCTTCCAGCATTAGTGGTAACTCCTCTTCAAGAAAATTGCGGTATACCTCGCCATTTAACCGCATCGGTAAAAAATGTGGACCTAACAAGTGATCTGCAACAATTCCGGCCCACACATTGACAGAGAATTGATGCTGATGACGGGCATTCATTATTTCTCGCGGATATGTGATTATTATGAAAATTAATAATCGCGTTTCTAGAGAAAGTAGCCTCGTCGGTGAAGAATATTTGAGCCAAATTGTTAGGATTTTGTACGACTTCGTGTTGCATCCATTGACAAAAGCTAATCGTTGTGGAAAATCTGCTGGCAATAGAGCCTGCACCAGTTGAATGTGATATGGATACAACAGTTGATCTTTCAATATTCTCCAAACTGTGGCCTGACTAACGTTTAAATCAAAGGCAATTTTTCTGGTGCTTGTTGTAGGATGTTCCTCAATTTCATTTAATACCATTTCTTCAACTTGTGGAGACCTCACTGTAGATGGGGGCCCGCTATCAGTCGTCCGTTTTTTAAAACTTCCCGTTTCACTAAGACGTTGATGAAGACAGTCAAACATGGAATGATGCGGTATGATACGGTTCGGGTATCGTTCTGCATAAAGACGTCTAGCAGCACGCGCATTTCCATTGGCAAGACCGTAAACGAAATGCATATCACACATCTCAGCATTCGTATAATTCATTTTAGAAAACAGAAACTGGCAATAAACTGAATGAATACTCTGACACTATTGACAAATATTGAAATGACAAATAAACAATTCCAAAATACCGTACATAATCACAACACGTGCTTCTTGAGCAACTGGTAAACACCAACTGATTAGCATCGACAACGCGACCACTGCGCATATTAGAGAAACAGGCACAGACTTGTTTACGAGCTTGTATTACAGTTGGGAGCGGTCATTTTCAACAGTTACTATAAGTTAATTTTGTTTTACTAATTATTTTGTTAATTTATAATAAAACCATTTATTATTTTAACTTTCTATTAAACATTGTATAACTTCTGAACTAAGCGGTTTTGGGCATATGTTCTTATGAACTTTTATGATCAAAATAACCCCAGGAATCAGCTCCTAAAGTTTGTCGCATATATTAAGAATCACCCTGTATAGTGTAACTATACCCGTGCACTACTGACCTAGGTTGAGTCAAGGTGTTTGATGTAGTCTTACAATATTATTCTCTGAAATGCATTTTGCTTAAATATTTAACTCTTAGTCTTTTATGTGCTAATATAATATGTATAATATATGTACAATGTCTTGCGTTATTGGAAATTTGCTGATATTTTTATTTTGCACTGCATCGTAATGTAATTATTGTTTTATCCTGTAAATGGATTTTGTCTGTCGCACAATAATGTTCACTATTATTATTATTATTATTATTATGATTACGTAATCATGACTAGAGCAAGGATATAAACGTAAAGTACATATGTAGATATATCTCGGAAGACATAAACTAAAAACATTAAAATATTATGATCTGAATTATTTCCTTCAAAATATCCAGTCATTTTGTATGAAAAAATATGTGACCATAGAATGGACTTCACAACTATAACAATTATCAAACAGGATTCTTTTATTCCTTATATATATATGAAAATTAAATCTTATAATAATAGCTACTATAATATCGTATTACACAATGCCTATATCTGTTTTCATATTTTGTAGACACTAAAACAACAGTTTTAGTTATAAATCTTTTGCGAATAATACTATGTACATATAAAATTACATTTCGTTCTCCATTTTCCTATGTAATAAATTACAGCTCGCTGGGTGTAAATTACCCATTTAAAATTATACTTAATTTCCCAGTGGAAAATATTATATTTAGTAATTTAATTCAAAGGCCACACCTATGTAACTCAGATTCTTTACTGTACTTACATTACCTACTTTAACTATGTAGATAAGGCAATTAAACAAATATATATTTGATGGATGCCATTGTTTCGACGTTTTTCTTTAATCATCCTGGTTTTAAATAAACCGCAATAAATTTTAATTGCTATTCAGAAACTCATTTAGGTGTATTAATCATGTTCACTTCTCGAAATATAAATGATTAATATCTATTTATATGGAATAATACGTACTTATACATTAACTAAATGGAGAGATAAGGGTATTTCTTTCCTTTTTAAATATCTTAGATAGGTAGTTCTGGAAAAAAATGAAATCGATTGCAATCAGGAGGATTCAACATATTTTAACACCGACAGAGCCTTATTTTCGGAATCACTTTCCGACGAATTAAAAAGAAAAATTATTACTGCAGGGCCAAATAAGCCTATGGGACCGTTTCCAAGGAATAAAGACGATAATAGAGCGTTCAGTAGTGATTATTATACCATTAAAACTAAAACTGGTCAAAAAATCGATCGCTTTTGGTTATGTTATTCCCAAAAGTTGAATAGTGTTTACTGTCAACCGTGTTGGATGTTCTCTAGTAATGAAGCATCAGTAAATTGGTGTGAGGGCACAATTAATGACTGGAAGGGTTTAAGTAAAAAAATTAAAATCCACGAGGGAAGTGATGCACATTTGCAAGCATGCATAGTTTATAGTACTTGGGAAAAAAACAAAACCATTGATAGTCAAATAAGTGGTCATGAAAAAATTAAAGAAGTTTTAATAAGAATATGTGATGTGATAAGAACATTATCAATTTGCAATATGCCATTACGAGGACATCGAGAAAATGTTTAAGAAATTGGAGCAACTAGTGGTAACTTTTTAAATATTATTGACTTGATAGCACGTTATGACCCTGTTCTAAAAGCTCATTTGTCAAGCACTAATATTTGAAACAAATACTTAAGCCCCGATATTCAAAATGAAGTAATTGTACATTTGGCTAAAACCGTTTTAAAAAAATTAACGAAAAATATTAATAAAGCTCCTTTTTTCCCTTATAATTGATACAACGCAAGACATATCCAAGAAGGACCAACTAAGTCTCGTTATAAGATATACAAGTATGAAGAAAAATTCAAATAAACAAAACACTCTAGAAATAAAGGAATCATTTATTGGATTTATAGAGCTAACCGAACAAGATTCACAGAGTTTAGAAGCTGTTGTTCTAACTACTTTAGAAAATTTTCAAATTAAAATAGAAAATTGTCGAGGGCAAGGATACGACGGGGCTGCTAATATGTCTGGAAAATATAATGGTTTACAAGCCAGAATTAAGAATCGAGTTCCTACAGCTGATTATATTCATTGTTCAGCTCATAATTTGAACCTAGTCTAAAATGATTCTGTCAAAGACATCATTAAACTACAGAGTTTTTATGATCTTTTGCAAAGCATTTATGTGTTTTTTAGTGAAAGCTTGCCACGCTGGCAACTCCTTCATCAAGCTGCACCACATGGAAGTAAAATTGAGTACACACTGAAAAAGCTGTGCGTAACAAGATGGTCTTCTAGATTTGAATGCTTACTGTCAATAAAATATAATTATCAGTCTGTAATGCAATGTTTGTCAAATTTTATCCTGGTGTGCAAAAGGCAAAATGACAGAAATGAAGCAAAGTCTCTGCAGAATAAAATGGATAATTATGAGTTTATTCTATTGCTAGTTTTCCAGAGTAAAATCCTCGAAACTGTTAATTTAATTTCAAAGCAACTTCAGAGCCCTTCATGTGATTTAGAAGAGACGTGCAAATTGCTCAATAATGGTCAAGAAAACTTGACAGAACTGCGACAAAGTTTTGATAAATTAGAAGAAGAAGCTGAAAATCTAGCAGAATCTTGGAATATTCAGCCTATGATAAAATATAAACACCAGAAGAGAATTAAAAACTTTTTTGATGAATGTGAAAACGACTGTGTAATGTCTAACCCGGTAAAGAAATTTCAAGTAGAAGTTTTTAATGCGTCACTTGATATTATTATCAACCAATTATCTAGAAGATTTTACTCCATAAATGAAGTTGTAAACCTTTTCTCGTTTCTTAATCCCTCAAAATTTGTTAAGTAAACGAATGAAGAAATAGTGGAATACGGAAGACATATTCTGAGCAAATATGGAATTGATTTTTCAGAAGATTTGCCGATTCAATTAATTAATCTTAAGACTGTTTTGTTTAATGAAATTAAACAAAAATCTTCTATTAAGGACTTAGCCAAATTATTAATAGTGGAAAATGCATGTTTAGCAACTAGTCTTCCAGATCTATGTACACTATTTCAGTTATAATTAACACTACCGGTAACATCAGCAACAGCAGAAAGATCGTTTTCGAAATTAAAATTAATTAAAACCTATTTACGCAGCACCATTAAACAAGTTCGGTTTAAGTGCCTTGGCTGTTATAAGTATTGAACATGAACAAAGTAGGGTCCGTTGATTTGGAAGAGTTAGTTGAAAATTTCCTACTATTGAAAAAAGACGTTTCGGCATTTTGTCTTCTAATTAGCTTTTTTTTGTGTTTTCAAATGTATTATTATAAAATAAATAATTAAATATAGTTTAGATTTTTTTATTATAAAATAAATTTTTTATAATTACATTCTATGCTACTATCTATAAACAGGTATTTTGGAAGGGCCCCCTAAAAATTTTGCGGGGGGGGGGGCTAAATTTTTTATCTACGCCACTGGTCTTAACTTAAAAATTACGAACTTTCAAGGTCGTGTCCTAACGCGGTCCTAAGAAGCTTACGACCATAAGATCAGCTGACTGAACGCTAACACGTATACTCAATGATTGAACTTTCTTAAGACTAATACTAATACTAAGTTAGGACTAATTCACGCTGCATAAACCCACCACATTTCGGGTCGAGTCTTAGATTTTCGTTTGGCTTAGGTACTGCTAGTAATAATTAGATGGAGCTGCAATATCAATTCTGAAAAAAATACTTTGATACAATGATCTTGAATTGTTTACCTGCTTTTAAAATTTGTACCCTTGCATATGCAAATGTCCGCCCAGTCTTTCAAATAGTGGAAAAGTAATAGTAGTTGCAAAATAACTAAAAATGAGTTGAATATTATAAAATATCGCATTTGTTAAACTAAACACAATGAACATAAAATAATACCTGAACTATAATAGAATTAGGTGTATATGGCAAGGTTCTAAAATAAAAAGTTTGTTTACATTATAAATCCTTAGCTAAAGAAGCAACCCCGAAGAAGTTGAAGAAAAATAGTTGTTGACTTAGAACATGTTCTAAGTCAACAACTTCTTGTCCAACTCTACTTGACAAGTATACCAAACTTAATTTTCGATTATTAAAAAATTAATTAGTGTAAAACAGTTATTGTGTTTTTGTCTGGGTAAAATAATTTAATTGATCTATAAAATTTACCTCACTAGTAAAACGATTTATTTATTTATTTAAAGAAGAATACATGTGCACCTAGGTGTTGGCCATCTGTATGTGCAATTAGGTACAGTTCTGTGCAATAAAATGGCGTACACGTCTTATTGCTAATTTTTACATTATTTTGCCATTGTGAAGATGGCTTAAGTTAAGTATGACAAATTGAATTATGGCGTCAATTCAATTTGTCATACATGACAGATATTCAAACAAAAGTCATATTTACATAATCGTATAATAATAAGTGTACGCCAGTTTATTGCACAGAACTGTACATTATACAGTCTTAGAAATGTAAGAACCTAGTATGAATTACTATTATATTTCGCGTACTCAAATGTACTTTACTAAACCTAACTAACTATAACTATTTATTAACCTAAAATTATGGTAGACCTACCTAATAAAAAGAAACGTATTTTAAAGATTGCATTAAGAAGTAGGTAACAAAATGCTTTTACGATAAAATAAGAAAGTAATACCATAATATAATGTAACTCGTGTCTCAGGTAGGTACATGAGTAATTGCACGTGTATTCATTTGCAAAATGATTGTTATCACCAGGTGTGATATTTTTCCAAGCAACAGCATATCCTTAAAACACCCCCGTTAACCCCTCCAAGTTAATAAAAATAAAATTTCTTAAGAGCATTATGTATGTTTTTATTCTCTTAATTATTTTTATTTCAGGTAATATCTTGTTGTATAGTTTTGGTCCTAAGTAACAAAAGGATCTCTGGTAAAATGTCGTGCTACTTGTTGTTTCCAGACGTCCTATTATCCTGTTTTTTGTATTGTATTTATGATTTATAGCCTCTATTATTTCAGGATGTTTTTGAAGAAAAGTACATGATGTTAATATACCGGGCTCTTTTTTTATCATTACACATAGCATTTTCCCTATGTGTAATGATAAAAAAAAAATTGTCAATGCATTAGGGATATAGTCACTGTATAGCAGACAACCAGTTATACACTCGTATTTTGACAAGCAGGAACAGTGAGCTGTCATAAGATTTTTATCAGTCAATTTTTTTATTAAAATTTTAAAATAAAAATTGAGTTTGTAGCAGAAACATTGTACGATACACGTGTTAAAATGTTATTTTATTTTGCTTATTTTAAATTGCTCCAGTTCCTAATCACCCTCGTGTCGCAAATCTTACTCGCAAAATAAAATAGCACTTTTAACAATTATATCGTAAATAACTAATTTTGTACAATTTTTCTTACAATTTTAAAATTCGAAATATATCACGTCGTGAACATCATAATTGCTACATTAAGGATTTCCCGCCATTTCCCACTGTCCGCGTAACGTTGAAATAAAATAATATTCTGGAGATCCGTTTCTCTTACTTCTACCATAAATTATTTGTACGGAAATATTAAACTTTGCTGCGTACATAAAACCTTTTACATTTATTACGAAACTGTTAAAATTTAGCGGCAATAATACTTGTACTGGTAACACTGGGCGATACAGAGCAAAATAAAGCTTAGAAGAATTAGGTTATGTTTTTAATAAAGAAAATGCAGAATATCACTTGGAACAAAATAATTGGTTTATTATAACAATTAAACGAACTTAAATGTGAAGTCTAATATCATAACAAGTTCTCGAAATGGCCACCTTGTCTTTCAAGGCAATAAGCAAGGCGATCTTGAAAGCAACGAAGTGTATTTCTAATAAATTCTGGCCTTATTCCATTACATGCAGTACGTATACGCTCTTTTAGTTCATTCAAGTTGCGTATTCGTACAGTGTTGTAAATTTTACTTTTTAGGTAACCCCAAAGAAAATAGTCATTTGGAGATAAATCAGCTGATCTTGGGACCAAATCTACCAATCCACCGTCTTTGAAATAAGTTATTTAAAAAATTCCTGATAGCGTTAGTAGATTGTGGCGGGGCCCCATCCATTTGGAACCAGGGTTCATCAACATTCATCATATCAATTGATGGAATGATATGGTCTCTCAACAAATGCAAATATTTCACTGCAGTGAGGTTACCGTCAATAAAAAATGGGCCAATAAGTCTATCGCTTATTATTCCAATCCAGACATTAACTTTTTGAGGGTACTGTGTTCGGGTCAGGTTTTGAGCGTGAGGATTTGTACGGGACCAGTACCTAATTGATTAATGGATAGGAAATTTAATAATTTTTCATGGATAAATGTAGGGTACAAACCGAAAGTTCTGAGAGTTGACTTCACCGTTTATGGTAAATGTAGCCTCATCAGTAAAAATTATTTTATTTAAAATTTCTTGATTTTCATTTAACATGTTAAACATTATTTCACAAAATTCAGTTCGTTTTATCTTATCCTCTTCGAAAAGCTCTTGATGATTTGATATTTTGTATGGCCTATATTTAAATTCTTTCAGAGTTTTGTATACCGAACTGTACGATACTCCAAAATGTTTAGCTACATCTAAAAGCGATCCTACAGACCGTTCCTCTACGTAACACAGCATATTTAATTTCATGTCTTCTGTTCGAACATGATTGGTTCTATTTCTTTTTTTGTGAGAATTTAGAACACAACCATCTTCTTGAAATTTTTTAAAAAAGTTCAGAATTGTTTTTGCACAAGGTATAGGCCTGTCTGGATAATTGACGGAAAACATGTCTCTAACTTGCCTTAAACTATTATTTTTCTGGTACCACATTACTATTGACACCTTTTCATTTCTGTTGTATTTATCCATGATTTATAAATAAATTATCTATTTTTTAATAAAATGTATTTAATTTATGACTTATGTTTGAATAAAAATTCAGAAATATTAGACATAAAAAATGTTTTTCCCGTCATGGCAACCTGATTTAAAAATTAAGGTATACTATACGCAAATTCTTCATTGGTGTATAACTGGTTGTCTACTATACAGTGAGTATATCGCTAATGCATTGACAATTTTTTTTTTATCATTACACATAGGGAAAATGCTATGTGTAATGATAAAAAAAGAGCCCGGTATATGTTACAGTGAAAGCAGAAAATCAGTGATTGTCAGAAGTTACTAGTCGAAGTTAGCTTTTACTGATTTACCTGTTTTTAGTCAGGAAAAGTTGTTCAGTGAACATTTAAACTCACATTTACTAGTGAATGCTAGCATCCACTTCTCACAAGCAGCGAATGTCTGATATTCTCTTGACCACGCGATAACGCGCATACACGTTGAGTAGTTCAATCGTACCGTACAACCGTCGTACAGTTTCGCATTTTAAAACTGTGGTATTCAGGAACTATACCCACGTGGCAAAATCACTATATGCTCACTTGTTCTACATTAGCAAATACGTATTTTTATCCTTCTTTAATATTGTGCACAAAAACACTAAACACCTTCACCACACTAAAGCACAAAAATGGCTAAATACGTATTTCAACAACTAAGTTGTCATCATCAGTAGCACTGATTAAAAATCGCGCTGTCTACACACCGTAGCGTACAGAACAACACTGATTTCCAATTTACGGGGATGGTTTATTCTTTTACCTAGGCTATTAACTACTTCATTAAAAGTACCTGATCGTTGTAGCGTTAAATACGTCATACTTACTATTCTAATCCTATCCTTTAATTGTGTGTTCTGTACGCTACGGTGTGTAGACAGCGCGATTTTTAATCAGTGCTACTGATGATGACAACTTAGTTGTTGAAATACGTATTTAGCCATTTTTGTGCTTTAGTGTGGTCAAGGTGTTTTAGTGTTTTTGTGCCTCCATGTGTAAAAGTTATTTAAACTGCCTTAAAAGTATTCTTCCTGCACATTTACTGGTGGCAATCAATGAATGCACTTTTACTAGTAAATGCTGTTGTATAATCACATTTACTAGTACAACCAGTGTAAACAAGCTTTTACTAGTGAATGCTGGCATTTCCTGAATTTCCTGCTTTTACTGTAACATACATAAAGATCTGATATTAAGAATGTCTGCGGAATATAACTGTCTGGTAGGGTAAAGTCTTCCTGTATATTGTTTTAAGCAAGTAGTTTTGAACAGAATTTAAGGACTTTAGGGTATCAACAACTTCACAATGATGAGTTGTAACGTGGATATTTCCAACAAAAGCACACACTGCCCAGAGAACATTATATTATCTGCAACAGTTTTTCGGGAGCAGATTGATAAGTAGAGAGCGCATGCATTATTTCATGTTTGGTTATTTAAGGAATAAAGTTCATTCTAACCATATCCATACATTGGACGAATTATAACATACAATTTCGGAAGCTGTTAATGACATTAGACCAGAAATATTACACAATGTGTTCGACAATATGAAAAGAAGAGTGAATTTGTGTTTGAATTTACATGGGCAGCATTTTGAACAAATGTTGTAATTTGCAAAATTTTAAATGATAAATATCTTGAATAAGTGTTACACTTCTGTAATAATTTCATTGACTAATCTGAAATTAAGATAGAGTACAATTTAAAATAGCAACATTAGAAAACAATTTTATTGTAATTATCTTTTAATAAAGTAGTATATTTCACTAAAATTGTTCCCTTTCTCATTTTTGATGTTACGCCTATGATATACAATATTTACAGCCTTAGAGATTTTACTTGGCACCAACTTAAAGCAAAAAAATAGAATGTGGGAAATTCAAACGCATTTGCATTATTTATATACATTCTCTATATTAAGTTAATTTGCAAGATAGTATATCGGTGCAATTCATTAAACTATTATCTTTTAGCTCAAAGTATAAATTTTACATGTTTTGCTTTCTAACGTCGGACAAACTTAAATAAATATGCCACTTTGGCACATTTTTCTCCCTCCAAAACTTTTCAATACAATTCACTACGAGAAATAATAAGTAACATGTCGTAAAAGTTAATAATAATAATAATAATAATAACAATAACATATACTTATTTCAGAAGAAAAATTAACATCTAATTCATTCTCGCAAATATCATTACAATAATTTCAAAATAAAGCCGATATCTTAATAAAACTTTCGTTCCCTTGTACGATAAAATGCATGCTGACAGCCAAAAGGATAAGAACCGTAGAAAGATTTTTTTCGAATAAATAAATGTTATGCTATAAATCATAAATAAACACAAAATTTGAGATATATTTGTTGGAATATGCCTGATATATTTTCTTTTGTAAACCAGCTTAATATATACAGGCTGTTCCTAAATATCATGTACATAAGGAAGGGGGTAACTATTTGGTTTATTTTGTGCCTAAAATTTCATATAAACATAGGTCTGCAAACGCTTCGTTACCAATATGCAGGGTGTTGAAATTTCAAGAATTTTTCACTTTTTACTGTATAGCTCCTGCAGTTTTTTTACGATTTCTAATGTCAATTGTCAAATTAATAAACTCAAGTGATTATCTGAATAAAGCCAGAGCCTGCTAGACCATTTTAAAAAATTTAATTTTCTCTGGCGAATTACAGAAAATTGTTTTCTATTTTTTTTCTCGATAACGGTCAGAGATAAGAAAAAAATACAAGAGATCAAAAAGTTTCTAAACAAGACAGAAAATTTATTGCGTATTTTAGAATCTAGCAGTGGCGCATCGTAAAAAAGTTCAGGGTGAGAAAAGAGGGCATGACCCCGAAAAATTATTACCCTGTAGATTTACATAATCATTTGGCATGGCTAATGATGCAGGCCTTATAGCGTAACCTACCTTCCAAATTTGAACAAAATATCTCAAAAACTGCAGGAGCTATACAGTAAAAAGTGAAAAATTCTTGAAATTTCAACACCCTGCATATTGGTAACGAAGCGTTTGCAGACCTATGTTTATATGAAATTTTAGGCACAAAATAAACCAAATAGTTACCCCCTTCCTTATGTACATGATATTTAGGAACAGCCTGTATAGGCCAATCAAATTAATATATTTTGAGGAATTAATTTCCAGCAAGCTGGAAATCGTTTTAAAACCTCTGTTTGGTCCTAAATGCGTGTAATCTGAGTTTGCACCATCCCAGGTGGTGAGCTTAACTTTTAGTAGCCGAAAAACCGCCATATTTTTGCACCTTTTTTATTTTTTTGCTTGTAGCTGGAAAACGGTGCGTCGGACGGAAAATGTCATTCTATTTAAAAATACAGAGGACTAAATTCTGCGTCGACTGACATTTAAAAAATCAAATTCGGTGTAGTGGTATAGCCAAAATCGAATGTTAAAAACGAAAAAAATTTCGTATTTTGGTGCAACCTTACATTATGCGGCTTTCCAAGACCACCTATATTGAAAACAGATACTACTATTGAAAAAACACGTGGAATGAAGTTGTAGAGAATAAAATTCTACGTAATATAATTGCCTCAGTTTTTTAATTCAGTCAATTTTGAAACACTTAATTTAGCATCAATTTAAAGTCTGTTTTTTTACTTTCAGATTGGTGCGAGAAAGTGACAAACATGAATGTCCCGTAGTGTTTAATTTGTGATAAACCATTACATGATGAGGCCTCAACTACAGTAAAAGAAAGAGGAATAGAAACATTGATAAAAAGAAGTATAGCAATGAAGGATGAGAAGCACCTTCAACTTCAAGGTCTTGCTTCAGTTGTGATTCACGAAAGATGCAGGAAAATATATTCAAAGGAGAAAATATGTGACGAAGAAAACCACAAGAGGCGTAGAGAGAGGCTCCCGACTTTCGATTTTAAGAAGAGATGTGTCATATGTGGGGAAGACGCATCACAGGAATTTGTGGGTAAAGAAAGCAAGAAGCCTCTGAACAGGCGAGTTACCGTGCAGTATGTGTCAACAATTGAGTTTAAAAATTCCCTCTTGACTGCAGCTGAATGGTGGCAGGATGAAGAGGTACTTGAAAGAATTCGACTTGAAAATGATCTGGTTGCGGTAGAGGCCAGGTACCAACCCTCCTGCAGTATCAAGTTCCTGAAAAAAAGATGCAAAAACTGGATTGACAGTTGGCCGACCTGAAGATGAAGATGTGTCTCTGGCATTCAACTATATTTGCAAATACATGGAGGAAAATGAAGACCAATGCCAATTCACTTTGTCAGAAATTTTGGAAGACTTCGAAGGCTTTGTCCCAACTCATAAATCCCTGATGAAAAAGCTGAAAACAAAGTATGATGACGACATTATTATCACTAGCGGAAGGGGTAAAAATAAGCCACCTGTAATATGCTTTCGAAATACAGGTTACAAAATTTTAACTCAGTCTTGATATGAGTCCTGGAATGTCGACGAAAAAGAAGTGCGACTTCGCATAGTGAAAGCCGCCGCTGCCATTATCAGCGAGGATATTAGGTCAGTGATTTATCCCCTTGATACTTACCCCAAAGTAGACGAATTTTTGAAGGACGTTGAGAATGACATTCCAGAAACCCTTAAGGTACTTGTAGGGTCAATTGTAAACCCCAAAAAGGAAAAATACCTTCCGCTCGGCCTAAACAAAAAACGAAAACCTGTGCTATTGCTCACGCAATAATTAATGCTGCGAGACCGCGGTGCTTCCTGTCCCCACTGCTCGTAAGACTTGATGCAACGCTTCATCAGAAGTACGGATCAAGAGAACTCCTGGATGTGTTATCAAGTCTAGGGTTTTCTTGTTCATATTTCGAAGATCAGCTGTTTCAAGCATCTGTCCTTCAAGACCCGTTGAAGATAATCCCGATAAAGAGGACCTTGATATATACAACCGCACCGTCCGAGCTTCTCAGGTGAAGGACCATCAACATCTAAGAAAATGCGAACATGAATGCTGCTACATTTTGTGCTGCATACCTATCGATTTATATCATCTTTATATTCAAATTTTCATCAATAAACTTTAATTGTTTTTGTTACTTCATTGCACCTAAACTAGCTATAATTAATTTAGTTATTAGGAAATTAATAATGATAATAATAATAATACTTATTTAACGATTAATATTGATTTTTATTTGTACTACTCGAATTTCTACTCAGGTTATGCATATTCCTTTAACATTGCAAAGCAATAAGAATTGCTGTTTTGGTGCAAAATGTTGATATTTTTTACCTTAAATGACATAAAATAACTCAAAACGTCCAAAAAACGATTTGGAATTGATTCCAAATTTCGAATTTTAAATGAATGTATTTAAAAACTAAGGTATCAATGTAACGTGAAATTTTATTCTCTACAACTGTTATTCCATGGATTTTTTCATAGGAATATCTGTTTTCAAAATATGTGGTCTTGGAAAGCCGCATAATGTAAGGTTGCACCAAAATACGAAATTTTTTTCGTTTATAACATTGGATTTTGGCTATACCACTAAACCGAATTTGATTTTTTAAATGTCAGTCGACGCAGAATTTAGTTCTCTGTATTTTCAAATAGAATGACATTTTCCGTCCGACGCACCGTTTTCCAGCTACAAGCAAAAAAATAAAAAAAGGTGCAAAAATTTGGCGGTTTTTCGGTTACTAAAAGTTAAGCTCACCACTTGGGATGGTGCAAACTCAGATTACACGCATTTAGCACCAAACAGAGGTTTGAAAACGATTTCCAGCTTGCTGGAAATTAATTCCTCAAAACGGATTTTTTCGACTTAATTTTATTGGCCTAATACTCACACTTATGTATTTAAAAAAATGATACAATCTTTCTCTATTTGGTTTTAAAACTTACTACCTACAGTTCAACAGGAATACTTTCCATATCACTCGTTTGAATTGTGCTGACATTCTCTCAATGTTCAATTCTGATTAATCTCATTGGTTTCAAAATAATTTTTGAAGAGCAGGGTTACTTTGAACATAAATTAAATACCTATATTGACGTGTTCAGAATGAAAATATCGAAGGTCTCACGGTTTAAAAAAGGACTCTGTAAGCACAGTAAGCTTTACATCACTTAAAAAACAAAAAAGTTTCAAAGTACTATATTTGCACAATTTTTTATTGTAATTACAAATTAGAACTCTGAGTCAATAGAACAAGTATTGACTATTTCGTCCATGTAGTGTCAATTTTGTCAAGTGTCTTAATTTTTGTAATTTTTTGCGTGAAAATTGACCGTTTTGTAGCATACGCAGTTCAGGTAACCCCCACCCTCCCCCACATCGCATTGCTCTACACAATTTTCACAGCTAACAGTCCTTACTGTGCGTTGATTAACCTTTTACATTAGAGTAGGGGCGTTACATTAAAATAAATTTGAGAAATCAATACATCCATATATATACTTAGAATATACTACTTTATTAATTAATTTATTATTAACATTTAAATATAGTTACATACAAAAAGCTTAAATAATCTTAGTAATTATAACACGTGATTGTTTCGTTTTTTTTTGTTTGTTTTTTGCGTAATATTAAAAACAATGAATCTTACACTCAAATTAAAAATACTATACGTTATGCGTAGGCCCCTCTTCTGTATTGGTTCTTTATCGAACTGGATAGACAAAGTGCGGCTATTGAACCCAGTATCTGAAAGAAAATAAAACAAAGGGTGAATGGTTTATTAAACAGGTAACGAATTATATGGTTAGTGAAAAACAACCGATGTTATTTATAAATAATTTAAGGACTAGTATTCCTGACGAATGTACATTAAAAATGCAAGCCCTCATTGTTGACGATATCAAATATATCCCCTGTCTTCGTTTGCGTCTAAAGATGTCCAATGTGATTTTTATATAAAAAATAAGGTGTGAACACCACACGACTTTCATATACGTATATGCGTTCCGAATTTTTTATATGAGAGTTATTCCAAATTATGTTTTAAATACCTTCATCCTCTTAATAAACATGTGAGTAGAGTTATAACTAGAGAGCGGAATCGAGCGAGCTAAACTACCACGGAGCCACAACCGCAGTTGTTTACATTATATCTGAATAGCACTAATTCATAGGGCGAACTGTAGCATCTGTTTACTCCAGAGAATCAGAGAAAAAACTGCCATAAAATAAGGAATTTTATGAATAAAATCCTTTCTTCATCGGCGTAGGTACAAGGGTGACGAGTTTTTAAAATTTATTATATTTACCTTATATTTCGCAATATAATATGTATGTTTCAATAACATACGCGTACATTTTTAGTTATCATTTATTTAGATCTAGAACGTTGTTTATGTTACTTTTTCTGAGATAAAAATTAATTGTCAGTGATTCCGAAATTTATTGCCAAGTCTGTAAAATATCGTCACTTGGCTTTGCTAAAACATACACAGAAATAGTTTTCATGCAGAGAATTTCGATAGTTTACAAAATTTCGTTACATGTTTAAATGACGATGCTCGAAGTATTTCTGAGTGCAAGGAACTAACACAAATCCCAAATTTAAAAAATCAGTTATTCCTTCAGGAACACTTTGGAAATTTGTCTAAACTAATGACATATTTTGAAAATCGAATCTCAAATTAAAAAATGAGGTGTGACCACCACACGACTTTCTTATACGTATGAGCGTTTCAAACTATACTATATTTTTTTTACACAAAAATTATTCAAAATCCTATTCTAAGTACTTCTGTTCTCTTAATAAATCGCTCTAGAATGCATACTTAGCAAGATATTCGAAAAAAGAACTACTCCCTAAGAGTAAAAGTGTTACTTCCGGTCCGAGTTTTGAAATTTCAAATATTCAAAAAATATTGCAAATCTAGCACTAAATACTTTTGTATTCTTGATAAATACATATAGAATGCATAATTTACGACATATTCGCAAAAAATCGCTATTCGATAAGAGTAAAAGTGGTAATTCCGGTCTGAATTTTGAAATTGTTTTTATGCAAAAGATATTAAAAATTACGTTTTAAATACTTTTATACCCGTAACGTACCTGTCTAAAAAGCATGACATGCGAAATATTCGCAAAAAACTGATTTTCGATAGGAGTAAAAGGCCTACTTCCGGTAGCAGCTTCGAAAAACTTTTTAAATAAAATTGTTCTCAATTTTAATTTCAAGTACATATGAATTCTTTATAAATTTGTTTAAATTTAGTAGTTGACGAAATATTGGCAAAATTTAATTTTTTCACTGAAGTAAACTGCTACTTCCGGTCCACCGATTTTACTGAAAAACTACTCAGATCTCAAGAGGGAGATTAGACACGTAAATACAAAATTTGGAATTGATATCTACAGCGGTTATCGTGGTCACATAGAGACACACAGACATTTTTTAAAAACATCTTTTTCGGTATCAGTGGACTTCAAAACGTGGACATCTGCAAAAATCTCGAAGTCGAAAATTTCACATTACTTCTTTATACTACGTATAAGAAAGTAAAAATGGATTAACCACATTAGATGTGGCTATTAATAATTCCAAGTGACTTATACTACGTATAAGAAAGTATTGTGATGATGAAAATTTTCGACCTCGAGATTTTTGCAGATGTCCACGTTTTGAAGTCCCCTGATACCGAAAAAGTGGTTTTTAAAAAATGTCTGTGTGCCTGTGTGTGTGTGTGTGTGTCTGTCTCTCTCTCTGTGTGTGTGTGTGTGTGACCACAATAGCGGCCAAACCGCTGTAGATATCAATTCCAAATTTTTTATTTAAGTGTATAATCTCCCTCTTGAGATCTGATTAGTTTTTCAGTAAAACCGGTAGACCGGAAGTAGCAGTTTACTTCGGCGAAAAAATCGAATTTTGCGAATATTTCGTCAACTACTAAGTTTAAACAAATTTATAAAGAATTCATATATACTTAAAATTAAAATTGAGAATAATTTTATTTAAAAAGTTTTTCGAAATTCCTACCGGAAGTAGGTCTTTTACTCTTATCGAAAATCAGTTTTTTGCGAATATTTCGCAAGTCATGCTTTTTAGACAAGTACGTTACGGGTATAAAAGTATTTAAAACATAATTTTCAATATCTTTTGTATAATAAAAATTTCAAAATTCAGACCGGAAGTACCACTTTTACTCTTATCGAATAGCGATTTTTTGCAAATATGTCGTAAGTTATGCATTATATATATATTTATCAAGAGTACAAAAGTATTTAGAACTGAATTTGCAATATTTTTTGTATATATGAAATTTCAAAATTCGGACCGGAAGTAGCACTTTTTTGATAATATCTTGCAAAGTATGCATTCTATAGCGATTTATTAAGCGAATGAAAGTACTTAGAATAGAATTTTGAATAAGTTTTGTATAAAAAAAATTCTTAAAATTGTCTAGTTTGGAACGCTCATACGTATAAGAAAGTCGTGTGGTGGCCACACCTAATTTTTTAATAGAAATCCAGGTTTAATAACATTGCAGCAATTGTGTATGCTAATGTACGTTTTCTATCTACAAGGATGTACTTAATTCAAAGAAAACAAGTCTTACAGAAGAGAAAATGAACAAATAGTAGGGTATTTTGTATTTTATAATCACCAGCCACTTGTTATTCAATTATATAAATAAAATTAAAACCTCTTTAAAAATACAACATCTCAATAGCGCGCTCATGGGCGATGAGTCATGACTCGCTCGATTCCGCTCCCTAGTTATAACTTCCCGTCGAAATATTAATACAAAAATTGTTAAATTCAAATTCTAGATACATAAAACGTAGACATCTGGAGGTAAAAAAAAATTGTGGTCACAGTACTTCCAAGAAAATAAAAAGACATTTTTTAATATGGTAAACATTCCCACATAATCACTCGTTTTGATAGTATGTATTTATATTACTGAGTTTACTTTAATCTGGATATAAAAATTAATATCGGAACATATTCTGTATTTTATGATTAATGTTATCTATAGAAGGACAAAATAGAATGGGCCCTAGATGACTGCCTCGGGGGACTCATAATAACTCTCTGCATGTAGTAAGACCCAAGTCATAATTAAACTCTAATCATTAGACCAAGCGTGATCTACGCCGCCTTCGTATGAATTATCACCACCCCCACACACATTCGCTATCTGCAAACTCTTCATTACGCTACCATAAGCATGACCCTTCGTGTTCGTTGATATATGAAGAAGGAACAATTTCACGTCAAAACCAACATACCTTAAAAATAGATCATATCATCCAAAAACTTCCCAACAATTCTTTAAAAAGATGGAATCGGAACATTCGAACCTAACTCACAACAAAACCTTAAACGATCCAAAGAAAGAAATTCTATTGATAAATAAAGGACTGCGCGAAGCACACGGGAAGTTTTTTAAAAACTCTTATAATACTAAAATTGTTAAAACTGCAATACTAAAACAGTTGTTGTTGTAATACTAGCACTGTCGTAATCATATTCATGATTAGGGTGAAAATTAGCTCACTTAAACATTGAAGCGACTATAATAGTGTGCCCGTTTAGAAGAAAAATTAACGTGCTTCAGTAAATACTTAATTATTAAAAGAAACCTTTCCTGGAAATAAATGAAATAATAAAATTAACATAACAACAGTCCAACTTTTTTAGTGCATGAAAAGATCAGAGTAAAAAAATTTCTTATAATTCCCTCTGCATCAGTTTGGTTAAACTTGTATATGATATCAGAGATTCTTGCTAATGGAAAAGCAAATTCCTTTTTTTCTATTTGCCAACTTCTTGGATGATAATAATTGCATAAAATTTTCACCACACATCACGTCTAAATGTGATTAGACAAAACTTATACTCAGCCCTGTCAGCTAATAGTCTGCCTTTAGCTAATATTAAAAACGGAGTTCGATACTTATTTATAATTATTAACGCCTGCTTTGCAATTTCTGAAAGGCTTTTGCCGTCTGAAAATATACCATAGCCTCCTTCTAACATATCAAGCCTCTTTAATGGTGATTTTCGTATAATAAGTCATCTAAAAACCAGTACAATAACTGACACCATTACTGCAGCAATCGTAGCGAATTATTACAAACGGCTTACCTAATAAATACGTTCCCCAAACTACTATCAAGAATAAGAAATTCATTCTCATTAAATCTGAGACATATCCTATATCAAAAAAAATATAATAAAAGAATAAGACTTACCTCTGTTACTGCGATACTAATAGCAACGATGCCGATAATTCTTGCCACTCTTACAATATTATCGAATACAACATCTAAGCAACCACGGGTATGGGTTGGCTGTCGGCATACATCATTGTCAAGATCTGATTTGCAACAGCTCGCGGGAAATGATCCATTAACAAATCTCATCTCTTCTGGTGTGATAACTCCACAGCATTGGTTCTGAAATAAAAATTTAAAAAATTATCTGACTTAATAGATAAAATGCCACATTTGAGATTGAAATTAATAAAAAACAAAAAGAGCAAGTACCATATTATAATACGAATCTAGTAAATAAAACAAAACAAAAATTCAGTTTTCATTTATGAACATTCATTATTGCTCATGATTCTGTCAACAAATTTGACATTAAGAACAGCAATAGAACACTGCCATGATTTTGACTATTTGTTATAATTGTTTGACAGTAGTTGGCAACAATTTAGGAGGTGGTGGCAATAATAAATTTTCTTAATTTGTTGCCATTGAAGAATCAAAAGCATAACCTAGACTAGATGGCACGAATGGTTTCGACAAGCATAAGCTGGTGCCATGTGCACTACAGTAAAAATATATTTCTGTAATGATGGTCAATCAGACTTAAGAATATTGCTTTATTCTTCTTAGTTTGGTCTCGTGAATACATCCTCTAAATTCTTCCCATTACTCAACATGTTTCATGTCGGATTTACACAGCCTCCATGGATAAAACTTGGAATGTAGAAGCACAAAAAGCACATATACCATTAGTTAGGTACTTACTATGAGTATGGCAAAATATGGATCAAAAAGTTTGAAAAACAACTTACGTTAGATTGAATGACATCAATGGATTCCCTCGCTACTTCATCTGAATTGTATTTCGGGAAGAGATTTTCCATGCCCTTCTGGACTTGAGCTCTAAGAGAATCTGTATCCTTAATTTGCAAGAATGCGTACACACCAACAGCGACTTGCAACAAGAAGATGGCCAACAAGATGACAGCATACTAAAATACGGAAAAAACCATAATATTTTTTAAATTTGTTTTCGTTATTTAACTCACAGTTGTAAGCATGCACGTGCTTTCCCTGACAGCTCCGCAACATCCAAAGAATGAAATGACGAAAACTATGCATCCAACGATGATGAGAAGTATGGGTGCGACTGCGAATGCATCCGGCGCAATATTCGTTACTTCGCCAACATCAAGTTTGTACAGGACACCGAGAATGAGAAGCCCCAAACCACCTAGCTGTAAAAGAAAACATAAAATATTAGTATACAAATTAAATCAATTTCAGCAGCAACTATAGAACATATAATAAATAAGGTATTTTTTTTATCATTATAAAACCATGAATTTTCAATTGTCTAAGCCTATCGCAAAATAATTATAAATGTCATAAGAATATAATTAGAAAGAATAAAGGACCTAAATTATACACATGCGGAACTCCCGGTGAAAATATTAATTTAAATAATGACGGTAATGACTAAAATGGATTAAGGCTTATAGAATCATTTTTATCACAAAGTAAATAATTAATTCTGTTCTAAAGATGTAGGTCTGTTTTTGCATGCATAGATAAAAAATCCTAAAAATAATTATTGTTTTTTTATAATATTTTTAAAATTCTATCACGTAGGTTTTAACTTCAGCGAATTTTGTGTATAAGAAATAATATATAAAATATATACCTATTTAAAAAAAAAATTATGTAAAATTTTCTGTAAACTAGTAAACTGTTATATACATATACATCTTGCAAATACATCATTCTTATGAAGTTATTCTAAGTTTTATATACAGGCTGTTCCTAAATATCATGTACATAAGGAAGGGGGTAACTATTTGGTTTATTTTGTGCCTAAAATTTCATATAAACATAGGTCTGCAAACGCTTCAATACCAATATGCAGGGTGTTGAAATTTCAAGAATTTTTCACTTTTTACTGTATAGCTCCTGCAGTTTTTGAGATATTTTGTTCAAATTTGGAAGGTAGGTTACGCTATAATGCCTGCATCATTAGCCATGCCAAATGATTATGTAAATCTACAGGGTAATAATTTTTTCGGGGTCATGCCCTCTTTTCTCACCCTGAACTTTTTTGCGATGCGCCACTGCTAGATTCTAAAATACGCAATAAATTTTCTGTCTTGTTTAGAAACTTTTTGATCTCTTGTATTTTTTTCTTATCTCTGACCGTTATCGAGAAAAAGAATAGAAAACAATTTTCTGTAATTCGCCAGAGAAAATTAAATTTTTTAAAATGGTCTAGTAGGCTCTGGCTTTATTCAGATAATCACTTGAGTTTATTAATTTTAAGAGTTAAGGTGGTACTACCTGTTAAAAAATAGGATGACCCGGTTTTCGTAGCATTGTTTTATTACAATACAAAGTAACATAACTAATAACAATAAAAACCGTAAGTAATAACAATGACAATGAAACTATGCTACAACAATTGTTGAAAGTGTCCTTCAAACCTTATACAGGCGTCCGCTCTTCTTCTCATTGATGCTCGCACTCTCTCAAATACTCCTGGAGTATTTCTTATCGTTTCAAATCCATCGATTATTCGATTTCGTAAGTCATCAACAGTATTCACAGGTGTTGTATACACTAGAGATTTGAGATGTCCCCACAAAAAAAAATCTAGACTATTTAAGTCAGGGGACCCAGGGGGCCATGGCTGAGGTCCACCTCGTCCTATCCACCTATTCTCATATATTTCATTTAAATACTCCCGAGCCAAAATAGAAAAATGTGATGGGGCGCCATCGTGCATATACCACATTTGATTTCTAAGTAAAAGGGGCAAGTCTTCAAGTAATAAAGGCAATTCATTCTGCAAAAACAGCTTGTACGACTGACCAGTAACTCGACCAGGCAAAAAACAAGGACCAATCAAATTATCTCCAATTATACCACCCCATACATTTAATGAGAACTGTTCTTGAAAATGCGTTTCTACAATTTCATGTGGATTTTCATCTGCCCACGTGTGGTTGTTGTGGAAATTCATAATTGAAGTCCTTGAAAAATTCGCTTCATCGGTAAAAAGGATTTTACAATCGGTCTACTGCTAGCTTATTAAGGTACCATTGGCAGAAATCAAACCTTAAAGGGAAGTCTCGGGGAAGAAGAGCCTGCACTCTCTGAATGTGGTAAGGGTAAAGCAGGGAAACACGTAGAATACGCCAAACCACTTGATGACTAATATTTAAATGTTCACTGATTTTTCTGGTGCTGGTGCGAGGATGTCTGTCTATTTCATTCAGAACAGCCTCTTCGATCTGTGGTGTTCTAACAGTACGTGGTTTACCTGCATCATTAGTATTCTTTTTAAAAGTTCCAGTTTCTCCAAGACGCCTATGAATATTTGAAAATATTCGATGATCGGGTATCATTCTATTGGGATAGCGCTCCATGTACAGACGCCTGGCTTCTCTTGCATTTCCATTCGCAAGGCCGTAGATAAAATGCATGTCAGCCATTTCAGAATTCGTGAAATTTGGCATATTTACAAAATTATAACGAGTATTTAAAACAGTTTTACACCTTACAATTTGCAATTTAAAACTTTACTTATACAGACACAAGTTACGATTTCTAATGTCAATTGTCAAATTAATAAACTCAAGTGATTATCTGAATAAAGCCAGAGCCTACTAGACCATTTTAAAAAATTTAATTTTCTCTGGCGAATTACAGAAAATTGTTTTCTATTTTTTTTCTCGATAACGGTCAGAGATAAGAAAAAAATATAAGAGATCAAAAAGTTTCTAAACAAGACAGAAAATTTATTGCGTATTTTAGAATCTAGCAGTGGCGCATCGCAAAAAAGTTCAGGGTGAGAAAAGAGGGCATGACCCCGAAAAAATTATTACCCTGTAGATTTACATAATCATTTGGCATGGCTAATGATGCAGGCCTTATAGCGTAACCTACCTTCCAAATTTGAACAAAATATCTCAAAAACTGCAGGAGCTATACAGAAAAAAGTTAAAAATTCTTGAAATTTCAACACCCTGCATATTGGTAACGAAGCGTTTGCAGACCTATGTTTATATGAAATTTTAGGCACAAAATAAACCAAATAGTTACCCCCTTCCTTATGTACATGATATTTAGGAACACCCTGTATATTCACATTTGTTAAATAATATAACAATACTAGCTTGTTGGTGTCTGTTCTACAGAATGAGCAATAGTCGTCCCCCTAATTAGATGAGATTAATCTCGATCGAGTGATACTGCATTAAATTGAATAAATACAGTCTTCTCATTATTTATAACAAGATTGTTGCGTAGGAAATAGTTATTCAAAACACCCAAACTATTAGAGGCATGTCGACCCAAGTCTTTAGTCTTCTGAGTGGGAACCAAACGTGAAATGTCATACGCGTACATCATAATGTTACTTGATGGAACATCAGTCACATATAATGTACGAGTGGGGTCCAAGAACTCTCCCCTGTAGCACCCCATTTTTGAAGGTGCATTTACCCAAAATCGCGTCACATGTAATAGCAAGTAATAAAGTGCTGTTTTCTTTTCAAAAAGTTTCATCGATCATTTTCAAATAGAGCTATTTTGCGAAATTCATCCAAAACAAAAAATTCTCAAAATATCCCATGGCATAAACTTCTGAATTTTTGACGCATGGATTGTCAAACATGCTGTATATTTTTCCTTCTAGTTAGTATAGTGAAGCTCGTGCCCCTTAGAACCAGTCGCCAGTGTTCCATTGCACCCGCTAAAAATGCCAATTGCTAATTTTTTTAATTTTTAATTAGTGCAATTAATTCTGTTCACTGAGTGAGGGGTCAATTGGGTCAATAATCGACACCTGCGTTTACAATTGATCGCAATGTGAAGTCTGTTTCAGATAAATAATAATTTCTGGCCAAATTAAAAATAACGATAGGTAATAATAATGTCTATGTACTTTTTTCTATATGTGTTATCATATCATATCATCCTATCAATTTGTGGAAAACAAACCTACATATCTCTTGTGCGTATACAGATTATGTTTGCTAAAAATAATATATCAATATATAAGTGAAATTTTGAAATTGTCAATATACTTTTCAAATTGATTTTGTATAGTAAATGCAAAATCTCTCTTTTTTCTGTTTGCTTTTTGCTCTATCTAAATATATCTTAATATTTGGTAGGAATATACCTAGGCTAGATATAATATTTTTTATGTTTCATAGAAGAAGCGTGAAGAAGTTAGTTTTTACAAATATTCCAGATTGTTTTTTAACAGAATAATGACACGTAACAGACCCACGCAATCATTTCATTAATTGCGGCCTTCTATGACCTTTTAAAGTGAATCATTCCAACATTTAGTATGTAATACAAAGAACCGCATTAACCGATTAAGATATATATTTCTCGATATTGGTTGTAGTTATTGGTCATATCATACGCAGCTGGGATATTTTGCTATATCACAAAAACATATAAATTCGCATAAGAACAGTAAACATGCCGATAAAACCATGTTGATATTAAAATACATGAGTTTTTTACGTTGAGAGATTGTTTTTATACTTTTTTTTGTCAGTAGATAGGGTTTTACATGGTTTTGAATAAAATATTTCTTTAAGTAATCCTCAACTTAGAATTTTACCAATTAGTAGTGTAAAGTACAATAGACCTCGGTTATGTCAAAACGAACAATATAAAAAATTATCGGTCATAACGAACTCGGATACAACGAAAGATCGGATATAGCAATCCTGAAAAAATTGCAGTTTGTGAAATATTCATCGGCAATAACAAACTTTACGTATAGGCACCGTATATAGCTATGTAATAGAAACAGTAGTTTCTCTCGAGGGAAATAATTGTCCACCGGTAAACCGACGCGTGCGTGACTGCGCAGTAGTCAGCCATCAGCTGTTGAGTTGGCGGGATTATTTGATGCGACTGCTCGGCATGCGGTTTGTGAATAGCCGTTAATGTAAGTTATGCTGGGTGTACACCAATTATACAAAATGTTTGACAAACAATTTATTATGAACACTAATTTTACAAATTAATGGGTAGTTGTACACAAATTAAACAAGGCATATATAAAACTAAATTATACATTCTTTTGGCATTTATAATTAACGTCAAATAAATTAATTACCACATTATTAATTTAGAATTTGTGTTTAAAATGTGTCAAAAAATTTTGTTTGATTATTGTGCATTTCCTTGAAACATTTCCATATAATCTACGCTATATTTATAAGAAGCATTTTGTTCACAAAACGAAATTCATAATAATAATTATACACCAGACAATCATAAAAAAATTAAAATAAGGGAGAAAATTATGAAGAACAAATGCATATGAAAAAAATAATGCAAATATTATTAGGACAAAATGCAGCTGCAATATCTAATTTAGATCAAATACACTAGTATGTGTTGCCAACTCTGTACAACACAGTTTGGTTAACCACTGTATTTCGTCGTATTGAAAAACGCCGGTTAAAGAGAATCAATGATTAGTTAACAGAGTATTATAATCCGTTATGAAAAAACCGGGCCTTACCTAAAGATATTATTATATTTTATTTTTACATCAATATATCTAACGCATGGCGTATAATATGTGGGCGGTCTTTAAATAAATTCGTGGACAATGCTGTAATCTCGAGAAATATTGTGTGAAACTTTTGTATACACTTGCCTTGGAGTAAGTATGTCGGAAACTGTAAGAGGAAATAAAACTAATTATGAGATGACGTCATTGACTGAATGATTTTCACGCTAATTTGTAAGAATGACTAATATATTTTGTGTCGCAACTCATATCCCATAAACATACAGGTTTGTACATAAAACTTTGGATGACTGCATTTCTAGAAATATTTATTATTCTGCTAATCGACAATGATACATTGTTTATTGTACTTTAAAACGTATCGAGTCAAAGCTAGGTACTTAATAACATTATCGTGCAAAAATATGAGTAGTTTGATAGCGGGCAAATAAGTCCAGTCCTGCAATGTACCCCTGCCTGCCGATTCCTGAACATTACAATAATAAAATAAATTTTGATATCCAAGTACGAATAAAGGGTGTAACAACCTATATATATTTATTTTCGCTGTTTATCTTTACAGTTCCCATGTTGATAACTGATAACACATTTTTTTAGCCTAACCATACCAAACACGTACACACAGATAC
This sequence comes from Amphimallon solstitiale, assembly GCA_963170755.1. NCBI lineage: Eukaryota > Metazoa > Arthropoda > Insecta > Coleoptera > Scarabaeidae > Amphimallon > Amphimallon solstitiale. The sequence goes on from OY720680.1 coordinate 128,043,740, forward strand.
TAACAAAAGTAAATACAGAATACGCAGTAAAAATTTATCTGTTTGCTGTTTTCTATTGTTGCTTTCCATTTGACCGTTAGATAATCATTTACGTATCAATTCTTTAGCAATTCTGATACACTATACATCCAAGAAAAAAATATTTATAATATAGCGGTAATGGGCGATTTATCATGTTATTAAATCGGCATCTTGGAAACGTCTTCCTTCATTGGGTCTACCTCCAAAGTCGTGTTAAATATTTAATTTACAAAATCAACATCATTTTATAACGTTATGATCATCCTTATACTACGCTTATAAGATTATAATGTCAAGTTTGATAATTATGTTAAATTCAAGCAGTTTTAGAAATTGTAAAATGCAAAATTTACTAAAATGCAAATAACCTATCAATGAATCAATTATAGAGGAGACGCGTTATATTCAATTGCACGTCATTGATGACATTTACATGTTGTAATAACTGTATTAGTGAAACTAAAAAAGTTATTTTGTGAAATTATAGGGCTTTTAATTCATTAGTTTAGATAGAAAATGTATACATTGATCGTAATATATGCAAATAAACTCATAATTTCCGTTTCAATATTAAATTTCTCTCTTACATATTTTTAATAGACTAATAGTTCAATTCGGTGTTGTCAGATAAATCACATCTGTCAAAAAGGGGTGTATTGTTTATATTTTGCCTGTAAAATTTGCGTGTTTATTTTTTCTTTGACATAAATTGTATAAAAACAGTTCTTCTTAGAACTGTACATCCTATTTATTATCTATTTGCGTCCTTTGAATATAATGCCGAAAGCTTTCTGTAAACAGTCGAAGCTTTTTACAAACTTTTCTATAATCATCTGATTAACGAGAATAGCGTAAGTATCGTTTATTTTAAATTTAATTATGGATACGTAATGAAACATTCAAGGATTTTCAACAATCTAAATCAATATAATAAATAAGTTGAGAAAGGCTGAAGTCTTAGAGCATTTCAGTTACTAAAATTATTACGTTATAATTATTGTATTGTGAATATTTTTTATCTTTGGTTATACCAAATGTCACTGACAAAAATAAAAATTGATCCGGCAAGATAAACAAGACGAGACGTCATGAATCTAGTATGACGTACAATTGAATGTAGCGCGTTTCCACCATACAAAGACATTATATAGAAATAATTTGGTAATACTTTCAATACCTACGGATAAATAATGCGTGTATTGTCAAAATTATTGGTGTCAATTTGACAATAAAGTACCACGCGATCATTTAAATTCTAAATTATAGCAGGCGGGATTTTTTTTATTAGGTTGTCCAGAATGTCAATTATTGATTAATTGAAATTTGCGGTTATGTTATACTTTGTGACATTTGTGAATCTTATGTGTAATCGATTTAAATTTAACGGAAATGAAAGCATTACAAGATAAATTAGTTTTATTGTGAATTACAAAAGGTGTTCAAAGTGTTCTCCCCCTGTTGCAATGCAACTGTTAACCCTCCGTTTCATATGTTCAAAAGCATTTGCCAACATCTGAACGGTTATAGCGTTACATGCATTAGAAACTGCCTATTGTAGTTCTTCAAGATTTTGTGGGTTATTTTTGGAAACTGTGTTTTTCAGATACAGATAAATGAAATAATCAAGAATCGTTAAGTCCGGACTGCGAGGCGGAAATTCAATGACTCGATTATCATGAAACTCGCGAATTCGAGCCATACTTTCCCATGTTTTGTGAGCTGTTGCATTGTCCTGTTGGAAATACCCAAGTTCGTCATCATGAAGATTTTGTAAAAACGGTTCAAGTAAATGATTTCGATATCTCTCAGCATTTATCGTTCCTTCAAAAAACACAGGTCCAAATATACGCCTTCTAGAAACCGCTAGTCAAACACCAATTTTCTGTGGATGGAGAGGCGATTGAATAAACTCATGAGGATTCTCCGAAGACCAAATACGCATATTTTGTTTGTTTATATAGCCGGATAGGTGAAACCATGCTTCGTCAGAAAAAAATGTTAAATCCAAAGTGTTGTTGTTATTTAAATTATTCAAAAACCACTGACAGTATTCTATTCGTACAGGAAAATCTCGAGGGAATAGCTCTTGAACGACGTTAATCTTATAGGAATAAAGATTTAAATTTTCTTTTAAAATTTTTTGACAAGTTCCACACGAAAGGTTTATTTCTTGGGCTAATCTGCGAAGAGATTTTTTGGGAGACTGTTCCATTCTTTCTGCAACATCTGCCACAATCCCAGGAGTCCTTTTTTTGGGCGCGCCACTACCAGCTTTCCTACCTACAGTTCCAACATTACGAAATTTCGCCACACATGTGAAAATTTCTTGGACTAATTTTTGATAATCCGCAGGAAAATTAGGGAAAGCATTTTGAAAATCATTGATGCAGTGCGGTACTGAATATGTCCATTCACCATTCTCTTGTCGTTCGGCGTTTTTAAAATAACTTTCAGAAAGAAAAATCTTATGTTCTAAATCAAACATTTTGAAACGTCACTTTGACAATTCAAATTGTAAATTAGTACTTATATACCAACTTAATTTAAATTTCACAAACTGCTCTAATTTAGAATTTAAATGATCGCGCGGTATATTAACATGGAAACTTTGATCGTATGAAACGAGACTTTTGAATATTATAGTTTGAAGGATAAGTTTGCAAAATTTAATGTGTAATTTTATATATTTAATGCGTTTTAATCAATACACTTTCTACGGTTGCAATACATATTTCCCTTTTCAAATTTTTTTATGTTACTTAAAAAGCAGAGTATCTCAGGCGCATTTAATATGGAAGCAGAAGGCTTGGCGCCACTGATGTGACGCCGTAAAGACTGAAGACGAACGCAACTCTGTCCTATTTATTGGATTTCACAAATAGTGCTGCTCGGGTGGATGAGGTCTGCAAAACATGTAAGCACAAAATAACAACGTGGATTATATACACGTGGGGAAAACGAAACACAATATATAAGGGCGGTTTGTCCAAGTCCGATTATTATGCAAATTTGTGTTTTTGCAACACCGGTAAATGGTAATGATTGATTAAGAAAGTCTTTATTCCAAGAAATTTTAAGTGCTTGATAAAATATTAAACAGTGATTAAGACTTAGGATAAGTACCTATTCGTTTTCTATTCCATAATAGGAATATAACTAGTTTTTTTTACTAATGAAAAATGTTTTGAATACAAATATGTATAGGTTTTTCTTATTGTCAATCTATGTTGTATCGTAAGATACATTTTTTCAGTTCTAAAAAAATAAAGTTTACTTGCAGTAACAATGTTCTTTTTAAAAACAACTACGGGAATCTATGGTAAATATTTGTTGTATTGTTCTTTTTGGTGTGTTAACATTCCATTGACATCTAATAAAAACAACATGCACAAATAAATCAAAGGGAAGAGTTACATATTAAAAATTGGAGATTAATATTTTCACTCAATTTGAACAGAACTTGTAATATTGAGCGAGTGACTTTTCAAAGATGTTTTAGCATGTTTGCACTTTACTGAATGTTTTGCGTTGTATATACATACTTAGCACTACCCCTAATTCAAGTGGAGCTGGATTATCAAATTTATATTATCAATAATACTGTTTCAAGTTATGTAACATTTAGCTAAATTCATTTAAGGTGTGGAAAGGGATGTAACAAACACAAATAATGTGTCTACCATAGTACCAAAACAAAAATAATTGATTATTTTTAATTTGTACACTGTTTTTGTTTCAACAACAAGCGGGAGTTGCACTCTCCTAGCAGGAAAGAAAAGTTTTCTTATTTCTTTTGTCACTGTGACTATTACACTATTTCAAACAGTGGTAATATCATGTTTATTCAAATTTAGGAAATTTGATTGTCAAGGTGGGTGATCTCGGATTGCACAATAATTTATCATTATTGTACATCTGAACGTATTCGTTTATTATTAAATATGGACGAGCAAAATAAATATGTACTCGTATATATCGTATTATATACCTACTCCTATCCCTATTCATTTTAGATTTTTATTTACTGACGCAACTCTATTGTTGCTTGTGTTGTTATGATTACAGTTGAGCCTCTTTATTACATCGAGTTTAACGGGTACATTAGCTTAAACTATATATACTTACTATTCAGCAACAAAAAACGAATCATAAAAGTATATACAGCCTGTCCAATTTTTCTTTGCCATTCTCAATTTAAAGTTGATACGTATGAATTAAATCGGTACTTTCTAATCGGTTTGCATACTGAATTAATGAGAAAGACGCGCGAATTTTTTGCATTCATTTTTAATTTATATGTAAATTGCAAAAATAAATAGTTTGACATCATTTTATTTAATGAACTTTTTATACTTTTACGATAAGTTATTTTAAATCTAGTTATCCCTTAATATTCAAAGTAATTGATAATCATCGCTTCGACATTATTATTTACTACAAACTATAAAATAAATAGAAAAATGCAGTGTTTGCATGACGCAAAATAAAATATTTCTATTACTTGATATATATTTGGAATCATGCTACAAGAATATAAGGGATATTCTGGCGCAACTTGTTTATGATGTAATCGCACACTCTTACGTCACACCATTGACATTAACCACAAACATAAGATGGATGGCACAAGTGAACCGTTTGTGATTTATGACGTCGGTGCACGAAATATCTATACGAAACTTATTCAAAGTTATAGCATACTTTCTATATTTGTACCGTGCTTGGAATCATCTAACAGGCTACTAGCGTATGTGCAACATCTTTTTATAAATGTGTAAACAGGTCACCTTAAGGGTAACTATGGAGCCAAGTAATACCATATGAGCAAAAATTATTTAGATAGGGGATGGTCATAGTTAAAAAAATCTCTGTCTTTAATAGATTCAGCTTGTTCTTGATTCTACATGTTAAATAAATGTCAGTTTTGATATGAAATGAATCAAAAATGCAAGGTGCGTTCAGAAATCCAAAACAATCCTTTATCTAAATAGTTTATGCTCATATGTTGATCATGTCTTGGTCTACTTACATTCTTTTATTCAATTTTATCATTCAAGAATATATAGGTATTCCTAATAATGTTCAAAAATATACCGAATATTATTTTGTAGATTTGTTATTACTGAGAACATTATAACTTTCAAACAGTGCAATAACTTATTACAGAAATATTGTCATATTTTTTTCAATATGTTTCCGTTTACTCAGAATTCTATTAAGTATGTTTTGCTCGATAAAAATACGGATAAAGTTAAAGTACATATTTGCAAATTGCAAATGTTAATTTTGACATTTCACGCAAAAAATTTGAAACGATCGTATTATTTCCGCAGTATGACGGATCCTAGTTAAATAAAACAAGTTACGATTGTTTATATATCTTCAATCTCTTTTTAACTACTATAGAGTATATAGATCGCATTTCGGTACTTCATTCATATGCTCAGTAGACAAATGTTTATAATTTGTATGTTTTTATCCTTGTCTCTTGCATTTAAGTTATATGAGATGGGATGAGCGACATTTGTATATTATAGTTACATAAATTAAGGGAAGAATGGCAAAGAAAAATTGGGCAGACAATACCTATAATAACATGTGAGCATTTAAGATATTAATAAATTCAATAATTTACTTTGTCTACGAAAAAGCATCGAGCCTGGATGAAACACAATAAATCGACGCACATACATCTACATACGTTTACACAGAAAAATTAATTACATTCGACTTAGTTGGTCTTCGTACTGCTTAAAATTTAATTACTTTTGATGTAACTGCGTGACAGAGTAACTTTATGCAATGCTTTTTCCCGATGGGTTTGCTTAATTAATTATACAGCTCTGTGGGAATATGAACATTTTGTAGCCGCCATTTTGTACGTTTTATAACAACTGGCTTAGAAAATTAGTGTATCTACATACACCGATAGCCGTTTTCACAGAAACATAAAGTTCTTTTTGATGTGTTTGTTTTTATAAGACTGGTCATCAAAAATAATTATTAAATTTCATGTAAACAAAGACTGTCTCATTTGGAACTATAGAATTTGATTTTTGAATAAAACGCATAATATTTATAACAGGTTTTTTTTTTTGATTTTGCAACATAACTTCAAGACTTTAAGGCAACAGATGCAAAAGGATATCATTCATATAGCCACCTCGCTTGCTCTGGCATGGTTTCTTCCTTTATCTAAATTTTCCATAACACTGGCACATAAACCTGGCTGGATATTTCTCGAATAACACGTTGAATATTTTCTTTGAAGTTTTTAGAATTCCGAGAGATAACACGATCTAAAAATTGAGTTATGGTCCCACGTGCTGTAGATATGGCACGTTGCTTCAGCCTGTTGAAGCCACATGATGTTTGACAAATCCAAGTCATCCATTAGGTGGAAAAATTAATTGTATAACATGTGAAGATAGCGTTTTCTATTTACTGTAGCAGCACTACCAGCTTCATCTTCGGAGTATGGTCCAATTACACCACCATTCCAAAATGCGCAGCAAACAGTCAATCTCTCAGAATGCATTATCTGTCTGGAACAGCATGTGGATTTTCTGCACCACATATGCGATAATTTACTTTGTTGACTCTTTCATCAAGATAAAAGTGTGCTCGATGCATCGCTTAGAAAAAAATTGTGGCAAAAATCAGGGTCATCTTGTTTCTTACCTAATACCCAATTCACAAATGTACCAAGTTACAAATGGTCTGTCACTTTTAATTGTTGAGTCTGAATCTTGTAAGCTGTCAGATACAGACTTTCCTTCAAAATGCGAATGACGTCGAATTGAAGTGTTTGGTTTCTCAAGTACACTTTCTCAAACTGCTGCAGCAATATTGGCACTTAACTAACACGACGAGGACATATTCGTGTTGGCTTATCAATAACAGAACCCGTCTCTTCAAATTTATTGATTAAGGCAGGAACTCCATAGGCGTTTCATTTCGTCCCGATCTTATGCAAGTTTTCCTTAATGCAACTGGAAATGATCGACCATTTCAATAAAAGTTGTACAAAAAGTATTTCTTCTTCAACAATTAAACGCACCTAATTGACATCGTACGGTTTATAGATATTAAATGCCAAATATTGGCGCCAGAAAATGAATGGCGCGCAATTCAAATCATATCGTTCCCAAATGAGACAACTTTACATTCGTATAACTTATCATGTCATTCTGTTATTTTATTGTCTATTACAATGTAATTCTAATATCTGAGTAAAAGTCATTGTAAAAGAAATGCAAAAAATAGTTGAACAAGTGAATTCAATTGCGATTCTAAAAGTTGAAAATGCATACAAAATTTTAAACAAACTCAAACCGTCGCCATGATCAAAGTCGAAGACGACTATGAGTTCTAATTTGAACAAAACTATGGTATATATTTAATATGCGCAATTTAAAGAATCTTTAATCAGTGATTTTGAACATTATCGTTATAAACTAATTAAGTTTAGTGAGATAGAGGTTCGTGAGCTGTTTAACTGTCTTAAGCTAAACAAGGCTGTAGGTATTTGCAATCTAATACGCACTCTTCTTTAAAGACTTTAAGGACTACTTAGTAAAGCCAATTACTTATCTTACAAATCTCTTTTTCGACCAGGGAATTTTTCCGGATGTACCTACTAAAATTATTAAACCGCTACATAAAGAAGGCAATAGAATAAACATGGCCAATTACAGACCTACTACTTTTCTTTCAAATATATCTGAATTGAGTATGCTCTGCCTAACAGATTACTAAGCTTTCTCCAGCGATACGAGATAATATCAAATAACCAGCACGGATTTCAGAAAGGTAGGTTTACAATTACGGCGATTATGCAGGTTTATACAAAAATAATAGAGAACATCGATAAAAAATTATCCAATAGGGATATTCTGCTGTCTGAGTCGTACATTTGGCTGTGTGGATATCAAAATTCTGCTTTTAGTCGCCAGCGACGTTACCGGAGCGTGGAAATAACGTCCCAGAATTGCATAGTCAATCATAGATCGCCGTCAACTAACATTGACATTGGGGTACTTCAGGACTCGATCCTGGGCCCACTACAATTTATATTGTATGTCAACGATCTGCCAAATTATCTGAATAAAGGCGACATCACTATGTATGCAGATGACACATCAATACTGATCGCAGATGAAGGGGATATACAATTAGCAGCTAACGACGTGCTAATAAAGTTGCATAGCTGGATGTGTGGTAACACATTACTTTTAAATCTAAATAAAACAAATTTTCTTATATTCCCTCACAGGCAAAAAGTAATGGATCAGCATTGCAATGCAATGCTTCTTAATAAGAACTATTATAACTTTATTAAATGAGGATGTTGTTAAGAAAGTTTACGCCAGCGAGGCTGAATCCAGGGTATGTTACTGAATAGTTTTAAGGAGCTTCCCCACATGCTGAGAGAATATTACTACATCAGACAATTACAAAGACCATTGCAAAGTTTTATTTATATATATTCTGGAGATGCACAGAATGAAAAATGTTCTACCCCAGAATAAACATGTTTATAATACTCGAAGTAGTATCGCCCTGCCTAAGAGTAATCTTCATCTCTCAAGTCCAAGCCTTCACATTATGGGAATTAAATTATGTGATCACCTCCCCTATATGTACAAATCACTTCCAGCACCAATATTCCAAACAAGAATTAAAAACGTACTCCTAGGTGTCCACTTTATAAAATAAGTGATTTTTTTCTATTACAAACACATTAGATTCGGTGATTGTCCAAGTCTCACTCACTATTAAGTAAACTATTATTGGATTCATATATGTATATTGTAATTATTACATATCTTCAATTCTTCATTATTTGTGTAACCTATAGTTTTCTTTTTTCTATAGATACTGTAAACAGAGGTTTTATGACCTGTCCTGTATTTGTATATGTAAAAAGGATGACTAAAGAGTATAAGTAAGTTTAACAGATTATGATTTTGAAATTACAACTGATTAATGTTATTTCGTCAGAGTTGCAATGTTATAGTTGCACATAAATATGATCATATTATAACGTGACGTATATTTTGTTGTGAATTTAGGCACGACTCTGGAGGTAGAACAAATGAAGGACGTTTCCGATTTAATAACATGATAATATCTAATCTACATCCCAATAAATCAATTACAGACACCCGTTATAGCGTATAGTCTTGCAAATATACATTTTTGTTTTTAAATTTCACAGTTTGAATAAACATAATTTAAAAATTCTGTATTATTTCTTTTATCTTATTACTTATTCAGTTAATTACATTCCAATATAATAGTAAAAACAGCGTTTAACAAATTTACAACTTAATAAAAAGATATATTGAACTATCCCCTTCTAACTTGTCCTACAAAAATAGTTTCGAAAGTTCTGCAATTCTGATTGATCTGATCCATTCACACTGATCTAATCATTCATAACCTAAAAAATGTCTTTTTTCTAATATAAATCGATCAAAAACTAATTAAAAAAAATTAACAATCGCCCCAAATATCAATGTACCCGTTCATTAGATCAGGTACTGCGAACATATTACTTTGTACACGTATTGACTATAAAATCATCTCTAATTGATATGAATCATGTTCTCCTAACTTATCCACGATTAAATTTATGTATTGATATTATTTTTCTTGTTACTAAGCAACCGCGACTAAATACACAGAAGTAAAATTAAACAAAACACGTTAATAATAAATTATTACAACGAACCTACATAAAGTTATTGATCATCAATATTATCTATATAAAAGGGTCTGATAACCATATAAATATATGTCTACTTTTCAAACGTATTAAGTGAATACATACAATATATTCGATATTCAACAAGTAAGAACTTCAAACTGTCATATTCTCGCAATAATATTATCAGTTTATGAAATGATAAAATATGAGTATTTAGGTAGGTATGCCTAACTCATTTTTTACGTGGAACACACACGACTTACACATTCTAAAAAAATATATGATATTTTCTTCTTATCTATAAAAACATATAGATATAGAGATAAAGCGTATTACGTAAATCTCAATATCAAAAAATATATTTACTTAATACTGTTAAACGGAAAAGTTATAATAAATTGTATTGTATTTGAAAGTATATATAAAGACTTTATAGGTACATTTTTAAGTAAATTATGAGTATATTTTTATGTTAGATACATTTTTTGTACATACAAAACAAATTAGGTACCTATAAAATACAATATTTATATATATATATATATGGCCAAATCTTTAAAGTTGGTAATTACTGCGAAATAACAAAAGTTAAAACTATTTAATGAAGATAATTAATAACATACCGCAAAGACCAAGTTAAATATAAACATAATGTATCTGACGACAGCCGTTGCACAACCCATTTTGAAATTGTTGATTTTTTCCTTGTTCTTGATTTAATTTACCTATACACACTTCTGTATCCAAACAACACAATGATGGGAGTCGGTAGACACAGAGATGTAATACTGTTCGCTAAGAGGTTAACGGAACGGCTCAGAGCGAAGATAAAAGAACCCGTATAAGAGCGAAACTAGTGTATAACTGTAAACTGTTTGGCGCGGTGATAGTTACTGCAGCGTCTCTTTAGTAAATGACTGATTTTTGACGTGGTGTATTTTATTATATAGGAAGAAAGAAAGGTGTATATACGATACTCTGTATTGAGAATACTGTTTTTTATCGTAGATAATAAATAGTTTACGATGTGTTCACGTGATAATAAGAGATAAGGTTTACGTGTGGACCCAATGATATGTTATTTTTTTATTTGTTGCTAACAGTTGGTATAATTTACAATCAAAAATGCTAGATTAATATTTTTGTAAAGTTCAGACTTACTTATTCACATGTCGCATTCGTTACCTTGTCGGAATTAATATACGTATTGTATTGGTTATAATTTTATCTCTAATAGAGCAATCCAACGACCTGTCAAATCAAATCCAATATGGCGGTTGTGGGCAAACAAACAAATTCGTGTTCATAAAACTACGATTATATACGCTTCTATCAGACAATTATTTTATTTAATTAATTTTATTATCTAAATATGATGTTCTGTATCAAAAGGTAAAACTCAGAAATATGAGACCCGAACGTTCTGTATTCCAAAAAGATATTCCAGTATGTTTCATAGAAATATTTCAAGATAAAAACTACTGTAATTATTGACTGCTTTGAAATGGTTATTGGAAAACCAGAAAATCATTTAATTCAGCAATAGTGCTGGTTTAATTATTAATATTATATTTCATTATAAGCACCATAATATGCTACAAATTTAAATAGCAATAACTCCCCAAGGAAATATATTAATATTCTGCATCGGTGAAGTTTGGGGTGATCTTACATCTGATAAATAAACAGAGAAATGTTGTAGCAAATAGAGGATTTTTAATAAGAAAAACACTGTGAAATCTGCAAGCTAATTCAGTTATTCACTAAAGGAAAAACTCAATTGCATCTTTCAGAAATCTTAAAACCTTGTAGTGACCTTTGTAGTGACTCGCTACAAATTAAGTTTAGAATTGAATTTGTAATGTTTTTTATGTCATTTTTGGACATACTATTTTAGCCGCCAGTGCATGTAGGGGAGAGGGGGGCACATGTGGACAAGTTTTTTCAGATTGTTAGAATTTTTTTATTTCCATAAAATTATTATTTTCAACTAATAATCATAACTAGCATAAATAACACGTAATAAAAAAATTGAAAGCTCAGTATCAGTAAATCTTGAATTTTTGCAGCATTATTTAGAAGATAGTAACTATCCACTTGTGCCCCAATAGTGGGTACATGTGGACAGCAGAAGGGGTAGAAGTGGACAATAGTAAATATTAGAAAAGTAACTGTGTATTTTTAAAATAACATTAGCAGGAGTAAAATACAATAATTATACATGTTACAGTACGTTGAAAGCTTCCAGGGAGACTCCGAATTCAATAAAGGAAGATGTTCTCGCGGTACCTTGTAGTTTTAAGGGCTTAGGTAACTTTAGAATGATATCTTCTCTAGTAATTACACTGCTGTCTTTGATTAAAGGGAACGAAAGATTCCACGATGATAACTGTCGTCGTAGAAATTCAATTTGAAATTCATTTCCATCTTCATACACTTGTATTACCTGGCCAACATAATAAATAATTTGCTTCTTGGTCGCAAATTTGACCAATACAAAGTCTCCAGCTGTGATTCCCTTTTCTGCGAAAATTCCATCACCCACGTTCATTACTTCATCTGTCGGTTCCAACAAATCTTCCTCCTCTGATGAACTAGTCGGATAATTTCTTTGAACTAGGGTTTTCTTAACAGTGTCTTATGTTGTTTTTCCTGGTTTGAACGATTTCTTTTCTTTGATCTTCTCAAACTCAGGTGTGCTAGTAAATATGCAGGACTTGCCTTGTTTTCTACCACATTTTTTTCGAGAAGGAGCTTTTGGTAATGGTCTAACATTTTCTGGTGTTACGGTTACTAGTAATTTAGTTGGTGTATTGTCAACAGTAACGGCTGATGTACTTGCCACTGCGAGATCATCATTAATATCTGATACTGGTGGAGGTATATCCGTTACATAGGAGCATTGGAAATCAGCCTCATTAAATATTAACTCATTTAGGGGCCATACACCGCACTTCTCAAATGATTTTGTTATATTATTTGGCGTAAAAGCTGCCAGAAATAGTTGTTTAGATAAAGTTGGGATGTCGTAAATTGTTATTTGTTTGTCTGGGTGTGTAATCATGTGGTTATTGAACGATACTCTCATCATAGATTTGAAAGGCGCATAAACCCCAACGTCTAACGGTTGGAGTTTGTGCGACCAGTGTGGGGGGGAAAGAGAGCAAAGTCATGGCATTTTCTTTACAAAAACTAATAGATTCAAGCGAGATGTGTGACTCATGATTGTCAAGAAGTATTAAAATTGGATTTTCCTTTGTGGGTAATGTATGTTGTTTGATATGTTGTAAAACATTCACAAATAATTGTTGGGTCATCCAACCGCTTTTACAAAATGATCCTTAGAGTGAACTCTAGGAAAAACATATAATGGGGGGAGAGCATTCCCGGTTGCAGTAACTATACCAATGAAGGTTACTAGTTGACCACGTTCCGCTGATGCAATCTACCCAACTTGCTTTTTTCCTTTAGTTGCTAATACCATTGGAGAAGGTAGCACCGTAGTAATACCCGTCCGGAAGTAACACTTTTACTTTTATCCAATAACGATTTTTTGCAAATACATATATCCTAAATTATGCATGCTATATATATTTATCAAGAATACAAAAGTATTTAGAGCTGGATTTGCAATGTTTTTTGTATATATGAAATTTCAAAGTTCGGACCAGAACTATCACTTTTACTCTTAGCGAGTAGTACTTTTTTCGAATATCTTGCAAAGTATACATTCTATGGAAATTTATTAAGAGAATAGAAGTGCTTAGAATAGGATTTTGAATAATTTTTGTATAAAAAAATTCTTAAAATTCTATAATATGAAACGCTGATACGTATAAGAAAGTCGTGTGTTGGCCACACCTTATTTTGTGGTTTTATTACTCTATTACTTACTCGCGCAGCAATAGTGAGATTCGGTTGGCCACAGAGGTAGAATTACCACGTGCAGGGAAAATTAGTGCGCTTATGCGCAAAGTGGAGCTTTTAGCCTCTCATGTTGGGCCATGGTATATACAGTGAGAACGCGCGAGTTGGAATAAATTCATTTAAAATTATTGGTTTTGTTTTATGGAAAAAGCTCGGGTAGGTCGACTTTTATTTTTAGCTGCGGTTTTTCTGATGGTAAATTGATGTACAAAGAGTGATCCAAAAATAAGTTACGACCATCAATTTGTTTTTTCAAATGGAAACATATGTTTTTTATTTAATTTATTAATTCTGCAACGAATTCTAAGTATGTTTCATGTACCATGTCCTATACCCAAACTCAACAGTTATCGAGAAATTATAACCGAAATACAACAAATTAAGCCGCAAACGTTAACTGCAGCGTTACAAGAAACTGGTCTTCGGCTTGCCTATTGTCAGGAAGTTAGTGGTCAACAGTTTGAACATTTAATTTGACTTGCTTTTCTGTTTTTTTAAATAAAGCGGTCGTTTTCAGACAAGAGAGTGAAATAAATTTTGTAGGATACGGTCTCAATTATTGATTTGTTCAATTGTAAATTTCTCGATAACTGTTGAGTTTGGGTATAGGACATGGTACATGAAACATAGGTACTTAGAATTCGATGCAAAATTAGCAAATTAAATAAAAAAACATATGTTTCCATTTGAAAAAATGAGGTGTGGCCACCACACGACTTTCTTATACGTATGAGCGTTTCAAATTGTACAATTTTAAGAATTTTTTTAATACAAAACTTATTCAGAATCCTATTCAAAGTACTTTCATTCTCTTAATATATCGCTATAGAATGCATACTTTGCAAGATATTATTAAAAAAGTGCTTCTCGCTAAGAGTAAAAGTGCTACTTCCGGTCCGAATTTTGAAATTTCATTTGTACAAAAAATATTGCAAATCCAGTTTTAAATACTTTTGTACTCTTGATAAATATATATAGAATGCATAACTTACGACATATTTGCAAAAAATCGCTATTCGATAGGAGTAAAAGTGGTACTTCCGGTCTAAATTTTGAAATTTTTTTTATATAAAAGATATTGAAAATTATGTTTTAAATACTTTTATACTCGTAACGTACTTGTCTTAAAAGCATGACTTGCGAGATATTCGCAAAAAACTGATTTTCGATAAGAGTAAAAGACCTACTTCCGGTAGGAATTTCGAAAAACTTTTTTAAGACAATTTGTTTCAAACTTAATTCTAAGTACATATGAATTCTTTATAAATTTGTTTAAACTTAGTAATTGACGAAATATTTGCAAATTTCGATTTTTTCACTGAAGTAAACTACTACTTCCGGTTTGCCGAGTTTGCTCAAAATCTAATCAGTTCTCAAGAGGTAGATTACACACGTAAATACAAAATTTGGAATTGATATCTACAGCGGTTTGACTGCTATCGTGGTCACACACACACAGACACACAGACACACACACAGACACACAGACACACACACACACACACAGAGAGAGAGAGAGAGAGACATTTTTTAAAAACCACTTTTTTGGTATCAGGGGACCTCGAAACGTGGACATCTGCAAAAATCTCGAGGTCGAAAATTTTCATCATCACAATACTTCCTTATACTACGTATAAGAAAGTAAAAAGAAATTGATGGTCGTAACTTATTTTTGGACCAGCCTTTGTACATCAATTTACCATCTGAAAAACCGCAGCTAAAAATAAAAATCGACCTATGCGAGCGCTTTTCAATAAAACAAAACCAAAAATTATAAATGAATTTATTCCAACCCGCGCGTCCTCACCAGAGAAATAGAGTAGGGGAGAACGCGCTTCGACGAGTGCGCATCCAGTTTTAAGCAAACGCTATAGTGGTCGCCATTTTGCAGGAAGGCATTTCTTTTCACACGTAAGTTTGTTTACATTTTTCTAAGTCAATGAACTTTACATGCGAATTGTTGAGCTAGGTATAAATATAACCTTCAAAATGGCGGAATTCAATTTAACTTAGTTGGCGCATCTTTAAGCGCGTTCTCCCCTACTCTATTTCTCTGGTCCTCACAGTATATTCACAGTCGCCATCTACATGTAGTGAGCGTTTAAACGATATAGTAAAACAAGTTACGGTTAAATGATTAACGTCTCCGATGTTGCCATAGTAACGCTCGACACGACCAAATTCGACGAAAAGACAGTAATTTATATCTAAAAGTATTATCAAATTCATAAAAAACTAGTACAGGAATATGTCTTAAGTGCTGTTACTCTTTAAATACTTTAATACTGTAACTCTCCTTCGCCTTGAATGTTAATGAGTAATAATGAGTAATCTTATCCTCCGAAATGGCTTTCTCGGAATGGTTATTATTAAAATTCTTTAAAAATACACTCATTTTTGATTTTTGACCATGTTTTTATTATTTAAGTTATACATAAGTATTAATATCCAATAAAATATATTAATATACTATTGCAGACATTGAAATGCCATGTAAACAAGGAAATATATGAATAAAGCAGCATTTTAATTTAATTATCTACATTCCAACATCATTTTTTAGCAAGTGCAACAATAAGTGCCTTACAACGTGAGATTACATAAAATGCTATATTGTTTGTTATCGTTAAGAGTAAATTGAACTCCAGCTTCTAACTTTGTTTAGTTAATAACAGCATACTAATTTAATAAACTACTCCATAAGAAACGAGCAACGAACAGAACAAATGCAGAAATAAAATTCAAAATAGCATATATATGTAGTGTAAACATGTTCGGAGTACAATTTAATGTTTGTGTATCTGCAAAACAAATATCTTATATAAGTTCTATGAAATCTAAAGCAATTCGTCAAAACATGCGCTTTGACATCAACGGTCGAATCGATGTCCACTGGTATAAAAATTATCCTATATGTATAAATCTGTGGGCGTGCGTTAATTTTGCTTAACATCTTCCTTTAAGAGTCGTTAAAAATTAATATTTTGCATTCACACCTAAACTTTTTTCCAAACAATTTGGGAGCTGTAAGCGATGAACGTTTTCACCAAGATATCCTTACCATAAAGCATTGTGGCCAATTGCTGCCACTGACTAAGTCGCCGTTTTGTGATTTTATATCACAACTCGTAGAATTTCATCATCGTATACACTAGACGTCATTCTCAGTGACGATCGATGTTAGCCAAAATTATGGCCACAACGGCACCAGCTTTTGATATTTTGACAGCATATTTTTATCGAATATTTCTAATTTTTTAAAATCATTTGAGATCTAATGAACATTTTCTAATAGTAGTGGTAAATTGTTATTTAAGAAGCAAACATAAACAACGCCATTCAAACAATTTGGCAAAAAATTATTATTATTATTATTATTATTTTTGTAATAATTGATTATCACATTGCTTGTAAAAATAGCTTCGTGAGTATATTAATACTTTTAGTAAAGCAGCGCCGTAAATCTTTAGAAAACTAGTCTGGAACCATAACCAGAAACTAAAATAGCTTTTAGCACCTGTTATGAGAACTATAATAATTCAATTAAAATCCTCCATATTAAAAAAAAGCGTTCATATTACGTTTAACATGCTACTAAAAAGATATAATTTCTAAAATCTTGCAATATACCACATTACCTTACAATTTCATTGAAAACTGCAAAACCTTGAGCGTAAACTATTCCGATTTCTTTTTTAATGTACCAAGGTGTTGCGAGTTTATCTAACCATTGTACCGTCTGACCTTCGCTAACAGAAAAAAATATGATATAATGACATATAATAGAGGTATACAAACCAGTTTTGTGATGTCATGCACGTTTTATGTAACATATTTCGGAGGATAACCGGGTTTCCTTCACAAAATGTTCGTTTGCTTTAGAATGAGTCAGGGTAAAATACGAAATACTACGCGAAGCAAAGAACGAAGAATAGGTACTTACGTAAAAGTTTTATTTTGGTTATAATGGGTAGGTATAAATACGAATATCGTTTAATTGTTCCAGAAGACGAATAAGAAGAACTGAGTGACTATTATGATATGTAATATGCATAATTTACACAGTTGGAAGGAGATTTGCCAAAATAGTTGGATATGTGAACTTTAAAATTTATGTAGTTCTCGTCTTATCGTAAATGTTGCCCTTGAGAATAAAGTGGGTGTTGTTATTCTTAAGGGGGCGTTTGAATCATAGAATACAACATAATTTTATAATTATGCAAATGTCGGTTATAAAATCATTAATTGTTTATTTTATTGTGTGTAATAAGTCATAATATCCTCCTACGTATGGTATAGGGGTTTAATTTACATAAATTCTTTTTATAAAATTTTTATTTCAATTTTATCAAAAGAACCCCTTAACCCTATGACGCGTGTTTCGTAGAAGAGAAATATAACAGAAATTTCGGCAATGATGTATTAGTTTGGTTTATTTGCATATTTTAAATAATTGTTAAAGAACGGCCATATTTGTATTTTGTACCTTGTAGGATTCCCTAAGAGAGGGCGCGAGATCCGAAAATATTGTAGTGTAACTGGTTATCTAAGGAAATTACAGATAATCATAAATATCTAAGTTATTTAAAATGATTTAATAGTGATCGTATACCTATTTGTTATTTCAAACAAATTCTGCCAATTCAATTATTTGTATATTTGAGATGATGAGTTTTGATACAGCGCGCGACATCTTTAGGAGTAAAATGTTGTTATTTTTTGACAGTAACGAAAGTACTTATGTTTTCTATGATTCAAACGCCCCCTTAAAGAGAAACGTAACAAGCTCATATATGTTCAAACCAGATATACAGTGTGATTTTTAATGTTTGAGGATAGTTCAAATTTACCGCCGTAGTTTTTAGTGTATTTCATGTTTTGGAGTTGGTTATCCTGTTGAATATATAAAGGTCACGTTAAAAATGACAGTGTCAACTCGTCAATATATTTCTTTGGTTCTTCTGTTTTTCTGTTATTTCCGTGCTTTTATATTCAATATTTCTTTTGCCTTTACTAAAAAAAACTGTTCTTATCAGAACAATTATTCTATATTATTCGTTATTTAGGTAAGTTTAACACAAACCTTTAATCAATACAATTAAAATGATTGCATTTATTTTTAGTGTTATAGGAACATGCCCTTTTCGGATGAGCAAGATGCTTTTATTTTAAAAGCACTTTACCGGAGCGGGACTCTTGGTGCGGACGGTGAATGGTCATATTCACTGCAGTCCTGCATGGCCCAATTTCAGCAAAATTACCCTGACCATATTGTTTCGTATAAGATATTTGTTCAACATAGAGATAGAATTATACATCGGTTCGAAACTAAAAATTGTATTTGCAAAGGCAAATCTAGTGGACGACCAACAATCTTAACAGATGATGTGGTCGACGATGTCAGGCAACGGATTGAAGCAAGCCCAAATAAATCAATTCGAAAATTGGCTGCGCAAACTGGTAAATGTACTTAATTAATTAACATTATTTTCATTATTAATTTTATTTCTTCATTTAAGGTTTATCATATAGTACAACTAGAAAAGCTTTAGTGAAGAATTTGCATATGTATCCTTACAGGGTAACTGTTACACAACAATTACTCAATATAGATTATGAACGAAGAGTACAATACTGTCAGTGGTTCAACGAAAATTTAAACAATGGTGATGTGACATTTATGTCAGATGAGGCTTGGTTTCATTTGTCTGGATACATCCACACCCAAAATTATAGAACGTGGGCAACAGAAAACCCACATCATTTTGTAGAAACAAGTTTGCATCCAGTGAAAATTGGTGTTTGGATAGCCATGTCAAGACAAAGAGTTGTCGGTCCAATATTTTTTAATGACACTATCAATGCTGAAAGATATCGCACACAAATACTTCAACCTTTTATAAATCAATTACATGATTATGAATTACAAAGAGGGTATTTTCAACAAGATGGTGCTCCACCCCACGTTGCTCGTGCTGCTTTAGAATTTCTTGACGAATATTTTGGAGAAAGATTAATTAGTAAGGATCGCTGGCCATCACGGTCACCTGACCTAACACCTCTGGATTTTTATTTGTTTGGTTATTTGAAAACAACAATTTTTAGAAATAGACTTCATTCAATAGAGGAACTGCAAGAAGCAATAGTTAACGAAGTTAACAATATAAATGAAGAAGGACTCCACCGTATATTTTCAAATGTCAAGAAGAGAGTAAATCTATGCCTAGATGCCAATGGTGGACATTTTGAACATTTGTTATAGTGTTATTTATGGTTTTTTATGGTGAACCCTAAAATTTATTTATGTGAATACAAATAATAATGTATCTATTAATTCTAGAATTCTTTGGGATGAACTTAATAAAATTTATATTATAAATTGTGTCTTTGGTCCTAATATTTTTACTTTAATTATTAATGTCCAACATATACATTTATTAGTTTGAATAACGTAATGCATTCATTCTTAATAGCGGGAATATTAATTTCATATGAATGTAGTAGTAATTGCAATATTTGAAACGAACAACAATTTTTTTTACTTAATAATGAACCCGTTAATATCAGACGCCACTGAAAAAAATGATACAAGCAAATTTTAAAGTGACAATAAGTGTGACCAACTTTTGAAAAATAATTGTTGGCGCTAAATTCAAACTGTCTTCAGGCATTAAAAATCACACTGTAGTAAAAATTTTCAACTCTTGAAAAATCGGGTCTACACGGAATATTAAACAGAGAGATCGTAAAAGGTTGACCGTGCGGCTTCATCGATCTCCCAACTTCAGCACGAGTTTGCCACACGTTCGTTGTTGCAGTATGAATATTTAGTTTGTACATAACTTTGCTAAAGTGGCTGTCAATCTAATATTCTACATATTTGTCAGTCATATAAGCTTTTTGTCGTTTCTTTTTCCCTTGGTTTACTGCGTTTAACTAATATTACAAACTGTCTTTCTCAAGACAATAAAAGGTTGTACATTTCGTTGTTACTGTAAGTTATTTTTTTTTGTGTGTTTATACGAGTATCAGTATCATTTGTGTTAATTTTAATGTTGCGTTGAAATAAACAACGCCATTTACGGAAGAATAAGATAAGTTTATTGTGGAGGTTTATTTTCGTATCGGAGAACTGTTACCGAATGCAGAGTGGAAATATTCTACTGATTTCTGTAGGCATCAACTTCACTCTCGATTCCTAGAAATGGAATTCCAATATGATATTTTTCCTAGATATGTCACCCGTCTTATTAGTCGTTTTCAAGAAACTGGCACTATATCTAAGAAACACTCCTTTGGTAGACCTACTTTACTAACAGAAGAAGTGCTAGAAGATATTCAAGAACGGCAGTCCTAAGAAATCGTTAAGACAACTATCGGCACAGACAGGTAAAGTATTACTTTGCTTAATGTACAGAAAATTTATTAATTATGATTTTATGTTCATACTTATAGGACTATCTTATGGAACATGCCATAAAGCCACTAAAAAAACTACACTTACATCCATATAAAATATCTGTTGTACGAAAATTGATGCTATTACAACTGATATGAACAATGTAACAGAAGAAACGATTCAAAATGTTTTCAATTCTCTAAGAAGACATATAAATGTGTGTATACAAAATGAAGGATATCATTTTGAACATATGTTATAATATTTCTAAATATGTAATGTTATATGCGATATCTATCTTTGTGTTAAATTATTTTTAATAAAGATATTTTCAATTATTGAATGTATTTCTTCAATTTACGAAAACGAATAAATTTAACGAAAATTGTTGAACGTAGTTCATATGTAAAATAATTGATGTCGCAGAGACGAAATACAATTCAGAATATGATATATGCGGCAAATACGCACGGTCAAACTTTTACGATCTCTCTGTATGACACACCGTACAATGACTGAATTATTCGTTTCTGGAGTATAAAAATATTCCCAACTAGCGATACCAGGCGCGCGTTGCTATGCCCAAAAAAAACAATTTCTATCAGCAACAACCATCTCTCCAGATTATCAGACTAGAGTTTTCCTGAAAATTTCATCAGTATCGGTTCAGCGCTTTCGGAGTCTATAGCAAGCATACACACCCCCACACACACACATACATCCACTTTTAATCTAACCGCTAAATAATAACAGGTGATCCAATGTAAATAAAATCATTAGTGTAACTTCATAGGTTAGTACTAATCTAACCACGGAATAAAAACAGGAAAATGTTTTATTTTAAGTCCGATCGGTACCAAACTTCACAGGTACACACTATGCTAGAATTTTCCTGAAAATTTCATCAAGCGTTCAGCGGTTTCGGAGTCTATAGAGAACACACATATACATTCAATCTTATATATGTAAGAAGAGAACAGAGCTTTCCCAAACAATCAGCCCATAATGCAGTCTTGATTCCACATAGGCGTAATAAGAAGATTTTATTGAAAACATTGTCACACATTCCCTCAAGCCGCTGATGATATACAACGATTTGAGTAGAATTATAGAATGTATGATCTTTCACGTGCTGCCATGACATCACTTGGAGCCATAACATATCCATTCAAATAAAGTAATTCAGAAAATAAAATATAACCACTTCAATATAATCGTGTGACTTGAAATTTGAAAAAATTGAAGCAAAGACAGTTTTGTCCTAAATATATGCCTTTAAATATTTCAGTACACTATAATGTCTTTGTAATTAGGATATTATAAAAATAGATGTTACAAAATATTTGGAACTATTTTTATTTGATACTAGTTATACTTATATTAAAGCATATATAATATAAAAGTAGATCTTTTAACTATTTTAGATTTGCAAAATTAAAAACGTTCACCTCATTATAATGAAAATGAAACAACCAATATCAATAAGTAACACTAAAAATTCCATTAATGAACTAAGATCATGTCTTAATTTGGTTGGTCATCCTGTAAGGCGGAACTCCAGCTATCCTTCCATCTCTTAAATGATCTCACCACTGATCGTGTGCTTGCTGGTCTTTCGTCTTTAGAAACGTGTGCCAACCTGTTTTGGTCCATTCTATCTACATGATCACGCCAATATCTCTTTCTTGTTCTTTGTCTTCTGACTGCCTGACTCTGTCCTCCACCCTGCATGTCGCTCTTATTTTATTTATTTATTTTGACTTCCTCTGTATTAATTATATGATTTTCAATTTCTTGTCTAAATTCTTCTTAAAACAATTTTTTTTATTAAATAGCAGAAGTGTCTACTAATTTGAATATAATAATGTAACACAGTGCTGCATATAAGCTTCTAATTTACTTTGCCTTACTAGAAGCTATCGTATATAAATTTTACATTAATTCACCCATCAAGTCGGGAAAATTTTTCTGTGACACAATATAACAATAAATTGTATAATAGTAGTTTATACAACGAGTCAATAATGATAGTTATTATTCCCGAAAGCTGAATTTACGAACCGTGCCGCGTAAGCGGCGAGGGAGTAACTCA
The DNA here is from genome assembly GCA_963170755.1 of Amphimallon solstitiale. NCBI lineage: Eukaryota > Metazoa > Arthropoda > Insecta > Coleoptera > Scarabaeidae > Amphimallon > Amphimallon solstitiale. The sequence goes on from OY720680.1 coordinate 128,066,891, forward strand.
GCTCGAGGGAATAATAGTCATTATCGCGAGTTAGTATACACTACTTTATCGACGACTAACTGAAAATTACTTAAAAAAAGCAAATTGATTAAACGAAAATGTCAGACTACTATATCAATATGACGTTTGACGGTTAGACAGTTAGTAAAATGTTATGTCCCATTATTCCCTCGTCGCATTTCATTATTCCCTCCGGGTATTATGAGTGTTATTATTAGCCAATAGTGATTTACTTTATTGTTTAGTCGTCGATAAACTACTATTATGTCAGTCGAATGTCAGTATGACACTTAATGATATAACTTAAGACAGACGTTTTACATTCCATGGCAAACCTTTAATACTAATAACTGGTTAAATTCAGACATATTGTACAACTCTAAATTATATTTCTTAATAAAATATTTCAGGCAAGAATGCATTCTAAAAGTTATGTATTATGAGAGTAACTGTTTGGAAAAGTAACGATTATTTGAAACCAGTATTCGTTACTTCGGATCTTATCGAGTAACGAATACTTTAGTAACAGATAGTTACATTTGCAACACCACTAATAAATATATTCGAAACAAGGTAGGACCAAGAATTGAACCCTTGGGCACACCACTGTTTATGCCTCACCGACGTAACTTGAACTTATCAAAACATATGACGTCAAAAGCTTTATTCAAGTTGACGAATATTCCAGCCGTCACATATTATTATCTAGAGTGTTATAAATATAATTCAAGATGATATAAATTGCATTCTTTCCAAAACTGTCATTACTAAACAAAAAATATATTAATCTAAATTTAAGATCCGTTCTTATAAGTACATTGCTAAAAGCTGTTAATAACGATATGGGTCTATAGTTAGATACACAAAGCTTCATAATTCCCCTTTGTTGAAAAAAGGTATTATTGTTACAATAATGAATTAGTAATGTATGTCAATCCACATATTAAATTATTAAAATATTAAAATAACTAAAGAAATATAGAACAATATTTAAAATCTACATAAAATAAATACATTCAATTTTGTCTTGATTTCAAATCTGATATCAGCAGAAAATACCCACGTTTGAGGAATCACTCGTCCTTGATTGTGTTTGACTCACGCATAAGATCATTAGGACTGATTGATTTTAGAACACAAAAAAACTAATCATTTGAAAAAGCTAGTTGAAAATATTATTAAATGAGTTAAATGGGTTAAGTTCAATCTGAAATATGTTTTGCTTTATTTTAATCTGAGTTTGGAATAAAATATTATCCACGCAACTACTTTATTTACACATTGTATATATGTATATAAAAAGACAAAAAAATAATGACGTACAAGTTTACGTAAATTTCTAACTGGTGATTCATTTTATTTGTATTTTATGTATTCATACAGATGCCTATTTCGTATAATTTTTTTGATTCGCCCGTTTAATAAAGACACACATTACATGTGTACCAATGGAGGTACTCCCTCTGAATAATTAAACAGCAAATAATAATGGAGTACAATCGGAGGCGAAGGTCAATTATGCGTTTGTTTTGTTGCACATGTGGAGAATACAAATAAACATGTATAACCTCAATGTCCTCGTTTTCAGTATTTGTCGTACATACAATATACACCATCTCAATATTGGCAAACAAAGCCATAAAAAACGAGATGTATTATTATATATAGCCTAACCTTGTTTTGTGTTCTGTAAAATCCCAGCTTTAAAACATCGAAATTTAAATATTTATGTAGCTTATTTATATTTATATTTATTATTTATATTTGTATACTTGGGGGTGAGAAATATAAATGTATTTGAATGTTTGAACCTATATTTTCCTTATTTAAAATGGCGAACTATGTGTAAAATTTCTCGCATTACATTTTTCCTTCAATAGGGGTGCAATATCCTTTACCATACTATAATCTCGAAACCCTTCATTCACCGATCGCCCGTCACTCGTATTCAAGAACCGAATTACACCGACCCCGTTTATTTTTCACTCGAATTCTCCCATCACCAGGGGGCGCTGGTGTCAATTTATGTAGTTAACTTGTTTTTTCTTTGAAATTTTAAATGAAACGATATATATTTAAGGGTGGGCTTTCCTTAAGAAAAATTCCCGAACGGCGTATGTCGGGTTGCCTGAAATAAATTGAATATATTTACCGAGTTTAAAATGTCTGCATCTTGTACACGATGCAGATACCGGCTAGCAATATGAAGGGATATGCCTGGTCAACTGGAAAGCAAATAAATTTGGGATATTTGCCTCCTGCATTTATTGCATGAAAATATTGGTGCGGCTATTTTCTTCGAAATTTGTTTTTGCTGTTTCTGAGTATTCTCCTGGCTTGTATTTATTTCGTTTTATTAAGACTCCCGATTTATGTAATTTGTAATTATTTTAATGATATTTGCCGAAATTAATTAGATATTAAGTTTTATTCTGCAATAAATATATAACTTAATTATTATTATTTATGATTAACAATTATTTAAGTTGTACTTCTTATTATTTCTCACCATGTTTGTGTTACATGTTGAGGCTTTGTAATAATATGAGTAATGTTTTAGAGAAAACTAAAATCTGCTAAAAAGCAGTGCCGGTGTTTCTTACAAAATGTAAAAATTTATATTCTCTAAATAGCACATGTTTTAAATTATTGAAAATTATATTCTTCACAGTCGACACTGGTATTGTTATGATTATTTATATCTTCAATAAAATATGCATTTGCCTCCGGCCCATAGTCGCGATCGCCCGTAGTTCCTGAATGTATTTTTTGTTTCTTATAAAAAAATTTTCTTCTCATACCGTTTTTTTCACACACTGTCGTATACATCCATATTTGGTCTGAAGCTTTGAGTGATATTTGCCCTTACAATTAAATCAAACTGCTGCCGCTTTGCAACGTGCACTGTAAGAATTACGTTGAATATAATACAATCTTTTTACCTCCTACAAATTTTGCAATGACTGAATTAAAAGATTCTACAATGTTGGCATCTACGTTTCCTATTAAAGATCTACTAGGCAGAGCCGACTTAAAGCGTTAATAAAGTTATCATACATATTAAAATTCTAAAATTTTTCAAACATATTGATCTCACCTTCATTAGATCCTTGACAAAAGTAAGAAGACCAATCCGAGTGTTCACCAAAAATATGTCTTGATCCATTTATAATGTGACGTTGCAGTTTCACAATCTGGTTTGTTATTGTTAAGTTCAAACTTTTGTAATGTTCAATTGCTTTTGTCAAGGCCGCTCTGAATCTAAGTAAATTTTTTGTTATTAATTGTCCTATGTCCGAATTGAATTTAGGTTTTTTCAAACAGTCGCTAATTTTATTTATTACATAATATATGATTTCGGCACTCAATTTTTTCAATAATTTTTTGAGGACCGTAAGGAGCCATCTCACGTAGTTTTCTAAGAACGCTGCTATCACAGTCCCCTATTAATCTACCATAAATTACACCGTGCATTTCACCAGAATGTCGAAACCTTCCGGAATAATTGGCGACTCCATGGCTGTTGACGACGAAGACCAATTTTTGTAGCATACGTGATTTTTAGATTCACCATATTTTGCACAAATTAAACAAAATTTGTTTTTTACGCCTACATACAACATTTTTTTCGCTGGCCATTAAACAATTGCTGTCACTCCTGATAAACTGCTGTAATTAGGCTTATGCGCTCGTTTGGCCCATGCTCTTTTACTTATTCACATATACAAAAAAAAAATCTAAAAACTGTCCTGTGGTCAAAATACAAAGTACAAATAAAACAAAAACATGAAGGCACAACAAACTTAGATATTTAAATAAATGCTTTTACCATCTAGAAAACTGAAATTTGTGTAACTTGCTGTCTAAAACCAATGCATCTTAGTTTGAAGAGTCCGGAAAATCTCTAAATTTCGTATCTTACAATGACATAAAGTTGTTTTTGTCAGATTTTAGTTTTCTACAAACATTGTTCATATTATTAAAAAGCTTCAACATGTAAGGTTAAAAATAACAATAAGTCGTGCAACTTCATAATTAATAATAATAATGTATATTTATTGCCGAAGAAAACTGCATTTCTGAAATTCCATAAAGCCGAAACCTTGTCCTTGAAAAATAAAATACATTTTGAAAGCGAGAAGAATATCAAGGAACAGAAAAAGAATCTAATAAAGTAGACACATCAATGTTATCACGTAATCAATCATAAATGAACACCGACAAATATCTGAAATATATTAAAATTTGCTTGTATATATCAACCGCACGTATTTTCTTTTACAAATATGTTTAATGTATACTCAAACTTATGTATGAAATAATGAATACAACTTTATTTGGTGATAAAATTTAGTTCGAATATTCCCTGTGACAAAATGTTTTATAATTTAATTTTGCTAATCAACTCCATCAATGCCGATTGGGAAGAATATAATATTCAACAATCCAAAACATCTGATTATTATAAAATATATATATTTACATTTTATTAAAAAACAAAACAGGCACTGTTACTGTACTGTTACAGCACAGAATTGTTTTTGTAATATTTTAGTTGACTACAACATTGCTTATATTATTAAGATTAAAAACCTTCAACATCTAAAGCAAAATATCACCGCCAGAAATTAAGTAACAAGTTAAATTTCATAATAATAACAACATATATTTATTCCAGACGAAGAATTCTAATACATTCTCCCAAAAATCATTAAAATAATTAGAAAATAAAGCCAATATCTGAATGAAGCATTCGTTTACCTAAGGTAATAAAAAAAGGTGAAGATCTCTCTGTTTATATGATGTTTGGCTTAATACAGTCGACCAGGTATACCTTCCATATAGCTGGTCTTAGACATTACGAAAGTGTGAGTAAGAGGTTGAATTATGTGTTGCCTATTTGCCATTTATTAGTGCGGACTTTGTGATCATTCTCATTGGTTTCAAAGTAATTTTTTGGAGACTAGGGTTATTTTGAAAGTAAAGTAAATACATTGTCGAGTTCAGAATAAAAATATCTAGGTACTCACGATTCAAAAAAGTACTTTTTAAACAGAGTAAGCTTTATATCGCTATAAAACGAAAAAAAAATCAAAGTGCTGTATTTTAACTATTTTTTAATATAATTGCAAATTTGAATCGTCAGTCGCTAGAACAAATATTCATTATTTCGTTCACGTAGCGGCAACTTTATCAAGTGCCTTGATTTTTGCGATTTTTTGCGTTGAATTTGACCATTTTGTGGCATACGCCGATCAAGTAAAACCCCCCCTTAAGTACTAATTATAATGAAATAACAAGAAATTTGTATTTAATATTTTTATAAATCTTAATACATACCTACTCCTAATTCTTTTTCAGCCTTATTTTATATGAACTTCTCTCCAATAATACAATACAGACCCTATCTAACAAATTTCTAATTAATGAATTTCTTTCTTTCTTTTGTTGAATCGTATCATCGTCTTTATGTGTCTTCTTACAAATATTATTTACAAATATAATTAATAATAAATTATACTCCATGTATAATTTCTTTTAGTTTTAAAATTAAATCATGTCCATTTTATATTCAAGACAGTTGCTCTTTATAATTCCTAATTAAATGATTGTACTAAGCAGGTATACTATGGATAATATAACCCTTTACAATTACTACAGTGTCATTGAGAAATTCGGAATTTGTATCATTTAGTATGTGGTTTAAATGAGATGTTAACGTCCTTATTTCTAGATCGTACCGTTTGGTATTTTGCACTGTTTTACTTTCTTATACGTAGTATAAGGAAGTATTGTGATGATGAAAATTTTCGACCTCGCGATTTTTGCAGATGTCCACGTTTTGAAGTCCCCTGATACCGAAAAAGTGGTTTTTAAAAAATGTCTGTGTGTCTCTGTGTGTGTGTGTGTGTGTCTCTCTGTGTGTGTGTGTCTGTGTGTGTGTGTGACCACGATAGCGGTCAAACCGCTGTGGGTATCAATTCCAAATTTTGTATTTACGTGTGTAATCTCCCTCTTGAGATCTGATTAGTTTTTCAGTAAAATCGGTAGACCGGAAGTAGCAGTTTACTTCGGCGAAAAAATCGAATTTGGCAATATTTCGTCAACAACTAAATTTAAACAAATTTATAAAGAATTCATATATACTTAAAATTAAAATTGAGAATAATTTTATTTAAAAAGTTTTTCGAAATTCCTACCGGAAGTAGGTCTTTTACTCTTATCGAAAATGGGTTTTTTGCGAATATTTCGCAAATCATGCTTTTTAGACAAGTACGTTACGGGTATAAAAGTATTTAGAACATAATTTTCAATATCTTTTGTATAAAAAAAATTTCAAAATTGAGACCGGAAGTGCCACTTTTACTCTTATCGAATAGCGATTTTTTGCAAATATGTCGTAAGTTATGCATTCTATATATATTTATCAAGAGTACAAAAGTATTTAGAACTACATTTGCAATATTTTTTGTATATATGAAATTTTAAAATTCGGACCGGAAGTAGCACTTTTACTCTTAGCGAGGAGCACTTTTTTGATAATATCTTGTGAAAGTATGCATTCTATAGAGATTTATTAAGAGAATAGAAGTACTTAGAATAGGATTTTGAATAATTTTTGTAAAGAAAAATTCTTAAAATTCTATAATTTGAAACGCTTATACGTATAAGAAAGTCGTGTGGTGGCCACACCTAATTTTTTTTTTTGCTCGTCATCGTCGCATATATTTTCTTTTGTTTTAAATGGGGGGAGGGGGTATATTGTTTTTGTGTGTTTTTTGTTTTTGCTTTTATTTTTCTTCTATTTTTATACAATTCAATACAAAATTAGTTGTATAAGTTATATCAAGAAAAGCCGGTAAATTGTAGATAGTGTTTCATTAAACAAACTGCTCATGTTTTATTCTCCGTTATCTCATAATGTATGCAATGAATAATATCAGGAAAAGTTATAAGTATAGGAAATAAAGATAATAATTATTTAGAAACGATAAAACAGTGTCACACAATTCGTACGTTTCCTGCTTTTGAGGAAGTCACAATAAAAAGGGTAGGGATAATACACATCCACATATGTCTCCATAAAAGCACCTGACAAAAGTTTTCCTGGCGTGCATCCTGCGTTAAATATGTTAATTAGTAAGCATGTGTTTGAAGAGATGGCTCGCATATTTCAATATTTGCATGAAATGATGCCCTCTACACGTATCAGACTCACTTTCGACCAGTATGTTTGTTGAATATTTCTTATTATATATATGTAATACTCGTTATGCTGCAAAGTCCTCTTTCTATAATTACATATGTAAAATTCTCTACAGTTATACAGAGTGTTCCACCGTGACCGGGTATTATAAGTACATATATTGAGAAATGCAAAAGGTTTTTCTTCTGAAGTATTGCATATTGTAGTATCATGTACGGATATCATAAGAAGTTGCTGTAATGATATTTTTTTTTTTTGAGATAACATCGTTAGAAAATATATAATTTTAAATTTGAAAGATGTGATGAATTGATGAGCATTTAGTAAAAACCGTATTTGTTCAAAAATAACTTTTTTGAGGAATTAAAAAAAATCTCTGCGGCCTATTGCATGCTAGGCTAAAACCTAGTAAGTTTTGAGGAAGTGAAGTATCATGTATAGAGCGAAATTTTGTAAATATTACCTATGTATGTGTATTAAATTTCGACAGGTGTGGTTTTTAAAAAAATATTGGATTTGTGTTAATTAAACATTAATCTATAATTATATATTTTACAAAAATAAATCTGAAAAATAAAGGACATTTCAACAATAATATTAGAAAAAACTTAAACATTACATTCAATCTTCTTAACCATTACTATTATTATTGAGAATCCGTGGCAAGAGAAAAAAGACTAAGTTATTTAAAACTTTTCGTTTCTGCAATTTTTATTTAATTCTGATTTAAATCACAATTCTTTTATTAAGAACATCTATATTCTAGAGTAGACATCTACTCCTTCTCCTGAAGGTCGCGTCAAAACATGACAGAAAGTTGTCAAAGAATTTACCAAAAAGATCAACTTTATCCATTAATGCAATTTTATTCGTACCAATAGTGACATTTTTATTAAGTAACATTTAATTACATTTAAACCATATAATAGTAGGATTGATATTAAAAAAAATATTTTTGTTCTGAACAATTACATTTATTGAGGCCACTTGAGGAAGGTGGTCCAAAATTCCAGGATCACAGTTCACAACAGTTGTGTCTGAGAGACAATTAGTTGCCATATAGCCTAATCCTGACTGGCTGGTTTTGCTATTTCTCGTCACAATGCGAGTGTATCCGTCATATAATGAACTCATACCGAAAGAGTCAAAAATGTCACCAAGAACGTTGTATTGTACACCATCACCCAATCTGTCAATGTTTAAATTACCACACATTGAAACCATCTCAAAAGAATGCGCGAAGGTGCGTCAAGGTTCATAATCCAAACAAACAGCACACACATTTTTCTCCCGTGTAAATTATATGGTATGAAAATAAGAGATTATTTCTAAGTATTTCAATAAGAGTGCCTACATAAATTGACTTTTTTAGTGATAGGTATGATGTGTGAAATGTGTTCTAATGTTTTACTATAGTTTAACACAGAATATACTTGTATTTTCAGATTTATAGACAATACAACATTGCGTTTACAACAAACTGTGGCTGTTTTTTCTGAAAGATTTTATTTTTACCTACCTATAGAGTGTCTCAATCCTAGTATTTAGTACAGTCTCTTATGGGATATATACCTCTTTTACTACCGTAAGCAATTTGTAATAAACTGTCTTTTTTTATTTCAAGGCAATGTTGTCAGTTTGATTTATTATGTTTATGGATGGTATTATCGGTGTGGTGTAAGTATCACAACATAACCTTCCTGTCAAGTGTAATATTATAATATAATAATATAGAATCATATCCTAACCAATAAGTATTTAAAATGTCATGTCATTATAATGAGTTACCAACCTACCCTGTCATTGTGTAGCTGACAACTATGTTGTCTGTCTCCATAAGACACATACTGAATACTAAGGTTGAGACGGTCTGTAGTAACTAATTTAGTCTTTTCACATTTATATTCTTCAAAAAATCATGAAACTATAATTATCACAGAATTTTACTGAACTTGTACATGCAAAACCTTTATTAAAATAACTTTTTATGATGGATACAATTTAAATATTGTTATATTGAAACAATTTCTTGACGTATATTGCTATGTATTATTGATATAGTTGAACCTGCAAGTTTATAGAGATTTTCAACAAAAAACAGTCACTGTTAGTTGTAAAGACAAAGATATGTCTATAAATCTAAAAATGCAAGGATTTTATGTGTTAAACTATAATAAATCGTTAGAATACATTTCAAATATCATACCTAACACCAAAAAAGGTCAATCTATGTACACAACTTTTATAAAAATTACATTGAAGTAGTCTCCTCTTTAATTCCATATACTTTACACCTGATAAAAAGAAGTATGCGGTTTGATTGGATTCTAAACCTTGACCTAGGATATTAGTGACGTAAACAGAAAATACTCGCATCGCAAGCCCATGAAAAAAATTGAGTGGCGCTCTCGTAAAACAAATCTATGCTACCCGATGTTGGATCAATATTTATTACACAATAAATACCTATTTATTATACAGGGTCGGGCAAAAAGAGCGGAACACCGAATTTATGGCTTAACTAGCACTTTTTCGAAAATTTAACCTAAATTAAAGTTTTTGTATACTTTATGTATTATTTATTGGTGTTTGCAGATTTTCCGTTTTTGTCACATTTTTGGAGATATGATGTCACCGGATAGTATTTTAAATGAATCACCCTGTATTTATATTTTTTTTGAGTAGATATTTTTTTCCTGAATTCACTAATACCAGGTTTAGTGGGTCTCTGACTTATGGTTTCATAAGAAAAAAATAAAATGTAATGGCACCTAAATATTTATTTAATAAAAAACGAACGACAATAACTAAAGATTCTAAAAAAAGTTAATGCTGCATTAAAAGTTCATGTCACCTTTAAGCGAGAAATGAATTTCATAATCATTTGTTAAAGTTAATGGACGTTAATGAATAGAATCTTTAGTTATTGTCGTTCGTTTTTTATTAAATAAATATTTAGGTGCCATTACATTTTATTTTTTTCTTATGAAACCATAAGTCAGAGACCCACTAAACCTGGTATTAGTGAATTCAGGAAAAAAATATCTACTCAAAAAAAAATATAAATACAGGGTGATTCATTTAAAATACTATCCGGTGACATCATATCTTCAAAAATGTGACAAAAACGGAAAATCTGCAAACACCAATAAATAATACATAAAGTATACAAAAACTTTAATTTAAGTTAAATTTTCGAAAAAGTGCTAGTTAAGCCATAAATTCGGTGTTCCGCTCTTTTTGCCCGACCCTGTATAAAGGGTTACTTTTTAAATTAGACAATCAAAATGAGTGTTACATAATTATGTTAATGGATTAAATAGGTACATTAAACTTCTAACGAGGACTTATTAATAAATACTGGTGCCCAAAATAAATAAACAAATTAATTACACATATATTTTCCTCTACAAATATCAGCAGCGATTTTTCGACATTTTTATTTCTAAGCGTTTCGTTTTATTATATTGTACTGTCCTATTTCGAGCATATGGTTCAATTGACCTTCAACTAATAATTTGCGTAAGTATTCTTGTCCTGTAGTTTTCCCATTTAAAATGTCGTTAATCTTTTTCAAAGTCTGTATTTATTTAAATAATCTTTCAAGGGCATTAATTATGACTCCAACAAGTGTATGTACAGAGTAAGCTCAGTTTTACAAGGGAATTCACATAGGTATGAAGCCTTGACCTGTATAACGTAAGGTCACGGCAATGAAAAGTAGGTATTTTATATCGTAACGTTGTAATGGTGTACGAAATAAAACATCCAAACATATAATACATATTATCAGTCATCGCCATCACATGGCGTGTATACATACATGGAATTCAATTATTGTTGCTTCTATTTGAGTAGGTATTATTATATTTAAAAAGTTAGACAATAATGTGCAATAATTTTAAGTTCAGACCTATACTGAGCCATCATCTGCGATGAAAAAGTTGTTTTAAAAATAATTGTTTTTTATAGTTTACTTGAAAAATAATTTAGAATTTCCATCGCCTCGAGTTTTATAACAGGTCACTTTCCTTGTATGCACTTATTAAATCTGGACCTGAGTCTAAAAAGGCCAATATCCATTTACAGTGTTCTGAGATATTAATTGCGAAACATTTAAAAGCAATATGACTATAATTTTAAATGTGTGAATAATTATTTTCAAGTAATTAATATCGACAAAACACTTCAAAATAATGTATACTTTTTTAAAATTATGTTGATTAAAAAAAAAGAAATTTTATGATTTAGATGGAGATTGGCCTTTTTATTCATTATTGTTATGGGAAATAGTACCCACTTTTTTAGCTTTTTTATGAAGTGCGGTAAAAGAATAACTAAAAAAATTACAAAACTGACTAGCTATTTAATAGGTAAACTGTTAAATTTGTTTGAACTAATTATAAAATTTAGTAGAAAAAATAAACGAAACTTAATTCTATATTATTATAAACCTTAAAAAAAAGTTTCGGAACATTTCAGACATTTTTGCAATTAACAAAACTTTAAAATTCATTGTCTGAAGCAGTGAAATCTTCAGGATTCATAGTAGACGAACGTTGAAGGCTTTGATAAAATGGCTTATTGTAATCACTAACATAAGGCAAAAGGTTTCGTAAATTATTATACTTTTTAAATCAGTTATCCGTAATGGTTGATCGTGCAGAGGTTTCAATTCAAAATCACTGTGGTTTTGTCGAGTTCTTAACGATCCTCTTCTTAAATCAACTTTTTTAAATTCCCCATCGCTGAAGTCTGTTTTATAAGAAAACTGAAGTTCTTGATCTTGCTGAAATTTCATCCACTTAATTTTAAGCCATGGGATTGCGTTTCCTTCATCATCTTTTTTTTTTATGGACTAGAGAAGATTTAAGGAAAGTCTCATAATTTATAAAATCATTTTGAGACATCTCAATCACGCCATCATAGGCTTTTTTCTATACACAGATGTTTTAATAAAATTAATCCAATCATGTGGAACTTCTATATACATTGTTGTCTTCTCCTTGGCTCGTTCAATAGCGGCATGAATGGTGTCAACCTCCATGTGAGTGTGGCCTGGTTCCATAAACTTATGGTTTATCTCAGCAATTGTACTAGTTGATGGAAGTTCCTTTAAAATGTACATAACAAAACATTATGGCCATGTAAATATTTCTATTTTGTCCTGAACAAGAACCGCTCTAAAAATTCAAAGCTTGAATTTTCTTTGAATACAAGGACAATATAAATTTTCTTACGCAGGAAGCAATTTCTTGTCCGCCACGACCACCTATCGTTTCGTTCCAAAAAATGCAGGTTGCCTCATTGCCCGTTTTGCACGTTTCTTTTTCATTAGGGTGTTTTTTGCCATCGCCCTTTGTTTATTTTATTGTTTTTGTATTATCTATTGTCATTCCTTATAACATCTTCTGTCTCAATATTTTTTTCGATATCTTTCTTCTACGCATTCGACATCTCACCATTTTTTTGTTTTTATGTGTATGTATTTTGTTTCGTTACAGTTTTAGCAATTTCATATTTAACGGCAGATACCATATTTTCCTATTTTCCTTCGATGTTATTGTTCGTTGCATCTTCTTGACGGAAGTTATTTTGGATTTCGAATCTTTACTTTTGTGCAATCGTTTCATTCTTTTATATGTATTATATTTGGATTATCTTCTTATATTCCAGACTTTTCTCCATGTTTTTTAATTTTATCATTACCCCTATATATAAGAAAATGGCCGGAGCCAGTATCAGCTCCTCGATAAGATTTTAGATAATAAGTTTTGAGTATTCTTAATGAATTAGTACATGGTCAATTTGATTTATTTCATTTCTTCCTGGTATTTTCCATATCCCTTTCTACACAGCCTACCTCTGAAGGTGCGTGCTTACTATTTTTAGGTTTGTTTGTATTGCATCTGTACATGTTTTCTTATTGAAAAGTTTTTATTGATTTCTATCTGTGTAATAAAACGCCTTACCAAAAATTATCTAAGAATATTTTCGCCTTAAAACAGCCAACGGAATGTATCTCTGAATTTTTGAGGCACTTATAGTAAACACCGTGTATATATGTATAACTTTATCTGATTTTGCATATCGTACATAGTACTAGAGCATCCTACATTCACTCATAAATAAGATTACTTTAGATTTAAACCAATTTTCACGACCGCATCACATCCTATACTTAACGGTGCGTCATATCATCAGGGAAATTAGTTAATTTGTAATTCAATTGTTTCATCCTTTTGACATATTTCGACTAATAACACGAAGTATTGCTCCGACTAGAAACAAAACCGATAGCAATATCAAGTAAACGAATGCAGTGCTGTTTTTTTATTCGTTACAGTTTTTTCTTTAAATAATCATGTCGAATGTATGTCGTACAATTCATACGAAATACATACAGCGTTAGTAAAAAGTCCCGGAACGGTCGAATAACTTTGTTATTTGAAAATTATGATTTCTGAAATTTGGTATGGGGGTATAGTTAATATAAATACATTTTATGCAATACAGTTAATATTTTTTTCACTTTCGGTTTAATCGGCAACACGTCCAACTTTTTTTTTTTAATGGAACGCCCAGATTTTTTTAACACTTTTGAATGCAAAATAAAAAACTACGTTCAGGAAGTATTAAGATGTTTATTTTTATTCACAAGAAAACAGTTAAAAAATTAAAAAAGTGTCCTAATACAGAAAAATTAAGGTACCTTTGAAAAAAGTTGTTGTTTAGTGTTTGCATTCTTTTTGCCGTCACATTTGACAATTTTAAAAGCGTTTTAACTTTTGCATCGCTATAAATTTACTTATTTTAGACATTGACACATTTGAAAATGGCAGTAAAACTTACTGAATCAGAACGAATTGAGATATTAATGATGCGTGGGTACGGTGATCGTCAACGTTCTTTTGAAGAGGTTCGTATTTTGTTTAATACTGTTTATCCGGATCGTCACATTAGTAAAAGTACGGTATGCCGAACAATTCAAAAGTTTGAAGTCTTTCGTCAGGTGAAGGATTTACCTAGAAGGGGACGTCCATTAAAGCAACAGATGAAGAAACTAGTTTGAATGTGTTACTTACAGTGGAAGAAAATCATCACGTGTCCACAACAGAATTAGGTCAAATTCATGAGATCTCTCAAAAATCTGCTCATAATATTCTTAAATCAGCAAGAATGAAAGCCTATAAAATGTATCCCGTCCATGAGTTAACTGAAGATGATCCAGATCGTAGACTACAATTTTGCGAAACAATGACGGAATTGATCCAGCAGCAGCCTAATGTTTTAGATCACATCATTTTTTCAGATGAGGCAACGTTTTGTCTCAACGGCACTGTGAACAGACATAATTGTCGCTACTGGTCAATTGAAAATCCGCATTGGATTGAAGAAGTCCATACACAGCGTCCTCAAAAGGTGAATGTCTGGGCTGGTCTTGTTGGAAACAACATCATAGGACCATTTTTTATAAGAGGAAATTTAACTGGCAACGTCTACTTAATTCTTGTGAATAAAAATAAACATCTTAATACTTCCTGAACGTAGTTTTTTATTTTGCATTCAAAAGTGTTAAAAAAATCTGGGCGTTCCATTTAAAAAAAAAAAGTTGGACGTATTGCCGATTAAACCGGAAGTGAAAAAAATATTAACTGTATTGCATAAAATGCATTTATATTAACTATACCCCCATACCAAATTTCAGAAATCATAATTTTCAAATAACGAAGTTATTCGACCGTTCCGGGACTTTTTACTAACGCTGTATACAGTTCAAAGCTTATCTGTCAGCCGCCGCATTTCTGACCGCAATAATTTATTCCTGTTGTGCATTTTTATCGAAGTTATCATGTGCAGTTATCAGAAAATGAATACGTATTAATTTATTGATATTTATAAGTAGCTGATTATTCTGTGTAGAGTTTACTGTTCAGTAGAAAATGATTTAAATGATTATGCATATTTCCACGAACATCTGTAATATACGTTCACCCAATATTAAGAATTGCAGTTTACCTTTTATCACAAACCTTCCTAATAACTTTACAAAAGTTAATAAAATAATAATAATTATTATTATTATATATTGCCCAACAGATATCTCGAATTACAGGACAAAATTACATAGATAGAATGTCGTATGAACAAGCACATGTTAAACGTAATTCTAAATAGCCCATATACAGTTTTTACATACAACAAAACTCAAAAGAGGAATAAATACATAAAAGAAATAAAAGAAATAAAACAATGAAAACTTAACTAAAAGCAGATGAATTTAACAATTCAGGTAACGTTGAATGGTGTAAATCAGCATTAATACTTTGACATTGAGTGTGTAACACATTTTATATACAGCTTGAGCGCGCGGGGTATGATCACCCGATGCCAGTCGATATTCTTCGGACGTATATTCGGCAAATGATCTCCGCCAGCTGTGTTCGCCAGATATAGATATAATAGATTTATTTTTCCAGAGTTGTTATTTCGTTATATTTACTGGAGAGAATCTCTAATTTTAATTTCTATTTCAAGGGTCGTTTTTATGTTATTTTATGGTATTTCTGTTATACTTATTTATAGTTTTTTTTTACCATGAAATTTCTATTTATTTATTTTTCTCTAGACATCTTAGTTTATTCTGCAGATGTTTCAGGCGGGTTGTTTTTATTTCATTCTAAAACCCAGTTGTACTGCTATAACTTTGTACACAACTACATTATTATTTAATTTCATAAGGATAATCATAATTACGTTATAAGTATTACAATCTTCGCGTTATTATCGACTTAGTTATCTAAGCAATCGTCATCACTTAAAGAGAAAATTTAATTTGTTCTTTTTGTCAATCTGCGAAAAAATAATCAGATCACTATGAGTTCGAATATGAGCAGGCAATGCTAGTATGTTGTGCCGTAACTCTAATATGTATTATCGGACCACGTTTAGATGCGAGTTTACGTATACCATCGGGTGATCATACCTCGCGCGCTCTTGTATAGGTGACCTATTCATTACATTGGTCCACGCCGGACTGATCACGGCCGAATTTGATTAATATAAATAGGGGACCAAACAACGGAAGCATACTCAAGTTTAGAACGCACCAAGGAATAGTGAATTTGATAAATGGCATCTCACGATGTAATATTTCGTGTAGTTTTTATCACACCCAGGATTTTCAATGCAGAGGAAGTAATCTCCGAAATGTGTTGTTTCAAAAAGGTATAAGCTTCGAATCAAAAGTTACTCGCAGTTCCCTTTCAGAATCACATTTAGATATTTAGTGGCATATCACCAAACCGGTATTCATAATGTAGTGGATAATGCTTTCTTGTGAACGTCAAGATCTGGCATTTGGATATATTGACTTTGCAACACAGACTAAACAACCCAGACCGGCAACTACTTGAAAAAAAACTATCCGAGATCTTCTATCCTTGTCACACATCAGTCAACTTGGTACGATGATGGCGCTAGCAGCATATTGGCGCGAAATTTGAGATGAGCTTGTTTTTAGAATACGCTTATTAAATACGTTATTTATGTAACAAAAACATACACAAAAGTTACTAAAACTATGGTAATAAATATTACTTACTGTAACAATTATAGCCATAGTTTGAGCATCATATGTGTAATTGTGTGGTGTTACATATTAAATATGTGATACGAAATATGAATATTAATCTTTTACATACATGTATTATAACATCCCTCTTTCGGTGACACAATAAACTACTACTCTATATAACATTAAGAGAAATATAATAATCTAATAAGTGAAAGCTTGCAAGGAAAACATAGGGATATAATAATTTATTGATACATTTACTTATACAATAAACATAATAAAATTAAATTACACAACCAATAATGCGAAGACAATAATAATACAAACCTTGTGTAATATGACAAATAAAAACAAAATTAATATGTACCAAAAGGAACAAATTCAGCAATAGTTCATTAATAAAATGCTGATTTTAAATTTGTCCTTTAAACTAACAGCAAATGAAATATATAACAGAAAAATATGCAGATGTAGAAAATTAATATTACAAGTCTATAGTATATAAAATTGATATTATACAGATTGCCAAAAATAAAATCAACAACAAAATAGTAATAATAATACTAATACACAAATCAAAAGGTATCAAACCTCCAAGGCAAGGAGCATGTCAAAAGTGCGCTTCTTAAACAAAGGAAATGCCAATCTTATCTTAAACCTGTGCATTTTGTTAACTTCATCTTGTCCAAACCCGCACACTAAACACTTGAACACCATATTTGTATCAACATATAATTAATATGATGTACGACAAAGGATTGCAAAAATATGTCAAACGTGTCAAATTTGAAATGTAGTTTTGAATGACATATAACCACAGCATAGCAAACATTTCAATTGACGCTAGCGCCATATCATCTCCAAGTTCAGTGAATTTGACAAAGATGGTAGAGTATTGAAATTTACGTTTGCTAAACAAGGATGAGTACTCTGGATAAAATCTAGGATTAAGTTGCCGGTCTGGATTGTTTAGTCTGTGTTTGCAGTCTATTAATGTCACATCAACGTTCTATAATTTGAATCTGTGACTGAAGAAATCGGCAGACTTCCATGGAATCGATTCTTAAGAAAACTTTCAAATCGTCTGCAAAGAGCAACTTCAATCATTAATAAAAATTAAGAAAAGTAAGCTCCCCCCGGAAGACACCCGACGACAGCCAAATATGTCCGAGATATTGTCAAAACAAGAAAACGATCCGTGAGATATAATTCAAAAAATTGTACTAGTTAGGGAACAAAGCCAATTGTAGACAGTTTACTACGCAGCAACTGATGGTGAATCCCGTCGAAGGCTTTGGAAAAGTCCGTATAAACGACATCCGCCTGATGATTATTATCTATGTTCTCGCATAAATATTGAGCAAAAGTAGTCATGTTTGAACAAAGTAGACCGTTTACTAACAAAACCATGTTGATGGACAGATATACAATTGCCAACTCCGCGAAACAGGCAACATAAAGACACATTTTCATGACTTCTTCTAAATCTATTTCTACGGGTTGCGGTTACAATGTTTTTGATATTAAATTTATGCGCTCTTAAATTTCGCAATGAAGCGCAAGCAAAAACGCGAATTCAAAATGTTCCATGTGTTTTTTAATAGCTAAAGTCCCCTGCTTCTCTTCCCGTTTTCTGCGAGTAAGTACTAGAGAACGGACTAAAAGACACCAAATAAAAAAAAACAGAAAAAGACACTTAAAAACGAATAAAATTTTGACGGAAAAGTTTTTTTTATAAAAGTTCTTTTTAGAATAGTACCACCCTATTTTTTCCAATAGGTCTATAATGTTCAAAATGTTTTATATTTCATTTTTATTATCTTCGTTATATTCTTATAACAGTAATACCAACAAATTTTCTATATGTTCATAATTAATAGAACTGAACTGTGTAACATATTTGTGATTATAAAATGTTATTTAAATTGTAAAAATTACACATACACATTTATAAACAAATATGAAATCAATTTTATTAAAAAAAAAAATTCTGATTCCTTTTATAATAAAATGCATGATGTGCTTGGCCATAGTTGCTGTATCATAGATACTTAATATTTTGAAGATAAATTTGGTATGTCGATGACAATAAATTTAAAAAATATATTAATCATTTAAAGTTAAAATGAACAATGTTACTGCATAATATAAAAAGGGATTTCTAAAAGAAGATTGAAATGACAAGAATAAAAATTAGTACAGGATAGTAATCTAGGTTAATTAAGAAACAAAGAAAGGATTCAAAACTGGATACAAGATCGAGTGAACGGAGTTTATGCACATTGTAGGAGAAAAGTATAGAAGGAGTTTGGATTAATCGTAATTCAAAAGATACTGGATTAAATATTGTAATTATAATTGTAGAATAATTATGAATATGTTATTCATAATTTATACAATGCCCCTCTGAAATTTATACTGAATATTGTCCATTTACGTCTGTTCAAATTTAAAACAACAATTTTGACGCCCAACGTGAGGCGCCACCAGGCTTAATGTTTTCAAACTTGTTTTTGTGGGAGTTCCTAAAGGAGATGGTGTATATGCAAATAAACATCGAACTATACATTAACCGAAGAAGAATATCAGAGCGGAAATAAGAGCCTCTTAGCCTTAGTGGCATCAACAAACATCATGGACGAGATGCCACAAAAAGAAGCTAATAATGGATGCCATCTGAAGCACGTAATATTCCATACTGAATGGAACTATCCTCCATTTCTTTAACTTTTTTGTACTAAAACATAAATAAAACTAATTATCAAGCAAATAAATTGTAATTGGTTTAAATCCCGTCGTGATTTATCCCAGCTTAGTGCATTGTCTAAAAGAATACCTAAAAATGTAACATCCTGTAAACATGTCGAAATGATTCATGCTTGATTTTTAACTAATAAAAGAATTCATTATGATATTACTGTGGTGTCAGCGTTATTGAAGTCTTAACTAAACCACCTTGCAAACTTAAAAGAAGCAAAAGAAAATAATCTAAGGGGAATCTCAGAATTATGTAATCTTTAAAAAAGCAACAATCATAAGAAATCCATAATAGTCATTGAAAACGCATATTATTGGAGTAAACAAGTAATTTTGCGTTATTCTATTTACACAACATACTTATAATATGAGCTAATTAATGATAATAGTTGTACTTTTAAATGCGTCAGTCTGGTAAACATAAGCAATACATGAGTCACAGTTTATTTAAAACTAACTAACCAATCGCAAACTGGTAGGAGTATATTCAATTACAGCGTAAACGCTCTTTCACAGAATAATATTGATTTATGGAAACACAGATATCTTTGAACAAATATGTATTTTTTCCCGAGGTCCTTTCATTATTTTGTCTTCGTCTGTATTCAAATTTTTAAATCAATTTTGCTTTGCTTGCGTAAACGAAGTTAACACAAACACACATTATATTACAGAAGGAAAGAAGAGTTGTATATTTTCAAAATAAATAAAATAAAAAATAAGGCGGACACAATTTATTACTAATTATGACAAATCACAAGAAAATAATGGCTACTACGTTGACCTTACATTAACAGCAAAAGATAAATAGCTGACGGGTATAAAAACATCAGGGTTTTATTAAATATTAATCAATATATATATATTGGTAAGTAGTTCATGGTGTTCCACTTCCATCAAATTACTCAGTTTCAAACATTTAGATTTTGTTTAAAATGTTCGATATATGTCAAAAAATATTGTTACACTAAAGTATGGTACTTGGTTCAAGGTTTAGTATGAAATATACAAAGAAATTAGCAAATTCACACGTAAATAATAGCTACTGTTATGTTTGACCTTAAATTTAGAAAGCAAGAGAGAAACAACCGCTTTTATAAAAGAAACATGAATCTTATTATATACTGCAAAGTAATATCAAGCTTAATAGTTTCCAAATACAAATTTCAAACTGAATGGAAACTTTTACAATGAATGAAAATTAGACGGGAACTGTATAGTTTTTTGTAGTTATGTTTTACATTTGATGACACTTGAATATCTTTAGAACATGCTTATCTAGAAGTTATGAAATATTACAGATAGGCAATAAAATATGAGCAATATGTATATTATATGATTTTCTTTATTTTAGGCAGTAGCGGCTACTCGGGGTTGGCAAGGTAAGTGCGACCGACTAGGGCTGAATTAAGAAATTAAGTACAACTTTCCAGTATTTAGTCATTGTGCCTGCCTTCTACATTGGCGTCCGTAGAAAGACGTTATTTGACCTTGAAGAGAGTAAAAATTTTTGCTATGAGGCAGTCAAGATTATGTAACTTATCGAAGATTGCTATCGAAAGGGGTTTACTCAAATACCTTTAGGAAAATCATGAATCAACTCAGTTTTACGAAAAAATTGTAGATCACTTTTAAGGTACAAAAGAATAGACGAATTGAGTTAAACTACAATCACATGATCAGTAAATGTTAAAAATGTTGTTAAATATTGAATATTGGACATATTGTTTGACAATTTCTTTTTCACTTTTATTAATGCATGTTTTATTTTTTATTATTATTCCGTTTTGTTAAGAAAATATTATTTTTATTTTTGTTAATAATGATTTTACTAACTGTTTTTCGCTTACTATACAATACACCACCCTTCTTCCTCTCCTGGCAAGATATAGGTATGTATATTTTCTTTAGGAAATTATTTCGAACAACATAAATCTCCAATAAATTTTAATAAATATACATTGTTTGAAATGTCCCATTCAACTTACTCACCCTATCAGAAATCTCACAAGTCGCCACTGATTTATAAAATCAGTGGTTTTATCCATGTTTGACTTGCTTTAAGTGCCAGGAGGTATTTTGAGTAGATCTTTTTGGTTCCTTTTCTATATGTGCATATTATTATATAATATGCACATAATAATTAAAGCAAGTCAAACATGGATAAAATTACATTTATAAAATCTTCATCAAATCAACTTCTGAAATATACAAGGAATTGAGTTTTAAAAATATTGTATTTAATGTATTAGAGGCAGAAATAAATGTAAAAGATTTATTGCAAAGTATGTAGATTACTTTAAAATTAGTAGTGTTCGTAGATTTAAATCAAAACTAAAATACACATTTCTTATTTGTTTTTGGTAAGGGTTTAGAGTTTATTACGCCAGCACAAACAATGTTCAAATACAAGAGAAATACGGAATAATATTATGCATGTAGGTATATACAGGGTTACCGCTAAATAGGTATCAGGCTATGCGAATCTGAAGAATAGGTATAAATGTCTAACTGAAAATCAAAAAAGAAATTTATTTGAAACTCATCAAAAATTTCTAAATTTTTAGGGCCAAAATGTAGCTAAAGTCGGTCCATAACTTTGTTCATACTATACGCATTTAGGTAAATACTACTAGTAATTCCAGTTTAAGGTTCTTCCAAAAAAACAAAAAAAGCAAATAGTTACAACAATTAAAAAGATTTTCTATGGCGATGTTTTTTTTTTGTGAATAGCACGCCTTTATGTGGAAAAGGTCGACAACCTCGGTGCATTACCAATTTTTCGTCACTGCGTGCACATTGAACCACGATTTTTTTTGTACGGGCTTTACTAATATTTTTCTTTCACCCCCTTTTTTTAATGACACTATTTAAAACTAACCCTGTATAAAGGGAAACCTTAGGTTTCACAGAATCCAAAAATGTATGTTTTATTGCCAGCAAGTGAGTAAAAAAGTATGAAATTTTCGTCTATTTTCACTTTAAAATCCATCAATTTTACGCGCATTTTATTAGTTTTTTCGACAACTAAGAAAATCAAGTGGCGTTCGGATCGCATTAAGATGAAAATGTGTACTTTTTACTCAATTGCTGGCAATAAAACCTAAATTTTTGGATTCTGTGAAACGTAAGCTTTCTATTTATAGGTATATACATGCATACATATTATTCAATATTTTTCTTGTACATATTTTATTACCGTTTATGCTCGTGTAAACCATGTCCAATAATATACCAAATAAACACCAAATTTATTAAACCATCTAGTTAGTGTTCATAATACTATATGCAAGGATCGCATGATTTCAAAACAGCTAATACTTCGTGCATTCGAACAATCTGCCTAAATGCTACTTATTAGACATTCAAGACTATCTTACATGATCTAAAATTTAATGCTGGTAGTTACTAAAATTTACTTTTTGAAAATTTAACATGATTTATATAATATCGATATTGTCTGATGGTGCAAGTAAATATTTGTTTGTGAAAACCAATTTCCGCTTTATAGAGACAATTCGGATATTTTTTGTTGACGTCACTATTATCCTAGGTTAAGGTGCATAATTTAAACAAATCGGATACATCATTTTGTCGCGTGTAAAGTATTTGGAGTTAAAGAACAGACTATTTCAAAGTAATATTTAAAAGAAGTTGTGTGCATAGATTGACCTGTTTTGGTGTTAGGAATGATATTTGAAATGTATTCTAGCGATTCATTATAGTTTAACACATAAAATACTTGTATTTTTAGATTTATAGACAATATATCTTTGGGTTTTGACTGTTTTTTCTTCATTATTCTGTTGAAACTCTTTACGTAAGTTTAACTATATCAATAATACAAAGCAATATACTTGAAGAAAAAACAATATTTTAATTGTATCGAGCATAGAAAGTTATTTTAATAAAGGCGTTGCATATAGGTACAAGTTCAATAAAATTCTTTGATAATTATAATTTCATATTTTTTGAAGAATCTGAATGTGAAAAGATTAAATTCCTTGCTAGGTAGGAATAAATAAAATCTTTCTGAAAAAACAGTCACAGTTTGTTGTAAACACAATGCTGTATTTTCTATGAATCTGAAAATACACGTATTTTCTGTGTTAAATTATAATAAATCATTAGAACACATTTCACACATCACACCTATCACCAAAAAAGTCAATTTATGTAGGCACTCTTTGTTAAAATACTTAAAAATACTCTCTTATTTTCACACCATAAAATTTACGCGGGAGAAAAAATGACTGCGCTTTGTTTGGATTATGAACATTGACCACTTTCAATAATGACGTCGAGAATTGTCGTGCATTTTCTGCTTGTTGATTTCATAGAAAAATCACATTACTTCACTCATAAATGTATGTACCTATGAAGTTCTTTACCTGTTAATAAATTATTAACATCCCCAATGGTAAGCAGTTTTAAAAAATGTTCATTATATTTTCTTTGAAAAATACGTTAGCACCAACTAACTTGTATTTAAAAGAACTTTCTTGGAAGCTTAATTTTGAAATTAAAATATGTTGGTATATTGGAAGATGTTATGTATGTTTACGTACATTAAATATAAAAGTTATGTATAATTAATTACTGATTACATTTTCATTTAAAAGTTTTCAGCTCGTCTCGCGCTGATATTGATCTCGGATAAAGCAAATAGGTATTTTGTTGTTTTGAGATTATGTACATACTTTGTTCAATCTGAACATAATAAAACACTAGTGTACCTAGACGACCTGTAATTCAACAAGTTTTACTATTACTAATTATTTGCGAATTAATTAGTATTCGTATTCCCCTATCTTGCCCATCACTATCTTATAGTCATATCTATCATATACACACTTGAAATTATAATAATCACAATAATTCATGATTATTTCACGTCATTATATAATACATATTTAACTTCGGTTTGTTCATTTTTAATTAAATTTTAACAAATTTTAAAGCTACTTTCTTCTTCTTCGAGCGAACCGGGGTGAGGTGGGGGTTGCGGAAAGGACAAACAAATCTGTGTAATTATGTATGTACTATAATTACTTCAATAGTTGAATGTACTGCCAAGTTATTATTTAATGCGTGATTATGAACAGCAATAAAAAGTTCGTCTTTGGTTCCAATTATCAATCTATGTTTCTATTTCACAGAATTCTGGTGGTTTTTTTTCTAGCTGAGCTGTTTATCATTTCTTGGTACATGACCGTTGGCAACATTTCTTCATCGTGAAACCAAATAGTGGAGCGCTATGACTCATTCTCAAGAAATAATATTCATATTTTTTTTGTATTCCTTATATATTTGGCATATTTATTATGCTGGTGTTAATTTCATTTGATATGACCGGCACAGAATTTCACCTATTCAAAAGAATTTGTATGAAATTATGTACAAACTCAAACCGATTTACAAATAAATTCATTACAATAGATTACTCATTTTAAGCGGTAGTGGTAATAACAGGATCCTGCTGAACTAATTTTCTGAGATACAACAGGAAGAAGTATTAACCACTATCAATAAAAAGTTGAGAATTTTCAATATTCATAAGACATTTGTAAATTCCATTGTCGCTAATTATAATTTTCTAATAATCTTGGTTTACCAGAAGAAGGTAATTCATTGTAGATTGGGTATATCATCGAAATTATCATAATTAATAACATGTACATGAGCAAGTTATCCATTGAAGTTACATAATACAAAATTATTTTACAAGAAAGGGCTAGTGAAACACAAAAAAAAAACAAAATTGTAATTTATAGAGATAATATTTACAATAATAACAATAAATCTTACAGATTTTGATTACCGATAAATGTAAGAATGCTGTAATATTACATTTAAATTATAAAATTCCGTGATCTCCCTAATTAATATATGAATCATATAAAAATATGAAATGTAAAACCTGATATATCTTCCTAATTTAATTATAATTAAGTATATTAATTAGATAGTGGTATATCGACTTCGTTTATGAGTGAGTTATGAAGGAGTGTTTATTACGGTTATGGTTTTTAGGAGAGATTACAATATAGGAAAATTAAAATAAACAAATACCCGAAAATGATTAATTTTAACTATATACAGGGTGTAGATAAAGTCTGGAACAAAATTAATATTTCTGTTATCTTCGGTTTGATGGAAAAACCCTGAAACAGGTCGATTTTGTTTTTATCCCGTGCACTTTATAACATCATGAATTTAATTATGTCGTCATCTGGTTGCGCGCGGGCGTGACGTCATTAGTTTTTTCAAATGGTAACCCGCCACATTTATTACCCCTTGTCGTTAGGTATTCCATTGTGCATGCAACGGTATAAAAAGTTTGATACCTTACATGACAATTTTTGGGAGAAAAATGCTTTCGAATTTCAAAAAATTAAAATTTTATTTCTAATGAAAAACTAATCAAAAATTATTTTAAAAAATCAGATAAATTATAATCCGAGGTTTATCTTGGATTGTCGTCAAACAAGACACCAAAAAAATGTCAACGGAAGTGTTCAAATTGTCCGCCAGTGGCCATTTGACACTGGCCGAGACGGACGTACACGCTTTCTACGACACGTCATATTGACAGTTCATTACTTGGTGTTTGAACTTATCCATTCACAATACTTGCTCCATTGGTAGTGTTGAACGTGCATTGCGAAAATGGCGAATTTGAGCGAAAAAGAGCGGATTCAAATTCTCATTATTGTTGGTTGTGGTGATAAAATACGTAGCCATGAAGAAGCCTGTCAGTTTTTCAATGCAGAAAATCCAAACCGCGCACCGATTTCGCGGTCAACGGTGAGCAAAATTGTCGCAAAATTTGCTGAAACTGGTAGTGTAAAAGACAGGGCTCGTCAAGGTCGACCAAGAATTGAGGAAGATAGAAGGGTCAATATTCTCTTGGAACTTCAGGACAACCCCCACACTTCAACAAGGAACATTGCCAGGGATCATGCAGTCGATTTTACCACAGTAGCCAAATTGCTGAAGAAGGAAAAACTTCATCCGTACAAAATCAATCGGGTTCAGGAACTGAATGAAGATGACTTCGACCGCCGACTCGAGTTCTGTGAACAAATCATGCTACGGTGCGATGAGAATCCCGGATTTGTCGACAATGTGGTTTTTAGTGACGAAGCAACTTTTACCTTGAACGGTGAAGTGAATCGCCACAATTGTAGGTACTGGTCGGGCGAAAATCCTCGATGGGTTCGAGAGGAGCACACCCAACACCGGCAAAAAGTTAATGTATGGGCGGGAATAGTGGGAGATCGCATTGTGGGGCCTTTCTTTCTGGACAGAAATTTAAATGCTGAAAGATACTTACATTTCCTAAGATTTACGCTAGTGCCAACATTGGTAGAATTATTTCCGGATGAAAACACCCCCGACAAGCCTCACCCCAGAATCTGGTTTCAACAAGATGGAGCACCTCCACATTTTGGCTGGCGTGTTCGGAGTTACCTCGACGAAATTTTCCCCGGGAGATGGATCGGACGAAGGGGAACAATTGAATGGCCTGCCCGTTCGCCAGATCTCACACCACTTGATTTTTTTCTATGGGGTCATGTGAAATCAAAGGTGTACACCAATAAGTCAAATAACTTGGATGATCTGAAACATCGTATTCGCGAGGAAATGCGAAATATTGGTGCAGAGACAATACGACGTGTCGTAGAAAGCGTGTACGTCCGTCTCGGCCAGTGTCAAATAGCCAATGGCGGACAATTTGAGCACTTCCGTTGACATTTTTTTGGTGTCTTGTTTGACGACAATCCAAGATAAACCTCGGATTATAATTTATCTGATTTTTTAAAATAATTTTTGATTAGTTTTTTCATTAGAAATAAAATTTTAATTTTTTGAAATTCGAAAGCATTTTTCTCCCAAAAATTGTTATGTAAGGTACCAAACTTTTTATACCGTTGCATGCACAAAGGAATACCTAACGACAAGGGGTAATAAATGTGGTGGGTTACCATTTGAAAAAACTAATGACGTCACGCCCGCGCGCAACCAGATGACGACAGAATTAAATTCACGATGTTATAAAGTGCACGGGATAAAAACAAAATCGACCTGTTTCAGGGTTTTTCCATCAAACCGAAGATAACAGAAATATTAATTTTGTTCCAGACTTTATCTACATGTGAACAAATAAATTTTGCTTCAAGGTTTCTGCATTTTAATTGTTTCAAAATAAAGAAGTTTTATTAAGAATCTCATGTTACATATTAAATTTCTTATTACTATCCTAAAATTTAAAATTACCTTTGCAGTACATATTTCGTTTTGTCGAAGACCAACAAATGTCAAGATTTCCGGTAAATCCCAATATCTTAAAAACAAATAGTCACAGGCACAGATTATTTTATACAAACTTATATATATTAAAATTACCCGAATAATTCAAATATGTAGATAATAATCTACAGGATGTTTTATAGTTGTTCTTGGTTGTACGCAAACAAAACAATCTGTAGAACTGTAAATAATTTTAGATTGAAAAATTTATAAATTGTATTAAAAATATTCTTTGTACTTTTTGCATTACAATGGAGATACTGAAGAATGCTACGTCTGTATATTATCAACTGTTGGTATATGTATTAATTGAAAATCATCACGATAAAATCCTCTCTGATTTAAATTATTAATAAGACGTATTGCTTCCTTTTCTAAAATTAATATACATACTGTTTCAGCAAAGCGGTAAAGACCATTATTGGTATCTAATAATATACATAGCGAAACATTTTTAAAAAGCTCTATAATTTAAAAATATTTTCATGTATACAGAGTGCTCGATAACTAAAAGTCAAGACAAACTTTTTTATAATAAAATGCTATACTTTAATAACAGTTCATGATAGCCTTTTAAGAGCTGATTAAATTGAAAATAACTTGTAACAGTCGATTTCCAATTATTTCTGAGATAAAGCAGTTTATCGTCAAAAATTGCACAACTATTGAGAAATTGCTTTAAAAAAAAGTTTAATAATGAAAAACCTATTATGGGCTTAATCAGTAGAGACAGTATCTTAGTACGTGGATTTAATGTTCATTTCAACATTTTAGAATTATATACTATTCGCGAAAGTTAAAAATTATGAATGCTAAAATTAAATATCTGCATGCCACTGAAAAGTACTAAAAATTTACTATTAAAAATACCTATTGTTTGTGTCTGTGGGCCATATTGCAAGAGTTATAGAATGTTATATTTGCATAAAGATGATTACGACTTGTTAATTTATAAATATGAGTTGCCATAACTAAAATCAATTGGAAAAGTTACTTATAATATTTTAATTGTAGAAATAGGACATATAATCTAAATTCTTAACGCTTTTGAAGTGACAAGCTTGATAATTCAGGAATTATTTGTCAAAACGCCAAACTTACATATATAATTTAATTAAAAAAGCAACATCGTCAGCAAAAGTATTCAAATTTATTTTTAAGAGAAATAAGTATCTTGAAGAACATAGTATAGGTAGATAAATATTTTCAAGCATAACAGTAGAGTTATTATAAATCATCTCCTAACAAATTAAAAAATGCGTGAACAATGAAAGGCATAAATAATATCAATTAGTATATTACTGCGTGTATATATGTCTAATATTTAAAATGTACAAAGCATAGAAACAAATACATATGAAGTAAAGCATGACAAAACTAATAAATATCCAAAAGTATACGTTTTGACGTATGACCTATAAATATTTGGTACAATTACTTGATTTATAGTACCAACTGCATATGCCTTTATATTCTTTATGCTAGCAAATTATTTCAATCCTTTTCCCGCAAAATAGATCATATGTATTAATTCCAATTTTAAATACTTGATTTTTGCCGATAAATTAAATTCTTGTACATATTTCTAATGACGATTATCTCTTTCAACTAAAGTTATACATAAATGTAAATTTCAAGTTTTATCAATTTTATTAACATTCCAAAACTCTGGTAATATCGCCCACAGACGCAAGAGAGTAGTATTTTTAAATAGTAAAGTTTTAGTACTATTTAGTGCAATGGCTGTCGGGCTGTTAATTTATTTTTTTAGAATTTATAACTTTAGCTAATGGTATGCAATTGTAAAGAACATAAGTTGAAATGTCGAAATGAACATTTAATTCTCGTACTGAAATGATGTCTTTACTAATTGAGTCCATATTAGGTTTTTCGTCGTTAATTGTTTTTTCAGAGCATTTTGTTAAAATTTGATGCAAAATAAACATAGTTAAAAATCAAGTAATACAAATTGATGTCAGTTCAATTAATTCTTTAAGGACGATCAGAAAATGTAAAAATATGCATTTCATTTTTTTAAGAAAACATAAGTTTGCGTTGATTCGTCCTTGTTAAACATCCTGTATAAATAAAAATATTTGTAAATTGTAGGGCTCACGTCTATCTACAATTTTCGTATTTGAATTTTTTGCTATCTACATTATTAGATACAATAATGGATATAACTACTGCGGTGGCTTTAATTTTAAATTTGTTCCTTAAAGAAGTAAACCAAAATCTAACTTGTAATGCATATGCGCCAATAGTACACCAGGCACAAAGTATTATGTGTCTTATATGTTCTCTTCAAACTCCTTAAAACATACATTACTTCATTCACTGTGTTTAAAGCTTGTTCATTTTACTAGAAATCTTTTTTAATGTTCAGAAGTCGCTCAGAACGACTTTTACAATAATTAAGTAATATTAACAAGGCAACTAGAAGTTGTATCTTCGTTTCTTATACGCGATGTTTAAATTGTATTTTTTTTCTGGTTTTTAATTTCGAGAAAATAAGATAATTATGAAAAAGAGGCCGCATAGAATTTACATATAAATATTTATGTTTAACATTCAGAAAAAAAAAAACCGACCTATAGCAAATGGAAAATGTATTAGTAACATCTATTTTAAGAGTTCAGCAAAGTAGTTGCGCGATTGAAATTCTTAACGACGACGTCGATTTATTCAATATGATAGAATGAATCCCGAAATGATCACTTTGTCATATAATTGTTTGAATGACACTTATTTTCAGATTTATTTCAATGTTAACTCAATATTAATAAATACTTTTTATTACATTTACGAAAATATAATTAATAATATTAAAGAAAATTATTCCTTTTATACACTTAATTATAAATACTCACCGCAAAAACTAAATTGACCAAGAACAATATTATTTTCGTAAGTTCTGCTGCACAACCCATGTTAGCGTTTTATTATTTTTAAATAGGTGATGGATCTAGTAGCAGTTATAATCCTTTTCTGCGCACAAGTCTAAACAAGTGTCAAGCGGTTGAAATATTCGCGATAATTTTGGTTTTTATTAATATTCACATAAAACAACACCGGCGGCGGACTGGAAGTATTCTTGTGAAACGCACGCTGTTAAAGTAGTGCTGCGGCATTGAATTTATTCATAAACACAACACGTAGATGACGTTCATGTGGGAGAATCACGTCACATGATCTGGGACTTTTCAAGCTTGTAAATGTATGTTATTGAGGACGACATGTAAGTAATTCATATGATGCGACATATATAATAATGTATGTTAATGCAGCGTGTCATCATTATGACGATGTGTTGATAGTCGATAGAGGAAGATAAATCGAAACGTACAAAGCTATTAGATATTGTCCACGGACCACTTTCGCAAAATGTTTCTTATCGTGTTTCAAAACAAAACGAAAGCATAACAATCTGTGACGAAATGAAATCATTCATTTTCGTTTCTTCGGAAATTGATGACAGAACGGGAAAATTACTGTCAATTTGGGTTTCGGTAGTTTCACAACGAAGTGTCACATTTATTTTAGTTTATTTACGTTTTATGTTGTCTCATGAAATGCAAGTGCAATGTGCAAAAACGAAACAAGCACTGACAATTGATAACAGATGTTATTTTAAGAAATTGACGAGCCGTTTAGTAAAAACCGCACTTGTCCTAAACCCGAGTAATTTTTGAGTGACTAAATTAGTATGGAGTGAAATTTAAATCTAAAATTTCGCTATATACTAGATTAGATATACAATATCGTTTTTTTTTCTAAAATAAAAATCGTTGGACAAGTGCGGTTTTTAAAAGAAAAAAAGTTTCATATTAATTAATTAGGTATCGGCAGTCAGGTTTACGTGACGTCAATTCCAGAGTCGCATCGACGATTTTATGAATCCCGATTTGAGACTTTTCACACGCGAATCAAAATAGGTATAGAAAAACAAATGCTTACCCATGATTCAGTACGATTTAGAAGACTTGGCGCGAAGGAAAGCGCAACTGACTAGATATTGGAAGGTCGTGAGTTCGAATCTCAGCAGTGGGTGAATTTTGCTTTCTTATACGTAGTGTAAGGAAGTATTGTGATGACGAAAATTTTCGACTTTGAAACTTTTGCAGATTTCCACGTTTTGAAGTCCCCTGATCCCGAAAAAGTGGTCTCTGAAAAATACTCTCCCTGTGTGTGTCAGTGTGTGTGTGACCAGGTAGCGATCAAACTGCTGAAGCTATCAATTCCAAATTTGATATTTACGAGAATAATCTCCTTCTTGAGATTTGATTAGATTTTCGGTAAAATCAGTAGACCGGAAGTAGTTGTTTACTTCAGCAAAAGAATTTACTTTTTAAAGTGAAAACTTCTATGGGCGCGTTGCGTTGATTGTTGGACACTGAACGAGACTGAGCCGTCACGCTCGGCTATGTAACGCTCGTTCGGATAAAGTCGGCTCGAGTCGAGTCGACTAAGGGAGCGAGAGAGATATAGTTAACGCGTCTCTGCCGGTCTCTGCTATACTCGCTCGGCAACCATTTCACGCTCGGCCTTGTATTATAACGCTAACTAGCGGTATTTAATTTCAATTAAATTGAAATTTAGAATAAATACGCGAAATATTGTATTTTTGTTTTCTGAAAAATTCTTGTCTGCGTGCAGATGCGATCCCGAGCCGCCCGGGTGTGAGGCCGGCACGTTACCATTAGTCCAGCGCGGGTACTCGTATGGGATTTTTAATACGTTACTGAATATTATACGCGAGAACGAAAATGGAAATTTGAAAATGTAAATGTTAATAAATATAGAACGAAAAAAAAAAGTTGTATTTCGTATTATTAACCTCGCCTTGATGAAGTTTTCACTTCTGCCGTGTGGTCTTAAGCACACCCATTTTTTTTATTTTTTAAACGACGTCGAACAGCGGTGCCGTCTTAACTAATATGTACTATCACTGTTATATAATTTATCTGTTCGAAGTAATAATAACATCGTCAAAGCCTATTTTTCAAAAATAAATTGCAAGAAATTAGTGTTTGAAATTAACAATCCTAAAATAAATACTAAGAAACTATAAGAGGTATAGAAAACCCTAATTGAGTTTTAAAAACAATTAAATTAGAATATAAATATGGTAATAAATACAAATAAATTCAAAATAAGAAACTTATTTGTCTTTAATGTTAGTCAAAACAAAAATTTTGTTTTTAAGCACCCTGTATAATTTTTAGATATCAACTTTAACTTATCTTAAATTCTGATGCTTTGAGTAAACAACAGATACAATTTAAAATAATTCGCGCAAATATATAAAGCATAAATATTTCTTAAATATTGATTTCAAAAATAGTAAAATTTCTCGAAAAGAGGCTGAGTTAGGTATAAGGAATATAACAGTAAGTGGCCTTTATTTAGCGCATAGTATCAAAATATACCATAATATACAAGGCGTTCCATTTAAATTTTCATAACTTTGTTACACAACATATTATTTCGTGACTCTGTATATTTCAAAATAACTTTAAAACATACCCGTAACAAACCTACACAACTCTTGATAAAAAAAGATTTAAAATATTTTGCCACTTTTTGTATATAAACAGGAATGTGGTGCGCCACATATCGTAAGTTGCAAATATCCTTACTGAACC
Organism: Amphimallon solstitiale; assembly: GCA_963170755.1. Classification (NCBI taxonomy): domain Eukaryota; kingdom Metazoa; phylum Arthropoda; class Insecta; order Coleoptera; family Scarabaeidae; genus Amphimallon; species Amphimallon solstitiale. The sequence goes on from OY720680.1 coordinate 128,100,390, forward strand.
CGAGTTTAAGAAATTCGTATAAAATGTACTCTGGAACATTAGGTACATATAATGTATTACTGCTATTACATTATTCATTTACAGTTGAAATCAATTGATTTTCCGCTGTCTCGAAATGAAAGTTCTATTATTCAAAATAAACTCCGTTATGGTCAAAAGAAAGGACAGTTTACCGTTAATTTGGACTGTAAGTCCAGTTCTGGAATGTAAACCTGACATCCGATCCCCATAATTAACATTAATTCATCAACAAAAGTATTTATAATGCATTTTGCAAAAATAGAAGCTCGAAAGTAATCAAAACATTAATTATTAATTATTAATTAAGATAATTTCAACAATAATTGTAGAAATACCTTAATATTGCGTTCAATCTTTGCGACCACTACTATTGTCTTCATTATCACTACTTTCTTGTGTGGATTCTGTGCAAAGAGAGTCATTGTAAAAATTTTTGTTTTTTAGACCATGGTAAAAATCCAATAGCCTCCTCGCGTTTTGGTTCACGATATGATACTAAACGACAGAAGAATTACCGCTAGGTTTATAGCGGAGACATGTGGCTTTTCAGTTGGAAGTGTTGAAAAAATATTGCACGATGAACTGGGTTTCAAAAAAGTGTCCGTACGGTGGGTGCCAAAAATGTTAAGGGCAGATCTAAAGCGCATCCGTCAAGTTACCGCTGAGACGAATTTGGCAAAAATTAATATAGATATACCAATGATATTCTGCATAAATTCGTTGCAGTGGATGAAACTTGGATTCGTCATTTTGACCAGAGGCAAAAAGACAAACTATGGAATGCTGGAATAGGGGGCTTCCCGCCTTCCCGAAAATTTTGTGTCAGTTCAATTGCTGGAAAAATCGCTGCCAGAGTTTTTTGGCATTTTGAGGGCTTCACTCCTCGGCGATCCCTTTGATATTCGTGAACGAGTTTTGTTAGGACAACTGGGCAGTATGCTATGTAAAGAGGGAAAGTCTTATACAAGAGTAACTAAAGACCCGTATAGTTGTGCCAGAGAACTGGTCCAACCGGACTGCAGCTGTGCTACAGCACAATATACCACGGACCAGTGGCGGCTGCTGCAGGGAGGGCAACGGGGCACTGCCCCCCCCCCCCCGTAACAAATTTCTTTTAACAGATAAATTAATTATAAATACCTAATTTGTATGTAATTTTTCTGATTTGTTTGATAACAAATAATATGTTTTCGGAAGTAACAGTCCGTCTTTTCAGCGCGTTTAAAAATCGCAGTCTGACGTAGGCTCCGGGGCATCTCGCGCGACTGCCCCGTCTGTATTAGAAGTCGAGCGATGAAACTGGCGCGAGTAGCGCGCGTATATATGTAGGCGGCGGGGCACTACTCTATGGTGCCGGGTCCGGGTGGCAGTCCAGTATGTAATATACAGCGGTGAGTGTATGTTGTAATTTTTATCTGTACAAATGCAATTATGAACTGCGTTAGTAACATTAAGACAGAATTAAAAAATCTAGGTCTCCCTAGCCCAGATTTATTGATTAAACTGGAAGGTCACAATTTGAAAACTAATAAAACCGTGACGAGAAAATTCAACATTGTAGAGTTACAGTTTCTCAGATTGGTTGTGTGGGTGTAATGTGCAAAATGCTTGTTTCTATTTCGGTGCTATAAAGTTCACTTTACGACATCCGTTTTGGTTGTAAAGGTATTTCTTTATCGCACGTTAATTTTGTTGTTTTGACGTTGGTAACAAAAAAAAAATGGGACCAAATTATATTTGAATGTCAAAATGTAAGCCTTTAATGTAACAAACATGTGCAATAGAAGTTGTACAAAGAATAAAAAGCACACATGCTAACATTTTATTTACTAATTAACAATATAAATTGTTAAGCAGAGTTGGATGGTAAGTTTCCTGATGTTACTATTGTAATTTACTTCGAAGGTTTGAATAGTACAAGTGTTATAAAAGTTTGTTTTTGATAATATATCGAGACCATGTTGGCGAAAGATTTTGTAAATTGTCTTCTGCTATTTTGCGAATCTTTGGGGGGCGTGCAATTATTTATTTCGTCCTTTTTGTTGATAATTTGAAATAATTTATTGCATAAATCAATCATAATTTTAATGATAATTATATATAACACCGCCTATATTCAAATATTTAAAATGTTCACGAAGTTGGCCGAAGACAAGGCAAAGCCTTCATCGACATTCCGAAGACGTCCGAACACAAACGAAGTTGGCCGAAGACAAAGCAAGGTCTTCACCGATATTCCAAAGACGTCCGAACACAAACGAAGTTTGCCGAAGTCAAAGCAAGGCCACTACTGACATTCCGAAGACGTCCGAACACAAACGAAGTTGGCCGAAGACAAGGCAAGGCCTTCATCGACATTCCAAAGACGTCCGAACACAAACGAAGTTTGCCGAAGCCAGGGCAAAGCCTTGATTGACATTCTGAAGACGTCCGAACCCATACGAAGTTGGCCGAAGACAAGGCAAGGTCTTCACCGATATTCCAAAGACGTCCGAACACAAACGAAGTTAGCTGAAGCCAAGGCAAGGCCTTCACCGATATTCCGAAGACGTCCGAACTCCGAACCCATATGAAGTTGGCCGAAGTCAAAGCAAGGCCACCACTGACATTCCGAAGACGTCTGAACACGTACGAAGTTACAGTTTCCATAGACGTTTTAATCATAATTACATAAACACCGCATATATTGAAATATTTAAAATGTTCGAACGAAACATGTCTCTCATTTTAAGCTTTTTTGAACTTTTAATAACCAAAATAGAAAAAACCAAGTGAACGGTGTTTTTCTACATTGAAGAGAATAAAAACATTTTCTAGAAATACCATACGGGGAAGCAGACTATGTGCCTTAGCAACGTGTTCCATTGAAAAAAAATTACTGACATCAACACCAAACTTCAATGAATGAGTTATTAATCATTTTGCTGATCGTAAAGGAACGGCGGATGGATTTTATTTTCAAACAAGTTAATTAAATAGCATATTGAGTTTATTTTTTGTCTGTACTTAATTTTTGATATTAAACACTCAGACCCCGATGCCCTCCCGTCCCAAAAAATCAAGGACCGCCACTGCCACGGACATATACGAGGGGGGTTAAGACACGATTTTTAAGGAAGTGGATTTACTGTAGTATAACTGACTATAAATGAGGAAGCAACAGAACTGCTTCCGCTAAAATCACAAATTCGTGAAGAGGACACACTTTCAAAACTGTGGGACATATCTCTCGTTAGAATCTATTTTTTAGTTTTCTTTATTCTTTTATTGGCGTCTTGGATATAATTTGGATCGTAACATTTCAGGTCTTTAGATCTTTTATTGAGTATTATTTCTGGTGCCAAACACTCAGACCGTGGGCAGACCCTATGCCAGTACTCAGTACTGACAAGCTACTGCTGCTCTACTGCTACCTGCAACCAGATGCCCAATAAAAATACGCACACGTATGCAACACATTATACACGTCTCATGCGCTGGAAAAGAAAGAAGATACATAGTACCAATGTTAAACAAGGTTTTAAATTTAAAAAAAATACTTGACATTATAAGTTTAATTTTACTAAATAGATTTAAAATATTTTTAAATGGACAGGTATCATTTATTTTAATATAACAGAGATATAACTTTATGGCTATTTGTAATTAAATAACCACTGAAAAATTATTGCATTTATTTTTTAAATAATTCCACTGCCATCTTCTAAGTAAATACCTAAACAACTTTAGAATACGAGTTTTTCTATGCAGGTATTGGTAAGATTGCTAAATATATTTAGTAGACATAATTTCCACTTTCTCAAACATAGGTGACACTGAAACTTAAGTTTTGTCAAACGGCTAGCAGTGCGTAACGTTTGCCCAAATATGCCAACAGATGGCTTCTTTGTTAGTTGTTACAGCTAAAATCAATCAACTTAAAACTAGAGGTGGGCAAAACGGTTCTTTTCATTGACCCGGCTCACTCGGTTCAGCTCCTCATAGTGAGCCGGGTCCCTCAACCGGCTCATTTGAACCGTGTGGATCCGTAATAGCATACCGTATGTAATACTCGGCGCAGTCGTCGGCGCAAACGAACCGGGATGATAATTTAGGCTGCGCGCACACCAATTATATAAAATGTTTGACAAACATTTGGTACAGTTCACACAAATTTGACAAATTATCAGATTGTTGTACACAAATTAAGCAAAATATACCTATGTAAAACTAAATTATACATTCATTTGGTATTTATAATTATTAAAAAGAATGCCATTCGAACAAAAAGTAATTAGAACTAGAGCATTTCATAATTTTCATAGCATTATTAAATGGCAATTATGATTATGATGCAGGTGTAATAAAAATATTTGTAAGAATTTTGTAACTCACAGACAACTAATAAATTAAATAGTTTATTTTATTATCCAAAGGAATATTTTTGAGAACTATATAAATAACAAATAAGTACTGTTATTCGTCTTTGACCGATACAGAACAGGCCATTGTTAAACTACTAATATACGTACTTCAAGTGTTTACATATACTTGTAAAAGTCTGTGTTTGATATGAAAAGGGTGAAATTTATAATTTTTGGGAGAATATTTTACCTACAATTTATTAATTTTCCTCAACGTACCACACAATTATTATTATAGTATTGGAAATACTGAGTATTGCTGTTTGCGAGGTAATCAAAATAAATGTGTTTGAATTATGTTAAAAAATTGAATGCCTATTTTAATTTTACCAGGTAACATGTCATCGTATTCACGCAAGAAAAGTGAAATTTCGCATCATTTTACTGAGTTGGCTAATAAAGACAAGGCAAAATGTTGTTACTGTTCACAGTTAATAACTGCTAAAGGCGGTTCAACAGGAAATTTAACAAGGCATATTAAGAAAAAACATGTGGGAATTTCTATAAACAGGGAAAGTACTGTAGCATCATCTCAAACTATAGATGAACCTGAGGAGTCTCTTCCTTCTACTTCATCAGTACCACCTATTCTTTATAATTCACTAAGTGTTCCCTTGGAGTGTGTCCTGGGTCCTGAGAGAGAGAGCTCATCTAGCAGGGTACCTGCAGTAAAAAGGAAAGAAGACATCACCAATTTCTTTTTAAATATGAAACCAGTGTCTTTAAATAGATCAAAACAGTTTGATGAACAACTGGTAAAGATGATAGTTAAAGAATACCAGCCATTTACAATTGTTGAGGATGTAGAATTTAAAAAGTTACACCACCAACTTGTAGAAAAAAATTACGGAAAAGACTAGCATTAGATGTAACAAGAGCAGCAGCTTCTATGTCACCCACGACCGAAGAGTGTAGCCGCTATTCTGTATCGGAATTAGAGGAAGAGCCGTTTGAAGACTCTGGGTCAAGCTATTGTCCTAGTGATGAGGATGAGCCGAGTAACAATACTACTAACAGAAAGCGTAGACTATGGTCAAAAATGACTTTAAAAACATCTGACAATCCTTCTGGCTGTGTTGCGAAGAGCAATATTTTAGAAAAAATTACAGAAAATTCAAAAGACGATACTAAAAAAAGAGCAAAAAAAGGAAAGGCAGAATCAAGTAATTGGAGAAGGAACAAAGCGAAAGCTTTTAGAGAAGTAGGGAAAGAATATGAAGGAACAAAACGAGGAAAAAATGGATCTAAATATGAGAAAGTCAAAAAGAGCCCCAGAAAAATTGGAGAAAGGTGCAATTCAAAAAAATGTACAATTTCCAAAAATAGACAGTGCAGTAACTGATGACCAGAGACGAGTATTTTTTACTAAATTCTGGGCGGACATGAATTGGAGTCAACGGGAAACCTTTGTTGCTGCTTTAGTGAACAAAGCCCCAACAGCTCAAAAAATCAGTAAAAAGAAGTCACGTCGACAGTGTTCTTTGTTTTACCACCTAAAGGTTAATGATGTCATGCTACCAATATGTAAAAAATGTTCCTTTCTACATTGTCTTTGGGAGAATGGTCGGTAATAAATTGGGCGAAAAATAGTCAATAGCTCTGGCATTCTTACACAAACTTCTTCTTTCCCAAACAAACAAAAGGCCATTAATGAACAAAAAAGATCTGCAATTAAATCGTTTCTTGAAAGGTTACCTAAGTTACCCTCTCATTATTGTCGTGCCTCCATACAGTGAAGTCTATGAATTGTATAAAAAAGAAGTTGACAAGGAGCTAATCTGTAGCAAGCCTAAAAACTGGCTTGCTACAGATTGCTTGCTTCTGAGATGAGAGAACTAAATGTAGATGTTGTTGCTGAATAATTGCTATACTGAATTGTTTCATATGAGAACTAGGTAAAAGATTTGATTAATTAAACATTTAGCAATTAGCAACGGTACTGGATGCAAGAACAGAGTAATTCGCCCAGTAGCAGTCTGCATCCAGTGATCCCAGGGTCGTTCAATATTTATTATTGTAATTGAATTTATACCACTAATAATTGAATTAACAAAGAGTGAATAAATGCGTATATTTAATTTAATGACAAAACTCACCTACCTTAATCTTAAGTCTTACAATTCCTCAATCAGAAGTTCCTCAGGTAACCGGTGTTGATTCTTTTAGATGGCTAATTGTTTACATGAATGATCTTGTGATTATGCATGAAGTTATTATTGGACGCCACCTATTTTGACTTGAATCGTTATTTATTTATTATCACTAGAATTAGCACATCGTGGCTCCAGGTATATTAGTGAATTAAAATAGGAAACAGTCACTGAGCTTTCGAGTCGCCTCAAGGAACGAGGATTAATTAATTCAAAACACAAGTGTCGTAAACTTAACAATATTTATTACCTAAGACAATTTAAAGCAAAATACAATAAACATTTAACACCAATACATTGATGTTTCACTTCCACATTTTACATTAGATTAAACAATCCCTAACTTAATACTCTGGCCAGATAAAATAAATTGTGGTTACACAAAGATGAACACAAATAACATATGACAATATCTTGGTTGCAAATACTAATGGTAAATTAAAATCGGATATTAACTCTTGAACAAAATGCAACAACTAATGTATGGATGAATTTGACAAAGTGAATAATTCGTACTGGAACTTTTAAAAGATTAACTTAAAGTTACGATAACATAGGCAATAGTACAAAGATTCTAACAATGAACTCGAAATTTCAGATTAATACTATTGTTTACGGTAGTGTAATGATTCCAACAACAATGTGAACAGAAAAATACAGATTAATCCTATTTTAAAAGTTATCCGACGGACTAAATATTACAGTTTTATTTTTACACAACTAGAAGCAATGGCCGTAGATTTATTACAACGACGGTACAATAATTTCTAAGCCGCTCTGAGACCTAATTAATACGGTAATTTACCTTGGTGTGTGCAGACACGATGCAACGGTCGATGACTCCTGCGGGGGTAGATGTTGTTCCGCTTAGTTTGACGAAAGTTGGTATCCGACGGCAATGGTTAAGATCGTTTCAAATTCCCATAAGGTACATCATCTGGATCTGCCAAACCTTCTTTCAGGTTGGACTAACGATATTTAGATAATTTTGCACTCACTATGTACGTTAAATCGTCACTCGACTAGCTTTTGACACGGCTATATTACGTACATGATGATAACAATCTTAACATTTGAAATTATGCGTCAACCATTAGATGATAGCCATCGACCAGCAAGGGTCTATATAAAATTACTTCGATGTGTCTACAGTCACTTGGCGGATAATAACTATTAATAATTAATTTTTAAGCGGTCTTGCCTTTTTATTCGTACTGTTGGAGGGGGGGGTGAAACACGCCTGTTTTTGGATTCTAGAAGGTTCTCGACTTCTCCAAGAAGGAATTTTTGCACACGACGCATACGATGTAATAGATTTAATAGCTTCGTTCCCAGGGTATTGTTAAATAAAGGGCTATTGATAAACCCGAGCACACGTGCGGCGTCAAAACTTAGTTGTCGTCATGTCATACAAAAGGGTATTTAAGAAAACTTGTTGTACGTGACTCTAATATTTGCTTTATAAGAAGAATTTTACTTTAGATTATAAATGTTGTTATTCAGATGTTATTTTTAAGAAATGTTAGATGTAGAAGTTATTTTAACAGAAATTGATACGTAGTTGAAAAAAAATATAAAGAACTGTTTATTCAAGAAGGTTAAACAAGCTTAGCTGTAGAATTGTAATACATATTTAAGTTTTGAATATATTTTGCGTATTGAAAATAATAAATAGTATACAGTATGAGCCAAAAGAATAATATTATAATTAATTTGGAATTCTTAAGTAATTAAATAATTGCTCATTTAAGTAATCAGATATTATTTAACATTTTGAAATTAGATTAGTCAGAAGTGCCAAAAGCACGCAACAAATCCCCCCTTAAGTGCCTTAGGAAAGTTACTTCAGTAACTTTCCGATTAAGTAAAAGAAAGCACCAGGGTATTATGATATGAACAAAATTTTCCAAGCATAAAGTTAGTTCCCAAATACATTCGTAGGTAGACACGACGAGTAAACACATAATCTCCAACGGTACACAAAAGAGTAGACGGTAATCCACAACTGAAGGCTAAGTAAAGTTAAACAAGGGGTTAGGTGAATTTTGAAAAATGACGAAAAAGAGAAAAAAGTTTCTTACGACTACTGACACAGGCTGACCTGAACAGAAACTATCAATGTAGACAATGCTACAATGAGAGTTAATAAAAATATCCAAACGGCGTTACATAAATTTTGATACAGGGTACATATTAAAATGCAACCGAAGTTACAGAGAAAATTGAAAATATCCTAAAGGCGTTATACTAATTTTGATACAAGGTTATATTAAAATGTAGGCAATGCACTACAATAAAAGTTATTAATTTAGGCCGAAAAAGGGTTCAATGAATTTTGACAAAAGATAACAAATAAACCAACTCCCACGTGAAATTCCTTAAAACTAAGTAAAGTTGGTCTTCGTCAGCTACATTTAAAGCCAACCTATGAAGACCAAAGCACAAAAAGAAAAATAAGATGGCGGTGTCGGGCAACAAAAAAGGGTCAAGACTAGGTTGTAAGCAAAAGAATAGGAGATCATCCACCTCCCCCTGTAAATGGATGAATACTCCCCACGGACTTGACACCGCTCTCCCGCAGTGGAATCGTTCGTCGAAATTGTCGACATAAGTCAAAATTGGGTGCCTGCAACCACGCAATTATGGTGCAGCGACAAACCCGGGTTTTAGCCGAAGCTCACGGTAGAAAATTTTGAAGGGGATGGGGGCCGTAAGACGCAATCGGTGAGAGAAAACAAAGTCAAAATTGGTATAAATTCAGTCATCACCCGATCCAGACAGTTCATCTGTCAACAATAATATTATCAACATCAAATAATCAAGCAGGTGGCACACGCAGCTTTACTATGAAACAAAATTGGAGGGGTAGGGACTTTATACCCCGGCAGCATCTCCACCAAAATGGTCATCTAAATGACAAAACTAAAACACCAAACAGCGTCATGCTAACATGACAAAACCACGCTCTTGAAAAAAAAGAAAAAGGAATAAATAAAAAGGTAAACAAACCACGGGTGATGATGAAGTAACGAAGTCTAAATCGGGATAATTTGTCCTGGGCCACCCCCAGACTGACTAGAGTGTACAGGTATTTGTACAAAAGTTCAAATGAATTCTTAAAAAAAAAACAACATTAAATTCTTCGCATACGAGGGTCATCACAAACCAAAACCAGTAGCTAAACTACAATCATAAATAACAAGTGAGTGGCACAAAGTAGCTAAACTACCACACAATAGAGGGGAAGGGGACTTTATACCCCGACAACACCTCAAACCAAAATGTCATCTCAAATGACAAATCAAAACGCCATGCATACATGACAAAACCAAACACTTGCACACAAATTTTTAACAACTACAAGATGACACTCGCACACAGAGTTACATTCAGGGACAAAATTGAGAAAAGTCGAATATTAAAGGTCATAGGCCATTCACTCCACCAGATAGAACAGATTGAAATTGATTTTAAAGGTAATCAATATGCATGTATTTTATGAAAACAAATATTAAGTAACAAATTTTTACCACAATACGGAAAAAGTTTAAATTTTAGAAGATATCAATATTAAGCATACAAAGGAAATATTTAACTATGAAGAGAATATTTGCAATGCATACCGGGATGATACATATTAGTAAAGAAAACAGAAGGTGTTACATAATATGAAACCAACCACACAGATTGAACTCCTTATGTCGCATATCAAATCGCCCATACGTGGCTACTATATGCCGGCAAAACAGGGGCCTTGAGCTCCAACAACAAAAGCACGGCACTATAGCTTAAATCTACCTAGTTCAATGAATCCCGAGAATAACGGTAACGTCTATACGTTTAAAATCGAACAGGCAGCACGACGAGAGAACAAACTGCGAAGAAAGCATCACACAAAATTTTACGTTAGAATGTCCTAATATAATAAAGATGTTATATACTATATATTGCATAAAGTAGAACAAGCAATAAAAGCATCCCAAAATGCAGAAAACACAACAAAGTATTAAAATGAAAATGTGGAATGAACAGCAGGTCGAAAATATCCTATGATGAAAAGATTGCATTAAGATGGTGGTTGCGCAATATAATGATCCATTTAGGGGACTTTTACCCCACGCTGGTTACACGGCTGTGGAATTCTTATCGACCCCAACAGCAGGTCAAAAATTTTCTTAATATGAAAAGATTGCATTAAGATGGTGGTTGCGCAATATATTGATCCATTTAGGGGACTTTTACCCCACGCTGGTTACACGGCTGTGGAATTCTTATAGCCCCAGCAGCAGGCCCAAAAAAAAAATCCAAAGATGAAAAGATTGCATTAAGATGGTGGTTGCGCAATATATTGATCCATTTAGGGGACTTTTACCCCACGCTGGTTACACGGCTGCGGAATTCTTATGGACCCCAACAGCAGGTCAAAAAAAAATCTTTGTCTAGTCTGGCGGGTGTGCCTTTAGGTCTTGGATATGCCAAGTAGAAATTCGACCTTGGTCATCAATAAGTTCATATGCCCAAGGCGACACAATACGAACTATCTCAAAGGGTCCTGAATATTTAGGAGCAAGCTTGGCAGCAAACTGCTTAGCAGCATCCGATAAAACTTTATTCTTCCTCCAAACTTGCTGTCCTACCACAAACTTAATAGGTCGTCGTCTGAGATTGTAATCATGAGCACTGCGCAGATGCGCTTTCTTAATACGGGCCTGTATGTCTTTATACAGCGCGGCAAAAGCTAACTTTTTATTATCAATATTCAAAATAGGTGTTTCAGCTTCATTCGGAACAAAATTCTCATAATTGCCATTTAAAGTGACTTCCCTACCAAAGTTGATGAAATTTGGAGTTACCTTAGTGACTTCGTGTTCAGATGATCTAATGGCATAACCGATTTTTGCTAAATACTGATCCCAGGTTTTGTGATTATTTTTAACATAAGCAGTTAACATTGTTTTAATTGTCCTGTTGACGCGTTCTGTAGGATTGGCTTGTGCATGGTAAAGCGCAGTGTAGGCTATTCGAATATTATAATTCTGGGTCATTTTTTGAAAAACTTTACTTTTAAACTGAACACCGTTGTCAACTATTAAATGAGAAGGGGCTCCAAAAAGAAGTATCACATGATCTTCAATAACTTTAGTGACACTAGCGCCTGTAGCAGTTCGCAGGGGAAACACTAAGGTGGCCTTACTAAAAATATCACAAACAGCTAAAATATATGAATATCCCTTAGTGGAACGGGGCAAGGGTCCCATTAAATCCGCAGAAATTATCTGCCATGGTCTGGTGGCAGTGGGTGCTTTACTACGCAGATGTCCTGCAGGTGGTTTATTTTCCGATTTAATACTGAGACAGGTCCCACATTTCCTGACATATTTGGCAACGCTGGTGGCCATTTTGGGCCAAAAATATTTTTGGGAAACACGGGAGATGGTCTTAGAAATTCCTGAATGTCCACAAGTGGGATCGTCATGGCAAGATTGAATGATTGAGGTGCGGCGTTCTCGTGGAGGAACTAATTTCCACTCCTGACTGGGATGACTAAGTTCGGAGTAACGAGGTTTGATATATTTAAACAATTTATTGTTTTCCACACGCCATAAGGGATAACGATGGGGTTTATCCTGCACTTCTTGAATCATTTTAAGATACCAACGATCGATGGGAGGTAAGGGATCTTCAGCCTGAACTAAATCAACAGTGGTACTGACGGAGCGTGACAAAAAATCAGGGACGGCATTTTCCGAACCTTTTCTATGAATCATTTCAAAATCATAGGGCTGCAGTCGCAATGACCACCTGGCCAGGCGACCATGAGGGTCCTTTAAATTATGCAACCATAATAAAGAGTGGCAATCCGTAATTACCTGAAAGTGATACCCCTCTACGTAGTGACGCACATGCTCAATAGCCCAAATAACACCTAAACATTCACGCTCAGTAGCACTGTACTTACGTTCTTGAGCAGTCAGAGAACGAGACATATAACAAATAACTTTCTCCCCATCGTCATATTGTTGGGTGAGAACGGCCCCAAGGCCATAAGCTGAAGCATCAGTTTGAAGAATAAAGGTCTTAGAGAAATCAGGACAAACCAGTAGTGGAGATGAAACAAGTTTTTCCTTTAGCTGTTTGAATGCCTCTTCGCATTCATTGGTCCAAGACCATGGAGTCTTTTTTCTAGTAAGATTGGTCAAAGGTGCAATGATGGTGGAGAATTGTGGTACGAAACGTCTGTACCAAGAAGCAGTTCCGATAAATCTTCGTACTTCCTTGACATTCTTAGGTGGTGGGATGTCTAAAATGGATTGTACTTTTTCAGGATCTGGGCGCAATCCCAGTTCATCAACTACATAACCCAAGTATTTTAATTGAGGGCGGCAAAATTGACTCTTGGCAAAATTCACGGTAAGTCCTGCATTATGAAGACGATCAAAAACTTCATTTAAGGTGGCCATATGGGATTCAAAAGTTTGCGAAATAATAACGATATCATCAAGATATACAAAAACAGAAGGTTGGAGGTCAGCTCCAAGAACAGAATCCATGAGACGCTGCCATGTGGCAGGCGCTCCTGTAAGACCATACGGCATGCGTACAAAACGGTATAAGCCGCCACGCACACAAAAGGCAGTGCAATCACGAGAACTTTCCGCGACAGGAATTTGCCAATATGCACTCTTGATATCTAAAGAACTTAAATATTTAGCATCTCTTAATTGATCCAAAATGGTAGAAATATAGGGCAAGGGATACGAATCTTTTTGAGTGACAGAGTTTAATTTACGATAATCAACACAAAAACGATAGCTATTATCTTTTTTCTGAACTAAACAAACAGGTGAGGCCCAAGGACTGTTACTAGGTTCTATGATTCCTTGCTCTAACATTTTTTTTATCTCCTGGTCAATAGCTTGTTGTTTGATTGGTGACGCAGGATAATATCGTTGTTTAATGGGTTTAGTATTTGGCAATAATTGAATTTCGTGAGATACTAAATGAGTTTTACCTAATGATTTGCTCATGAGTACTGTTTTCTCAGCGACTAATTGATCTAATAGGTTCTTTTGATCAACGCTCAACGAAGTAGCACTAGCTATACTATTAACATTAATTACAGGGTCCTGTTTACTAAAGTGCCAAATGTTCTGACGTAAGTCAGGTACTATGTTCATGGCCATCCAAAAATCTACTCCTAAAATTAATGTGTGTGGCAAGTCAGGCACAACTAAAACATCAATTAAACAAACTTTGCCCTCTAGGCAAAAAGGTACAGTAATAAATCCTGTACTCACACACACCTGTCCGTTCGCAACTGTACACTCAACAGCTTGCGGTTTCAGACAAAAACCCAAATTACTCAAAATTTGATAGCCGCGCGAGCCAACCAGTGTTCTAGAGGCTCCGGAATCTAATAAACCTATTACAGGATAACCCTTTACTTGAACTTCTAAATATGGGCGTTGATCTCCAGAAACACGAGAAATGACATAATCGAGAAAAATTTTACCGGTATTTGATAATACAGAGGCTGGGGTCGAGGAAACAGCGACGGGGACGACCTCTCGACCTACGATCGTCTCCCCCTTGCGTTTTCCGAGCATCGAGGACATGTGCCTACGGTCACGTTAGGTTGACCACATTTATAACAAAATTTCTTCCGAGCTTTCTTACAATCATTAAATCCATGCCCTCGGTCTCCGCAATTGTAACACCGAAAATCTCTAGACACTTTGTCTGAAGATGTTTTAACTGAATTTACTGCAGGTTTATTCACTGCTTCGCGCTCAACACCAGATGTCGACACGAAAGCAAAATCTGGCTCTACATAGGTGTTACGCCTGCGTGCCGGTGGACGAAAACTATCTGCCCTAAATTTCTTTTTCTCGAGCTTGAGGCATTCATCCTCAAGCTCCGCCAATGTCGTTACTGTTGGCAATTGCATAATATAAAAAGGTGATAAATTTCTAGATATAATTCCCAATTGCACATCCTCCGATGCTTCCCCATAACGTCTAAACATTGATAACATGCATGAAAAATAGTCTATGAATGACTCAGATGGATCTTGAGTTCTTGACAAAATATCTTGAAACAATCTAGATTGATAATCTGGTGGCTCATAATGCTTACACAATAATGCCGATAAAGTCGGCCAACTGTCAAATCTATGTCTGTTAGACCTGAACCACAGCAAAGCTTTTCCTTCAAATAAATCAATGGCGGATTCAAACAAATCGCTTTCTGAAACTCCGCGTGCAATTCTTAATTCATTAACTCTTTCTAAAAATTGATGCACCGAAAATTGTCTAGAATCCCCATTAAATTTCAAATTCCATTTTCTAACTGGCGAAAAATTACGCGACGCGCGCGATACTGTAATTGGACTAGATGCCTGTGCTGTTATTCCGCTAGCATTACTTGCTGCACCCGTACTCCCTAATGTGACACTCTGTAGATCATCAGTGACCTGATCCACTTCAATAGTATCTAAGTGTTGTAACAATTCTAATAAAATTTGAGTACGTTTCTGAGATTGTTCCGCGTTTAACTGTGCAAGAGGTAACCGATTGATTCTATTCATACAATGATGAAGGCGAGTTTGAATAGCCGCAGAACTACCACCCGGTGACAATGCGTATTTTTCCATTGTTGGTTTAAGATCTTTGAGCTCAGCTTCAAGCTCCGTTAATTCCTTGTCAATATCTACCTGATACTCTGGATATGACAAAGATTCTTTATGTTTTTCTAGTTTTAACAATGGTCTCAAAGCCTTTCGCAATTGTTCTACCGTATCATCGTTCGTTGTAGGTAACCCTCTTAAGCTCAGTTCGTAGACTAATTCGTCTTTACGTAAGTAGCTTACATTAATAGTTAATGATGCCATATTTACAAAATTAACAACCACTGAACAATCAGACTACAATATTTACAAAATCAAAACTGAATTAATTCAATTAATATTAACTGAATATCAAAATTAAATGTCAAAATAGTTCCACAAAATTATTAAAATTGAAAAAAAAGCAAAGCGTACCTTCCCCAACCAATCTAAAATAAAATAAAAATTTTTAAGAAATTTTTATTTTCAAATAATGTTTAATGAAAGAATTCTAAAATTGAAAGAAATGACAAAACAAGCAAAATAATTTAATTTGATTATAAGTAAGTGTTGTCACCAAACACACGCATCACTCTGTATATATATATAAAAATTAAAAAAGAAAAAAATTTTAAATAATCAGAAAAAAAATTATTTTAAAAAAAGTGTGTGGTAATTTCACAACACCCTGTATATGTATATTGATATTAATATTTAAACAATTCACGTTGGGCGCCAAATTGTTGCTGAATAATTGCTATACTGAATTGTTTCATATGAGAACTAGGTAAAAGATTTGATTAATTAAACATTTAGCAATTAGCAACGGTACTGGATGCAAGAACAGAGTAATTCGCCCAGTAGCAGTCTGCATCCAGTGATCCCAGGGTCGTTCAATATTTATTATTGTAATTGAATTTATACCACTAATAATTGAATTAACAAAGAGTGAATAAATGCGTATATTTAATTTAATGACAAAACTCACCTACCTTAATCTTAAGTCTTACAATTCCTCAATCAGAAGTTCCTCAGGTAACCGGTGTTGATTCTTTTAGATGGCTAATTGTTTACATGAATGATCTTGTGATTATGCATGAAGTTATTATTGGACGCCACCTATTTTGACTTGAATCGTTATTTATTTATTATCACTAGAATTAGCACATCGTGGCTCCAGGTATATTAGTGAATTAAAATAGGAAACAGTCACTGAGCTTTCGAGTCGCCTCAAGGAACGAGGATTAATTAATTCAAAACACAAGTGTCGTAAACTTAACAATATTTATTACCTAAGACAATTTAAAGCAAAATACAATAAACATTTAACACCAATACATTGATGTTTCACTTCCACATTTTACATTAGATTAAACAATCCCTAACTTAATACTCTGGCCAGATAAAATAAATTGTGGTTACACAAAGATGAACACAAATAACATATGACAATATCTTGGTTGCAAATACTAATGGTAAATTAAAATCGGATATTAACTCTTGAACAAAATGCAACAACTAATGTATGGATGAATTTGACAAAGTGAATAATTCGTACTGGAACTTTTAAAAGATTAACTTAAAGTTACGATAACATAGGCAATAGTACAAAGATTCTAACAATGAACTCGAAATTTCAGATTAATACTATTGTTTACGGTAGTGTAATGATTCCAACAACAATGTGAACAGAAAAATACAGATTAATCCTATTTTAAAAGTTATCCGACGGACTAAATATTACAGTTTTATTTTTACACAACTAGAAGCAATGGCCGTAGATTTATTACAACGACGGTACAATAATTTCTAAGCCGCTCTGAGACCTAATTAATACGGTAATTTACCTTGGTGTGTGCAGACACGATGCAACGGTCGATGACTCCTGCGGGGGTAGATGTTGTTCCGCTTAGTTTGACGAAAGTTGGTATCCGACGGCAATGGTTAAGATCGTTTCAAATTCCCATAAGGTACATCATCTGGATCTGCCAAACCTTCTTTCAGGTTGGACTAACGATATTTAGATAATTTTGCACTCACTATGTACGTTAAATCGTCACTCGACTAGCTTTTGACACGGCTATATTACGTACATGATGATAACAATCTTAACATTTGAAATTATGCGTCAACCATTAGATGATAGCCATCGACCAGCAAGGGTCTATATAAAATTACTTCGATGTGTCTACAGTCACTTGGCGGATAATAACTATTAATAATTAATTTTTAAGCGGTCTTGCCTTTTTATTCGTACTGTTGGAAGGGGGTGAAACACGCCTGTTTTTGGATTCTAGAAGGTTCTCGACTTCTCCAAGAAGGAATTTTTGCACACGACGCATACGATGTAATAGATTTAATAGCTTCGTTCCCAGGGTATTGTTAAATAAAGGGCTATTGATAAACCCGAGCACACGTGCGGCGTCAAAACTTAGTTGTCGTCATGTCATACAAAAGGGTATTTAAGAAAACTTGTTGTACGTGACTCTAATATTTGCTTTATAAGAAGAATTTTACTTTAGATTATAAATGTTGTTATTCAGATGTTATTTTTAAGAAATGTTAGATGTAGAAGTTATTTTAACAGAAATTGATACGTAGTTGAAAAAAAATATAAAGAACTGTTTATTCAAGAAGGTTAAACAAGCTTAGCTGTAGAATTGTAATACATATTTAAGTTTTGAATATATTTTGCGTATTGAAAATAATAAATAGTATACAGTATGAGCCAAAAGAATAATATTATAATTAATTTGGAATTCTTAAGTAATTAAATAATTGCTCATTTAAGTAATCAGATATTATTTAACATTTTGAAATTAGATTAGTCAGAAGTGCCAAAAGCACGCAACAATGTTTTCCAACCACGCAAAGACCAATGTGATTTATGTTTCAGCTTCAAGCAAGGAAACGTATCTAATGACAACTATCAGCAACACTTAATTGAAAAAATAGGGCAAGACAAGAAAAATCACTGGACAAAGATAAAGCGTTGACTGGCGAAGTGTGTGCATACACGATGGATGTCCAAGCAGTTCAATTGGTTCCTTGTCTATCCGCTGGCATGATTTATTTTAAACAAAAACTTGCTTGTCACAATTTTACTATTTATAGTTTAGCGGATAATAAAGTCGTGTGTTATGTATGGCATGAAGGCGAGGGTGGATTGGATGCAAATTGCTTTGCATCCTGTTTGATTGATTTTTTAGACACAGAAGTACAAGAAGAAGATAAAAACAAAACTAAAATATTTTACAGTGATGGATGCTGCGCTCAAAACCGAAATAACATATTATCAAATGCCTTATTTCACTATGCTGCCTCAAAAAAAGTTACCATACTTCAAAAATATTTAGTAAAAGGACATTCCCAAATGGAATGCGACAGCGTCCATTCCACTATAGAGGCAGCAAAAAAGGAAAAAGATATTCAAGCACCTTGAAATTACGTACAAATAATTGAGCAGGCAAGGAAAGCTGAAAAAGGACCTTATAAAGTAAAATACTTAGATTTTAATTTTTTTAACAGCTATGACGAAATTAAATATTTTTCGTCAATAAGGCCTGGACTCAAAAAGGGTGAACCTTGTGTCACAGATTTGCGAGCTCTAAGATATTCTTCACAAGGAATTGAATATAAATTAAATTTTGATCATAAATGGTCTTCTTTGCCAAAAAGAATAAATTGGACCGTTGGTTCCATTAAAAAATTTTATGATGCGCCCTTTCCAATTAAAGGTGATAAGTATACGATCAGTTGCAATCCCTTAAGGCAGTTATTCACAAAGATTATCATGGATTTTACGACTCATTGAGGAAGTTCTAAATATTTTCGTTGTATTTCATATTTGTATTTAGTTTTTAAGTTTAAACACTAATATTACAAAAAAGGATACTATTTGTTTTAAATTGTTAAATCTCGTAACTCACGAGAATTTACGTTTTTTAAAAAACGAAACCTCGTAACTCGTTTTAGGTATATATTTATTGCTTAGTTAAAATATAACTTACATTTTTTTAACTTACTTAACTTGGTGTTTATACTCTTTTTTAAGGATGTTGCCAAATATAGATTTTTTTCGACAATTTATTACAGTTTTAAGAAGTTTTTTTTTTATTTCCTGAAAATTGCTTATTTTTCAGATACAAGTTTTTGACTTTATGACGACGATACGTATGCTTCGATGTGGCTGCGTGGAATATGTCGTAAATGCTCTGATTACAACTACTATGTAAATAAAGCATAGCTGACTCGTCCGCCATTTTGGAGATAATTTTAAGGCGGTAAATGTGTATGCTAATAGCAAATGTTGAATAGAATTTCGAATAATTGACTTTAATAAGCCGGTTTAGGACGTGAAATAATGTAGGTATAATTTTTTACAGTAGTCGTGTATTTAAGAAATACCCAGAATATATAATAATAACTAAAAATAAGTATGTAATACGACTGACATTTATCTCCAAAATGGCCGACGAGTCAGCTGTCCTAGCTCTGATTACAAAATGAACACTGGCACGTTCGTTCGACTCGATTGTTGTTGACTTGTGGTATTCAATGCAGGTTGGACAGAAAACACTATCAATAAACTGATTTAACTTTATTTGTGGACTTTACGCAGCGTGGGTTTCTCACGTCTCTTCTTTCACTTCTATTCTACTTTTATTGTCACTTCTAAATACGCACGCGCTTCTCACATTCACCGCGAAACATGCTCATTTTAAAACTCGCGCTTATAGCCAAACAAGTTGTCAAAATGCAGCCGAGATGTGACAATAAATTTCAAAACTGACTTGCGTCGCAATGACATCAGTGGCAGCAAATTATTTAAATTGTGGTGAATTTAAATACATAGCCATCAACCGGTAAACGTCCTTTCCCGTACTTGGTACGTAATATGTTCTACCACGACTTCCGGAACAAAATGAAATATACCCTGACAGTGTTGCCATCTTCGGACATTCAAGATTCCCTATATATAACAAAAATTTCCCCTAAAAATCCCTATATCACTATACATTTTCCTTGATTTATCCCTACCCGCAATATAACAAATTTTTTAAAGCAAGACAAATTGGTTAAAAGTCTATTTATTCTGTACTTTCAAATTTAAATAAATATAATTATATAATTTTTTAACTTGTAAAAGAAAAACAAACAAATAATAAATTTATTTTTATTGTAGATTATGCATACAAATTATATTTTGTCATTAAATCAATATGTTTTCTATCAACTTCAAATGTGCTACAATTTCTGTTTTCAATACTTAAATGATGCCTAATTACTGCAACTGCATTTAAACTCGTTCCACTTAATTTATTTCTCTTTTTTGATTTGCAGTCATTAACAATAGAAAAAATTCGTTCAGTCTCTGCATTTGAATGTGGTAATACCATAACCATTTTTGCTAAATTAGATATATTAGCAAAAATGTATGTGTCATTATAGTCTTTTGTTTCACTTAATTTTGTCCAAAACTCATGTGGGTCTAGTAATTTTAGACAAACTTTTGCTTCTTCGCTATAATACACAGCCATTCTACTTGAACTAAATCTATATCAATGACTTTAGCAAAATACTTTAAAATGCTATGTAGATTTACAAGAAAAATAGGTTTTTCAATATTTAAAGCTAATACTGGTTTTATAAAACTTAATGACTCAAAAAACTCTACATCACTGGGAAATCTCTTTCTTAATTCTTCAGAGGCTGTCACGTAAAAATTAAGGCATCTTTTCCTTATATCAGAAATAACTTCAGCTGGCATATGTTTTATAAAATTGGTACATTCAATTCCTAATTCAATACTGTTGAATTCGATGTAATTTGAAGAATGTGAATAATTAAAATTTACATCAAACTGTTTTAATACTTCCGGTTTTACAAAATTTACTAAAAATTGTCTTAATAATCTCTTAAATTCTTTCATTAACTCATGAATTAATAGTTTTCTAGACTGAAATAATCCATTAAAATTATTTAAAAAGTTTAAGGCATATTTTAGAAACAGCAAATATGCTTTGGTGCATTTATTCTGCTTCAACTGTTCTAAAATAAAATCACACTGCTTGGACTTCTCTTCAAAAGCTGCTAATGTAAAATATTGTGACAGCACATCCCAATTTTCAATAATACGTGATATGCATTGATGCATACTTAACCAACGTGTTCCACTTAAATGTAATATCTTTTTTGTTTGCACATGAAAAAATTCTTGGAAATCGTGTAATTCTGAGACTCTCTTGGAGCTGTGTGAAAAATATGCTGATATTGATCTTAAAAATTCTTCTGGAGTTTTAGGCAAATTCTCACAAGCCTTACTGGCTACAATAGCTGAAGAGTGGCAAACACATGGAATTACAACTAAAACATCCGTTGCTTGTTGTAATCTAGTTTTGAATGAATTAAAGCAACCAACCATCACATTAGCGTTATCACTCGCCATTCCAATTATATTTTTAATAGGTATATTATATTTTTTTAAACATTCTTCAAATATATTAAAGAGTTTTTCTGATGTTCCGTCTCTTCCGTCTATTGTTATAAGTTCTAATAAGTTAGTTACAGATATGTTATTTTTGTTATCCCAATATCTAACCAGTATTGCAAATAATTTTTTTACAGATATATCTGTACTTTCATCAATAAGAATGCTAAACTTCTGTGTTTTTAAGACTTCAGTAATATCTGTTGTTGCCTTTTTACAAATAACATTTTGTATGATTTTAGTACATTTAGTTCGACCAAGTTGAATCCCTTGAAGTATTTTGGAATCTGGAGCAATAGACATTAGTAGAGGTACCATATGTTCAACTGCTTGAAATGCAATATTGTGCTCTAAAATAGATATTTTATCACAACAATATTAAAAAATGAAGATTAAACTGACCTGCATAAAAACATGACAATTTTATTTCTGCTGATTTCATATTTTCATCGAGGAAGCCATTCCTATTAGATGATTTTAGCAAAGTAGCAATATTAACATTTGTCTTACTTATTTCTAAATTCTTACGATGCTTGCTAGTTTTAACATGCTTTATTAATTCACTTTTTCCACAATATAATGTAACATTACATGCAGAACATAAACACTTGTAAGGGTTTTCTATTTCTTTCATACATTTTAATTCTGGGTCATTAACCCATTCCACTCTAAATTTTTGGTTGTAATTCTTCTTATTTGAAGAATTTGCTGATTCTTGCATTAACCTAAGGTCCAAGCAATGTTAATTAATACAATATTTACATAATTTTATATACTCACATCTTTTAAAGTTCGAAACAGGCAGTGTAACAATTCTAACCATGGATACCAACTTAAACGTGACTTAAGTGATTCCTATTATACTACGTAAAGATTACAACCATTTCAAATGACAGATCGCAACCAGGAATTGAAAAAAGCGCCTTTTTTGTTAATATCTAGAAATCCCTAAATTTGAACACTTTTATTAAAATCTACCCTATATCTTTTTTTTATAATAATATCCCTAAAAACAGGGATATATCCCTAAGGTTGGCATCACTGTATACCCACTACATACTACTTTGCAGTCAAACTCTATACATTCTGGAGGGGCGAACGCGTGAGCCGATCACTAACGTTGAACCGACAGAGAAGACGCGTACCACGCCGCGTATTACACGCTTCGATAACATTCCTCTACGTAATAAGTAACGTGCATTACCTGTATTTTAATATCTTCTATCTAAAACACCGACCTAATTATAAACAAAGTTGTCAAGTCTTTGTATTTTTAGGAAAAAACGCGTGATAGTCTTCAAGGCAAGTGTGAAATATCAATAAGTGAAGGTAGCGTGCATATCGTGCGCCAGCCATTGTATTACGCCGCAGACGTGTCAGACGCTCCGAACGAACGCGCTAGTCATGTGATTGACCCTAAGTTCGACCGCGTTGTTTTAAAATATACAGTGGCGCTGTAAATAAAACTTTCGTCTTGATGTAACGTTGCGCACTAGAGTGTATTAACAATGTTCGATACGGAAAAACTTATTCGCGAAATAGAGAAACGACCTGCACTTTATAACGTTAGAGATAAGGATTACTCGAATAGGGAAGTTAAGACAAAGTTATGGGAAGAAATCGGAGCGCAAATGTTTAATAAGTGGTACGATTTCACGACAGATGATAAGAGCAAATTAGGTATGTATCCTTTTTCTCCGTTAATTCGTAAATTTTAATATGAAGTGTTATAGGTACAGTTACGAGATCCGAAAGCGGGACAGTTAAGCTTTGTTACTGCAAGTAGATTTTTTGATATAAAGGGATTTTCTTATCTTTTTATTGATTACTCATGACTTAACTACTATAGTCTCTTTTTCAATTCCACGGAGTGACAAAAAAATGAAAATGTGACGTAATTGTTTCGTTATTGCCTCAATTCGAAAATACCGCAAAAAAAACAAGTCCAACACAACAAGGCACAAATGTAGAAACTTTGACGTTTGACGTATTATTCATATTTTATGCGAATATATATTTTATATAGCTTCATCCCAAGAGATTCTGTTATATCTTTTTGGAACTCTCTTTTTTTCGAACCAATCTTGCGGTGTTATTTCCTGTGGAACGTAACTAAATTACATAGTTGTTGATGTATGTACATTCTAAAAGCACTTTGTTGCTTTTTAGGTTATATTTGATTTTGCTTGTGCAATCTAGTATGAAATGAATACAAACAATACTGTATGTATTCATTCTAATTTTTTTTTATATAATTTTATGATATGAACTATTATTATTTGTAAAAAATCTGAAGAAGTTTAAAAAAGCAATGTGTAAAATCTGACAAAAGACAATAGTTGAGGTAGTAGAATGTTATATTTATTGTAATAAAGTATGCGCCTGTTTAAGGCTGCGTTTGATAACGTTTTGGCGGGAGAGAAATGTACCCGAAAAATACCATTTTTATTTCCATTTTTTCAGGCGTATGATATCAAAACATGTAAATTTTATGCATTAAGCATGAAGATAAAGGTTAAACGAGGTGAAAGGTCGAATTCTTTTTTAAATTAAGTTAATATATAAGCCGTAAATAAAATGGGAAGTTAGTGGTTTTGCAACTACTAGAAAAAATGGCTACATTTAAAAATTACACGGTAAATTTATATGTAATATAGGAAGTACACTCGGTATTTATATTTGGAAGGTAAAAATAGTAACAGTAGCTAAATACATGTGTAATTTTTTAAGTGATCCATGAAATAAAATTTGTTTACATTTTTGTAAGCAATTACATACATTTACAGATATCTGTTACATTTACGTCGCCTTATAGTGTAGCACATATAGTATAGATGGCGCTATTATCTTGCAATTATTTAGAGGTTAGTTGTGTGTTATACGATACTTTAATTATTTATTATAATTTAAAATTATAATTAACAGCAATTTTTGCGGTTACTAATTATAAAATTTAGTATGTTACGAGTTATTTGAAAGTACGTAATAGACAATGAGCAGTTGGCATCACAGGTTGGCACCACAAATCATAAAAAGTAACTACATAGTTTAATTTGTCAATTTAATCAAATTGAATCATTTTAAAATATGGAGTTTTCTGTTATCTTTAATTGAAAGATGCCTACGGATTTTTTTACGCCGATAAAAGCCTAGTAGCCGTTTTACATTTACGAAGTGGAGAAGAAATTGTTGACAAGAACCTTCTATATTTTTTTTCAAAATTTTTTTAAGGTTGTTGCTAATTACTTAAAATGTAAATATAGGTACATTTTATTTGATAGCAATTTTCAAAACTTTGAAATGCCGGAGGTCAGTTCGCCGGGTTTTTAGTTTTTAATAATAACAATAATCTTATACTAGCCTCATTATTTATAATATATTAACATTAAAGTAATACCTTTACCTTACTTAATGTTTTGAAGATTTTACTACAATTGCTATTCCCCCAGCACAATACCCTAGCAGCATTTTTCGAAATTCGCGGATGTTTTAAGTTGGCTAGGAAGACAATCGAGTTGAGTACAGGTAGGCTAATTCATTTTTTATTGCGAAATTACTAGACACACCGTGTACTCAAACAAAAGATTGGTCAAAAAATAGATGTACAAACATTGATTGACAAAATTATATTTCTATATATATAACTATTATAACTAATTTTATAGTGAAATATAGCGAGTACACCTCTATATATTATTCAATTGCGCCCAGTGCAAACATAAAACACTCGCGAAATTCGAAAAATGCTGCTAGGCTATTCAATTTTAGTTTTTGTAGAGTTAAAATTTTGTACATATTTAAAACTGTTTTTATCGTCTTTATTGTGCTAATACTTGACGCTGTTTGGGTGGTGAATTTCACGGTTTTGTTGGAAGCGCCTTATCTAATGTTCGTGACGTACCTATTTACACTTACAGATAATAATAATAATAATAGACTATATATTTGTAAGACCTCTGTTACATAAAATTGTCAATATTCTCAAACTTGTAATGCATTACAATTGTCAGATCATGATAAGTATAAATAAATAGTGTAGTGTATACTAATACTAACAACACTCTTAACAAATAACAAAGAAGACAGAAAAAAAAACACAAAATAATAAAATCAAATAAGTATATCGATAGTGTTTAATAACACACTAAAATACAATAAACCAAAACAAAAACGCAAGAGAATGTTCACAGGTTACGGCTTGGTTATGTTATAAAATATAACATATATCGCATATATTTATATTTCCTTGTTAAATTTGCTTACCTAGGAACCAATACAATCTGTTAAAAATAGTAGCGTTTCGGCGCGATATTTGAATTGAAAAGTTATAATATGAACTAAATAAAAAGACTGAAAATTCAGACTATTGGTGCGTTTTCAGGTTCCAAATAAACAACTCGTGCAATTTATTTATTTAAAACAGTCTGTATATTCACACACGTAAAATTAATTACAATATAAAAATATAAAACTAATCAAAATATAAAAATGTAAAATAAATGTAACGCACTTAAAATTATTACAAATAGATTAACACATGTATTTATTTCACTACTGTTATTTATGTAACACTGTACCGTATTTATATCACTTCTATTTACATTCCGTAATATTTATGTAACAACTACACTCACTTATTTATGCTTACTTTTCGACTACCACTTAAGGAACTATTTATTTATGTTTATTTATTTATCTGCCTGTTCCGCACGAGACTATTGAATGAATCTCTTATTCCGGAATAAGAAAGTCCTTAGTAGTCGTCGCGCGGAACAGACCAAAGTAAAAATAAATATTAGAAATAAATAAATGGTTCCTTGAGTGGTATACCCTGTCTCAGAATAAGAAGGAGTGATTCAAATATCCCGCCAAAACATGGAACACATAGCTTAAAATTTAGTAGACAATTTGATATGACATCATGACAATTGAGGTTAGAAGAACTGTATTAACCCTTTAACTACGGCTGTCGTCAATAGACGACTGTACGAAACTTTCATGAGATACGGCTGTCGTCAATAAGCGATTTGATGAATTATGCAGGGCCCAGGCCTGGCTTATTGACTTTTATTTATTTTATCATAAGATACTCCAGTTTAGAAATAATTTTGGTGTGTTTAGTTGCATTTCATATTTTAACTACGGCTGTACCTACATAAGAATGTCAAAATTAAAGGGGAAACATAGGATCCCTATCAGTAGACAAACTAAAACTTCTACCTAAATAGACTAACAAAATACCAAATTGAAAGGAAAATATGTTACTTTTTTCATCAAATTTGTTTTCTGGAGTTAGAAATTTTGTAACATTCGCCTAAACAAAGTCCTACTTTACACTCAGGATACCAGGTTGTACTCCCGTTTTCTTTCAACTCAGTCCGTATTTGAACATTCAAACAATACGTATATAGCGAATTACACATAATTCTTTCAAAAATAACATAATTAGACATATAGGAAACGTATATTCTGGGTTTCAGCTCTACTGAAGTAGACTCACATGTCAGTCGAAACGTTTAGAGAAGAGACAACACAGTTCGGTACCCCAAAAACAAGTTTTATACATGAGCACGATTAGAATCATTATTATTTCAGAAATCATATTTCTACTAAACTTACTATTTCAAATAACACATGGAGTCCAAAAGCAATTAGGAATATGTTGAACTTTATTATACTTCAAAATTTATACCTACAAATAACACAGTATAAACAAGAAAAGACATGTTTGGCCAAAAACAAATATGTAATAAAAAAATTCTTTTACATTACATCCATATCAGTAAATAGACTAAAACTCTAAAAAGACTTATATAATAAAATACCAAATTGAAAGGAAATAATGTAACTTTATTTTATCAATTTTTTTTCTAGTGTGATAAAGTCACACTAGTTCTACTTTACATTCAGGACCCCAAGTTGTAACAAACTTCCCGTTTTCTTTCACCTGGGTCAGTATTTGGAACATTTGCATGCGAATGTTTTTCCATGAAATTCGCTGCAACTGAGCGACTTATTACTTCCACACTTTGTCTCCCCGGTCTAGCAGCAGTCAGAGTTTCATTTTCTCCAAAATTTGTTGCACGACTTTTCTTATAAATATGTTCAAACGTATTGAAGTTTTTACTGTTTTTACAAGAATTACATATAAGCATTTAGTAACAGCAACCATGTGAGAAACTGGTTCTTTATACCACTTGTTGATTTTCGGACACATTCCACTGTAGCTATAATTGCATGTCACATTTATCACTCATGCGCATGTTTTGAGTATAATATATTACACAGTCTGATTTCCTAATATGCTCGCTAGTTCTATCGTCCAATTTTCTGCTATTGTTCATTACTCCGAAATTGCATGTTTTTTATATGTGGAATCAACAAAATTATTGCTAAAAGGCTATACATACATTTCATTCACATTAGTAATCACCCATGGTTTTCTTGTTGGAGCAGGATCGTTGTCGGCACTGTACTCATTGTATCTATTAGTTTCGTCCACAATTATCATCATCATATTCTCATCAAAATATTTAAAAGTTACTCGTACTCATTATCTTCATTTTCTATTTCAAACCCTTCCGAGATGCAAGAATTTTCATCATCAAAGTGGTACATCGTGAGATTGAAAATATCGCAATTTTGCCAACGTAAATCTCCTGCAACAGTTTCTTCATCACTGTCACTATTTGAGTCATTGTCTCTTTTACTACCATCACTTGCACTATCCAGGTCACTAAGTGAAAGAAATCATCTTCATCACTATATATGTCATTGTCACTCAATTCTGTTCTTCAACGCTATGAACCGCGAGTACCACGAGTTGTACATACCACGAGATGTTGACGGTAAATCCATGTTCGATATACTTATGCAGTAAATAAAAAAAAAAAAATTTTAAGCGTGCAAGAATAAAATTGAGTGACAATGACATATATAGTGATGAAGAAGAAATTCTTTCACTTAGTGACCTGGATAGTCCGAGTGATGCTAGTGAAAGGGTCAATGAGTAGTAAAATTGCGATATTTTCAGTCCTACGATGTACCACTTTGACGATGAAAATTCTTGCATCACGGGAGCCTTTGAAATAGAAAATAAAGATAACAAAGTAAAATATTTTGATGAGCCTAATTGTAGACGAATCTACTAGATACATGAGTACAGTGCCGACAACGATCTTGCTCGAAAAAGAAGACCATGGGTGATTACTAATGTCAATGAAATGTATAGCCTTTTAGCAATAATTTTGTTGATGCCACATATAAAAAACATGCAATTTGGATTATTAGTCAATAGATCCCATTATTGCCAGTAATTTTATTAGCAAGTACATGACAAGAGACAGGTTCACACAACTGTTGTGTTATATTCATTTTGTCGATAAATTGTGGAAAATACGAACCATATTTGAAGAATTGAATAGTAGTGTTCAACATTTTTTCATCCTTTTCAAAAGCTGCTGTTCGATAAATCCCTGATATTCTTCAAAGGCAGACTGCACTTCAAGCAATTTATCCTATCCAAGAAAAATGGATTTGAAATTAACATTATTGTGTTATGTGATTGTGAGATGCGAATTGTTCTGAACTTGTTAGTGTACACCGGTTCTGAAATGAACATTCTTCAAAATGACCCGTTAGGTGTTTCAGGTGCGGTGCAAAAAAAAAACTATGAACAAAAAGGGCATATGTTATATACAGATAATTGGTATACTAACCCTAAACTGGCAATTTACTTGGACCAGCAAAATGCCGGTTTCTGTGGTACAGAACAAAAAATAGAAAACTTTCCGAAATTTTTACATCGGATGGCACGCGGAAAGTGCGGAAATGTAATGGCTCTTATGCGGAAAGACAAACGTGATGTATTAATGCTTTCACCATTCATAAAGAGTAATGAACAATATCAGAAAATTGAACCATAGAACTGGCGAGCATATGAGGAAACCAGACTGTGTATTACATTATACTCAAAACATGCGCATGATTGATAAATGTGACATGCAATTAGCTACAGTGGAATGTGTCTGCAAATCAAGTGGTATAAAGAACTATTTTCACCTGGTTGATGTTACCATGCTAAATGCTTATAATGTGTTTCTTGTAAAAACAGGAAAAACTTCAATACGCTTGAACATATTTATAAGAAAAGTTGTGCAACAAATTTCGAAGAAAAATAGAACTCTGACAGCTGCTAGACCGGGGAGACAAAGATGGAAGAATAAGTCGCTTAGTTGCGGCGAATTTCGTGGAAAGTCTTCCTATGCAAATGTTCCACCTATTGGGAGTGACAAAAGGGGCAAAGGATTTACCATGTATGTTCAAATACTGACTGAGGTGAAAGAAAACGTGAAGTATGTTACATCTTGGTGTCCTTTGTTTAGGCGAATGTTACAAAATTGATCACACCAGAAAACATTTTGATGAAAAAAGGTTACATAATTTCCTTTCAATTTGGTATTTTGTTATATAAGTCTATTTAGGCTTAGTCTGTTTACTGATATGGATGTTATGTAAAAGAATTTTTTTATTATATGTTTGTTTTTGGCAAACAAGTCTATTGTTCTATATATTGTGTTATTTGTAGGTATAAATTTTGAAGTATAATAAAGTTCAACATATTCCTAATTGCTTTTGCACTTCATGTGTTATGTGAAATACCAAGTTTTAGTTTGCATCAGTAGGAATATGAGTTCTGAAATAATAATAATTCTAATCGCGCTAATGTATAAAACTTGTTTTTGGGGTACCGAACTGTGTTGTCTCTTCTCTAAACGTTTCGACTGACATGTGAGTCTTCTTCAGTAGAGCTGAAACCAAGAATATACGTTTCCTGTATGTATAATTATGTTATTTTTCAATGAATTATCTATAATTCGCTATATACGTATAATAGTTTGAATATAGGTACTCAAAATTATAATTTTTTACAACCCCCTGTCTATAAAAAAAGGTGTTTGTAATGTAATAGATATGTATGTACTAGGAAGGGTCCCGGTCAACAATCTTAGAGGGACTAATTTTCTTAGCAAACGTATTTTTTATATAATATATAAGAGTAATTATATTAAAAGGGGGGTAATTTCCCCGTTTACCCCCTCTAATTTTAATTCTTATGTACATAACTCATCACATAGAGATAAGAAATTAATTTATCAGCATTTGAACAACTTTCTTTTTTCTTTTTTTTTCCCGTTTAGACAGACAGATTTGTGGATACATTCCAGTAGCTAAAGGGTTAATTCTAACCAAGGATTTAGCTGTTTTGTGTTTCATTTACTACTTTCGTTAAAATAGATGGATGTGCCGCTTTTCATTCTACCAGTCGAAGCAGCAATACGAGTGCACGGCAATTGGAAACAGGAGAGTAAAGTTATAAACACAAATAGGTGCATATATCTATAATTTGATGAATACAAATCTCTTAACATTCAAATCTGTTCATTCTAGTTTTACAAAAAAAAATTAGAAGAATCTATGGATAAAGATATAGCCTCAATTTACAAATGAAAGCATATAGGCTTTGTTCTGAGCGTTTTGAGGAGGATTGTCGTTATAAATATATAATTACTGCACATTTTAGTGTATGTGCTACATCAACATGAAAATTGCGAATCAAGTCTATTTATTATTAAATATTTGTATCAGAGAGCAAGAATGAATCAAACCTTTTATCTCTTATCAAAATGTCCTTAAGAACTTGCAGAAAAAGTTTTACTTATTAGTTTCTATTTTAAATATCAATAAAGAACTTATATAGATAAATCATTCGTTTTACTGCTATACAAACCTTGAGGAGGTAAATTCAAGCAACTAGTCTTGGAAATGTGAATCTTACATACAACAGCAATAAATAGAAAAATTTACATCGGCTAAAATTGTTTACACGAACTGCAAAGATAATTACATATACCTACACATTACTAATTATTATTCCCTATTAAAATTTATTTATTATGAAAATATATAAAGTATAACAAATATTTATTTCTATTAAATATTGGAAATTAACAATATAATTTAGTGTTCACATCGTGTTAAAAACATTAAAAATTTACATGCTCGGTACAATTTTTCCAAATACTTATTGTAACATTTGTAATTGCTTCTGTCAAAAGTTCTCATATAAGTGATATTCTGAAAGGGGATTTTTTTGAAGCAACTTCATCTTATGTATCAATTCAGATCCTATATGAAGTATTCTTAATTGCCTATCTTTATCGGTATGGCTATTTAATCCTACAGGTTTTCATCAAAGCTTGTCGTGCACTCATTATACTTGCAGCAATCCAATCTTTTTCCCATATTCTCCACCATATATTTTCACCTTTTTCTATTAGTACAGGTTTCTTTACGTTTGACATATCTGAAATATAACATGTACCTACAGTTACTAGCATTAAATTTTGGTCGTCAATGTCATTAAAAAAATGTTCTCATCTGTCACGAATTAAATATTTCATCTAATTGATAA
The DNA here is from genome assembly GCA_963170755.1 of Amphimallon solstitiale. Classification (NCBI taxonomy): domain Eukaryota; kingdom Metazoa; phylum Arthropoda; class Insecta; order Coleoptera; family Scarabaeidae; genus Amphimallon; species Amphimallon solstitiale. The sequence goes on from OY720680.1 coordinate 128,132,533, forward strand.
TTACTTTTCACAGTAATTGTCAAAATTAAATTTAGCTGTCATAATAATGGCACCAATTTCTTATTTTAGTAAAGTAAAAATTCTTTCTTTAATTGAAACTGGACTATCCGAGGCTGCTATGTAGCAGTACAAATGGGAATTTCAAAAAGCACAGTAAATTCTATAGTAAGACGTTGGAGGGAAAGAGGATCTCTGCAGAGGTTACCTGGTTCTAGACGTCCACGCGCTTCAACACGTGAAAATGATGATAACCTTTTACAGGTTATTCAAAACAGTCCCTTTACAACTGTCGTAGACGCAGTAAATTTTACAGGTTTTCCGGCATCTGTATATACAGCTCATCGTCGCGTTCGGGAAAGAAATTTAAAGTGCTACTCAGCAGCTGGAAAAATGAAACTTACTGCCAGGCACAAAGAAATTAGAATGGGTTTTGCTCTAGAGCACATTGTTAAAGATGACATTTTTTGGGAACATGTCATTTTTAGCGATGAAAAAACGTTCAATTCGTCAAAATCTGGACGATTGAGGGTTTATAGACCAAGAAATCAAAGATATAACGTCAAATACGTTAATAGAATTGAAAATAATCCCAAGTTCTCAGTAAATATGTGGGGCTGGATATCCGCAAATAGTCCTGGAATATTACTCCACGTGGAAGAACGCCTTACAAGTCCAGTATATAAACAGATTTTGGAAAGCGTGATGTTACCTTCAGTGCGACAAGTGTTTCCAGAAAATAACTTTATATTCCAGCAAGATAACTGTCCAATTCAAACATCGCGTCAATTAAAAGAATGGTTTCAAGATCATGAAGTAAATGTACTTGACTGGCCGAGTTTAAGCCCCGATATAAACCCAATAGAGAATATGTGGGGAAGGTTGACGAAACTCATAGGAAGCAGGCGTGTGCAATATCAAAATAAGGAGGAATTTTTGGCCGCCATACATGACGCCTGGAATAATCTTCTTCACGATTATTTTAGAAATTTGTGTTTGTCCATGCATAATCGTTTAAATAAAATAATTGAAAGTAATGGAGAAATGACGAGATATTAAGTTCCCTTATAGTCTTTATTTAATTGTTCGTGCCATTTTTGTTATTATAAACTTTAAATAAACATGTTACCTATATTTTATGTTCAATTCCTTGATCTGCTATGTACCTACATCTAAAAGTATGACATTATTGACAACGTCAGGCAGGTATTTGACGGCATTGATTATATAATCTACCAGACCTACTTACAATAGAACATTTTCGATCCTGTCAGAAAATGACATTGACGACCAAAATTTAATGCTAGTAACTGTATATGAACATGTGGTAATATAATTAGTATTTAATTAACACTTACTTGAAATTAATGAGTCAATTCTAGAATATGTGTGAGTTGTCTAGTTCACTTATGGTATGAACTCATCTATAGTTATTTTTGCAATGATATTAATTGTTGAATGTTTGATTTTTGCACTGACGTACAGTATTTTTGACAGATTAATCAAATTCAAAGTTTCAAATGCATGATCAAGTATAATAAACCAAAGTAAAAATGTATGAGACTAGGTTATGGCTTGGCTATAAACATAAAATGACGTTTTGTCAAACCACTGTCAAACTTATTTTCCCATGTTAAACTTGCCTACGCAAGAACCAATGAAATACTTTAAAAATATACGCCATTTCGGCGCGATATTTGAATCACTCCTTCTTATTCTGAGACAAGGTATAGTCGAAGAGTAAACATAAATATAAGTAGTACAAAATAAATATAGTGGTGCGGTGTTATATAAATAGAAGTGATATAAATACACGGACATAAATATTAGTAATAGAAATAAATACCTGTGTTAATTTAAATCGTAGTAGTTTAAGTGCAAACACAAAGTCGAATGGATGAGTATCACTTACATTCAGCGTTAAAGAATTTGTTAAAAAATAACTAAATCTATAAATAAAATAAATGTAGCTGATTGTAAATGTATAAAAAGTAATTTAATTTAAATTATGTATTTAATAATGCAATCAACATTTTATGGAGGATATGTCAAACTATATTATATATATATGTATTAAGTTTTTCAATTTACAAATAAATTCAAATGAATGCTTAAAGTTCGCGCGTCTTTCTCCCTAATTCTGCATGAAAGCTGACAAGTGCCGATTTGATTCATACGGCATAAAATGAAATTGCAAAGAAAGCCGCACCGACCATATTTACAAATCGTATGTAGAGGTAGAAATTTAAGAAGCAGGTAAAATGACCTTGAAATGGTTTGAGGTAATTGCTATTTAATTTTAGAATGCATACCGTGGCGACATCCTATTATTACTAGTAGTATTTAAGATACAGGAAAATCTTAGTTCCGAACCGAAATGGATTTGCCAATATTGAAACGCACCCTTAAGAGAAAACAGGTTTTATTTCTATTGGATTCTTCAAACACTTTGTCATTTTTATTTATTTCTCTTTTTCATAATTTGCATTTACATAATATATGATATAAGTACAAATGTTCACAATCAATATTTTCATATAATTCCATACATTTTTCAAAAATATTGACTATACAGGGTGTCCAGAAACTCCTGACAAACGAAGACCGGAGATTCCTCAGATAATTTTAAGACAATTTAACCCAATTCACCCTTGTCCGAAAATGCTTCCTAAGGGAGCTAGAGCTCTTTGAAGATGGCGCCTTGTAATTAGTTTTTTTAATATCTCCCGAACGCTTCTATTTAGAAAAACAAAAACTGGTATGCTTATTTATCCTCCAGAGATGAATCGATTCCATCAATTGCGAATTTCTAATACCGGTCATAGGCGTCCGTTTTGGGTAGGTAAACGGTTATTTTAACGCATAACTTTTTTGTCTTTAACTTTTAAGCATTCGTGACACTAGATTATTAAATTTTCAGGTATTCTAGTACTAAAAGGTACTCTTACTTTAAGTCGGTAGGATACACCGTTTTCTAGAAAAATCGATTTTAAAATTTTTCGTTTTTTCGTCATTTCATCTTTCGTCATTTCAACTTCGCGAACTGACAACAATTTGACAATTAAAAACGTAGGTTTTATTTCTGTTGGCAGTTCAGAGCGAACTAGTGCAAAAAATAATAAATTGAATTTTAATGACGAAAAACGAAAAATTTTCAAATCGATTTTTCTAGAAAACGGTGTATCCTACCGACTTAAAGTAAGAGTACCATTTAGTACTAGAATACCTGAAATTTTAATAATCTAGTGTCACAAATGCTTAAAAGTTAAAGACAAAAAAGTTATGCGTTAAAATAACCGTTTACCTACCCAAAACGGACGCCTATGACCTTAGGAAGCATTTTCGGACTAGGGTGAATTGGGTTAAATTGTCTTAAAATTATCTGAGGAATCTCCGGTCTTCGTTTGTCAGGAGAGTTTCTGGACAACCTGTATATTACTTTACGCTATAATTAATACGTATTATATATGTATACGTTTTTCTAAAACGTGTGAAATTATATAGAAATCAATTTTTAAGCAATATTTGCTTCCGAAGAGGTAATTTTCATTATATATTTAGAATTTCAAAGTATGTATACAGTTTTCTGGTTATAACGTGAACTATATCACATAGATGTCGCTGATTCCATTGGTGTTGTGTGAATATGGTTTACTCGTCCCATTATTTACGTCACTCCCTCGTTTAAAAAAATAGACTATACACGGTGGCCAGAAAAATGCGGACAAACGCCACGCAGGCCAAATCTTTGTTTAATTCTGAGTTGACAATCTTAATTGAAAAAAGTAGTACAGTGCTTTCTTAAGTCACACGAGCAGCTTAAAAGAATTGTAAATTTGGCAACACCTAATCAGACAAGTACTGTGGCAGTAATCATTTTATTATTTACTATAAATCAGGTAAATACGCAAATTAGCAAGAATTTTATGTTAACATGGATAACAATTTTATTCAAATTTAAAGATAATATGAAAAAATTATAACAACTGTTCAAATTGGTACCCATCAGTTTCCAGACATAATTCAAATCTTCGAGGAAGCGAATTCAAAACGCGCTGCAACATATCCGGGGTGATTAATCGAACTGCCGCCGTAATTTTATTAATTACATCCTCTTCGTTAGCTGGAGGCGTTGCATAGACCTTTTCCTTTAAAAACCCCCAAACGAAAAAGTCCAGAGGATTAAGATCGGGAGATCTTGCTGGCCATGCTATTGGACCGTTACGCCCTATCCACCGATTCGGAAAGTGTTCGTCTAACCAATCCCTGGAAATTCTGGCATTGTGAGCGGGTGCCCCGTCATGCATGTACAACATGTTGGGTCTCAAATTCAGTGGAATATTATCTAGTACTTCTTCTAAAACGTTAACGTACTCAATTCCATTTAGACGATTTGGAAGAAATATTGGTCCAACAACTCGAAGATTTAAAATCCCCAGCCAAACATTTACCGAAAATCTTCTCTGATGTCCAATTTCCCTTACTGCCTTGGGATTTTCGTCCGCCCAAAAATGAAAATTATGGCTATTAAAGACGCCATCTCTCGTAAACAAGCATTCGTCGCTCCAGAGAATATGCAATAAATAGTTCGGCTCTTCTTGAATCCTTTGTAAAACATTGTTACAAAACATTCTTCTGTGGACATTATCGTTCACATACAAAGGCTGCACTTTCCTTGCATGAAACGGATACAAAAGATTTTGAGATAGTGCTGAGTGCACTGTTGTTTTGCTACGAATATTCAGTTCCCGAGCTATTTGTCTTGTGCTGGCCGTCGGATCTTCGTAAACAGCATCCAATATTTGCTCTTCTAATTGAACTGTTCGACGCTCTCTAGGTCTACCGCTGTTACGATAATTCGGTATAAAGGTGCCAGTTTCTCTAAGTCGCTGATCCAATCTACGGAACGTGTTGGTGGATGGATGTCGCCGTTGTGGATACCGTATTTGATATTCATCTTTTGCCAAGTTTGCATTTCCGTTGCAAAATCCGAATACCATATACATGTCGGCGTATTATCCAAAGGTAAATAACATATTGTTCAGTATTACAAACAGCACAAAATGTTTATCTTATTTCAACAGCCAAATGTCACATGAGAAACGTCAAAAATTGACAACTACTTATTACTTTTAAACAAGCAGCCTTACAGTACCACGTTGCCATATGTACTTTAATTTCAAAAAAGCCAATGAAGAAATGTTAAAAATGTAAACCATTGGTATTAATCGATTAGTTACATCAATGCATTTGAGATAATTCCATTTCTAAATTTCACCACAATGATTTTACATAGATAAATTTGACGAATTTTGCTAAATTTTAGCCGTACAACTTAATGTTTGATGGTCTCGTATGCCGTAAGGAAGGACCGTATAACTTTTTTGGATTAAGATTATCGCCTCAGAATTGAACAAAGAATCGTTCTACCGGGCGTTTGTCCGCATTTTTCTGGCCACCGTGTATTTATTACTTGACAACGAATTGACATGATAATTAATAACTGCCAAAAAGTACGTCCAACATACAATACCAAAATAATAGAGCATTTGAATATAAGGCATGTTCCGTTTAATGATCCCGCAACTGTACGTCCGGCCTTATAATCTGTTCATGGAAATTTAAAAATATCCTACTTTCAGGAAATATGTTTTTAGCCAGGTTACCGCAAAAATAAATTATATATTAAATTCACGATGGGAGTACGTCATAGAAATAGAGTAGGGAGAACGCGTTTCAAGTATGCGCGTTGCTGGTAGAATTGAAAGCCGCCATTTTGATGGTTGGAAATTGCGGGAATTTGATCTTTTTTTTTGACATTTTATCTTTCTTGACAGGTAACAAAATGTCACTTTTTTCAACCCGGGCAGAAAGTGCTCACTTTCTGCCCGGTTAAATTGACAGATATTTGAACACTTTACAGGTTTCCATAGCAACGCAGGTGTAATGTCACTTGAAATGTCACATCGATTGATTTTCTGACTTTAATATATAGTATTAACGTGGTTTTTTTCAATATTAAATCGTCGTTTTTCCCATCACAGAAAAAAAATGCCTCGAGCTAAAATCTAATACTTTTTTCCCTTGTATAATAAATAACTATTGTTCTAATAAGGTAAACAACTTGTATTCATAAAGTGACTTTATGGATTAGTATAATTGGTGACTCAGAATGAAATTCGATTTTGTTTTTTGTATCTAGGGGGAAACTGTCAGTGTCAGATTATTTTTACTGCCACCCTTCGAATTATCGTATTGTGGTTTTCTTCCCAATGTATAGGCGTAACTAGACCTCAACTTTGGGTGGTTCATTTCAAAGATATACCGTGATCTTCCATTTTTCGAAATCGTTTTTCTTTCGCATTTGTCAGTACTGGTAGTTGTTCTATTTCTTTCCATCAGAGTGTGTAAAAATAATACATTGGCAAGACTTTTAAAATTAACAAGTATCTAATGACCCAATTTTTCTTTTCTTTTTTTACAATGGTTACGTCTCGGTCCCAATGGAATACTTTAATGGTGAACAACGTGCTTTTTGTGTAAAAGTATTCTACGAAAATGCTCTTTCTTACGTGCAAGTCCAGAGAGAGTTGCGAAATCACTACAATTTGCGGTATGCTCATCAAGGTTCATCTGCTAATTTGATTAAGCAATGGATACGCAATTTTCAAGTAAGTGGTTCTAGAGTTTGTTCTAAGATCCGTGGCAGCAGAAGATCTTTTAGAAATGAAATCAACATCGAAGCTGTAAGTGCTGCTGTACGCCAAAATCCCCATCGTTCGATAAGAAAAGATGCGTTTGCTTACATTTCAACCGGTGTAGTGTTTAAAAAATTTTGAAAAAGGATTTACATTACCATCCTTATAAGATCCAGTTGTTTCAAGCTTTGATGAATGATGATCACCGTAGCCGTCTTAATTTTGCTACTTTGATGCAGACGTTTAATGATTTTGATAATATTCTTTTTAATGATAAAGCACACTTTTATTTAGACGGGTACGTGAACAAACAAAATTGTTGGCACTGGTCTGCGGTAAACCCAAAAGCAAAACATGCAGTGACTCAACGACCAGCATTACAAGTATTTGAAGGATTTGATAATCGCACATGGTTCTAGGAGAATGGCACCAGAAGTCATAATGCAAATGAAGCTTTAGAGGCAATAAGAAAGTGTTTCCATTATAAATTAATTTCGCGTAGAGGTAACATTGACGAGCCTGCAGAAGCTGTTATTTAACACCACTAGATTTCGTCTTGTGGAGCTGCCTTAAAAGTAAGGTGTATGAAAATCCTCCGGCGAATGTAAATGTGCTTAAAGACTGAATACGGGAACAAATTACCGCCATCCCTGCAGCACTGTGTCAATGAGTTAGTCTAAACGCATGTAATCGTTCAGATGAGTACATATGTAAGACGTCAAGGACAACATTCACACGACATTGTTTTTAAGATTTAATTTCCTGATGAAAGCAATTATATTTCACAATTTACACACATACAATTTATTAAAATGTTCAAAAGATAATGAGCTATTTTATTTTTAAAGTCGAATGTCATTCTGAGTCACCTTTACAAAATCTATTCATAATAAGAATTGAATTCAATATAAATATATAAAAATGTAAACTACTTTTAACATTTATTATGAAAGTGTCTCAAAAATACAATAAAGATCGTAAATTTACAGAAATTAGCTTCATTAGTTAGTCTGATTCATTTGTGCTAGACAATAATAAATCACTCACTTCACCAACACATATAATAAATGATACTACGATATCATCATCCATTTAAGTTCCACAATCTTTCTTCGAGGTAGTTAGCCTGTCCCCTATGACTAATATAGCATTATTTGGTAACTTCATTACATCATGGTAGTCAAGAAACTGCACACCATTTGCTATATACTACACTGTAAAAAATTTTAGGAAAATTACACAAATATTTACGTAAAAGTTACAAAGAAACGTGTATGTGTTCGAATGTGAAATTTTCATGAAAAGCAGATGCAAATATGCACATTCGATAGTAAAATTACGTTCATATTGACTTTTATTCTTTTTTTGTAAAAAAAAATTAAAACCTATGTAATATTACGAATCCCTACGTAATATACATATATATACACTCACCGGCAAAATAATCGATCCACTCAAAAAATTGATGAAGTTTGTTCGTTAATAAGTTTGTTATTTTAAATTCAATTTAACTCATTTTTTTGCATATTGTAGGTAAATTTAAATGTAATCTATCACATCTTTGGAATTTTAAGAAAATTTGGCATACATCATTTTATACAGGGTGACACAAAGTCTGTTTTTTTTAAATCAACTTTAAAACCACATATGGATTGTCAAAGTTGCTCCACCTTGTATTTTCTTATTTTGTAAACAAGACACATCATTTCTTTACAATTTCTTCTTTTATTTATTATAATAGCTTAATTTTTGTAAAGATACAGGGGTTTAAGAAAAATCTTACATTTTTACATTTTTCCTATGGTACTAACAATAAGTTTACGAATTTAACTTAACACCGAATATAATGAAAAGGAAATGAAAAGAAAATGAAAAACATAAAACATAAAATTAATACGAAGTGTTTCCTCCACATGCACGGATAACAGCTGCAATTCGTCTTGGCATACTCTCAGTTAAGTTTTGAATGTAAGCCTGGTTGATTTGATTCCATTCTTCAGTTAGAACGTCACTAAGCTGCTGTAAATTTGCAGGCGTTGGTACACGAGATCGTATTTTCCTCCCAAGTGCATCCCAAACATGCTCAATTGGGTTTAGGTCTGGGCTTAGAGCAGGCCAATTTACTACTGGGATTTCAACCTCGGCTACAATTCTGGCAACATGCGGTCGGGCATTATCATGCATCACCATGAAATCATCTCCGATGAACGGTGCAAAAGGAACAATATGTGGCTCTAAAACCTCTCTTATGTATCTGTCGGCTGTCATGGCTCCCCCGTTCATTATAACCAAGTCCGTCTGAGCTTCAAAATTTATGCCACCCCACACCATTACCGAACCGCCTCCATAACCTACTCTAGAAAAACAATGGTTTTGAAAGAAACGTTCACCAGTTCTCCGGTAAATTCTTTCACATCCATCTGGTGTTCTAAGACAAAATCTTGACTCATCCGTGAATAGGATGTTGCTCCATTCTTCGTTACCCTAATTTACATGTTTTCTAGCAAATCTAAGGCGTTCAACTCGATGGTGTCTCAATAACTCTAGACCAGTTGCAGGTCTCCTAGACCGCAGTCCAATATCAAACTGCCGCCTTCTTATTGTTCTATTACTTACTTGAACTTGCCTTACGTCCTCTAATCTGTTTTTCATTAGTAACTTTTCTGTCCCTCAAAACATTTAACGTTATAAAGCGATTATCTCGCTCACTAGTAATTTTTTTCGACCACAATGATTTCTTCTTGTGTATACACCAAATTCATTAAACCGTTTAACAGCTCTTTGAACTTTACATCGTGAAACTCCCAACACTCTGGCCACATAATACTGTGACCTACCATCGTGAATCAAAGCAACAGCTCTCGCTGCGTCGGTTACAGAAAGATCCATATTTTAAATTACTATTCGACAACAAACACATTCAAAAGCGTAATTGACAAGTTTTAGATTTCACAACTGACAGTATTTCAATAGCCCTCTATGCAAAAACGATAAATTCGTAAACTTATTGTTAGTACCATAGGAAAAATGTAAAAATGTAAGATTTTTCTTAAACCCTTGTATCTTTTACAAAAATTAAGCTATTGTAATAAATAAAAAAAGGAATTGTAAAGAAATGATGTGTCTTGTTAACAAAATAAGAAAATACAAGGTGGAGCAATTTTGACAATCCATATGTGGTTTTAAAGTTGATTTAAAAAAACAGACTTTGTGTCACCCTGTATAAAATGATGTACGCCAAATTTTCTTAAAATTCGAGAGATGTGATAGATTGCATTTCAATTTACCTACAATATGCAAAAAAATGAATCAAATCGAATTTAAAATAACAAACTTATTAACGAACAAACTTCATCAATTTTTTGAGTGGATCGATTATTTTGCCGGTGAGTGTATACATATACATCATTATGTAAAAATACAAACTTCAAATGGAATATCACAAATTAACTTTTATTAAAATACACATTAGTGTGTAATTTTACATAGTGATGTAATTTTACGTGATAATCCATGTGAAATAGTTTCCTATTATAGTATGTGTAATTTTACACAAAAATTTTTTACAGTGTATATAGTATTTTTGACAAATTCTTCTAATTCTCGTAGTTTCGAATACCTGTCCAATACGGTCCATTAGTTCGTCAGGAAGTCCTAGTTCGCGTAGGGGAACAGAAGGCAAAATGGCACCCTTAAGAAAATTCTTCAGTAAAAAAAAGAACTATAAACTTTATTTATAAAATAAAATCACTTTTCCATAACGTAACATGTCTTCTTGCATATAAATATGTAAAATTCAACAATATTCGAAAGTATATGTTTAAAAAAAAATAAAACAAAATAGTTGCGTTTGGGCCGTTCTGCCCACACGTGAAGGCACAATGGCACCAGTATGAAGGCAAAATGGGCTTGAGTGAAAATGTCTAACTTTGGCAATTTTCACACGTAAAAACAGCTTCGTCATCCTCATCTTCAACTCCAGCGCATGAACAATGTGCCCAACTTAGGCACTGGGAACACTGGATCCACCCTTCTGCAGATTCAGAATAGAAATAATGGCAGTACAAACAGTCTACGTCACTATCTTCATCGGAAGAATCATGTTTCTCAGTCTTTTTATTTCTCTTTTTCTTCATCTCTTTACTCTTCACGGTATTATCAAAAGCAACTTCCCTCTTAACTTTACTTGCATCGATTTGTGAGCCTTCTAGTTCTTTGTAATAAGGTGATGAAGTAATAATTGCAGTTTTGCCCCTCTTTCGTGTGACTCTTTTCGTTTGTTTAGCTTTGGGTGTTGGCATGATTTGTGCAGGGGACACAACAAAACTCCTAGATGCATTTGAAGAATTCAGATCACAGGCAAGACCAGATTGGGCAAGTGATTCGTCGTCAGATTCATTTTTTTCATGTTGTTCTACAACAATTTTCTCTGGAGGTAACGATCTCGAACAACCCGGCTGAGGTTCTTCTATAATGTTCTCTTGTTCCTGGCGGTTTTGAACGATGTTAGTTGTATCTGCTGCTATAAAATCTGCTTCTGTAAATACATCTGGGTCTAGTGGCCATATTCCTGTTGCACGAAAAGCGTTATGTGCTGTAGGAATTGTAGCTGACTTTTCAAACGCTTTGCCAACTAGTTCCGCAATTTGAAATTGAGTAATCACTCGTCCTGGGTTGGTTCTCAACCACTGCTTTGCGGCATCTGTATAATATGCAGAAAATGGTTTCATGAACGCTACATCCAGAGGTTGTAGTCTATGTGTGCAATTCGGGGGGAAGGAAATGATGTGCACACCATGTTCGCGAGCTAATTTAATCACATCCAAATTTTTGGTGTGAGTTGCATGGCCGTCCAACAGCAGCAACACTGGAGTGTCTTTGGAAGCTCTAGAAAATGTAATAAACTTCTGAAACCATTTTGTAAATATATCTTTTTGGATCCATCCACTTTCGTGACACTGCGCCCATGCAGGACCCTCGAGGGGGCATTGTTCATTAGCTCTGGTTTGAATCTCTTACACGGAAACACAAACATCGGAGGCATATATGACCCATCAGCACTAAAGCAGCAAACAGTAGTGACTAGTTGGCCTCGCTCAGCAGAAGTTAACATACTTGTTTTTTCCCTTTGGTACTAATTATTTTTGGCAAAGACTTTGGTACTGTTGTCATCCCAGTCTCATCCACGTTAAAAATTTTATCAGGTGTCAATTTGTATTTATCAGTTACCTCTAATAGCAGTGAAAAAAATTTCTTTACCGCAACTTGATTAAAACCACTTGCCCTGGCAGCAGAAGTAGCTTCTGGTTTTCGTAAGCTTAAATCTGGATTTCGCTTTAAGAAATTTTCCAACCAATACCTACCAGCCATTTTTGTGCCGCGATCAAAATTATGTTTTATATTATTTCTTTCTGCTAGAAGCTAGATCATATGCCAAAGATCTCAAATCTTTGGTTGTGAGACCAAACAAGCGAGATTCCATATTTTTGACGTAAGTGGCCAGTTCTTCTTCCTGCTGTTTATTAAATAGAGTAACAAACCGACCCATCTTCTTCGTTGTTACTACAGATATATCATTATTTTGATTTCTTTTGTATATCTCTACTCTGCGTTTTAATGTCGTTTTCGGTATGTTATAAGTCTCAGAAGCCTTCCTAAGGCCTAAGGCTTTGGTGAAAACCATTTGAATTGCGTGTTTCATAGAGTCTTCAGACCAGTTCTGTCTATCTGACTTCCTTTTGTAGTTACTGACCATGGTAGCGAATAATGAAACGTAAAATAAGAATATTGAATGGCTCTTTTTTATTTAAGAAGGCAAAATGGACCACCAGAAGGCATAACGGTCCAAGTGGTCCGTTTTGCCCGGTCCGTTTTGCCTTTACACTATCTCGAACAAAACGCGATAGTTGTGAGGTTATGTAAACAAGCTACAGAATAACAAAATGGTCTCTGAGAAACTAAAACAATACTGTTTCAAACAGTACAGTCGATTACTCTCTATAATGTGAGTAAAAAAGTATAGCATGCTTAGAAAAACCGAATTTTACATGAAATGATATTGAAAAGAACTTACTTGCTAAAAAATGCCGGGGCGTGTTAACTGACTTACTAGTTTAGTGTCCGAAGTTGCCTATTTACAGTACATTTTAGATCCACATGCTACAGACAGATGGCGTTATAAATATGTAAAATTATTAAATGGACCATTTTGCCCGCTGGGTCCGTTTTGCCTGCGGTTCCCCTACTTCTTTAAATTCCACATTGCTTAGTGTTTTCGATACCCTTTAAATTCTATCTCGCCTAATGTTTTCGATAAGTTCATTACGTACTGCTGGCTGCCATTTTGAAAGTTTGTAGAGTTTACATTTGACAATGTTTTTTTGTTATATTTGAAGTGTACCAATCGTTGACGCTATTTAGGTTGTGAAACTTACGGCTTCTTCGGATTTGACGGATGATCAATGTGTTGTACTTACAAGTGCAAATTTTATTTAACAACACCGCGAAATATACTAAATCAAAGCATAAACGTAAGAGAACATTCGCAGGTTATGATTTGGTTATGTTAAAAAATATGGCGTTTTTATTTTTCCATGTTGAATTTGTTGACACAAGAACAAATTAAATCTCTTAAAAATATGTACCATTTTGGCGCAGTATTTGAATATTTAAATAATGATAATATTAATAAATTTTGAAATCTAGTTACTTATCGTATAACTTCAAACTTGAAGTTCTTTCGAAGCAATTTAAGGATAATGAGCTTCAAGTAAAACAAATAATATAAAATTTATTGTTGAATTTAACGTAGGACTTACCCTAATTATGTATATTATGAATAATTGAAAATAGTAGATATATACTAATCTGTATTATCGATTATACAGTATGTAACAGTAGTGTGACATTCTTAGAATTCTCCATTTTCTTGCAAATACAAAACTATTTTTGACATCATCATTTTGATACATACATACATACATCGCTTCATTTGCAATGAATGAACGTAAGTCATACATATTTTGTACTTAGATAATCAATCTAAGTATATAGTATTAGGTTCTTCTAATATGTAATAGTATTAATACAAGAAAAGGTATCAAAGATGAAAATATTTATTTATAATTTTCAGGACTAGAACTCCGGACCAAATGGAAATCAATACGTGACCATTTTAGAAAGGAATTCCTACTGGAAAAGAAAGTGAAAGCAGGCAAAGCGAATGGTAGGAAGAAGAAATACGTCTACTATGATCAACTCCAATTTCTGAAAGAATACTTTGAGAAAAATCCCGTTCCACCATCAAATAGTAATGAGAAAGGAGGCGACACCTCGCAACCAAAATCACAGGATGTAGTTCAAGCAGACAACAGTGCCTCGGTTATCAGTGATAACATCTCAATAAGAACTGAGAAACGAGAACAGACACGTTCGAAGAGGCAATACCCAGAGAATTCTGATATAGAAGAAATAAGAAACATCTTATTGGAAAGGCATGAAAGAAATCAAGACAAAATGGGGAACAAAGCGTTTTTGATGTCTTTACTTCCATTATTAGACGGGATGTCTAGAGATGACGCGATCCATTTTCGTTATAAAATAATGGAAATGTTCTACAAACACAATATTACTTATTCAAATGAGTCGAATTTTCAAATCGATTCGCAAAATTCTTGTACTGTAGCTGTATCTAATAGTAATCTGTCACCGCGTCCCGATTCTCCAAAATTCAATCCAATTCGTACACCCTCACCGCGTCCCGATTCTCCAAAATTCAGTCCAATTCGTACACCCTCTCCAGCGTCTTCTGAAAATAGTCAAATGAGTGAAGCCAGTACCATCTTCGATTTATATTAAAGATTGTAATATCAGTCGAACTTGAAGACGAGGAATCATGTACAGTTACTGCAAGAATTAATGATGGTCAGCGTGTTCAACGGATTATCACAGACTTGTTACAAGAAATACCGCTATGGGGTGTGATATGATATATCTATATATAGGTATATCCATGAAACATTTAGAGAATACGCTATACTTATAATTTGCACCTAGTTGTAATTTAAACCATATAAACTATTATGAGATTATTGATAGATATTGTAGTTTTTTTTTTTAAATCAAAATATTTTCAATAAAACATATTACCGCGAATCAATACCGCGTATATAGTCCAATTACATTAGGCGAAAAAAGCAAAAGCTGCCGAAAAAAACACGCAAGCGATACTTTGTTCTCACTTTTAGTTTGACATTACAAACATAGATAAAATATTTATATTTGCATATTGAGAGCTAAGCGGGTTTTTTAAATGAAACACTGTAACTTATTATGTACATATTGCTGTGACTCTTGCAAATTGAGATTCATATAAATTAATTTACATTATTCAATCAATAAGTAAGTAAGAATCAAGCATGCATCCTAGTGCTAGGTCTTATGCTAGACTAAGACTTAATAAATTTTCTGCAAAAATAGTAGGTTAGGAAAACTTACATCTAACTAGCTCAGTTTAGTATGACTAAAGAAAATTTTCTCTCAGGGGCAGAAAATATAAATAAATTCTCCAATCAATTTGAATGCTCTTTAATTATCACAAGGTCAGGTAAAGAAAATAAAATGCAAAATAAATCTTATCATCTAATTTATTAAAAGAAAGTATCAAAAAACGAGAAATTTTAAATTACACAAATATATATTTACAAAAATTTAATATTTCAAAAACATCATCTAAAACTACCCATATCATAATCAACTAGTCAATATAATAAAGAAATTATAATTAATGAAAGCATAACGTCGAGAAAAAAAATTATATTTTTGAAATAAACGTGATTATCATGATTTATGTTCGTCAAAGATACATGTAAACAATCAACATCTTTAATAAAATAAAATTTATTGCATATTGTGAATTGTACTGGAATATGAATAACCAAAAATTACGCGATTTATTATTTACAAAAAAAAATAATATAAACATTAAGGGAATGGCTTTGCCCTAATTAGTCCTGCCTGGCGCCTTTGCTCGCTCCCAAGACAGTACCATCAGAAAGCAAATTCACACTGGTAGGTACCCCAAAGTTCCACCCTACGAGTATGTTTTTTAACTCGTCGGACACAACCCGAACATACTCCACCATGTGCTCACCCCTTAAGGCATATATACAAATTTTAAATTTAATAAAAAAAATGTCTTTGTGCATTTGATTAATTAACTCAGCCCTGATTAGTTCTGCCTGGCGCCTTTTCTCGCTCCCAACACAGTACCACCAAGACTAATTCGTGTTTTAAGGATTCACCAGGACTCCATACTATGAATTAAACAAGTACTTAATTCATCGCACACATCCCTGATCTATTACCCAACACGTTAATATCAAACACACAAGTACTATAAAATATACTTGATATACATAAAAAGAAAATATATATATAAAAATAAAACTTTACCTCCCTTTGAGATTCCAATACAAAACACCACTCAAAAAAAATTTGGTACGACACTATACACACATTTATAACAAACATAATTAAATCACCTTAATTCTTCGTACATTGCTTCAAACTCATCCATCATAAAAAAAAAACTCGATCACTGTTCAATTATTCTATATATACATAAAACAAAATTATTAACCACAAATCCTCTAATCTGGTAAATAAAATAGTAAAGAAAAATCTTTATAAAAAAAATTATTACGCTATTCAACTTGATCGTTACAGTCACTAAAATGCTTTATCATAATGCATGGTGTAATAACCCTACATATAAAACAAAACATCTTAGAAAATAAAAAGAAATTCAAAGTTCTAATTAAATAAAACTGTTCCATACATAAATAATTATTTCTAAAATAATTACAAGTCTCAATGTAAATTAAACTCCAAATTAAAACGATATCTAATTCATAAAGTTATTCTGAGTTCCATTTCGGTTAGAAAAATTCTATAAGTACAGTAAAATTATTACGGAAAATATTACAAGTTTTAATTTTTGTTGCAAATTTTATAAGTATCGAAAAATCTCTTTGAAAATATTCTAAGTTCAAATTCATGAATAAACTTCTAAAAAGAAGAAGAGGTTTCCACCTACTTCAGACTCTTCCGGTTAGCGGTTTACACCAGCTGGGAAGTGACCTGACTTTCTGTCCATTCGCCCTTATATGCATATTTTTCTTTACAAAAACGCCCGGTTGTGTTCGGCAGATACGATTCCACCTCCAGAAATACATAGCTGCAGTGCTGCACCACTCAGGAAACCAGCGCATTACTAATCTTTCAAAAAGGTAAACAAACATGTAAATATCAACTTGTTTACACGTTCATGACTCATCCAATGCATCTAGCGAAAAATATTGTTTTCGCCGAGCCACACTATCGATCTCTCCCGGTAACAGTATTCTTCGCGCGGGAAACACTTTCTTGTTATACTTCACGTAACATTTTATGCTTATTCTAATCTTATAGTTTTTATAAAAATTATAATAACATTCTCATATTATTTAACGTAAATAAAAATTAAATTTTGGCAAAATATTGACTTAATGTATATTTATATACACATCATGATAAAAATAAATAAAATAATAATTAATTAATTAAATCTGGAAGTGATCTTGATTATGCTTATTTCCAATTTACCACCCAACTCAAGGTCACTGCAATATGTATATTCTGCATATTAATAACGCTTTCTATACATTTTACGATCTCTTCTCCTTTCAAAATGTTTTTTTATATCGAAGTTCATTGGCCTTCTGTATTCTCCGTCAGCCACTTTCCTCGAGCCCTATATTTTTCTTACAATTTTTCTCTCAAACGTTCTCGGTTTTTCCTGTTCCACATTTGTCAGGTTTATCGTCTCTGGCCCATAAGTTACTACTGGTCGCATGGCTGCTCTCAATACCCTCATTGTATTTATACTTATCCTCTTACGTTTCAGTATGTTTTTGTATTTATAATAAGCCCTATGTCCTCCCTGTACCCTATGATCTATCTTCATGTTTCTGTCATTCTCACTGTTTATCATTACACCTAAGTATTTAAAGTTTTCATGTATTTCAAACTCGTAATTTCCTATTTTTACAACCTTGGTTGATGTATTTTTTCTGCTTATCTCCAAATATTTACATTTTTCTTGGTTTATTGTTCGGCCTCTTTTTTTTTGCTGCTTGATCAATTTTTTGAATTGCTTCTTTCAACTTTTTCCTGTGTCTAGCTAGTATAGTGAGATCGTACGCGTACGCAACTACTTGTATCATCTTATTAATTATTGTTCCCTGCAAATTGCATTCCTTGACCACTACGTCCAGTGCTAAAATAACAGGGTTGTTGATAGTCCGTCACCCAGTCTTACCCCCAGGTTAATATCGAAGTCTTCAGTTGCAGTTCTTCCGCCATTACTGCTGTTTTGGCTGTTTCATCGTCATTTCTGTCAATCTCACTAGCTCTCGCTTCAGACTATCAAATTCCATGCTTGAAATTAATATAAAGTATTTGTAGCCCTATACTATATTCATGAAACTTTTTAGTTATTTGACCCACTATGTGTATAGCGTCTATAGTGGATCGCCCCCTTCTAAAACCGTATTGGTAATCTCCCATTTGCGCCTCAGTGTACTTCGTTAGTTTCTTTAGTTACTAGCGTGGTTAAGATCTTAAAGCAGCGTTAAGTAGAATGATTTCTTTATAATTTGCACATGCTTTTGGACTTCCTTTCTTTTATATTGGCGCATCACTTGGCATCAATTCTTTTTCCCAAATTTGGATTAATAGTTTAAATAACTTTTGTCTTAATAGCTCTCCTCCATGATGTTGTATTCCTTTTCAAAAAGTAAAGTAGGGGAAGGTGTCCTAAAATGACATAGCATGTAAAATGACATAGTGCTATTTATTTTGAAACTACAGGTGCCATCTAGCGAAAAGGTAATGTTCTGCCGAGCAAAAGCCGTCCTAACTTGGTATTAGAAATCTGTTTTGTTTGTCGCTGCGACAGGCAGCAGTTAACCTTACAAAAGTGTTTTACTGGCGGGAGAAAGTTTTAACGTGGTATAGTGCAACTGTGTTTTTATTGAGAATTTGTGTACTTCTTGAGGTGAAATTACTACTGCGTGTAAGTGTAAGCGTATACTACAGATGCACATTAGCTAAATTGTGATTCTTCATCAGCTAAAAAAATCAGGTACGGACAAAGGACTTTGTGTCATGGCGTGTAAAACGACATACCCATGCATAAAGGTAAAATAGCATACTATGTCATTTTACAATCATGTATCTGAAATCAATTTGCATTCACTGATACAATTATCTAACTTTTTATAGCTTCACAATGGTGGGTAACCGTCAATGGACCTCAACCAGACAAACGTGGAATGAAGGGGCAATGTTAAATGCGATTGATGCTGTAAAAAATGGTGAGATGAGATGGCTGAAAGCAGCCAAACTTTTCAACGTCACTCAGGCAACACTAAGAAGAAGAGCTAATGATGACAATAAGAAAGCCAAAGGCTGTGCGAAGGTGCTGGGACGATTTTCATCAACATTTAATGAAGCAGAAGAGAAAGAGCTTGTCGGACACATATTGTTATTGGAATCCAGATTATTTGGGTTAACTACCAAAGAAATTAAGCAACTTGCATTTAAATTTGCCACTAGAAATGGTATTCCAAACAGGTTCAAAGATCGCAGCGCTGCACGTGAATGGTTAAGAGGTTTTCGTATGCGACATTCTGAAATATCCTTAAGACAGCCGGAAGCAGCGCAGAGGCGAAATATCCTATTACATTACAAATTACATGAGAACCAATAAATTAAATAACCCACTCAATTAAGCTTACCAAGACTGCAAACGCTATATAGATTCAAATGCAAATATCCTTATCACCAGATCCGATAAAAGCAATACGACCGTATGTATGTACAGAACAGACTATAACAACAAAATGCTGGAGTTATTGAATGATCAACTAGTATATAAAAAATTGAATAGAGACCCCACATGCCAATTCGAAAGAAAAACCAATCAATATATCAAAGCCTTAAAAACAAAACAATACATTACAGAACAAACATACAAAAGTCTTATAAAAAATAATTCTGAAACAGCCAGAATTTATGGTATACCAAGGGAGGATTTACAGAAGCCCAGTAGGTGCAATTATGGCGATTAATTGAGCCATTTAAATTAAAGGTGGCCTCATCGCTCCAGATAATTTTGTATGGAAACCTTCCATCTTCTGCACATTTTGCCAGGTACCATTCACAGAATTGGACTCTCCGGTCAGGATCATCTTCATTGAGAGCATGGACTAGTGTTGGAATGTAGCTTTTCCAACGCAGACGCTTCAAAATGCGATGTACGCTATCTTTTGAGATGTGTCTCCCGAGCCGTTTGTCGTAGAGATTTCCGTGGGTATCGGATGAGGGTTTCCTGCACCTGCTCTTCTTTTGCAGGGTTGGTGGATATCCGTGGTCGTCCAGAACGCTTCTTGTTGACGTTGTGAACGGTTCCATCTGTTTCAAATTTATCTCTGATGCGAGCAATAGTCCGGTGCGTTGGTGGCGGTTTATCAAACTCCCTTCTGAATCGTCTTTCAAAGCTAAGTTGATCTCCTGGCATTCTGTTACATTAGTTACACCTGAAGAAACAAAAAAGTCAGCATGTTATAGTCATTCAAAGTGTTAGTACATTATTTTAAGACACCCTATATATACGTGCGAGTAGATTTCTTGAAAATTTGCGGCTTATATGAAATTGAAAATTACTTGCTTTCTTTAAGTTAATTAATGAACTTAGGAAAAAGAGTAATTTCATTATCGAAGACTAACAATCTTAGTTTCGCCAATGCTCGTCAGTCCAATAATGAAACCAGACCTTTTCCCTCTAATTTTCGATTTGTATTTATACAAACTGAAGTGATCTTAGCAAGCATGAGAGAATTAATTACTTAATTCACTCTATGATACAGAGGAAACATATTTATATGTTTTGCCTCCTTCCGACTTGAAACACATATTGTGTACGTAACGTCGGTATTAATGAAAAATCCTTATTTCATTCAGGATAATTGTATTAATTTAATATGTATTTAATATGCATTAAACACATATATCAAATTCTTAGCCGTATCTGTCAATACATATGAAACACACACATATATCTATATACGTGCGAGTAGATTTCTTGAAAATTTGCGGCTTATATGAAATTGAAAATTACTTGCTTTCTTTAAGTTAATTAATGAACTTAGGAAAAAGAGTAATTTCATTATCGAAGACTAACAATGTTAGTTTCGCCAATGCTCGTCAATCCGATAATGAAACCAGACCTTTTCCCTCTGATTTTCGATTTGTATTTATACAAACTGAAGTGATCTTAGCAAGCATAAGAGAATTAATTACTTAATTCACTCTATGATACAGAGGAAACATATTTATATGTTTTGCCTCCTACCGACTTGAAACACATATTGTGTACGTAACGTCGGTATTGTATATATATATATATATATACCACGCGATCATTTAAATTCTAAATTATAGCAGGCGGGATTTTTTTTATTAGGTTGTCCAGAATGTCAATTATTGATTAATTAACATTTTGAAACGTCACTTTGACAATTCAAATTGTAAATTAGTACTTATATACCAACTTAATTTCACAGCCTGCTCTAATTTAGAATTTAAATGATCGCGCGGCATATATTATTTAAACTCTTGATAAGCATTGGGCATTTCGGCTTATATGAAATTGAAAATTACTTGCCGAAAATACGGCAAATATATATTTTCTATTCTTTGTTGCCGTATTTATATATTATTTAAACTCTTGATGAGCATTGGGCATTTTCGGCATTAAATAAACATACATTAGTTTATAATGTTTGATTTATTTTTTAACGTTTCGACCTTTCTTTTGGTCTTCATCAGAAATGATAATAGGTAAGAAACAATTTTTCTGAAACAACATACACCATGTACATACAAAATGCGATAACACAAAAATAATTTGATATAGGTATACAAAAAATATATGAATCATATTAAAAAATGAGAAAACTTACTCCAAAATATGTAACAACAGTGTCCTAATAACTTTTATAAAACATGTACAACAAATAAATACATTAAAAGGGTTTTAAAATTTAAAATACGTAACGTCAAACGATTAAGATCTAAAATGTCAATGAAATGTCTACAATGCTGGTTTAGTTTGACATGGAAACGGCCAAAAACAACAACAAAAACGGATAAAATGTATTTATATGAATGTATGCATGTTAATATTAATGGGTTTTGTAATTATAATAATTGTCGGTATACTGTTGATAAATTTGAGATTTCTCCTCTGTCATTAACTGAGTTTTGATTTTTGTGTATTTCAATCATCTCTAAAATGTTTCTCGACTTTGTATTATATTCTTTATGTAACACTGAAATGCGATCAAAATCAAATGTATGTGAGAACTGGTTAGAGTGTTTCTTTAACGCCGTGCTATTTTTTGCATATTTATGTGCTTTGACTCTTTCATCAAGATATTGTTTGGTCTGGCCAATATAGATACCTTCGCAGTCTTTACAAGGAATCTTATAAACAACATGTGTTTGTTTTTTTAATGGAATTTTGTCTTTTAATTTTGTGTAAAGATGCTGTAAATTGTTATAATTAGTGTGTGCGACTTTGATATTATGTGAAGCTAATATTTTACCAAGTTTCTGAGAAAGATGATTTATGTAAGGTAAAGGAACATATTTAGTTTCGTTTTGTTTTTGGTTGTTATTATTATTTGTGGTACTGTTATATATTTTATAAAGTTGTTGTTTTATTATTTTGTTTACAAAGTTTGTTGGATAATTATTACGTGCTAAAGATATTTTAGCATGGTTTAACACTTCTTTTCTGTATTCAGGATTTGTAAGCTTGATGGCTCTACTAATAAGGTTTGCAACAACATTTTTTTTAAAATTAATTGGTTGAGCCGAATAAAAATTGAGATACCTACACGATGCTGTTTCCTTTACAAACCATTTTGTTTTAATAACCTCACCCTCACGGATCAATGTAGTGTCTAAAAAGTTTAATTTATTATTATTTTCGATTTCCACTGTAAATTGCAATCTTGGGTGGTAATTGTTGAAATAATCTAAAATGTATTGTATTTGTTGTAACGGTACTGCTGTAATACAGTCATCTACGTATCGTTTAAAAAATGGTGGCGGAGTCATCAATAAGGGGATAGTACTTTCTTCCAAGTCCTCAAGGACCAATTGCGCAATGATGCTTGAAATTGGTGCTCCCATAGCACAGCCATAATTTTGTTGGTAAAATTTATTTTTATATGAGAAATACGTAGTCGATAATGTTAACTCAATAGCATTTAAAAATTCATTTAGTGGTAAATCTGTAAAATTTTTTATCTTATTCCATTTTTTATTAATGATGTTTTTGGCTAGATCTAATGGAATATTTGTATATAGCGATTTTACGTCTAAAGAAATGAGTTTTTCATTATTTTTTAGTTTGATTGTGTTAATAAAGTTTTTGAAATCAAAGGAATTCTTAATATAATATTCGTTTTGGTTGATAACATGGGTAAGAATATTTGCTAAAAACTTTGATAACTTATACAACGGGCTCTGGATACATGAAACAATTGGTCTCAGAGGTACATTTTGTTTGTGTAGCTTTGGGAGGCCATAAATTTTGGGGCATTGAGCATTGTGTATTTTTAAAAAAAAAGATGTGCGAATTATTGAACGATAAAACAACATATAAAGAAATAAAATCAGACCCTACTAATATCATCCAAAAAAAGAACAATCACCTAATAAAGTCTTGGGAAGATAAAAACCTTATTTCCAAAACATTAGCTAACAACCTAAAAATACACAATGCTCAATGCCCCAAAATTTATGGCCTCCCAAAGCTACACAAACAAAATGTACCTCTGAGACCAATTGTTTCATGTATCCAGAGCCCGTTGTATAAGTTATCAAAGTTTTTAGCAAATATTCTTACCCATGTTATCAACCAAAACGAATATTATATTAAGAATTCCTTTGATTTCAAAAACTTTATTAACACAATCAAACTAAAAAATAATGAAAAACTCATTTCTTTAGACGTAAAATCGCTATATACAAATATTCCATTAGATCTAGCCAAAAACATCATTAATAAAAAATGGAATAAGATAAAAAATTTTACAGATTTACCACTAAATGAATTTTTAAATGCTATTGAGTTAACATTATCGACTACGTATTTCTCATATAAAAATAAATTTTACCAACAAAATTATGGCTGTGCTATGGGAGCACCAATTTCAAGCATCATTGCGCAATTGGTCCTTGAGGACTTGGAAGAAAGTACTATCCCCTTATTGATGACTCCGCCACCATTTTTTAAACGATACGTAGATGACTGTATTACAGCAGTACCGTTACAACAAATACAATACATTTTAGATTATTTCAACAATTACCACCCAAGATTGCAATTTACAGTGGAAATCGAAAATAATAATAAATTAAACTTTTTAGACACTACATTGATCCGTGAGGGTGAGGTTATTAAAACAAAATGGTTTGTAAAGGAAACAGCATCGTGTAGGTATCTCAATTTTTATTCGGCTCAACCAATTAATTTTAAAAAAAATGTTGTTGCAAACCTTATTAGTAGAGCCATCAAGCTTACAAATCCTGAATACAGAAAAGAAGTGTTAAACCATGCTAAAATATCTTTAGCACGTAATAATTATCCAACAAACTTTGTAAACAAAATAATAAAACAACAACTTTATAAAATATATAACAGTACCACAAATAATAATAACAACCAAAAACAAAACGAAACTAAATATGTTCCTTTACCTTACATAAATCATCTTTCTCAGAAACTTGGTAAAATATTAGCTTCACATAATATCAAAGTCGCACACACTAATTATAACAATTTACAGCATCTTTACACAAAATTAAAAGACAAAATTCCATTAAAAAAACAAACACATGTTGTTTATAAGATTCCTTGTAAAGACTGCGAAGGTATCTATATTGGCCAGACCAAACAATATCTTGATGAAAGAGTCAAAGCACATAAATATGCAAAAAATAGCACGGCGTTAAAGAAACACTCTAACCAGTTCTCACATACATTTGATTTTGATCGCATTTCAGTGTTACATAAAGAATATAATACAAAGTCGAGAAACATTTTAGAGATGATTGAAATACACAAAAATCAAAACTCAGTTAATGACAGAGGAGAAATCTCAAATTTATCAACAGTATACCGACAATTATTATAATTACAAAACCCATTAATATTAACATGCATACATTCATATAAATACATTTTATCCGTTTTTGTTGTTGTTTTTGGCCGTTTCCATGTCAAACTAAACCAGCATTGTAGACATTTCATTGACATTTTAGATCTTAATCGTTTGACGTTACGTATTTTAAATTTAAAACCCTTTTAATGTATTTATTTGTTGTACATGTTTTATAAAAGTTATTAGGACACTGTTGTTACATATTTTGGAGTAAGTTTTCTCATTTTTTAATATGATTCTTATATTTTTTGTATACCTATATCAAATTATTTTTGTGTTATCGCATTTTGTATGTACATGGTGTATGTTGTTTCAGAAAAATTGTTTCTTACCTATTATCATTTCTGATGAAGACCAAAAGAAAGGTCGAAACGGTAAAAAATAAATCAAACATTATAAACTAATGTATGTTTATTTAATGCCGAAAATGCCCAATGCTCATCAAGAGTTTAAATAATATATATATATATATATATATTTTCTCTTTTTGTTCTTGGAATGCGGCTTTTTTTTATATTATTATTGGTGGTAAGTAATAATTGAAAAGTTAACGTTTCGACACTTTATTGTCTTCATCAGAAACAGTGTATTTATATAGAAATTGCAGCATCTCTAAACATGACGGTTGTTATTATTAGTATTTAAAAATATTTTCTTCAACCATCATTTCGTTAATACTATTTATTAAGCAGGACTTCATCGTTTCTAAAACGTATACAATGAGTGGGTCTGATCTTCTGACCCACTCAATGTAAAGCTATAGCGATTTATTAAGCGAATGAAAGTACGTACTTAGAATAGGATTTTGAATAAGTTTTGTATAAAAAAAATTCTTAAAATTGTATAGTTTGAAACGCTCATACGTAAGTCGTGTGGTGGCCACACCTCATTTTTACTTTTCGTAAACACTTTGAAAATGGGAATGTAATAAGTAATAGGTCAGGAAGATTTGATAGCAATACTACAAATACAAAACATGAAAAACGCAAATCAAATAAACCAAAAAGTACAAAAGAGGAATTGATGGAAGGTATTAGAAATTGCAATAAACAACAAATCCAGTCAATGAATGAAATGTTCCACCGATTTATAAACATTTTAAATCATCAAAACACTTTAACAAAATAATTAGAGAGGCGAGCTAATAATAGTAGTTTATACAACGAGTCAATAATGACAGTTATTATTCCCGAGAGCTGAATTTACGTTATTGTTTAGTCGTCGATAAACATTTTTATCGACGACTAAACAATAAAGTATGTATTATATTAATCAATATTGGCTAATAATAACACTCATAATACCCGTAGGGAATAATGAAATGCGACCAGTGAATAATGGGCCATAACGTTACCATTATTCACTGTATTCCGCCAATAAGAACATATAATGGGCCATAACGTTACCATTATTCACTGCATTCCGCCAATAAGAACATAACGTTCCTAACGTTGTCATAGTAACGATAGACAAGTCCGGCCATTTTACTGACTGCCTAACCATCAAACGTCATATTGATATAGTAATCTGACATTTTCGTTTACTTATTTTGATTTTTTTTAGTAATTTTCAGTTAGTCGTCGATAAAGTAGTGTATACTAACTCGCAATAATGACTATTATTCCCTCGAGCTGAGTTACTCCCTCGCCGCTTACGCGGCTCGGGAGTAAATTCAGCTCTCGGGAATAATAACTGTCATTATTGACTCGTTGTATAAACTACTATAAAAAGTATATTCTTTGATACCAAGAAACGGAAACGCCCAACAGATTCCGATTCGGAATGAAAAGGGAAATATAGTTATTAATAAATTATTTAATTGTATATGTACATTATTTTTTTTCCTTGTGCTACATATTCTTGTTTCACTATTTTCATTTACTAGTTTTGAATTTATTAACTACTGCATTTCTAGACTGACAACCTAATATATTTTTTTATTTGGATAGTTTACTTAGTAGTGTTTCTATTACCATTATTATTTTTAAGTCGTGTATATAAATTACATGTTGTAAGATATCTTTTAATTCTCTCTTTTATTATTAGTATTTATTTCTTAGTTCAATAAAGTTACTCGCCTCTTATATATAAAAGTTTGTATTTGTATATCACTTGTGAGTCTATACTTTAGAAAGACCACACATGTATTGGAAGAAAATACACTTTTTCTTACTTTTAAGAAAATATTTTATTTTGCCTAGTGTGTAGTTTATTAATATAGTATAATATTAATAATGCTACTTGTAATTGTCATATGATGTTATTGTTATGTCAAGTTTTGTATAAAGTAATAATTTGTACACTTGCTGGGAAAAAATAATAGAATTTGAAGGAAAATATTAATTAGAAAGGCAGCAGTTCGGCTATGACCATAACCAATCCTTTTTGCGCGTTGCGTTGATTGTGGGCACTGAACAAGACTGGGCCGTTACGCTCGGCTATGTAACGCTCGTTCGGGTAAAGTCGTCTCGACTCGACTTAGGGAACTAGAGAAATATATCATATAGAGGTATTTAATTTCAATTAAATTGAAATTTAAATTAATAAATAAATTCATGCCCCCGAGCAGATTCGATCCCGAGATCTCATGGGTGAGAAGCCGGCACTTTAGCATCAGACCAGCGCGGGAGTCGAAAGCGAGTATTTCATATTGTCTATTTAAATATACACACACGCGATTATACAGATTGTCGTATTTAAAAGTTAATATGCATCTTCAAATACACACACATAAACATGTACCTATGTATGTATGTATACAACAGTTCACCATAAGACGGGTGGTGTGGGGAGATCGAGAGCGCGGACATGGCATTCGTTCCGTAACTTTAGAGCGTGAACGTACATACATTGTATCTGAGCAAACTCGCAAATATTAAAATAAAATGCCCTTAACTGTCGAGGAAAAAATACAGATTGTGTTATGGTATGCGAAGGATAATTCGTACATCAGTTACCAAAATATTATACAAAAGCCGTACATAGCATACTAACTTTCAACGTTTTGCACTAAAGCCTCGGTACCCCGGTGTCCCGATATGAACTCATCTGTACTCCCCTACTATCGTACCCCTCCATTTCATGTTTGTATGCGCATGTGTGCGTGTCTGTGTTTCCCTATATCTACTTTTATTTCAGTCAAACGGTATATTGCGGCCGCTGCCATAGCAAAGGCCACGAAATTGTATTTCGCGGACTGTGTTTTGTTGTGTGTGTATGAGACATTATCTCTATAATAATATAATAAATCTCAGCAACTGAATTCGTCGATGCAGTATGACCCTAATGTAATATAGAACGGAAAAAAAAGTTGGATTTCGTATTATTAACCTCGCCTTGATGAAGTTTTCACTTCTGCCGTGTGGTTTTAACCACACCCGTTTTCTTGTTATTTTACCAATCTCCCCATTCAGTTTTTCACAAGTTATCCGTGTCATTCTAAATAACTTGTAAAAGTCCATTTCAATATATCGTCCAATCCATTCGCCTGTGAAACGGGGTATCCTATAATGAACATCGCGTACCACAGCTGGTAACTAGTACAACAAAGGTATGTAATAAAGACTATCCATTTTCATTATCCCCACACCATTAATGATGAATTAAACAAGGTTGTTGTTAACTCATCGTTTATAATTGCAGTAGCAACTACTTTAAGTTTCTTGTTAGGCATTGTTCCTGCTGTAAACACATTGTATAATTATGCATACTAACTTCTTATGGATATATCTTACCTAAGAATACTTCTGATAAATATCTATACTTAATAAAATTGATATATAAATAATAAAAACACGATAACCTAAAATACGAAATCAAAGTGACAGTGACAGCAAATATGCAGTCACCAACGCAAGACACGTGTTTCTGACTCATTGGTCGTCATCAGTACGGGGTAGCCAAGAAATAAAGTGGGATAACCTTGGAGACGTAAGCATACACGAATGACAATTAGGTAACAGACTGCCATTTGTAGCGTCTACGGCTGCTCTACAACGGAATTTATCCGACATTCTATTATTTCTTCTATATATACCGTGAATCTTTTTAACGCGGAACATAGGGATTTGCGTGCTAAAAATTTTTCCTAATTTGAAAAAAATTAGTATTTCATTTAATAAACCAATCATTTTTCTACTAATTGTACATTGCTTTAATGACACAGTCTTTTTAATTATTCCTTCTTGTTCATTTGAAATTAATTCCCACAAAGTTGAGTGACAATATTAAGATAGCTTAAACATTTTATGCTAGCTGACAAGCGAAATGATAAATAATTTACAAAAAAAATTTCTGTCTACGCAGTTGCAGAACAAGTGGAAATTGTTACGATAAGTATTCAAGGAATGTCCGACAGAGAGATTGTTGATAACCTTGACACAGCATATCCTGATCGGCCAGTTTTAAGTCTTTTGACAATGTCTTGAATTTACAATGAATTTAAAAGCACAGGGTGCGTAAATTGCGACCACAGGAAACGTATTAGACACGCATCGGCCGTTACAGAAGAAGCCAAAATGAACATTTGTTTGATAGTTGAAAACGAGGGATTCACAAGCTTAAATATGCTTGCCGACCAGTTCCAAATTTCAAGAAGCAGTTGCCATAAAGCGCTAAAGACCGAAAAGTACAAATCTTATAAGATTATAAATGTTTACAAATTGTTACCAACCGAGATCTTCCCAAGAATTGACTTTTGCCAATTTTGGATGGAAAAATAAATAATGATCTAAATGTGTTAACAAGAAATCCTGTTTTCTGACGAGTGTGCACATGCTCTGGATGGGCCAGTACACAAGCAAACCCAAGGATTTTGGGCACGACAAAATCTTACATGATTTGAGACGCTAACAAGCGGTAGCCTCACAAAGTTAATGTTTAGGTGGAAATAGTGGGGAATAATATGGCAATTTAAATCAACAGGAATATGTATTTAGATTTGCTTCGAATGGAAGTAGGCCGGTAGTTGCGAGCTAATGGGGAAATAATATTCCAGCAAGACCACCAACTTATAGTACTGCCACAATCATCGAATTTTTGGATCAAAGTTTCCCCAGCAGTCGGATATGCGACATGGACTATTTAGATGGCCCGCCAGACGCCCAGATCTTACCCCACACGATTTCTTCTTTTGGGGTCATGTATCAAAGAAAGTGTAGGACAATGTCCGAGAGAAACTGGAAAACTTGGAAGAGCTGAGACGAAGAATCACAGGCGCTTGCAAAAGTTAACAGGTGGTAATTCTTATTACACACAAATGCATATGTTTCACGTTAAAAAAAGCACTATACAGGGCAATCCAAATTAAGTGTTCACCATTGGTAACTTTGTTATTATTAAAGATACAAGATTGTTTAAATTAGCAAACTTGTAGTACTTTTAACGCTCTTTAAGATGGAAGAATAAAAAAAACAAATGAGCAACGTGTTTTCGAGTTTTGCCGAAAAATATTTTTTTTCAAATGGAAACCCCTGTATATTATATCATTTTCTGCTAGAACTTTAATTTTTGAACAAAAAATCTTATAAGAAATTTTTTACTGGGATTAAAAATATTTGAGTTATAATGAATACACAAAAACAGCTAAGCATTCCTATGTATCTATGAAAACGACGATAAGTCTTTCTACCAAACGTCAAATATTAGTACAGTTTTATTAGTTTTTCACTCATAAGTTTCATTGTGCTAGTTATTAATTTGACAAAAAAATGATTTTTACCCATTCAGAAAAGTGTGATATGTTAGAATCTTATTTAGTGTGCAGAAAATCCTCTAGGAGGGCAAAAGAACATTACGCTGAATTATATCCACTCCGAACACAGCCACATGAGCAATACTTTCTGAGACTTTACCGAAAATTTAGAGGCAATGAGAGTGTTTTTGCCAAAACAAGGACAAAAAGGACTTTTATAAAAAGCGAGGCCACGGAAATTGCAGTTATCGCATATTTTGAGGCCAACCGTGAGAATTCCATACTAGATATTGTCAATGAATCTGATTTGAGTCACGGTACTGTGCATAGAATTCTGAAGAAACACAAATTCATTCCTTATAAGTACAAACCAGTTCAGGTTTTTTTGCCAGGGTATCCAGAGAGAAGAATGTTTTTTTGCCACTGGTATCTTAACTTTTGTCGCCAAAATGTAAACAATTTTCGTTATATTTTACGGACCGATGAATCGAATTTCTCAAATTCTGGAATGTACAATAAAAAAAATCATCATTACTGGTCAAAGGAAAATCTTCTTTTAGTAAATCCAAGACGTCCACAAGTCCGTTTCAGTTTTAATGTTTGGTGCGGTTTAATCGGTTCATGGATTGTTGGTCCTTTCTTTTATGAGGGCACTCTAACTGGTGAAAGGTACATAGAATTTTTGACTGAAATTTTGAATAATTTCTTAGACGATCTGGATCTCATAAGTAGACAGAATCTGCATTTTCAGCAGGGTGGCGCACCTGCGCACAACTACAGAGGTACTCATCAACTTCTAAATACTATTTTTAACACTTCATGGATAGGAACAAATGGTCCTATTCAGTGGCCTCCCCGATCGCCAGATTTAACGCCGCTTGATTTTTTTTTATGGGGTTATTTAAAGAACCAGATTTATAAGCAAAGGTACGAAAACGTAAACGCCCTAAAGATTGCAGTTAGTGAAAAGATAAACCAAATAGATGGTAGGATCATACTGAAGGCAGTTCGAGAAGTTCGGAAGCGTGTACAAAAATGTATTGAACTACAAGGTGGTATTTTTGAACATCTTCTATGAAAAAATCAGTGATTTTTATTTTCTTTTAATGATAAGTTTATGTATAAAATAAAGTTTATAAAACTAATTTAGCCGTTTTCGTTTATTCACTATAACTCAAGTATTTTTAATCCCAGTAAAAAATTTCTTATAAGATTTTTTGTTTAAAAATTAAAGTTCTAGCAGAAAATGATATAATATACAGGGGTTTCCATTTGAAAAAAAAATATTTTTCGGCAAAACTCGAAAACGCGTTGCTCATTTGTTTTTTTTATTCTTCCATCTTAAAGAGCGTTAAAAGTACTACAAGTTTGCTAATTTAAACAGTCTTGTATCTTTAATAATAACAAAGTTACCAATGGTGAACACTTAATTTGGATTGCCCTGTATATTAAAGGATGATAATAGTGATAGTAATATTGTCACCACCCTCCCCACGATTGGGCGACTAAATTGATATGGTATGAGAGGAATGAAGATTATAATAAATAATAATTGCATCTCTCTTAAACTATATATAATATTTTAATCAATTTGAAACGAGAGTTTTATATTAGCTATAGGACCACAAATTATAATGGGCGAATACACCCTGTGCAACATATAATTCACTAGTCCAGTTAGTAAACTAGTTCACTAGTTTATGTGATTTGCCACTAGATCATAGTAGGAACGAATATATCAGGCTTAGAAAAGCTTTGTGTAGGTTGCTATAGATTAATTATATTACAGTAAATAAACGAAATGTTCATGCTTTCTTTTTAAAGCATTTGTTTATAATGAACTCATAGTTGTAATAATTCCCTATTATGGCGTTCAAACATGAATGCTATTGTTACGCTAAAAATGAACAGCCTCTACCTTATATCGTGAATTGAAGAAGTCAAGAATAATTTAAAAATTTGATGTCTTTTATTTTAATAATGTAATAAATCATTAATACTAATAATATAATACTATATTTCTGATCTTAAGGTTATTATTATTAGAGATTATAATATATAGGTTTTCCTGCAATCTTCTTGCTAATTGATGAGGAAAGCAAAGAGGACATGAACATGCACACAACCTAAAAATAGAAAAACATTATAATTTGGTTATAGGTAAAGGAATTTTAAATTGTACCTGTATTGCTAATATAACATAGTAAACAATGCTGACTGTAAATAGTATTGGAGTCATCACCCTCCATATTTTCGAAGCACATCCTTCAGTATATACTGTCTCAAGACATATAAGTCCATTGGTGCTGCAGCAGCTCGATGGATACGTTCCATTCTCGAATCTAATAGTTTCTGGACTATCATAACCACAACATTTAAACTAGAATATATTATTTCAATATTATTTTGCAATACTTCGTGGAAGGTTTTTCTATTATTCCAAAATGTATTGTAATCAATAGAGTACTTGCACATTGTTTTTATTTGAAATAACTAGCTAAATTTATCAATCTCTTCGAACACTGAATCCGCCTCTTTCAGAACCGCTTACAGCTTTATCACAATTTGATTTATTAAACTTTTGGCACACCTTGTATAGACGTATATATTTTTCAAACAACTGCTGTCACGATGACAGGTGAAACGACAATTTGACTAAACATCTTTATATCAGTTGCCTTTCATTTTCGGTGTTTGAAATTTGGACTCTATTTAGCGTAAAACTAAGGCTTGACACTAACAGATTCATACAGACTGACGTGGAAATATCTGTGTCAACATTGCTTACATACATTGCAAAAAGAGCACTCTATAATTCCTAATTGTTGGATCATTTTGCGATTCTCATTAAATATTTAATAAAAAATAAGAAAAAAAAAAGAAAAAAAAAATAAGACAAAAGAGGAGAAAGAAGGAGAGAAATGGCTCATAATACCAGGGGTGCAAATACCAAGGTGGTAAACATCATCCCGAATACAGAATCTGATGGTGAAAAATTAATGCAGATACTAAATAAAATAAATGAATTACACAAATTAATCAAAATACAGAACGATACAATTAAGAAACAAAGTGGTATTATAGAAATGCAAAGTAATAGAATAGAACTACTGGAAAAAACAGTTCGTATAGTGAGAAGTGATAATGACGCTATGAACGAGACAATAGAACATAACAAACAGTGTGTGAAAATATCAACAGAACTAAACAAATCCAAGGCCAACGGGACATCTGCTGGTACACCGACTGATAACACGAAGAACGAAGATCAGCATCGAGAAAAAAGCGGGCTCCAAAAAACCGAGGAAAAACCTAAGAAGAGAAACGAAATAATAAAAGGCACGAGCGATTCGAATGGTAGCAACTTCCTAGCAGCCGCTGGCGGTAGAAAGGCGTGGTTATATGTAGGTAATGTTAATCAAACTACAACAGAGAATGATATAAAAATATTTCTATCTAACAAATTCTCGAATGTGACTTTCACCGTTGAGGAAATACCAAAGCACCCTGATAATCACTGTAAAAGTAAATCATATAAAGTGGGTTTACCATATGACATTTTAATTGATATTCAAAAACCAGAGATATGGCCTAGTAATACAAAAATAAAGAGATACAGTTTTTTTCGGAAGTCGGCCGTCTTCCAAACGGAGAATTAGTTTATTAAATATAAACGTACAGTCAATAACGAACAAAATCGATCTATTGAAGTTGGAATTACTTAAAAATGACATAGACGTGGCCTGCGTAACGGAACATTGGCTAAAAAATGAAGTAGTTTACAGGTGTTTAATTGACGGCTACGGTGTAGCTAGTATATATTGTAGAAAGAATTTTATACATGGTGGTGCGATGATATTAGTACGAGATGGCATAGAATACGAAGAGAGGAAGGATGTGAAAGAACTCTCAAATGAAATAAGTATGGAAATGACATGTGTAGACTTGGTGTCACTAAATGTTCTGGTAATATCAATTTATAGATCCCCCAATGGCGATTTCGACTTGTTTTTGAGTGGATTGAACGACCTGCTGCGGAAAATAGAAATGGACATAACCACAAAGACAGTCTTAATTGGAGGAGACTTTAATATAGATTTCAATAATAAGACGATTCAACGAAATACTGTATTAGATTTATTTGGATCGTACAATTTATCTGCTACAATGACGGAGCCGTCTAGAATTACATTCACAACACAGACATGTATCGATAATATCTTTTTAAATAACGACGAAAATATCTGTGAAACTGCAACATTGAATCTTCATATTTCGGATCATCTGGCACAGAAAATTGTTCTGACTGGTACTACTTTAAATAAGCATGAAAGCAAGGGAAAAAGAAAACGTCTCAGATCAATAAACCCTACATCTATAAATGAGTTCAAGCAGTATATGTCTGTCTACCCATGGGACACCACTTTTTACGAAAAATCTGCAACGGATGCTTGCAAGATATTTTTTGACATCTTTTGCAATTACTGTGACCTAGTCTTTCCCGAGCATGAAGTAACAATTGCAAATGATAAACAGGAAATTCCTGCTGAAATAAAGAGAATGAAAAATACCCTGGATGCTATATCTACTATAGCAAATGTGGCAAGAAGTCATGAAATGTATCAAGAATATAATAGGTATAAGGAGAAATATAAAATTGCCTTGAACAATAGCGTAAAAGAAAATTATATGATGCAAATAAGTAACTCGAACAATAAACAAAAAGCTATATGGAAAATTATTAACAAAGAATCGACGCAAAGGAAAAAGGAAATACACCCTTCTGCACTAAGTGCTAGCGTACTGAGCGATACCTTCGCAAACAGAACGACGACGCCTACAAAAAATAAAAGAGGTTATGCAATGATCGAAACGTATCTAAAAAGAGTTAGCATCGAAGGGAGTGGATCTTGTTATCTAACACCGACGACAGAAAACGAGGTTCAATTGATAGTTAACAAGATTAGAGCTAAAGCAACGGTAGATTGTTACGGAGTATCGACGGCACTGCTAAAGGCGGTATTTGACAGCATTGTTTCTCCGGTAACATATCTAATTAACATCTGCTTATTGGAAGGAAAGTTTCCGAATGAACTAAAAATTGCTAGGATCACTCCTGTACATAAGAAGGGTGATATAAATGATGAAAACAACTACCGACCAATATCGATTTTGCCTGCTATTTCTAACATTTTCGAGCATGTAATCTCGGCGAGATTGGTCAGTTATCTTGAGGGAAGGAAGCTTCTGTCCGATGCTCAACACGGATACAGAAAAAATAGATCTACAAGCACTGGAATAATGGATATATTTAAGTACCTATTGGATGCATTGGATAACCAAGAACATCCAGAACTGATATGTTGCGACTTGACACGTGCCTTCGATACAGTTAACCACACCATATTGTTGGGGAAACTGAATCATTATGGTGTTAGAGGAAATTGTGAAAGTCTCCTGGCTTCATATTTAAGTAACAGATATCAATACGTAGAATTTGTAGGACAAAAGTCTGGTATGGTGCCTGTCAGAGAAGGCGTGCCACAGGGATCAATCCTTGGACCTTTGCTGTTCATTGTGTATATGAACGATTTGGATGTGTCTATTTCTGCAGATGGCATTGTCTTGTATGCCGACGATACATCGATACTGGTTAAGGGACCTAACAAACACGAAAGAGAACAAAAATCCCAAATGGTACTGGATGAAACAGAGCAATGGTTCACTGAGAACGATTTACACATGAACAAAGAAAAAACGCAGAGAATCCAATTCACAGCAAGCAAAGATGGGGACACGGAGTCAATAAAGTTCTTGGGTCTCAACGTAGATAACAGACTCAGCTGGTCTATGCATGTGTCTGTCACTGCGGCAAAGCTGACAGCCGCAATATATACCATAAGAAGAATAAAATCCATCGCCAATCACGAAGCTGCGCGAATGACATACTTCGCTAATTTTCATAGTGTGGCCAGTTACGGCATACAGGTTTGGGGTATGTCTTGTGACAGTGCGCGCATCTTCCTTCTACAGAAGAGAGCAATAAGAGCGTTGTGCGGTTTAGAGATGGGTGAAACCTGTAAACTCTCATTTTTAAGAGAAAAAATACTTACCATGCCGTGTGTGTATATATTGGCCATATCAAAATACGTATATGACAATATGAATAAATTTCCGAAAAATAGCGACACACACGTCTACCCAACACGAAATAAGGATTCTCTGAAAATATCATATCATCGTCTAGCAACGACCCAGAAATATGTGGACTACTGGGGTCCAAAAATATATAATAAACTAATAGAAATCAATGGTGATATTATGCAGAACCTCAGCAGGAAGGATTATGTCCACAGAATTAGGAATTTTTTATTAGAAAATACTTTCTACTCGGAGTTCTTAAACTACTAAAACTATTTAATTTTAAAATGTTGTCTTTGTTTTGATTGTTTTACACTGTATATTTGTCTATTTATTTATGATATATGGATTTTGTTATAGTTCTTTTTATTCTTATATGAGTATGACTTTTATTGTAATGTATATGAAATGTATATGTTACAGTGAATAAAATTCTATTCTATTCTATAATTAAAACGGAAATACAAATGATATTTGAATCGATCGAAATAAGATCGCGATACAAGCCTGGTGCACGACCATCATGAATGCCAAACATCATGCTTCATGATGTTTGTCATACAATATTGATATACAGTCGAAAGCAAAAAAAAGTAGACAAAAAGGCAGATTTCTGTCATAGACTTTTTCAAAATGATTAGTGTAATAGCGTCTTCAAAGTTACTTGTCAATATTAGGTTATCTTTCAAAATTGACAACCTTAAACTTGATATTAAGCTGATTATAAAGATGTCTTCCATAAATGAAGATATTACAGTATAACCCCTCTTAACCGGCCTCGGATCAACCGGTCCTCGGATTAACCGGCCCACAGTGGTCTAAAAGTCTAAAATGCATATTTAGCGCAAAAAAATTAATTGTGCCTAAAAACACATGAAAAAGCAATGTAATATAACAAAATAATTACTGCTTATGTACACTCTGTCTATTTTATGTTTTAACCAACGTCATGTTGCTGTCGTACAAGTATGTAAACACAATCAACTGATGTGTCTAGCTCTGTCAAGTATTGGTATTAAAGAATGAAACAATATTTAGGCGCGTCTCTCAGACAAATGAATGTGATAGATTCATAGAGATAGCCCTATTACTGAAGTGCAATTGGTGACTCCGAAGTATCGATTTTATTCATATGGACAAAATCGATGACGTTGGTTAAAACATAAAATAGACAGAGCGTACTTTATAATTCATTTGTGCCGTAGTCCTAGACTTATTTCTGAGAATAGATCGCATCGAGATTGCTTAGAACTGTTATTACATACAAACTGTATTTTTCTATTACATACGTAATCAATTTACGGAGCTTTTCTCCGAATTAAGTGGAAACAAATTTCTTGAAAATTAGGAAAGGAGTGGAGAAAGTTATGGTTTTCTTTCAGTTTTGTTCTTGCCTTTGCCCGGTAATGATCTGTTAAATAAAAATGAGTGAATTAGGAAAACGGAAACGTGTGATGGTCTCGTTTGAGACACGGTTAAAAGTGCTAAAAAGGCTTGCTAGCGGAGAATCGGTAAAGAAGCTATGTGACGAGTTTAACGTGGGAAACGATTGGCGACGAAACAGACGATCGATTGAAGATATGTGTTCAAAAATTGAGTCGGAAAAAAGTCTTGCAGTTCGGTGCACTAATAAAAAACCAGTTTGTGACATCGTCGACGAAGCTCTTTGGATGTGGTTTGTTCAAGAACGTAGGAGAGGAACCATCAGTGGCCCAATATTGATTGAAAAAGCATTGGTAATTCACGGTAAAATCGAGAATGCACCAGCATTCTCTGCTAGCCAGGGATGGCTTGATCGTTGAAAAAAGCGTCATGGAATTCGTTTCGCTCACATAAGCGGTGAAAAAATGTCAGCAAATGCTTTAGCTGCTTGTGAATTTAAGACAACATTTATGGAAGTGATCGACGGTGATAACCTAGTCCCTGAGCAGGTGTACAACATGGACGAAACTGGGCTTAATTTTAAGATGTTGCCAACTAAAACTTTTGTATCAAGTCGCGAAACATCATCCGCGCCAGGGTTCAAGAAAAATAAAGAACGGATCACCGTTGGTGTTTGCTGTAATGCAGCTGGGTCTCATAAAATACCACTTTTTGTGATAGGAAAGTCAGCTAAACCACGAGCATTCAAGCACACCAACTTATCAACTCTTCCTGTGTACTACAGGTCCCAAAAATCAGCATGGATGAACTCAAATTTGTTTGAAGAATGGTTTAACTCCGAATTCGTCCCAAAAGTGAAGGCACACTTGAAGAGCAAAAATTTACCAATGAAAGCAATCCTTCTACTCGACAACGCTCCAACTCACCCCCACTTGAGTGAGGTGGATGGCATAAAAATAATGTTTTGCCTGCAAATGTTACTAGCTTGGTACAGCCTATGGACCAAGGAGTGATAGAGAGTTTAAAAAGACGATACAGATGTAAATTTCTTTCTGAAATTTTATTTAAGTGCGAGGATGAAAACTTGTCTCTCTTGGAAAACGTGAAAAAGATAGACATCAAGGATGTCATTTTTATGTTGGCCAGTGCTTTTCAGGATATGCCTTCTTCTACCTTTGTAAAATCGTGGAGGAAGGTTTGGCCTGATATAGAAAATTTGGTCGAGAGTAACGATTCAGAGAACGAAGAAATAGATAATCAAGCCATTTTAGACGATCTGCAGTCGTTACTTGGTGGGGAGTGTGGGAACCAAATGCAGTTTGAAGACGTGGAGGAATGGATGACAAAAAGTGACGAAGGACTCGAAAACGAATTGCGGTATTGCCAGTAAAGCTGACTGCGGATGCGAAGACGATGGCGAAAATGCAGACATGGAGGACTCGCAAAAAATAGGTCACGAAGAAGCAAAAAAAGCTGCAGAAATTTTACTGCAATACGTTGAGCAGCAAAAAGATTCAACGGCATTGGACGTGATGAACATACGAAAATGGAGAGACTTGGCTTTCAAAAAGTCTTTAACAGGTACTAAACAGAAACAAATAACTGATTTTTTCAAACAATGATGTGTATGTGATTAAGTTTTCAAAGTTTATAAAAGTTCATAATGTTTAATCTTTTCATGTATCTTGTATGTACAATACATATGTTTAATAAAATAAGTTGCAATAACGTCTTATTTGCTTGTCACGATACCTGATGATATAGGCTCTTTTTGAATGAAAATCGATTTTTGACGGGAACCTCGGATTAACCGGCCAAACGGGTAACCGGCCACGACTCGGTCCCAACCAGACCGGTTAAAAGGGGTTCTACTGTAAATGTTATAACATATTTGAGTAACGGTTTCAAAAAGAAACAATATAAATAAAAGCACAGCTTTTAGAATT
The DNA here is from genome assembly GCA_963170755.1 of Amphimallon solstitiale. NCBI lineage: Eukaryota > Metazoa > Arthropoda > Insecta > Coleoptera > Scarabaeidae > Amphimallon > Amphimallon solstitiale. The sequence goes on from OY720680.1 coordinate 128,172,728, forward strand.
ATTAAAATATGGTGAGATCAGCATAGAATTTGTAGAATTTCTGGTTCTGACCACAAAAGAATATCAACAGCCGAGCAAGACCGCCATATCACAAATGTGCTTATTGAAAATCCATTTACTACAGTAGTGAATCCTGCTGATGTAAATAACTTTCTGGGTTTTGTTTTTACTGTCCAACGAAGAATTAGAGAAGCTAATTTGCGGTCTATAAAACAACCGAAAAACAATTTGAATGTAACCCACAAAGAAACTCGTGTAAGATATGCACTTGAACATCTGTCCCATCCATACATCGAATAGAGTGAAAACATGGTTCAGAGAAAATAATATCAATGTGTTGGATTTTCTGCCAAGAAGTCCTGATTTAAATATTATCGAAAATACGTGGCAGTTAATGATCAAAAAAATTAAATCAAAGATCTCAAAATAGACAAGAACTGGTAGAAATAGTTCACACAACATGAGAAAATCAAAATCAAAATAATTGTACCAACTTTTGTAACTCTATTCCAAATAGATTGTAAGAAGTTTTAAACAAAAACGGCTCTATAACCAGATATTAATACATGTTTTCTTTATGATGTCTTTTAAATTAGTATTTTGATTCATATTAAGGGGAGGGTAGGGTTTTTAAAAGAAAAATTTTTTATTTTTTTTTTATTTGATTTACTGAATGGAGAACCTTTCAAGAATATTGTGTGAAAATTTGAGATGAATCTGAGCAAAACTAACGAAGATACAGCGGTTTAAGCGACCGCGTGTCACTTCCGCGCGCCGCTTAAACCGCTACGGTATAGCGGTGGCCGTCATACAAACGCCTAATGCCCTTGAAGGATTTGACGTCTACTGTTTATTTAGTCAGTGTCAATGACTGGCATCGATGATTCAGTGTGAGGTAAGTCGATAAAACTGGCTTATGGACGTTTTATTCCAATTTGTTCAAACTTTCAAGCGTTTTTCCCACAATTCACGTTTTCAAAGTCGGTGCCCCTCATAACTTCAAAACTACTGCACCGATCCTTTTGTAGTTTTGAAGACTATTTCTGTACATAATTTACGAGGTAACGCTGGAGAGTTTCTTTCAAATTTGTTGATATTTTTTATTTTACAATAACAAATTTGCTGATTTTTTCCGCAAAAATCGTGTTTTTCGTTTCAAAGTGTTCCCGAAAAGTGAAAAATAGAAATTTCGAAAAACCCTCCCAGCGTTACCTGAAGAAAACGATTATCTAACGAAAAACTTTGATTTTTTCATTTCAGATGATCCAGCACCGAGCTATGAGGGGCACCGCAATTCAATTTTCTTTCGAGACACTTCAAAATAATTGCTGCCATTGCCGAATTTTTTAATATTTCTTCATGAAAATTTCACATAATGTTCTTTAAATGTTATTCTTTAATGTACCATTGGCTTTAATGCATAGATTTCAACTGTGTCGTCAAAAAAAAATTCACAAAAATATGCCTTTTTTTGCACGAATTAACCCTACCCTCCCCTTAATCAGGTAGAAGATGTTTTGATAATTATTTGATATTCCATAGAATAATGACTTGACACTAATGACAAGTAAATAAAGCCAGGTTTACAAAGTACAATATCTCTTGTCTACTTTTTTTTTGCTTTCGACTGTAAGTAATGTTGATTATTCAATTTTTCTTTATTTAAGACACATTAATTCTATAGAATATTCGCTCATATTGTTATTATAGTGGTTCATCAAACACTTCGAGTTAAAATCACACCTTCGCGTCCACTTCTTCTCTATAAGTTTCTCTATAAATGTGCCTCTTTGGCAACGTGACCACTGCCAGTTGCAAAGGTACGTGAATAGTAACACTTTAATTTTTCTTTTAATGTAAGTAAACAGTTATTAATCATTGCTTTCGACGCCTTTGCCTTATTTTTTATAACTATGATATCGCAATCTGTATCTGAACGACAATGTCAATGAAGAGTAATGGCAACTGCAGTTCACTTTGCTCTTATTTATGAATGAACATGCAAACTAAACAAAATGTCTAAAAATAATATTTCTATATAATTTACTGAATGTTGACATTTTGAACATTTGGTTTACAGTCTGGTTTTGTATAAATTGTGTGCATCTAGTCTAAGATTGTCATCGTGATAACATTTTAATGACATTTATTCGCCAATGAAAAGTCAGACTGGCGTTAAGATGCCTAAATAAATATTGTCGTTCCATCTGTCATCGTGACAGCGCTTCGTTGAAGAGTATTCGCTCACAATACTTGCGAGAAGGAAATGTCAGTGTGACAGTGCTTAACCAAATTATCGTTCCAATTGTCGTATGAAATTAACCAAATAACATGATGAAATTGAACAAAATATGTTTTTAAATTTGCTAAGATTTAAAAATAGATATTGTCATTTTTCTATTTTCCAGACTCAATGAAAATCCCGCATTTCATTGTTTTTATTTGTAATAGAATAGAATTAGATTTTATTCACAAATATACATTATCATATTTTAGTTTTCATTATTATCGGAAGCAGGGATGAGTTAATAGTCTAAATTAAAATGCCCTCAAATCGTTGTGTGACGTTTTAATCATCTACTTATTCAGATGAGACGACCGACAAGGATGGATGATTAGAAAATATTGGATTTTTCATCGAAATTATGCAATGAATCATCTTCCAATATTTGAAGCAAACAAAGATAATCTTGCCTCAACACATAAATATTTAAACGTGCAATTACTGTATTGTTTTATTATATTATGGGCCAGCAGTCAAGGTAATTATATTTTTTTATAAACACAAGTTATCCTATTGTTGGAATATGTACTTACTGTGGTTTGTACAGTGTTGACCAGTAGGGTGTCGCCATTATTTAATCCGTATTGAGTAAATATCTGACGGAATTCTGACTGTTCAGATATCACACTTTGACCATGAGAGCTGAAAGCGATAAACATGGCGCTGAACATTTGGATAAATAAGATAAAGAATAAAACTCCACCATACTAAAAATAGAAAAATAAATAAATAAAGCGTTTATGTATGGAATGTGGTGAAAAAATTATGCATAAATTCCATATAACAAAACGAAAACATATTAAACTCAATAAATAAAATACGTAAACTTGGTTTCAAAAATTATTTAATAATATAACTACAATATCGTTTCGCCAAACTTTGGCTTCATCAGGTGATGAGTAACTGAATATATACAAAATTATTAAAACATAATATATAGTGTCACAAAAGCATGGGATATGAGTGGGGGTATTTTATAAACTATAGCATTGTAACAACGGGGAATAATTGAACTGAGTCTGATCGTTTAAAGCACGACCTAATTTACTGTATCTATTAATTTCTAAGGTTTCTAATACATTAAGTTTCTGTCCTTTGTCTTGTATATGTAAAACTTTGAAATCTCTATTGAATTCGTGGTTTTCATCTATACAATGCGTTGCGAAAGTAGAGTCCGTTTTTTTACCCATATAACTTTTTTCATGTTCCCCGGTCCTTTGTTCAAAAGTACGGCCTGTCTGACCCGCATATACCTTATTACACTCCAAGTCAACATATAGACCCCCGATTTCAACATTTTATCCGTTTTATCTTTATCATTTCTAATAGATTTTTGAACTGAATTATTAGTTTTAAATGATATTGACTCATTTTTAACGTTTTTAATTAGTTTACCTATTTTTATTGATGTATGTGTATGTGTATAGGTGAAAGCATTATATTTGTTATCTGAATTTTCTTGCATTTTTGGATAAATTAACGATAAAGCCTGCTTTTTTCGTTTTCGTGCAAGAATATTGTCTACTAAATTTACTGTATAGCCGTTATTGCTAGCTATCGTGTAGATTCTATTTAGTTCGACTTCAAAGTTACTTTTATTCATCGGTACATTAATTAATCTATGTATCGTTGACTCATACGCTGATAACTTCTGTGACCAGGGGTGAAAAGAACTTTTATGTATAGTAGTATCTGTGTGCGTAGGTTTGTGAAAAATTGCAAATTCATGCCTACCTTTATTATTCGTAATTGTTAAATCTAAAAAATTAATGGATTTATCTGTTTTTATTTCTGTTGTGAATTTTATATTAGGGTGTATGGTGTTAATGTGGTCTTGAAATTAATTAAAATCGTTTCAAAATTTGTCAACAAATCGCTCCCCCAATATTACAAAGGTGTATGTTACAAAAATGAAAATAATGGCCCTTTACTGTTACAAAGTTATATGTGGTCTGAGCCACACATAGAACCGGGTTTGGTATAAATATCACTAATACAACGAGTACAAACAGCAAAATTACGAAGAGGTATGTTATTGTAGTCACATGTTGGCCATATCAAAGGTGTATGATTGTTCATAGAACCTTGTACGAAATGTTTGTCGAATTAAAGGAAAAACAAAGTTGTATGCCAAAACATACACTTTTGTACTTCGCCACATTATAATACATCAGAATACCAAAGTTGTATGTAATACATAGAATTTTGTTATATTGAGTTTTTCCACACACTGGTGTAACAAAGTTCTATGTTACATCATACACCTTTGTAATAGGATTATTTTCGCTAAAACTTGCAGGTTATGTTGTACTTTTGTAAACTAAACTAGGCTCGCAGTAGTAATTTTGCGTTAATAGAATTTGTGGTATTACTAACTATTTGTGCCAGAAAATGGAAGATAGTGCCAGCTGTACCCAGTATTATTGGGATGGATACGACTCTGACAAGGATCAAGAGTATATTCCAAAATCATCAAAAAAGAAACGGACGTAAGTACCTAACCTCTTTTTTTATAAACTACAAAATATAATTTAGTTTTTATAACTTTTCGGTTTATTTATAGTTGTAATAATATAAGGCGCTGTGGGTACATCACACATTAAAAACAGATAAGTTTAGTGTAAATCACAGGAGAGCATAATATTAAACGACGTTAAATTATTCTAGTTGCATGCCTCTAAGTAATGTTTGCTTAATTATTGTTATTGTACCTAACTGGCTTTTATTCAGGTGATTCAGACGAAAATTTCTTATTTTAAATAAAAAATTTGCATTTGATGTTTTAACATAGACTTTTGTTAGGTACATCGGTAATAAACTGTAAATAGTCATAAATATAAATCGAATTAAAAAGCTATTATAATCGTTTTTAGTTTTTTGAGAGCTTTATTAAATCTGTTTTTGCAGGATCAGTATTAGAGGAAAAATTATCGAAATACCTAGTTCCTCATCGTACCCCTCTAGTAGTTCTGACACCGACGATGACAAGTCTGTCGATGATGACAAGTCTGTAGCACTCTGCTTGAAAGGACAGGCTAGATATAAAGAGGCCCCCGGTTTAAATAAAAATAAACTTCGTGTTCTTCAGAATATCGTGATTTCAAACGCAAGTTGCAGTAACCAAGATGAAGATCAAATAGAAGAAATTGAAATAGAGGACCTTGAAGGAAGTGAAGATGAATTAAAGGATAAAACCGAAGATGAACTGAAGTTGGACATTGTAGAAAGAGATTCATCCGAAAATGGCAAAATGGAGGCCAGCGAAATTGTAGGGAAGATTGATGTTCTGCACACTGAAATTTTACCAACAATACTGCCCGAAGCAAAACCCAAAGAAAAAAAAACGGACATCGAGCAGTCACCTAAGAAATTGTCTCGCATAAGACAAAGACAGCCAAAAAAGTGGGCAGCTAATGTTAGGAAAGAGCGTTTTGATAGGGGAATGGAGTACATTTCTGTTCGAAAAAAATTAATGCCTGCCAGGGAAATTAAAACAAAAAAAGATTGTTTAGACAAATGCATTTACAAGTGCGCTCGAAAAGTGAGTGATGAGCAGAGAAAAGATATATTTTCCAATTACTACAAACTAAACTCACAGGAAAAGAAGATGTTTATCTTACATACAACCGCAATGATTAATCCAGAAAGAAGAAGAAAGGGGAAGAATATGACGAACTCTAGAAGAAAAAATAGTTTTAATTTTTTTTTTACTGTGGAAAATGAGAAAATTCAAGTGTGTAAATTGTTTTATTGCGGAACTTTGTGTATAAGTCAAAAGCCAACACACACTGCTCATAAGAATAAAACAACTTCGAACACGCCTGGACCCAGTACGCAAGGTAAACATAAAAAAAAATTTACATCTGAAGAGAATGCTAATCTTGTCAGGGAACATATTAATATGTTCCCACGAGTTCAATCGCATTATTGCCGCGAGAAAACAAAAAAAGAATATCTAGAAGAAGACTTATCTATAAAAAAAATGTATGAATTATACACAAACCATGTCCAAGAAAAAGGTTATGCTGCTGTAAAGTACTGTATTTACCGGAATATATTTTGTTCGGAATTTAATATAAGTTTTAACAAGCTGCAGAAAGACCGATGTGACGTATGTGCTGAGATTGATATAAAGGGAAAGGAAAAAACTATTTCTGAAGAACTTCAAAGTGAATATGAAAAACACATTAAAGAGAAACAGGCGATGAGAGACGAAAGAAAGAAGGATAGAGAAAATGATACTCCAGTGTTGTGCTTCGATCTTGAAAATGTCTTAACTTGTCCCAAAGCTGAAATTAAAAACTTTTTTTACAAAAGTAAGCTTAGCGTTTACAACATGACTGCTCATTTATCTGTAACCAAAGATGTATATTGTGCCGTTTGGTCGGAATCTTTACATGGACGGACTGGCAACGATATTGCTAGCGCCGTGTATAAAATATTAAACCATGTCTTGCAGGACCATCCTGAATTCGAAGAACTTATTCTGTGGAGTGACAGCTGTGTGCCCCAGAATAAAAATAGCCTGATGAGTTTTGCAATGGCTCATCTTTTACAAAAGTTTCCGCATATTAAAAGGTTGACTATGAAGTTTTCTGTGCCAGGACACTCGTGCATCCAAGAAGTGGATGCGGTTCATAGTGTCATAGAACGATGTTTGCGCAAGTCAGAATATTTTTCGCCAGTTTCTCTTTTGAGACTTTTGCTTAAAGTTAATAGTCGAAAACCGTACAAAATAATACAAATGACACCCCACGACTTTCTTGACTTCCATTCCTATTCTATGAAAATGAATTATAAGGAAGTGCCTTTTTCCAAGATAACATGTTTAGACTTTTCCAAATGCTTTTTTGAAATCAAATATAAAACATCCTTTCTTGAGTCCGATTTTAAGACATGTAACTTAAGACCTAGACGAAATAGTAGAACCCATGTCACTGCCGAGCCTAGTGAAGAAGTCATACCACCACCTGTTGCCCTCAGAAAAAATAATAGTAAAGAAATGACTTTACCTCAGAATAAGATTGAGGCTTTGCGATCGATGCTTAAATGGATGCCGCAAGTTGACGTACAATATTACAACAATATACTTCCACACAATGCGACTAAAAAGAAGAAAAATAATAACGAATCAGAATAAGAACAATTTAAATGCGACGTTTTTCTAAAAATTGTAATGATTTATTCATTTTCTTATATTTAATTACGATTTTTATTTTTTTTTCTTAAGTTTAGAAATCATTTGCCATTATTTGGTTTCGTGTAAGAAATTTAATGTGCTTTCTTTTTTATTTTGTTACCTAAGATTTAAATTCCTACAGGGTTTTTTTTTACCAAAGATAAAAATAAGAATGTTTATTTTCTCTTCCATAATAGGGACATTATCTCGTTTTTTTTACTAATGAAAAATCTTTTGAATAAAAATATAGTTTGTCTTATTGTTAAGTATGTTGAGTTAGAAACATATTTTTCAAGGTTCCAAAGTTGTATGATACACGTTTCTAAAAAAATAAAGTTTTTTTTGCAGTAACAAAGTTGTATGTTGTTTTTGTTAACAGCAATTGCGAGAACCCCTTGTAAATATATTCACTTTTTTGTATGTTAACATTCCATTTACATCCAATATATTCAAAAGGCATAAATAAATCAAAGAGAAAAGTTGACATTTTGAAAATCTTAGGTTAAATATTTTCAAACCCGATTTTCTCAATTTGAACATTATGTTACATAGAACCTTGTAATTTTGGGCGAGCGAAATGTCAGACTCTCGAAGCTCTCAAAGAGAATATCCGTCAAGATGCGAGAACCTATCGCAGGAAATTCTGGTGAGAGTGATGGAAATGCCATAAATCGGGCCCGTATGGTCATTAATTCTGGTGGCGGCCGCTTGGCTTTTCATTCATAAAAAAATTACGGCCAAAGAACATCGGGCGACAACTTTTGCGCCACCTTGCCAATGCCAAATTTTATTTTTTTTTGTACTCATAACGCAATATTTATAGCCTAATTACAAAGCTGACGAAAAATTTTTTGAGGAATTCAAGATTGCTCTATTTTGAATGATAAAGATAGATATATTGTCGGCAAAAAGTTGAGCACATTAACATCTTGAAAATTTGTGTTATTTAAAAAAATCATTGATATAGTTGTTATCAATTATGCACTATATATAGCAAATGCAATTCAATGTGTCTTTTCAAAATTCAGTTTAAAGTTTATTTTTATTTAATTATAAAAGTTATAAAATGTAACAAGCAATTCTTGGATAAAACTCTAATGGTATTAAATCATCCAAAACATACATATACGAACTAATTTGTATATGGATGAATGAATGCACATCTGCCAACAACAATGTACAGACACGTGTTTCGATTTGACATAGATCTCGTCAGTGCACGAACACCTGTTTGTACGTTGAAGTTAAACGAAAAATATAGTCACGCAACAGTCAAAAAGCTATGGAATCTAAAAGCAGTGAGGTATGAAGCGATGTGCAAAGGCAAGCATTTGTGTAGTGTGTGTCACCCAGCAACCCTTGCCAGAATAAATAGTTAAGTTTTGTGTTTTTGTTTTTAGTTTGTTGTTTTCTGTTTATATACTTTTTAAGGGTTATTAATTTAGTTTACATTTTTTATATTAATTTTAATTTTTATTTAACAGAATAAATACCTTTAATGCAGCCTAATTCATTTTTTTCGATATTCGTTTAGGTAAATACTATCTGCTTAGCAACATGTAAAGTCTGAATATGTAGTAAATACACTTGCCCAGACAGATAGCAGCCTAGGCAAAAACCATTTATCTAATTTTCTATGAAAATTACATAATTTTACATACATATATGTATATGATTACGATTTAAAATAATCAGCTATTTTAGGTGGTTTTTTAGTTTTGAGAAAATATTTTTCAAGATCTACAATTTTTTATAGTATTGTTATTGCTCGTAAATTCCTAGATGCTTTTCCTTATCGACATTTAAACACTTCATTATTGTTATTACTATTATTATTCAGATGATCATCACATCAGTTTACTAATAAATAAAGGCACATGTACATTTAATTTATAGTGAGTTGTTCGGGGATAAGGCATTAATACTCGATGGAACTTGTAACATGTTTAATATAAACGAAACCCTAAAAATCTATCGATTGTGAGCAAAATTGTTAAAATTTAAAAAAATTATTAAGACTAGATATGTTGATAATGCAGTTGGAAGTGGTAGAGTAGATACAGCAACTTCTCATGAAAGCCTTGTTGGCGGTGGAGAAAAATCCAACTCTGAGAGTTCTAATTCTAGCTCGTGATTTGAACATTTCAAAAGGTTCGGTGAATAATGTTCCTAGAACAAATAAATATTATCCTTACAGGTTACTATTTCTTCAGGAATTAGGTGAAGATGATTTTGAAAGAAGAGAGAATTAGGTGAAAATGATTTTGACAGAAGAGATGAATGTTGCCAAAAAATATCGACAGATACGATAATGAACTTAAATTTCATAGAAGAAATGAGTTGTCTAAGGAAGTAATCTTCCACTTAAAATGGTGCTCTCATTGGGAATAATTGTAGAAAATCTAATCTGTCATATTACACAATTTATTTTGGATACCTTAGGAATTAGGTGAAGATGATTTTGAAAGAAGAGAGAATTAGGTGAGAATGATTTTGACAGAAGAGATGAATGTTGCCAAAAAATATCGAAAGATACGATAATGAACTTAAATTTCATAGAAGGAATGAGTTATCTAAGGAAGTAATTTTCCACTTAAAATGGTGCTCTCGTTGGGAATAATTGTAGAAAATCTAATCTGTCATATTACACAATTTATTTTGGATACCTTAGGAATTAGGTGAAGATGATTTTGAAAGAAGAGAGAATTAGGTGAAAATGATTTTGACAGAAGAGATGAATGTTGCCAAAAAATATCGACATATACGATAATGAACTTAAATTTCATAGAAGAAATGAGTTATCTAAGGAAGTAATCTTCCACTTAAAATGGTGCTCTCATTGGGAATAATTGTAGAAAATCTATTCTGTCATATTACACAATTTATTTTGGATACCTTAAGAATTAGGTGGAGATGATTTTGAAAGAAGAGAGAATTAGGTGAAAATGATTTTGACAGAAGAGATGAATGTTGCCAAAAAATATCGACAGATACGATAATGAACTTAAATTTCATAGAAGGAATGAGTTATCTAAGGAAGTAATTTTCCACTTAAAATGGTGCTCTCGTTGGGAATAATTGTAGAAAATCTAATCTGTCATATTACACAATTTATTTTGGATACCTTAGGAATTAGGTGAAGATGATTTTGAAAGAAGAGAGAATTAGGTGAAAATGATTTTGACAGAAGAGATGAATGTTGCCAAAAAATATCGACATATACGATAATGAACTTAAATTTCATAGAAGAAATGAGTTATCTAAGGAAGTAATCTTCCACTTAAAATGGTGCTCTCATTGGGAATAATTGTAGAAAATCTATTCTGTCATATTACACAATTTATTTTGGATACCTTAAGAATTAGGTGGAGATGATTTTGAAAGAAGAGAGAATTAGGTGAAAATGATTTTGACAGAAGAGATGAATGTTGCCAAAAAATATCGACAGATACGATAATGAACTTAAATTTCATAGAAGGAATGAGTTATCTAAGGAAGTAATTTTCCACTTAAAATGGTGCTCTCGTTGGGAATAATTGTAGAAAATCTAATCTGTCATACTACACAATTTATTTTGGATACCTTAGGAATTAGGTGAAGATGATTTTGAAAGAAGAGAGAATTAGGTGAAAATGATTTTGACAGAAGAGATGAATGTTGCCAAAAAATATCGACAGATACGATAATGAACTTAAATTTCATAGAAGAAATGAGTTATCTAAGGAAGTAATCTTCCACTTAAAATGGTGCTCTCATTGGGAATAATTGTAGAAAATCTAATCTGTCATATTACACAATTTATTTTGGATACCTTAGGAATTAGGTGAAGATGATTTTGAAAGAAGAGAGAATTAGGTGAAAATGATTTTGACAGAAGAGATGAATGTTGCCAAAAAATATCGACAGATACGATAATGAACTTAAATTTCATAGAAGAAATGAGTTATCTAAGGAAGTAATCTTCCACTTAAAATGGTGCTCTCATTGGGAATAATTGTAGAAAATCTAATCTGTCATATTACACAATTTATTTTGGATACCTTAGGAATTAGGTGAAGATGATTTTGAAAGAAGAGAGAATTAGGTGAAAATGATTTTGACAGAAGAGATGAATGTTGCCAAAAAATATCGACAGATACGATAATGAACTTAAATTTCATAAAAGAAATGAGTTATCTAAGGAAGTAATCTTCCACTTAAAATGGTGCTCTCATTGGGAATAATTGTAGAAAATCTACATATTACACAATTTATTTTGGATACCTAGGAAATGAGGGAGCAACTCGGTGTGATACATACCGACGTTGCCAAAGAATTCGATCTTTTTATTAACGTTCTAATATCCTATTTAAAAACCAGTCTGCGCAATTCTGAATCGCAATCGCAAAAAGACCTAATTGTAAATATCAACTAGGGAATGACAACAAAAAATTTAATGTTATAAAAGAGACAAAAAACTGTTAATGACAGTCATTTACTTTTTTGTTTATTTAGAATAAGTTTACATACTCAAATATAGTTTTTCTTTAATTAACACTACTAAGAAATAATAATTTAAATCGTATGGCAAAAACGAATGACTTCTTTCGGGAAACCGATGGAATATGGTAGTAAATCGACCTGATAGTGTTTATACTTAGTCTCAATATAAGAAGGAATGATTCAAATATGGTGCCAAAATGGTACATATTTTATTTAAAGATTTAATTGATTCCTACGTAGGCAAGTTTAATATGGAAAAATAAGTCCGCTTAATCTGCCATTTTATGTTTATAATCATTTTTGCTTTGGTTTAATATATTTAATTGATTGAAAAAATCTGAACTTTTATGTACAACACGAAGATGAGTGATCAGCCATGTTCCAGCAAACAGTTAGTCTCACTCTAGTAAAGAGCGTCAATGATTGAGACATTTGACACATCACGAAAAACTTATGGTTTTAAATATGTAATATATCATGTAATATAGAAACAACAAAAATTGTAATATAAAACAGACATCGTAAATATGTATTATATGGCTGGCAAAATCACCTGCATATCCCATAATTAAAGATTATAAAGAAGCAGGCGAATTAATAGTAATTAAAGGATGAGTGGGCGGGAGAAGCATTCTAAACATCAAAAATTTGATGAATCTGTCAAAAATACTGCACGGCAGAAGGTGCATTATTGCATTTTTAAAAACGAACTTGATAAAATCATGGCAGAGCAACTCTACATAGATTCTTGTCATTAATTTCAAGTAAGCGCTAATCAAAAACGATCATATTAGCACTTGTTCATATCCTGTTTATGTGTCCAATCAAAGTGTTTAGTACATTTCAAGCTATGTGTTACGGGACAGTGTATAGAAGCGATAAAAACTATGCCATTGCTGTATATTATTTGTTTTATCTGACATAGTTATCGGTAAATAAATGGTTTCCACTTCAGAATTAACAGTAACTAATTATCATTAAAACATGAACATATTTTACAGTTACAAAGAATACTTACAGTTTTTAACATCCAAGGCTTTTCCCTAATCGCTCCAAAAAAGCCCAACCACGCAATTATTATTGTTAAACTTCCTAGCACCATCAATGTTATATGAAGAAATGTAAGATTATGTGCCACGTGTGCCAACCCAATTTCTGAATCCTCAGTACCATATATTAACCATATTCCGAAACCGATAAGAGTGAATCCCAGTATCTAAAAGAATTAATGTATATATTACACGACCACATTCATTAATACTTGTGTGATTTTGCCACAGTACTGTTTAATGTGTTTCATATTTTGAAGTTGCATATACTGAAATTTCACTATCCTTCCTTGGTAAAGTCCCTAGATAATAAAGTACCGCAATTGGTTTGTCCCATTATAACGGCGCCAAAATGGCGGTGATTTGGTGACATTTAGGGACTTTAGTGATTGAGTTGGTACTGTCTGGACACGCGGAGCAATCAGCTGATCGCTGTTGACATAGTGAAGGGTAAGGTTATTACGTTATTACGTGCGTTGGAACCAGTTGGAACCATGCCCAGTTGTTGTTTGAGTGGATGTCGAAACCGTGGTGCTGGTATTCGGTTTTTCCGAATACCAGCATCAAATAATGATGATCGGCGTAAAGCATGGATTGCATTTATCAATCGAGTTGACTTGCCTGAACGAACTTTGTTATGTGAAGTAAGTATCCTATAATTGCTCAATTTTTCATATTCTTGTCCACTTGCAGAATGTTACCTAATGTAAAGATGTTTTTTTTTTTTGCAATTATCAGGCACACTTCGAACTTGACCAATTCGAATTAAACAGGTTGGATAATCGGAAGTTGTTAAAAAAAAGTGCAATTCCAACTATTGCAATAGCTGATTTTCACGAAATCAAGGAATCAAACGAAGACTATTAGGTAAGACGCCTTTTGTCCTGTTCCAATTATTCATCATATCTAATTGCAATGTTGCAGACCCGACCGCTCATGCGACAACTTCTCCAATTGTTACCAATCAGGATCAAGAACATTTAGAAACAAATTCTGCACTACACTACAGTGGGGTATGAACTGAACTGACTACAAAGTCATACAGTGCTGATGAAGTTCTGAAAAAAACTATTTCAATACATTTAGCGAGCTAGTGATGTAGGTATCACAGTGAAAACTATAATTTCGGACATGGGTCCCCTAAATAGAAGTTTCTGGAGACTACTTAACATTTCAGCCAATAGACATTCTAAAATAGTTAATTTTTGTCCACATCCCTTGAACAAACAGAAAGGTTGTGTATTATGCCAGACCCTGTTCATGTTTTTAAAAATCTGGCTACATCACTGATTACGCACAAAATTTTTGAAATTGATCTGGTAATTCAAAAAAAACAATCTTGGCATTGTATGTATTGACATTGGAGCCATACGACCAACGACAATTATTTGATTTAGATTCAGAAATGTATTTAAAAGTCGCTCCAAGACTAAAAGGACACATGTTTGATCCTACCCACTTTGCAAAAATGGATGTCAGTACAGCACATGCTCTTCTGCACCATGATACAGGTGCTGGCATTGAATATTTCATTGCGAAAGGGAAAATTCATCAGGCTCATGCAACCACTGCTTGGTTTTGTAAGACTGTGTTTAAATGGTTCAAAATAATTACCAGTAGACATACAAAACTTGCTTGGTCAAGCGTAGACGAGAGCATACATGAAAACACTGTGGATTTTATAAAGAAATAGTCCATGAGGATGTGCCAGTAAGATATATTATGGCAGATCATAATTTGTTGAATGAATGAAGGATGACAAGAAACCATGTTGTAAATCTTTACTTTAATAATGAATAACAAATACTTAAACTTATTAATATATAATATTTATATGTATCTACTCTTATTTTTAGTTCTATATTTTGTTATTTATATGTATTACCTTTTTAATATACATTTTTTGTCTTTTCTACTGTACATTTATTCTATACTTGGATTTTCTGATGAGTAATAAATAATAAAAATCATGCACACACATATACACTAGCTTGCTGCTTTTCGACTGGTCCTCTTTAGCTAACGACACAATCACAATTATACTGTTTTAAAGTTTAATTAGACAACTTTCGTATTTTGTCAAGAAATCAATAAGCTATTTTACAATTTGAATACATTTTCGACATATTGCTTGACAATTATTGTATTTTTGTAGTTAAAAAAAAACTGACAGATTTTTAAATTTGCCGCTTCTTTGGCGCCAAAATGGAGGTAATTGCGGTACTTTATATATCTAGGGACTTTATTCCTTGGAACAGAAGAACGACATCTACAGGACGTAATTTTAAGACATTATTAATTTGGATTACTGTCTTTTAAATGGAAAGTTGTAATGGTTTAATTGCTGTCAGTCTTTTTTTTTGGATTTTTTTTATTAGGGGTTTCGAAAACTCCCGCTTTTCTGTGTTACCTTGTATATGTCATTGCAGGCAAAATCAAGAGTTTAAATTCGTTGGTCATTGTTATTCAAGAGACAGTATAGAATTAAAGTAGGAACTAAAAACGCAGCCAAAATAATAGAGTTAAATATAGGCCGTAAGATTCAAACACACCTCAGACATTAAAAATCACACTTTATTATTAACATTTCCCGATTTTATATTAAAACCATGCCTAACGAAAAAGTAATTAAAATAAGGTATATAACACATGGGGTCTCAAATCAACATTTGTATACATACATAGGTAAATGCCTCATAAATATATATAATATACATACATATCTGGAACACCGGAAATTGTGTGGTTTTTGTTACACTAAAGAGGTGATAATAAAATGTTATGCATGTTGATATACCTAACACTCGTATGTATGTCTTATTTCAGTTAAATAATTTATAATAATAATATTTTGTAAAGAGATCATATTTGAAAATACTCTACTTCAATCCTAGGCATTATATCTAGCTAACTTTAAAGAAATAAATAACAATAACAACAATAATAAAGACTTACCGTAAATACAAAATTCACAAACACGAGTAAATATTTTGCTAATTTTGTGAAAAAAACCATTATTCTATTTTAATTATATTAATCACTAATATATAGATTTGTACAATTATTGAACCACACTGTAAGTATAGAATATCGTATTATTGCAAGTAACTCTTGCCTGCACTACTAGTTTATGCGCTACTATGACTGAACCGCTCGTGGAAATGCTTACCACATGCTTACAAGAAGAAACGACGTAGAATAAACGGAATAAACTTAGCGTATGACGCACACAAGATATCTACAATAACCTTTCAAAATAACTTCATTAATATTCAAAACTATGTTTTTTATAAGTTTTGATGCATCTGAATTGTAGATAAAAGTGTATTTAAGAGGTGTCTTTTAGTATTCCTTCATATAAATTGTTATACAGTGTGTTAAAAGTAGCGTGTACAAATGCAAGAACAGCATTGATTGGTTTTTCGAGATCGCCATCTTGAAGTTTCAATAAGACCTTTAATTTTTTCATTTGGGTGACTTTTCTTAAATATTAGTTGCCCGTAGCCCGGCGTTGCTCAACCACATTCTATAGAAAAATTAAAATGTGCTTTGTGTTTTCTGCCATTGACCGATATAGAAATGTTGTCTATTCTCTAGCTAAACAACAAATCAATAATATTTTATTATAATCAATCTATCACTCCAATGCCTGTGGATACACAACATTCTTCGTTATTCCAGTGAGTGTGTGTATGATGCGCCGACTGTGTGTTTTTCTATAGAAATTTTTTAATACTTTCCGATAAAATTTGGAGAAAAACATGATCACTGCATTCCACACAAGGAACACACACAATGCTTTCTTTTAAATTTCATTTGTTTGTTAAAAGAAAACGCCGAATTTCACGTGTAGCGAATAAAAAAAAAGTAGATAATCCGATTACAAAATAACGATCTAATGATCCTACCTGTTTTTTTTAACAAATGAAGGAAATTTAAAAATAACATAAATTTTGAATAGATCTTCCAAACACCTTCCAAATGAGGGGTCACTCGTTATATATATATTGAGATAGTTATTTTGTATGTGATAACTACTCAATTACTATATAAATGTCTATAATATAAAATAATGAAGTTTCTTTTGGTATACTTAAAGACTGTAAATTAAAATATTACACATAATAAAATAGAAGAGTTTTTCCTTACAATATTATTTATTGGGTTTGTTAAAGGAATAGTATACTTAAATAAATATTATATCTTGTGTGGGAGGACGTTGATCAGGTCCATTGTAGATTTATTTTCCACCGTATTCTGAAAGTAGAAAATTTAAAGGAAATTATTTGAAATATTGAAATGTTAATATGACTTTGTAAAAACTTGTTTAATGAACACATTTGTATAAGAAAAGTAAAGAAATGGTAAATATTGTAACACGTATAAGTCAAAAGGTATATTAGTTTACGCGGTTCAATTCAAATTTGGGATCCGTCAGTTTTGACAGTTGAGAAATGAAATAGTAGAAATAGGTATTGATGTGTTTAAATATGTGGAAATAATGCTAAAAATCAGTAAAGAATTTTAAATAATTGATTGTACATATTTGAAAGAGTATTTAATGTTATCAAGTGAAAAAGAGAACTTTTATTGAATAGGTTTTGAATTTGGAAAGAATCAATTGGTTGATAGAAATAAAATATACATCTCCAAGAGAATATAAAAAAAAACAATTATTTATTTTCGAATTGAGAAGAATTAGTTTTTCTTTTGCGGTAAAATTTAATTATTAGCCGTAAAAGAAGGTATCACAATTCGGAAAGCAGTTTAAAGAGTGCTAAAAGATAATATCCATTGGCAGAAGTGAAGTGAGTGATTTATTTTAGGGTCTATTGGAGATCACATATAAATTTACATACCAACCTATGGTTCCATTAGTATTGAAGAAAGTGGTATTAAATTAAAGAAGAATACTAAATTTTACAAAGATTAAAATTATAAACTTACCAAATAAATCCAGTGAGAAGATTTAAAAAGAAAAGATTCCAGTCCGAGAGGTGATCCAGTTATTACATCCGTACTCGAAGAGATTCAGCGTTAATCAACCTACTAGTAGAGGTCCATTTATTCCCACCAGTAATTAAAGAGGTCCAGCTGTAATTGTCAAGTACGAAGAGACACAGTTAAAGTTCATCTAGCGACACCGTACACGAAGAGTCTACACCTGCATAAATCAAGAATAGAAAAGGTATTAATTACATCATTAAAATCAAGAAGAAGGAATAATATACCTACCAAATCCAAGACAGAAGGGGATAATCATTAGAACACTAGTGACTTCAAGAAGACAGGGGTACTTCAAACGTAAGGATACTTTCCAAGAAATATACATCGAATTAGATCCAGAGCTGAAATCAAAATCACATTAATTCACGGAAGAAATACCGGACCAGAAGAAATAATTTATGAGGAGGTTGTATATTTTATTTGAAAACAATTTGAATTTTATATTAGTACGTAAATAATTAAATATCCATAAGAGATTAAGTACAGTTACAAATGTAATGTACATTTTGAGTTATAAAGTATTTTAAATTTTCTATTTTCACAATATTAAAGTGTCACATCATAAATCTTTTATATGCCATGTGCATACATGAAATAATACGTATTTCTAGTAATTTGGGGTTTTCGTACATATTGGCATACTATTTCATTTGAATACAAAAATAAATAAAAACTTACCTTTTAATATAAAAACCGTTCTTATACGTGAGAATATTAATTTACAGTTTCTACGGAGTTAAACAAGTTTACGATTTTTGTAATTTCGGTACAAACACGATTTAGTGGGAAAGTCCATAGCTTTTCATGAATGTAGTTTATAAATAAATGTATTATATTTTGAACATTCTTTTTAATTCGAATGAATAGAGTACAGCAAGAGATGAATTTATTGCTATAGAAACATTATTTGGAACATTTAACCTAAAAAAAATATAAAATCTGTCAGAAACATTCCTTGTATATTTGATAACGATAGTACTTACACGTTAAATACTTGGATAAGAGACATATAAAATAATCAAAGATAATATAACGAGATCTTGACAAATAGTCGACTATTTCATTGTGATCAATTTTTCGAGTGTGCGCTACGGTCAATTTGACGAGACCAAAATCGGCATTAATAATTTGACTAGAGCACGAGAGCTTTAGCTCGAGGGCTTTAGTCTTTAATTATTAATGCCAATTTTGGTTAAGTCAAATTAGGAGGCACACGAGAAAAATTGAAACAATGTAATAGTCGACTACTTATCAAGCTCGAGCTATATTTGTTAAGATTATTTCCTAAACCAAGTTTCATAATAAAAAATGAGTTGTCAAATCGATGTGATTATCAATAATTTCATCCGAAACATCGCTAAATCTCTTTTTGTCGGACATTTTCATCTATTTGACACGTTTGTCACTTAATGAAAAAATACATACCTGATTTGTTACCTACATTTGAATAGTCGATTTGTAATAGTCGCTGATATCAAGAACCGGTACCGTTCATTGGTTAATTTCAACTTCAGTTTTGATTGTGATTGGACAAAATTTAAATTTGACAGGTGAAGGAAATAATCGATACGATTGCACTATTATTATTATAAGTGGTAACATGATATTCATAGGAGATAATAATAATTAATCCGGCTTTGAATATAATTATTCACAGTTGCTTAAAGATATCAATTGTACCAACATAGTACATAGAATTATTCTATTAGTAATGCTGTAGTGTTCTAAAAACTAGATATAGATGGCGATATATTAATATCGATTGAGAAAGTATAATTTGCAAAAGATATCGTTTGAATTAATTATTGAAGAATTAAAAGTTTATAAATCAGAGATCTGAATTAGTGTTTGGGCGTAATAAATTGATTAACATAAAAGTTTAAATATTTTTAAAAGCATAAAGAATTTATATTACATAGTAGAAATTAAAGAATACAATCTACAAGGTTCATCGAATAAGTTTAAAGATAAAAATAATATTGGCATAAAGTTTTGATTTATTTGAATGTCTAGATAAGTGTGGTGGTATATTCGTATTACTAATATTAATTTTACATACAAATATAAGTGAAGATTTAAGAATAGGTGTAGTAAACGATTTAACCCCACCCCTAGTACAATATCAACATTATTAAATGGCAAAGGGTTTCCATTTAACATTGATATAGCTTACAGCGCCATCTGTCAAAATTTTAAAATGAAACATATAGTTAGTATTTTTATAGTTGTTTTATTTTATTTTTGTTTCAACTATTAACACCCTCATGTAGGAAAGAAGCGCGTAATTTCTTTAATGGATTTTCTTTTTACTATTTAATTTATTCTTGTAGTCATGTAAAATACTTTCCCGCGCAAAGGAATTACTCATCCGCTTCTTCCCTACACCTACAACCTTTGCTTACGATATGAGAAATTTCTAAAATAAAAATTGCTTTGTTAAAATCACGTTCCTAGGGTAATTTCTCAGAAGGTCATCCCTTGCCGTTTACCTAAATGAAGCTTTTGCGCCTATTTTAAACACGGAATACTTAACATGGTGATTTCTTAATTATTTATTTACTCGCGATCTACGACTTATTCAGTATCCTATTTTTATTTAATTCTGTATAAAGTGTCACGTATTATTAATCACCCCTTCCCCTGGCATTATAATATGCATAATACTATAGAAAGAACTCTATTGTCGACTCACTTCCGTAATCTCTTGTATTACCTGTTAATTTAGGTGCCGCACAAACGTACTTGCCGTAATCCTTAAACAAACTATTTTGTGTCAGATGTCATTCTTTTCAGTATTTAATGACGAATTTTATTATAATGTTTGTTCCGCTGGATCATGATTTATTGCCCCGCGAATCACGTTTTTCTTCATTCTCTTAAAACAGCTCGCGGCCTAGCTATCCCCACTCTGTCGTTTCCGATTCTGTTTTTCGGCTCTTACCGCGTTCTCTATATAAAGCCGCGGCCAAGAAAGAATCTCTCTCTTACTCTTACGTCTCTAACAGCTTTACATCGCTTCAAGTCCGTGTCCTTCGCGGTTCGAGTCACTTGTTGTCTTAGTGCTCCCCATTGTGCGTCAACATAACAAAGTCAAGTTACAGCCGCGATTCCTTCGCCTGTTACGATTAATTGTTTCGCGTACTTGTCAGACTCCATTCTGATTCGCCGATTAATCCAGCTTCGACTAGACTCCGGAACCCGGACAACGAGGACGTCACAAAAATATAAGTATTCCTTCTTTCTCATTTATTATTTTGTTTATTAATTATTCTATTCCCTGCATTAAATTTTACTTTCATTCACTCTTAATATATCCGAAAATCATTTACGGCTTTGAGATTATCGACCCCCTTAACTTCGAACCGATAATACCTGCCTTAACCTAGTAACGATCATTCCGAACGACCCATCTCGTTCCCGTCTCTCTCTCTTCCTTTCTCTCACTCACTCCTACACTTGAATTAAATATTTGTGGTTTGTTTAGTAAATAATTTATTAAAGAACTTAAGTACATTCTTGTTGTTTCATTTCCCTTATATTTTATTTACTAATTACGATTCTTTTACAGGAAAATAAATAAATTAACACTTGCATTTGTTTTTATTTTCGTATCATATAATTTGTGTTTTTTCTCCTTTTGTGTAATTCACAATTAGAGCTAGCTGAATACGGCAACAACTACGACAAATAAATATAATAAGTGCCAAGTGAACATAATAAGTGGCACCCTTATTATATAATACAACGTTTTATTCCATTTCGTTTAAAAGTAACAGAAGGGGAGAGTTTAGACAATCACTGTGTATAGATGACTGAGTGACAAGAGACCTTTTGTTTTAATAAGTAAAACTTACTCTAAATTAGGACTGAATGCGATGTTTGACGTAATAAACCTATTCTGGTAAACCTTACACTCAAACATGCAAATATTTCATAGAATTTTCTTTTAAACATGAACGTGTTAAATTATATGACGCTCGATTGTACAGTTTAAATTAAAATATAAACCACTTTTAAAATTTATTATGAAAGTATCTCAAAGATACAATTTCGAAGATATAAGTAAACAAAAATTAACGGCAAAAGTTAGTATGGTTCATTAGACCATGGAAACAGTGATAGTAAAAGTGACATTGTCCAGTAACATAGCACATACAAATAACAAATGGTTCTACAAAATCATCCATTAATCCATCCCTCATTCTTTTTTCTATGTCGGTATAGCCTTTCCACTCTACGTAAAGGATATGATGTCTATTACAGCAATATATTCTTGCAATACTTGCTCAAATCGTTCTTCATGTAAAATTAAATTAAATTATATCCATTTCATCAGCTATTATTATACTTTCGAAGAGGATCATTTTTAAAAATGATACTGCACACCATGTACCGTGTAGCATTTCTGACATATTCATCAAATTCTAATAGTTTCAAAGGCCTGCTCACTTTTTCGTTGTAGATCTTAGTTCACCTTTTACTACAATAGATACATTTTTATAATATATTGTAATTGGAGTAATACCCGTATCTCTCTTAGTGCTTTGGAGATGTTCATTACAATTACTGTTGTTTCAATTTTTGGAGTTTTTAGCGTTAACATTTTCTTCATATTTAAAACTCGTTTCTTCGTCGGTGGTGAAATTAACAGTTTGCTTGAACCTGCCTGATCACTAATGTTGTTTTAGACGTATATACTGTATTTAGTAACACTGTTAAATATAATAAACCAAAACAAAAATGTAAAGAAATGTTCACATGTTATGGCTTGGTTATGTTGTGAAATATGGCGGATATGAAGTACTTATTCCATATTAAATTTGCCTTTGCAAGAACTAATAAAATCTCTCATTAGATAAGTAGACACCATTTTGCTGCGATATTTTAATCACTCCTTATTATTCTGAGACAAGTAAATGTAAGGTTTTTGTGCACGTTGTTTTGCGCCACTGAGTAGAAAACGACCCCATGTAGATCCGTCTACTTCTAAGGCTGGAGACTCTCTCTTTGAAAAACTCATACCGTTTGTTATTTTTACAAAGCGTCGGTATGAAAATTAACATGTTTTAAAATCTGTGATTGTACGTTTATTTTTTTTTAATAGTATGTAATCCTTTTTTATATTTTTAATAATAAAGTAAATTTAAACATAACAATCTACCCACAGGTGAGGTTCCGAACCCAAAACCTTCCGATCGCTAGTCATGTACCCTCCGGGTCTCCGAGGGTCATGCGAAATCGAGTTTTTTAAATGCCGACAGTCTGATACAATATACACGAAAAATAAGTTACTGCTGACAATGAACAGTCTCTATTTTTGATCCTGATTTTCTAAAGGTTTGTCACTGCAAACGTTCGAACATATATATAATGTAAAAACACGAATAAATCTGTATACTACCGATGATGTTTGCTTGGCAAACGAAATGTACATTTAGTTTATGAAATAAATCATATATACCTATTTTTGTGAAACGAGTTTTTCTTTCTAATTAATTGTTTAAAATTCACAAGTGCTCAATTATCAAGATTAATAGTCATGTCTTCTCGGACAAGTGAGCTAAATAAATTTATTCGTGCCTCTACAAAACTTAGATCCTTACATTTGGACATCAAATTTCTAAAAAAAAGTGCATCAAACATAAAGTGTTTCCCAAGTTCACGGATTTGAAAATAAACAAGGCACTCCCTCCGAAAGCCGTTCAAAGTATGAAATCATATTGGTTAAATCAAGAAATACAGAAACATTACACACAATTAGAGAACCTAAAGTTGACAACATACGAATTACACTTGAAACTCAGCAAATAGTTGAGCTCCGTTGAGTGGGATGAATTTGACCGAAAAAGACACAGAACAATCAAGGCAAAAATGGAAAATAAAATAACAACACACAACAAGAAACTCAAGTCCCTTCTACCGCAAGAAGAAACGCTACTAAAGGAGTATAATAATGTCAAAAATCAATCTTCCGCAGTTTTCACACAAGAGGAACTTCAATTTTTAAACAAAGGTTTGAAATTTTCGGTGGAACCTGCAAAACTTCATCTAGAAGAACTTATCAATGACTTGGAGACATCCACATATATATCCACATATATAACAAATGTTAAGCATCAAAAACGCATTATACAGTCACTTAAAAAGAAAAATTGTATATACACTAAAGCTGATAAAGGTAATGCTGTAGTAATTCTAAACAAAGACTCATATATTGAACAAGTAGAAAACATGATAGAGGTGGGCCCGTACATTAAAATAGCAAAAAACCCGTTAGGCAAATATAAAAGAGAAGTTACAAAAACATTAAAAACGTGCACTAAATTAATAGATCAGAAAAGTTACTTAAAACTCAACATGAGTAATCCTAAAATCCCACACATGTACTGTCTTCCTAAAATTCATAAACCGGGAAATACATTTAGACCGACATCTTCGTTGAGATGGCTTTGGCGACTCCAATGGTAGAGTCGTCTGATGAAAAAGACAGCAGTTCCTCAGATGATGAACCATTGAGTACAGTGAGGGCTCGAGTTGTGATAGCAGTGGAACCACCAGCCTTAGGTCGCCCACAATCCGAATATCATACTGAAAACTTACCTCGTAGCAACGAAAAGGAACTTGACAATAATAATTATTATTATTTTGAAGCTGAAAGCGAAGTTGCTCAAGATCCAGAAATTGTTGTTAATAATAATTTCTCCCAGGAGATAGAACAAAATTCACCTGAACCTACAACAGTTCACGAAGGCAAAAAATCTAGGAAAAGAAAGTGTGATCCTAAAATGTGGAAACGTAACCAAAACAAATCGAATAAAGAGAAAGGTAAATCATATAAAACATACAAAGGAATAGACAAGCCCGCGAAAGTCTTTTGTACAGATAAACCCCTTTGTAGAGAAAAGTGTCGATTAAAATGTGATAGCAGATTCTCTAATGAAGCTAAAATCCGTTTGTTTGAAGAATTTTATTCATTGAATGAAAATCAAAGGAACGCTTATTTATTTGGCATTTTGGAACCGTTTGAAGTTAAGCAACCTTCTGGTACTCATAAGTGTCGTCAGAAGTCTTATAGGTATTTCTTTAAAGTTGAAGGTGAACGTCGTCAAGTGTGTAAAGAAGCAGTGATGTCGATGTTAAATATTGGTCGAAAAAAGATTGATTTAATACGGAATCAAATATCAAGTGGAAGATCTGCTCCTAAAGAAGATGGAAGAGGCCGTCATGACAACCGACCTAATGCTACTTCGGAAGAACAACGCAACCTGGTTCAAGACCATATCACGTCTTATCCCAGTGAAATGTCCCACTATTCGAGACATAAAAATCCTAACCGTCGTTACCTTTCACCGTGGTTATCGATCAATAAAATGTACGATATGTTTAAGGAACAATGTATGAACAGTAATGTAAGTCCCGTGTCCAGTACTACCTATAGACGCATTTTCGTTACTGACTTTAATTTGGGTTTTGGATCCCCGAAAACAGATACTTGTAAAATAAGCGATGTAAGTAGTAATGATAATGAGCACATTTACAAATTCAAGAAAGCCTTTGAACAACAAAAAACTGACCGAAATTTTGCAAAAGAAAATGATAATGTATTGTACATCACTTTTGATTTACAAAAAACACTTCCTTTGCCTAAGATTTCAACAAGCAAAGCTTTCTATTTACGGCAAGTTTGGCTATATAACTTGGGGATTCATTTGATTTCTACACAGCAGCAAAATGGACGAGGATATTTTCATATCTGGACGGAAGATCAAGCATCTCGTGGTCCCGAGGAAGTTGGTAGTTCAATTTTGGCATTTTTGGAAAATATTAGAGAACAGGCAAGGGGTTGTGATCATCTAATTGCATGGAGCGATTCAGCTGGAGGACAGAATAAAAAAAAATTTATTGTGTGTTTATGGCATTATTTGGTAAAGGAGGGCATTTTTCAGAAAATTGATCACAAATTTCCTGAAGTGGGCCACACTTTTATGGACTCAGACAGAGACTTTGCGGCTGTTGAGAAATTAATAAGAAAACATCAAAACATTTATACAGTGGATCAGTATATATCAATCATGACCGAAGCAAGAAAAAAACACCATTCAATATTACAAGAATGGGAGACAAATTCGTGGACATCAAATAATTGCCCAGAAAACTAGGGCTAATCGACAGAAAGAATACTGAAAAAAACGAAAAAGTTTTATTCCGAGACGTTAGGTGGATACAGGTTGATGTATTCGGAAAAACAAAATACAGATATTCGTTAGATGAAAGAGAAGAATGGATTGTTGTTGATATAAGAAAAAATAGAAAAATGGATAGGTGTGATAAAACACCAAACACGATTTTAACGACCATCAATAAAAACCGTGCCATTGCCACCAAAAAATTTGATAATATTCAGGAACAAATTCCTTACATTCCGGAAAATTTCAGAGGATTTTATTACAATTTGAAAAGAGATGACAATAATTAACAATAATTGTTAATATTATTGTCATCTCTTTTCAAATTGTAACATGTACCTAATGTTTCTATTTTTGATTTTTGTTAAACAATACAATAATTAATAAAGTTTCCTTTGATGACACTTTTTTGTTAATCTGTGATTGGCACCATTGCGCTATTATAGTTTTAGAAAAAGGTGTTTTTTAAAATTTTGGTATATTTTTCAGGAGATGAAGGTTTGTATTTGCAAAATGCAACATTCACAAGAATTTTGAGTATATCTCAACGCACAATCAACTACAAAAACAAGTAAAATGTGTTTAGAACAAAAGTTCCAGTCAATCAAACTTCAAGTACTTTTTCTCGAAATTGTAAATTAGTGAGTTAACACCTTTTTGCACCAAGGGCTTCACTTAATATAAAGAAAACGCATTACGTATGTTTCTCCATCACAACTAAACAACGTCCCAACTTTGAAGAATTAAACATAAGGAACACACACAAGGTAATAAAGGTAACAGACCAGGTGAAATATTTAGGAATATATATACAAATCATCTATATATAGATGCAAATCTTAAATGGAAGGTACATATAGAGTATATCTACAATAAAATTAGATGTCTTATACATAAGTTTTATATAATACGTGAAATGTTAAACAGAAAATTACTAATCATGCTCTACAGAAGCCTGGCGGAATCAGTACTAAGATATGGTATAATAGCTTGGGGCGGAGCCTATAATGACACTCTAAAATCCTTAAATTCTGTTCAAAACTATTTGCTCAAAACAATATACAGGAAAGATAGACTTTATCCAACAATACAGTTATATTCCGTAGACATCATTAACATCAAATCTTTATATATACTGACATCATGTACTTTTCTTCATAAACATCCTGAAATAAGAGAGTCTATTAATCATAAATACCTTACAAGAAACAGGATAATAGGATGTCTGCAAACAACAAGTAATACCACATTTTACCAAAGATCCTTTTGTTACTTAAGACCGAAACTATACAACAAGATTTTACCTGAAATAAAAATTATTAAAAGAATAAAAG
This sequence comes from Amphimallon solstitiale, assembly GCA_963170755.1. Taxonomy (NCBI): domain Eukaryota; kingdom Metazoa; phylum Arthropoda; class Insecta; order Coleoptera; family Scarabaeidae; genus Amphimallon; species Amphimallon solstitiale. The sequence goes on from OY720680.1 coordinate 128,200,249, forward strand.
CATACGTAATGCACTTAAGAAACTTTATTTTTATTAACTTGGAGGCGTTAACGGGGATGTTTTAAGGACACAAGTTACTTCTTAATGAAATAATTATAGTTATAGTTAGTTAGTTAGTTTTGGTAACGTACACTTTTGTACACGAAATATGTATTAACATATTAGGTTACTACATTTCTTAGAATTTATAATGTAATTGCACATACAGGTGGCCAACACCTAGGTGCACCTGTATTTTTCGTTAAATAAATAAATAAATAAATTTTGTATGGGGACAATGACACAAAATCTAACTGCTAAATACGCTGAAATAAAAGAATATTTCCAGTACGCACCTATAACCAGTTGCGATGTAGAAAGGACATTTTCTATCTACAAGGATGTACTACATTCAAAGAGAACAAATCTTACAGAAGAGAACTTTGAGAAAGTATTGCTAGTAAATATTAATACTCCTTTACTCGACTTGAACTACAAAATGAACAAATAATAAGGTATTTTTTATTTTATAGATCACCAGCCACTTGTTATTCAACTATATAAATAAAATTAAAACCTCTTTAAAAATACAACATTTCAATAGTGCGGCCATGGGCGATAAGTCATTAACCTTTCATGTCCGCTCCCTACTAATAATAAATATGTTGTTATATGTGTCACTACATAGTTGCATTTGTAGGTACCAGTAACAGCACAGAACTCAGCACATCCGAATGTGTCGTTCTTTCATTAGAAGGTACAAATTTCTTACTGTAATGCTTGGTATAATATTTGTATTACTTTATAGAGGGAATAGTTGATGCTAGAAATGCTTCCAAAAATCAAGATACAACTACAAGCACGGGAAATACTAATAGTTCTAAAAATAAGTATTAATTTATGTAGCATATTTCAATTTATATGCAATGAAAAGTTATTTTTAAAAAAAAATGAGATGCTAGAGCTACAAATAAAAACACATTAAGAGGAACACGAATTAAAAATGAAAATCCTCCAGCAGCAATTAAAAATTAAACGAAAATATAAACATTTTTTTTTCATTTTTAATACATTACATTTCATGTTAAATACATTATTTCAAATGACCAAAATCTTTGTCACTTTCAGCTCATTGTATCGTAGTTTCTAGCTTTATAGTGTGTAATCAATTTTGACTATGTTCTGGAAATTTAACTTAGAATTGATAGACTTCAAATGAGCTTTAGTTTGATATAAAATTCTACTTTCTTTATCTGTTTTTGTTGTTGTAATATTTAACTTTTCATTTAAGTTAGCATTACAGTTTTTCGCATATTATTTTATTGAGCATGCCCAATAAATTTTACTAAATAATAAAAAGCATCAAAACTAACAGTTTGATAATGGGACTGTAATGGATATTATAGGCAATTGAAGAAAGTGATGTGAGTGAAAAAGTTATTCTCACTATACTTTGTTACAATGGAATATCGCTTAGTAAAAGATGAAGGAGTTATTTTGATATTTTCCCTGGTATAAAAGAAATAACATTCTGATTCATTTTTTATTGCTTTTTTTACATGTATATAAGTATATATATATATATAAATATAGTGCACATCAAAATATATGTATACACATTCATGAATTTGTTTAAGTATATGGATATGTGTGTATATAAATACTAATAAGCGTAAACAATATCAAAATTGCATTTTGTATATGGTTTCAGGCTTATCAGAGAATTGACACAAATAGATTTTATTGTTATATTTTAGAATAATCAGGCGGTGAGTCTTCAGTCTTCGCTTTCTTTAGCACCGTAGAATATCTGAAGGCCACGTAGATGCATATAAACTGAAACAAAATGGATAAACTTCATTGTTTTTATGTATACTGTCTGAGAAAAAAAGTATTTTACCCATAAACTACTACAACAGAAATGACGAAACTTTTCTGGTAAAATTGCCATCTTTTATTTTAAAGGTATGTTATATAACGTGTTTCAAAAAGAACTTCATCTTAGTACTGAGTAACTAGTACTTGCAAGTTATAATAAGCCACTTGCCTTTTATTTATATGTAATTATTTGGGTCTAGGAAAGTTCACCGAAAACAATTCACCGAAAACAATTCACAGAAAACAATTCACCGAAAAGCAATTCACCGAAATAGTAATTCACCGAATAGAAAATTCACAGAATCACAATTCACCGAAAAACATATTCACCGAAATGCATTACAACCATTCTCAGAATGATTTGGAGACAAAAGCGGACGCGTCTTATTCATTTTACTTATACATATTCGCTAATTATTTCTCCATGAAATTCTAATTCTATTTCGCAAATATCCACAAACATGTTGTTTAAAAGTCGTTAAACCGTTTATGAGAATGCCGTTGTAAACCGTTATTTAATATTTATTTATTTAAAATCCCTTGTATAAAGGTAATGAGATTTTAAGGATTATCCGAATGTTAGTTTCGGGGCAGAGAAATTCATTATTTGTTAAATATGTTGTTCCCAATGTATTGTTTACCTTTCATGTGAATTGCAGGCATTTTACAACGCATTAAAGTGCATTACAGTAATGGGGCCATTATTTATACCTGACATACATCGTCAGGTATAAATACTATACTATATTTGAACTAGTTTTATTTCAAAAGTGGTTGAGCTCAAGTTAACGTTGACATGGCTGTTCAATTTATTGTGAGTGAGAAAGGAAAACGCAAATTATTGATTGATGGTCATTTATATTTGAAAGACAAGCAAGCTGAAACGCGAATATATTGGCAATGTGAATATTATCAAAAAATTAAATGTCATGCGCGTGTTATAACAGTGGATGATAAAATCGTTAAGAGAAGTGGTTTACATACTCACGGAGCGGATGCAGCACATGTAGAAGCTACTAAAGTAATGAACAGTATTCGTAGTAACGCAAAAAATACTCAAGATGGCATTACATGATATCAAACGCATCGGTTGGAGTTACGCAAGCTACAGCAGCAAAGCTATCAAAAGTATGCACCATCAAAAGGACGATTAGAAATGTACGAGCTAGACACGAAGATATTCCAGTGTTACCTATTCACCGGCGGGACATTGTTTTACCCGAGAAATATAAGAAAACACACCGTGGGGATGAGTTTTTAATGTATGATTCTGGGCCTGATGAAAGTAGAATGCTAATTTTCTGCACTAGAAGAAATCTTCATCTTTTAGCCAGATCTACTGATTGGTACGCAGACGGTACGTTTAAAACTGTACCACATCTTTTCCACCAACTATACACATTACATGGTTTACATAACAACAATAGTATTCCCTTGGTATTTGCACTGCTACCAAATAAAACAAAAGAGACATACGTGCGGCTTCTCCAAAAGGTGAAAGAATTTCAACCTGGAATTTTGCCAACTACAGTACTAACCGATTTCGAACCTGCAATAATAGGTGCCATTACAGAAGTATTTCCACAAACTATACATCGAGGATGCTTTTTCCATTTCTCTCAATGTGTATTTCGACAAATTCAGGCAGAAGGTCTTAAGAACAGATACGAAAACGATGCCGATTTTGCTCTGAAACTTCGTTTACTACCTGCATTAGCATTTGTTCCCTTGGAAAACATGGTATATGCGTTTGAAAGACTGTGCGACGAAAACATATTGCCTCCAGAAGCACAGAGTGTTGTGGATTATTTTGAGGATACGTGGATTGGACGTCCCCAACGGCGTCAGCATCGGCGTGTGCCGCGATTTTCTCATGAAATGTGGAACTGTTTTCATGGAGTACAACAGAGTCTACCAAAAACGAACAACTCTATTGAAGGATGGCATCGAGGATTCGAAACACAAATTGGAGCAGACCACCCTAATATATGGCGATTTATCGATGCAATTCTGAGAGAGCAAAGTGTAAATGAACTTAAAATAGAGTAGTACATAAGTGGACAGGAAGGGCCACCGATGCGTAAAAAATATAAAGATTGTGCGGCGAGGATATCACAACTAGTTCATAATTACAACATCATGGACAACATATGTGATTATCTACGAGGCATAGCACATAATTTAAGTTATTAAATGAATAGAAATGACAATGACATGAGAATAACGAAATATGACAAGGGAATTCATTTCCTGCATTAAGTGTATGTGCCCTGTAAATAAAATAAAAAAAAAACAATAAAAAACGAAATAAGACAAAGGAATTCGTTTCCAACTTTTAAACACGCCAGTATTATTCTGCCAGTCCTAAGCCTGGATTAAGTGTGAAGGGAAGTTAATAATAATAAGAATAGAACAACTTCACAAACTATCATTTCGGTGAATATGTTTTTCGGTGAATTGTGATTTGTGAATTTTCTATTCGGTGAATTACTATTTCGGTGAATTGCTTTTCGGTGAATTGTTTTCTGTGAATTGTTTTCGGTGAACTTTCCGGTACCCTAATTATTTATCTAATGTCATTAATAAATTTTAAGAAGTTTGTTAAGTCAATTTCTACATTATGATTATGAAGTAATCATGGTATAATTAGTTTGTTTGAATTGACTCCAGTTCTCCTGATAAACCGTGCAATCAAAAGTATAGTATATGTTAAGAAAATCACTCGTTAAATTCTCCACTACGTTGCAGAACACTGAGATGTCGTTAATGAATTCATTGAACCTTCTGAGAACTTTCTAAAAGATACTCATACGTTTATGCTCACATGTTCACTATCTACTTCCGTTCAGTCTATTTTCACAAGCCGAAGACGATTCACGTGCCATATCAGCTACTTTAGCTCATTTATTTTACTTTATTGAGCGTTATTGTTACGAAAAAAGTATGAATTCTCGACGCAAGTTTTGTGTTAATAATCCCGACAATTTCTGCTACATATGTGGTAAATATTGTAACGAGACAGTCCACAAAAAAGAAGCAAACCTCTGCGCGACGCTAAAAAAACGCTCTTGTTTACCATTCATAAATTATCTACACACAAGTACGGTGTCAGCAAGGAAAAGTCTAGATTCCCTCTCGTATGCTCCCGAACTTGTCTCGCACTTTTCTGGGCTTTTGTATGCAGATATATAAGGCGGCTGGGTCCCGGGGATGACTAATTTATTGAATAGTAGTCGTGCGGTATTTACTGAACAGTTTAAAATAAATACAGTGAGCGGTGCAGTTTTATTACAGTTCAAGAGAGACATAAATATTACAGATAGAAATAAGTAGTGATAGAGATAAATACGTGTGTTAATTTATTTGTAGTAGTTTTAGGTGTGATACATTTATTTTCTATTTTTATATCGTGATTAATTTTAAGTGTGTAAATATACAGACTGTTTGTAAAACAGGCTTACCAAACATATCTTGAAAAACAACTTGGCCGACAAGACAAATGTTGGGCCCCACAAAAAGTTTGTAAAACTTGTGTGGAGTCACTTCGATGCTGGACTCAAGAAGGACGAAAAGGTATACCAAATACCGATGACATGGACAGAGTCAAGAAATCACCTTGGTGATTGCTACTTCTGTGTTACGGATGTAAAAGGTATGAACCGATACAAAAAGCGCTCTTGGGTTTATCTAAACATACAATCCGCTAAGCCACCAACACTACATAGTGAAGATTTGCCAATACTGATACTTCCTGCCTTATCAGAGATTCACTGTGATGATGATAAAATGTTAGATGCTCAGAGTGACAGCAACAATTAAACGTGAATTTGAAGGGTGCAAGTCAGTACAAACATTAGGGCTTTTCTCATTATCGAACCAGTTGAACGACTTCTTACGTCAAGTCTTAAAGAAAAAGGCCGTTTTCAGTCTGGCGTATCAATAACATCTTATCGAACCAGAGAGCGCGATATTCTTCCATATTTTACTAAGGCAAAAGATATCTTATACTGTATCGTATGGGCTTGTAAATTTAATGGGCCTTGCAGCATATAACCAAAAGATAATGGAAATAAATTAACTTCCATCCCGATAGGTCATTCAATTAAACTTAAGAAAGAATATCAAACTTATTTTACAGAAAATTTCGTTTGTTCAACATCAATGGTGTGTGTAGCTTTAAAAATGGCATTTTTTTTGATTGGGTCAGCAAAGTGGATACACTAAATATCCCTGTTTTCTTTGTCTGTGGGACAGTCGTGCAAAATATGAACACAGGGGTAGGAAAGACTGGTCGTCGCGAATAAATATGGTTCACGAACCATTGATAAGTCTAGAAAAAAATCATTCTTCCGCCACTACATATTAAACGTGGACTTATGAAATACTTTCTAAAAGCTTTAGATAAGTATGGCGATTGCTTCAAATATATTTGTCAGTCATTTCCTGGCCTCAGTACAGAAAAATTAAAAGCATGCATCTTTGATGGACCACAAATCCGTACTCTTATAAACAACGATGATTTTATAAATCACACGACTCAGGTTGAGCTGGAAGCGTGGACAATATTTGTATCAGATGTCAACATTTTTTTGGGGACTCGTAAAACTGAAATATATTCCGAAATCGTTGATAACATATTTCAAAATTTTGAAAAACTGGAAAATAATATGAGTATCAATACATTATTTGCATAGCCATTTAGATAAATTTCCTGACAATATGGATGATTACAGTGAAGAACAAGGGGCACGGTTTCACTAGGACATCAAGATAATGGTGAAAGATATCAATGTCGATGGGATCATTATATGATGGTAGACTACTGTTGGACGTTAGAAAGGGACTGTCCTACCCAAAAATACGATAATCACATATAAAATATTTTTCTTAATTCATATTTGCGTGTTTCAATTTTTTTTGATTAATTTATAGCGTTATTTTCATTTGAAATCCAATTTGTTAATAGAAGTTTTCTGTAAATTTACTGAACTTTAAACTGAACTAAAAATTGACAGATGCAATAACTGACTTGGCGTCAATTTTGACTGAGTTCTAGAAATTGAACTTAAAATTGTTAGATGTAAAACAAGCATAAGATATAAAACTCCATTTAATATACCTGAATTAATGTGTTGATATACGTCATCACATTAGTTTGAAACATTAGGTTTGCCAGCTTATTCTCATTATCGTCGCTTATTCTATTCGTATCTGAACCCCCGGCGAAGCTTGTGATGGCTTCAATTACTACCAAAATTTCCAAAATCAAGAGCATCCAGGCGTACTAGAACAAAAGAAAATTATAATAATAAATTATGTATATAGGTAACATTAGCGGTTGTACAAGTTTGCGGCGTATACTTACGACTCGCAAGCCCGTTACACTCCCCTTGAGTGCCGTCCAAAATCCGAAGAAATAAAGGCCACTCATTAACAGTCCAACAGTTATTACCACTGCCGCAAATATTCCACTAAGATCGTAGAAAGCTAACCATATTCCCATACCTATGATCATGAGAGACACCACCTGTAATAAGAAGATGAGTATAAATATAAATAATGTTTTAAATGGAGATCATGATTACACAACGCTACCCAGCAAATCAAACGCGGAACTCGAACACATTAAAAATAAAGCGAATTAATTATATAGTTGAATTGTTTTGGCAACCAACACAGTCAAAGTACAAAGGAAACACGACAATTCAATGTCAGTACAAATTCTCATCAACCGAAAAAAATTCGAAAAATAAAATTAAACTAATTGCTTAAAATGTCGACGTTTCGTTTAATATCCTAAGAAACATCTTCAGACTGTTTGAGGAGTAAAACAGATTTTCTGTTTCAGATTATTGCAGTAGTAGAAGCCCTGATGTACATACATACCTTGGGATTACTACGATAACCCGATATAGACAGTCTGTTTCAGATAATCTTGACAAAACGATTTTAACCGTGGAAACCTACGACCTAGATACGCAATTTTCATCGCCTCGCTAGCATCGTTGCTTTTACTGTACGTACACTTAGTTGCAAAAAATAGTTTCCATTAAAATTTGGAATATTACAACTCCAATCTCTAACACTCCAGCTTATTCTGAAGGCCAATGAGTATTGACTAAAAGACAGAAAATAAACATAATATATGTGAATGGTTCCAATGATTGACTATGCACATATATAAAAGAAATTTACTGTTTCTAATATTAATTCGGTTATTTTGTAAATAGAAATACGTAATAGATACAACATTTTCTACAAGACTAAATACAATAAACTTTAGTCGCCGAATAAAGAAGTTGTGAGTAAACAGATAATTTCTTTCGACGTACAGTATTAGAAAAAAATTGCAAAAAGAATGAATGGGGGGGGGATGGTCACCATCAGTCATTAGTAGTCATTACAGAAGCTACAAGAATTAGCGCGGAGATAAAGATATTTATAAAAAATGAGGTGTGGCCACCACACGACTTTCTTATACGTATGAGCGTTTCAAATTATAGAATTTTAAGCATTTTTTTAACAAAAATTATTTAAAATCCTATTCTAAGTACTTCTATTCTCTTAATAAATCTGTATAAAATGCATACTTTGCAAGATATTATCAAAAAAGAGCTCCTCGCTAAGAGTGAAACTTCTTTTGAAATTTCATATATACAAAAAACATTGCAAATCTAGTTTTAAATACTTTTGTACTCTTGATAAATTTATATAGAATACATAACTTACGACATATTTGCAAAAAATCGCTATTCGATAAGAGTAAAAGTGGCACTTCCGGTCTGAATTTTGGAGGCCATCACCTTCAAAAACCAACGAACACATCGAACGTGTGAGAGCTCTTGTGAGGTCAGACCGTCGTTTAACAATAAGGATGATGAGTAACCAGTTACAATTGAACAGAAGTTTTGCACATGCAAAGGATCTGTGCCAAAATGGTGCCTAAAACCCTTATAGTTGAGCAGACGGACATTCGAAAAAACGTCTGCCTTTATGTTATTGAAAGAATTGCCGAACACCCCGATTTATTCACTCATGTGATCACAGGTGATGAGACCTGGATTTTTAAATACGACTCCGAGAGAAAGAGGCAAAGTCAGCAGTGGCAAACTGAGAATTCTCTCTGACCGAAGAAAGCTCGAATGAGCAAATCAAAGATCAAATCAATGTTTATTTGTTTCTTTGACAGTAGCGGTATCGTTCACAAAGAACTTGTACCTCCAGGGCAAACTGTCAACCAAGTTTTTTATTAGGGTGTCCTTGAAATGCTCAGAAGAAGGGTGATTCGTGTGAGACCTGGCATTGCAGACAAGTGAATGCACCATCTGGACAACGCCCCATGCTACATGGCCATTCACATCACGGTGTTTTTGACATCAAAGACATCCCTGTGGTTCCTCAGCCCCCCTATTCATCTGATCTCAGTCCTTGCGACTTCTTTCTTTTCCCAAAACTAAAAAGTGTCTTAAAAGGACGTCATTTTGGGACTTTCGAAAACATCCAAAAGAATGTGACAGGCATGTTAGAGGCCATACCAACTGAAGAAACAACGACTCCGCCGGTCTATAACTGCACAAAGGACATAATTTGAAAATTATTGTTATTTGAAAAAATAAATACTTTTGTTAATAAAATGTCAATCTCATTAATTTTCTAACACCTACTACATATTACTTTTTATCATTATTTTCAATATGACAATATTATGGGTAGAAAATTGCCTGAACATGTTTCTATCTTTATTCGATAACTACATTGATTCTCAATATTTGGCCTATGTAATCATCAGTGGAGTTTGACAGTTGCGACGGTGCAACAGCTTTTGTGAATATTTGAAAAAATATTGTCAATAATTAAATTAAATTTTTAGTACCTTCAGCAAAATTTACATTAAAGTCTTCCGTAAAAGAAATATTAATAAAATAATATAAAATTCAAAGTGTGTCTTGGGGAGTTTTAAGACCCCACAGTATGCATTAGGAGCTGCTGGTTATGAAAATCTAAGCGGAACCTCTCTCTCTCTTTAATTAGGTTTCGAGATATTTGAAATTGAATTTTTAATAAAAAAAAAATTAAGTACCCTATCGTTAGACAATATGGATTTGTAAACAATGTTTTTAATGATTATTTTTAATAATGCCAGCACTTAGAAAGTCAATGTCAATATGTGTGTGTTTTCGCCTAAATTGTATAAGTATTATAATTGTTCACGTAAAAACCAATAGTTAAAGAGAATTCCTTTTCGTAACAGGACATTTATATTATGTATCAAAGTTATATGCATAATTTAATTGGGTATTCTTTATTTCAGAAAAAATGATTTGTTGATTGAATAACCAGTACTGATTAGTACATAACATATTCACAAGTGATTCGACCTCTCATTCCAACAAATGTTTCTCTGTGTACTGTTTTAATTCAGTACAGATGTTTTTCATTTGCCCCTAATGCTATTCATGATATTTCTGGAATAAAAAATACTTCCTTCCATGAAATAAAATATATTTTGTGTCTTTATGTCTGGAGGATTTCTTGGAATTTATTTTATGTTCATATTATTGGCTTGGAAAAAATCTCTTTTTCTACGTACATAGGTATGAACATTTTAACTGGTTATTTGGAAAGACCAATAATAAAATAAACTTAGAGGCAAATAACGAGTTCTACCAATGGGACAAAATATATATTATGTGGAAAGACTTATATGCGTTATTTAATTGGTTCTTCAATTTTAGGAACGACATTATTAGCTGATTTGTTAGTCAATATTGACTCAACACAGGTATAAGTATGTACGTTAAAATTGAATGGAATGGAATAATTTTCAGACGTTTTCTTTTGCATTAAAGATACAAGGAACAACTGTAAACTAGTGATATTTAAACAATGAAAAGTGCGAATGAATAGAGAGAGTATTGAATTATTTAAAAAGGGCCATAGAAAAAAGTCATTCGGGGCTAGATCAGGAGATCGTGGTGGCCATTTAATAAGACATGAATTGCCTATCCATCTATATCCAAAGACGTTATATAAAAATGAGGTCTGGCCACCACACGACTTTCTTATACGTATGAGAGTTTCAAATTATAGTGCTACTTCCGGTCCGAATTTTGAAATTTCATATATACAAAAAATATTGCAAATCCAGTTCTAAATATTTTTGTACTCTTGATAAATATATATGGAATGCATAACTTACGACATATTTGCAAAAAATCGCTATTCGATAAGAGTAAAAGTGGTACTTCCGGTCTGAATTTTAAATTTTTTTTATACAAAAGATATTCAAAATTATGTTTTGAATACTTTAATACCCGTAACGTACTTGTTTAAAAAGCATGACTTGCAAAATATCGCAAAAAACTGATTTTCGATAAGAGTAAAAGACCTACTTACGGTAGGAATTTCGAAAAACTTTTTAAATAAAATTATTCTCAATTTTAATTTTAAGTATATATGAATTCTTTATAAATGTGTATAAACTTGGTAGTTGACGAAATATTGGCAAAATTTGATTTTTGCGCTTAAGTAAACTGCTACTCCGGTCTATCGATTTTACTGAAAAACTACTCAGATCTCAAGAGGGAGATTAGACACGTAAATACAAAATTTGGAATTGATATCTACAGCGGTTATCGTGGTCACATAGAGACACACAGACATTTTTTAAAAACATCTTTTTCGGTATCAGGAGACTTCAAAACGTGGACATCTGCAAAAATCTCTAGGTCGAAAATTTTCATCATCACAATACTTCCTTATACTACGTATAAGAAAGTAAAAAGTGGGTAACATTACGAGTGCCGTGCACGGGGCAACCGTCCAGCTGAAACCATATTTCATTAATATTGAATCGTTCCCGTACAGCTGGAATAATATTATTTTGCAGCAACTCTAGGGACCGATTTGCGTTTAAATTACCGGTGATAAAAAAAAGGTCCGATTCTTTAATTCCCAAGGATATCGCCCCATACATTTACTTTCATTGGATATTGCGTTCACGTAAGGTATATTTCAACGTAGATTTTCATGCGACCAGTAACGATAAATTGCGCGATTATGATGGCTGTACACATGAAATGTTTTTTTGTCTGTGAACAGGATATTATTAAAAAATAACTCGTTATTGTGATATTTATTAATCACGACGATATTTTGTAGGACCGGTACTTATTTTTACGTAATACTTTTTGGACCGTTGTAGCATCAATGAGCAATTTGTCGGGATGACAATCAAGGATTTAATTCAACCAAAGCTCATATTTGTACTTCCAAGTCACTGACATTTCTATCGCCAACATTTTTGTTTCTTTATTTACTAACGTCATAGTTATTTACGAACCAAGTGCGGGAAGACTATGTTCCCGCATGAACACATTTTGAAAGCCCGAGTGATCGAAGGAAGCGAGTGCTTTTAATTGCGCGAATGCGTGGAAGATGTCTTGACGCACGTGGTTTGTGCAATATTTTTTGTACGACCATTAAATTAAAAAAATATATACCTAACCTAAAATAGATTATCTAATTAATTTAAGCATTTTATGTACACGTACCTCTATTACTCACATGTGAATTAAGTTTAAGTTATTATATTCTTGCAAATGACGTTTTTATTCTTATATTTACCGCTTTTTGGGTTTGATTACAATTAATTGTCAATGTGAATGTTGCTTGCGAGATCGTCAAATAGATGGCGCTTCCAAATTTTATGGAAGAATTTTTAGGAATTACTCCTATTTCCCTAGCTTTCAATAAGGAAAAATCCAGGGAAGTAGTATTTTATAGACTAAATTTTATTACAATAAAGATAAATTTGGTTTTTAATGTCCCAAAGAGCCAGTGCGTTTTGCAATTTTTACAGTCGAGTCAACCGAGAAACACTCGTTGCTGGTCGAGCGATGCATGCGCAAAATGTCACTTTACAGGAGTATAACGCATCTTACAACCGTCACCCATATATCCGAAATGCGATTAACAAATGTTCTAGGTGACTGGAGATCGGCAGTTTCTAGCAAACAAAATTCAATTGAAATGCGCAAGTGTAACTGCTATTTTTAACAATAGTGAATATCAACAACTTGCAGGCAATTAATTGGTATAGAGTTGTAAAGACAACTGGATTAGATTTAAATATATTTCATCCCCCTTCCTAAAAATATGTCACAAAAATATATTACGGATGACGATGAAATGGATTCATTACACAATTCTTGAGAAATAGAAAAGTGAAAAGAGGATCGATGAAAACTTTACGTAGCATCTACGATATTTATAAATTCCATAACATCAACGTCAAGCCGAGAAATAGACGTAAATATCGCTAGTACTAGTGGAAGAAAAATGATTTGAAAGAAAATATTTACTACTAATAATTGTTGAAGCACAATATTACCGCTTTTCCTCTTATAATGAATATTTACGGAAAAAAAAGAAAGAAATATAAAAAGCAAATGTCACATTCTTTTCAAACAAAGAGCTTACTTGCCACTGGGTGGATTCGGATTGCCGTAGTCTCATTTGCGTTGTTGTGTGAAATATTGATTAGTATGAATTATTATACTAATAGGTAGGTTAGAATTTGATTTCTTCGCCTTTTCTTATTTTCAGTTCCCATCTGTATATTATATTATATACAAGAAAGAACTAGTAACCAAAAAAAAGTTTTTCCAAATGTAACTACACTTGTAAATGGAAAAGTAATTATCATTTACATTTTATCTGTAAATACAGTTATGAGAAAAATTCCTTTCTTAAATGCCCAGCTCTGTTTAATGTTTGGTTTGTTAATTATCAATGTTCAATTAAGTATTAGATATAACCTTTGTTACCATGAATACATTGATAATGTGAACAACCATTGTTTTATGCTGATCACACTATCGAGTTGCTACTGTATTGATGAAATATACACACATTTTCTATAAATTGATTAACTTTAAGTTCAATTAACTAACAAGATTAACATAACATTGTAGAAGTACCTACTGTAAACATAACCTCGAAATGCAGTAATTAAAAAGAAACATATTTTCAAAATCAGGGAACCGCTAGTTCTTCATATCTGAGTAAATCAGAAACTAAATAGACGAACGTTAGAGTAATTTCTAACATAATAGGTACATAAAGTACATATTTTCCTGACCACCGAGATATATAGTTGCACATTCTTTCGTTCGTACAAAACTGTTTGAAACAATACCACTAAGGCGGGAATTTTGTGTTCCACGACTTTAAATACCGACGGTTATCGATTTAGTCGAAGGAACCTCCCACTCCCACTAAAATAGCGTGGTAGATATTAGTAAATAATGTGCACAAAGAATGTAAACAGACGAGAATTTTAAAGTAAATAAACATACAATTATAATAATTATTATATACTGGCGTATTACAGTTAATTCAACGTTTGGAAGTAGGTACAGTGTTTGCTAGGATTTGTGTGCGATACTTTTAATTCGTATAAGTAAATAGGTATACATTGAATTGTACTCTAGCATTTTCTACAACTAAACAAATTGGGGATCGAATGGTATTTGATGATGTAGGGATGCGTGTACTTACGGCGTATATGGTATTAACAGCAAGTAGGAAGGATTTTCCATGTTTCTCTATAAATCTGTTTTCGAAATTTACAACTGTGGAAGACATTATAGTACTACTGAAATGCACACGCTTTTCGTTTAACACAAATTAAACAGCAGTTCGTCTACGCACAGACTACCGCCACGATACCTGACGGAACGAGTCGAATCGGCAATGCTGTGTTGTTTGGAGTGTTTGGGTCACCGATTTGGATAGTGCGGAATCGGCCGAGAGCCGTATCAGAAATTGTTTTCATGTGTAATTGGAATACCAAGAATTCTGTTTCCTTGCAATCCAGCATTTCCTGCGAACGCGTTTCGAAGAAAATATTATGACGCCTAATTCATGAATAAAACCAGAAAACATTCACGAAAATAAACATAAAAAATGAAATTCTTATACACAACTGCATTTCGAATTATACATAAGTTGTTCTAAATTAACTTTTAACTTCTTAAAAAATTAAATCAGAACTGAATTTTGAGTCTTTTTATACAAAAATTATTCAAATTTCTATTCTAAGTGTTTCTATTTTCTTAATAAATCTCTATAGAATGCATACTGTGCGAGATATTTGCAAAAACTTGCTACTCGATAAGAGTAAACAGTGTTACTTCCGGTCCGAATTTTGAAATCTTTTTTCATACAAATATTATTCCAAATATGATTCTAAATACTTTTGTACCCTTAATAAATCTATATAGAATGCATAATTGACGAGATATTTGCAAAAAATTGTTATTCGATAAGAGTAAATGTCTTTACCTATTTCCGATCGGAATTTTGATATTTCATTTATACAAAAATTATTTGAAATCCAGTTCTATATACTTTTGTGCTCTTGATAAATCTCTATAGAATGCATAATTTACGACATATTTGCCAAAAATCGTTATTCGATAAGAGTAAAAGTGTTACTTCCTGTCGAAATTTTGAAAAAAAGTTTATACAAAAAGTATTGAAAATTAAGTTCTGAATACTTTTACACTCATAATGTATTTGCCGGTATTTGCCTAGAATGCATGACTTGGGAAATTTGCGCTAGAAACTGATTTTCGATAAGATTAAAACACCTACTTCCGGTAGGAACTTCGAAAAACTTTTGTTACTTCCAGTCCGAATTTTGACAATTTTTTTTATACAAAAGAAGTTGAAAATTAAGCTTTAATTACTTTTATACTGGTAATGTACCTGCCTAGACTTTTTCAGTATCTGGAGTTCGAAAAGTTTCATCATCACAATACTTTCTTTTAATTCTGAATACTTTTATGTTCTACCACTGTTTTAAATCGAACTATAAATACCTTTGTACTCTTGATAAATCTCTGTAGAACATAATTGTGAGATATTTGCCAAAAACTATTTTTTGATAAAAGATCTACTTCCGGTAGGAATTTCGAAAAACTGATATTATAGAAAATGTTTCAAATTTACTTTGAGTACTTTTGTATTCTTTTGAAGTTTCGCTATGGCTAGAGGCACGCGAGCGTGCCGCTTAGTTTGGAATTATAGGCACGTAGCTGACGTCACTGCTGTTATGACGATATCATTTAACGTGCCCTGAAATCTGAAATTAAAAGCACGTGGATAAAACACGGGGAAAATATGCATTTTCTAGTTTGTGGTGCGGATTTCTGTTAGTTTTAGTGGATTACTGCAGTTGATAACGACATAAACTATTAAATATGGACAGGTAAACGCTGTATTTAATAATTTCTATTTAATAATAGTTAAATCACTAAACAGAGCGTACTCTGATTTTGTATTATGCACACATAATGCTAATACAAAATTAATGCTTGAGGAATTGGGGTTAGGAAATAATTTATCCTGACTAGATTTACGTCATAAACAATACTTCATAAGGTATCTTATTATACATGGGGAAACCTAACTAAAGAAATATTTAGAAATCTATGAACAAGACAAAAACAAAAAATTTATAAAAAAAAAGTCGTACAATAAACTCCTCTCTTAAATACATACAAAGACCGTTGAAGTCCTCTCTTGAATTTTATAAACTTGAATATGCATGTATCCATGGTAAAGAACGTCCTAAAAGAGGAAATGGGTTACGACAGACCAGGGTACAATAGCTTTTAAATAACCGATAAAATTGTTTTGACTTCTGTAATAATTTTCAGCACTCTACGCTTAGGATGTATTGCGAATTTCAAACTACGTATTTGTCCAGCAGGCCAATATTTAAAAGTATATAGTTGTAATAGAACATACAAAACATGAACTTTCGATTGTAAGCAAATGGTTTTATTTTCTAGAAAGTTTTTAATCATTTCCCTCAAAATCGTATATTAAATGAAACAGACCCTAATAGGCTGCGAGAAGTTGAATATTTCTAAAAAGGATCGAGATTATCTTTAGAATACCTTCAAAAATTAGTCTTTTGTAAAAATGAGGCTGAATATGATATCATATATACTCAATTTAAGGAATACGTTCCTCAAAGCGTATGTGATTATTTTGATAAAAATTGGCATACTATTCGGAATGAATGGCTTGTATGTAACATAACAAAAGGCAATTTAAATAATACAACAAATAACCGTATGGACTCAATTAACCATAACATCAAACAAGTAGTACCTAACAATTCAACTTTAACCGACTTTGTTAAATATTTTTTCATTGTTTTAGATAGCCATAATCAATCGATAATCGACAATCAAGCAGCTAAACACATTTTGAAGCGACCACTGCACCGATTTCAAAACCATGAAAAAGATTTATAGCAGTGTGTGAATATTTTAACAGGTTACAATTTCAAGTACATACATATATCCAGAAACGGATAGATTTAATCACTAAAGTAAAAATATTAAAGGAATATAATGACGGTATATTTCAAACTACTTGTGTCACATACGATGGACAAAAAATTATTATTTATCAAAACATAGAATTGCAACAACCAAGTCAGATATTGTGGCAAAAGCAAAACATGTAGTAAGCGAAAAGCCTAACGTGATGACGTTAACCGAAAAACGAAAATCAGCCACTTTAATTACGAATTCTTTAATCAACTTAATTAGCATTTCCAGCAATAGTGAATTCAACTATAGATTAGATTTATTGAAGAAAATGGAACTAGAAACGAAGTGGCAATTATTAAGTGGGCATTATATTACAACAGGTGAGGCAAATTGTGATCTGATCGATACAAAAACAAGTACTGAGGCATACGATAATAATTAAGAAACGATCTCACAACAAAATAGTGTTAGAATAGTACTGTCTGATGGAAATATTAGTGAATTGACAGATAATACAAGTAATTTAGCAAACATGCCACACATTACATTTGTTGATGAACCCTTTGCTGATAATGAAAATAACAGTAATAACAATAATAATAATGAAAATATTGAAACTGATTTATTAAAATCATTAGTGTTGCCCTCAAAAATTAAGAAAAGGGGCGACCCGAGGGACATGATTCTACCACAGTAATAAATCTTAATAAACGCAATAAAAATAGTAAAAGCAAGACATTCTCACATTTATTTTAAATAATCAACTAGACGCTATAAGCAAAGCATCCTTTGATACAGAATGTTCTACTAAATCTTTCCAATAATATTTTACTTATCCTTTGTAAGAGTTTTGTTAATTTGATGTTTTGAATTTTGTAATAAAAAGACTTATTTTGACTCTAATTGTTATTTATTCCTTAAAAAAAAATAATAATGAAAACTATTATTAATTATTCTCATAACTTATAGATTGGCGCAGAATAAACTAATGATTTGACGTACCTCTAATTTCAAATTTAGATGCACGTTAAATGATAATGTCATAACAGCAGTGACGTCAGCCACGTGCCTATAATTCCAAATTAATCGGCACGCTCGCGTGCCCCTAGCCACAGCGTTGAAGTTTGTTTTAACTTAGTAGTTCCCAAAATATTATTATATTGTGTTTTTCCAAAGTAGACTACTACTTCTGGTCTACCGATTTCGCTGAAAATCTAATCAGTTCTCAAAAAGGAGATTATATTAATAGGTATGGGTTGCTTGACTATTGCTTGGCATTCGGTTAGGTTCGATCGCACTTGTTGAGGGCATTCGCAAAGATTATACTTCGAATGAAGCAATATCCATATTATATGTGCTTGTGAATAAAAAAAGATATTAATTAGTACAATCCAATTTTGATTTTGCTCTGGTTCATCTTTAATGCTGTTTGTTCCAATTATTTTTAGTATTCGCTTATCTGCATTTGTAAGAGGAAGATAATTTAGAGAGTCACCACCTGTAATGCTTGCATTCTCATTAATTTTGGCAGCTTTAGCTTTTACACTGCACAGCCTATAAAACGATTAATACTCCACACTGTTACTTCGATATAATACATATTAATAAAGTGGATAATAATATATGTAATTAGTTATATCATTATATTTTGAACAACTTGTGATTGTAGTTTCAGCAAATTATTAAATTAATTTATGAAGTAATCGTAAATATTAATTATAAATATTTTACTTTTTCTCCACTTTTCTATAACTTTACTACTATGTCGTAAACTATTCAACTGTTCACTGACATGATGCCACATAGTTTCCAAATGCGGCGTTGAATTTATTTGTTAACAACACTGGATATTATTCTGCAAAATCTAGGAATGCTTTCCAATGGTCTTGATCACCTTCATTTTAATTTTATTGAGTATCTAATTTACTTATCTAATTATGTTATCGAAAATACCCACAAGTAAAATGAAAAAATATATAATTCTACAATACTTATTATGCACCATAAGTTCATATAGTTGTCCTATTACTTATCAGGACGATGTACTATTTAGTAGTAGTATAGTATAGTATAGTTTATATATATATATTTACAAATGTATAGACATTTTCGAATATCTTTAGATTTTTACTACCTACAATATTATAAATATAGTTAATTCTCACCAGTTACTTCACTAGACATCTAAATTTCCTTTTGTTTGTGTTAATTTTAACTCAATTTTAAATTCGTAAGGTCATCTTCAACTTAATAGCTAAACAATTAACTAAAAACTAAGGTCTGCCAGTTGATAATGAAAGAGGTCTGTTTTATTAGTTTAACTACTTTAAAAAAGATGGAGCCACATGTTTAAAATTATCATGGCCAACTGATTATTTGATATATGTACTGTATTATACTGCAGTACACCAAGGTCCGCATAACTGCATATTCTAATGCATAATTAAGTCATTTTTGAGTTGAAGTGCATATTTTAGTCATTTTTAGTTTTATCTGCATATTTCCATGTTATTTCTTTTTTAAACATAATGTAATGGTTTTTATGTGTCCGAAAAATAATAAACAATTCACTCACTATTTATTTTTAAAAGTCTATATTTAAAACACCAAATAAAATTATAATTGAAAATATATATAAACTAAATTCAATAAAACTATAATTATTGAATCACAATAACACAAAATACTATTTATGTACAAATTTATCTAAGAATATTTATGTGACAGATTTATGTAAGAGTATTTATTTGATACACATACGTATTTACATAACCGACTCTGAATGAATGAATGAAGAATGCTTTTTCTGTCCGGCTGCCTTTTTTTATAGAAGCCCTATTATTTTTGAATTACATTACAAAACAAATCTAATAGAATCGTCACAGTCCTTCGAAAATATATTTGGTAAATCCCAAACAGCCGATTATCAGGTAACCAACCCGCAAGCAGTGGAATATTCCATATGTTTGATTTTGAGAACCGAACATCCCAGTGTTAAAAATGCCGAAAGAAAAACGATCAGTTAGCCCAATTTTAAACCAATTTCAGCGATTTTACAACTGATGGAAGTGTGCTGTCTTGTAAAAACTGTGAAGTGAGTGTAACAGCAACAAAAAAGTGCCAAGTGACGCAGCATTTACAAACCAGTAAGCACCAAAAAAAGAAAAACCGAAGCTTAGGAAGTAAACAGCAGATGTTAGTACCAGCTATATTAAAACCTGGTCCCAGTCGTTCACCATTTAACGAGGAATTGTGTGAAGCTCTAATTTCTGCGTACATACCGTTGGCGGAATTAAAAAACGAAGCATTAAAAAACCTTTTTGGAAAAACATACCAAGCAAAATATTCCAGCCGAATCTACACTGCGAAAAAACTATGTTCTGCCATTATATAACGCCACAATACAAAAGCTGCGGGGAAACGCTAAAGATGAAAATATTTGGGTGTCTTTAGATGAAACAACGGATGTAGAACAAAGAACCATAGCAAATTTTGTTTTTGGTATTTTGGGAGTTGAAGAATAAAGAAATAAATCGTATCTGTTAAAAATAAAAGTGTTGGAAAAAGTGAACCATACAACAATTGCCACATTTTTCAATGATGCGCTACATTTTTTGTGGCCAACAGGCATTTTAGTCCAGTCATTTAAGCTTAAATTAGGTAAGAATCTCGGAATTCGAGATACCCAGCTGTAAGACTGTAAAAACTTGTATATTGACATCCTAAAAGTTGTCTCAAAACCTACATATGGTAGGGTGTGCGCAACTATTAAAGTTCAGGGTCAAAGGTCACAAAAATCGGTTTTTCGCGCTTTTTTTGTAAATATCTCATTTCCTATGGGTTTTTTGCTGAAAAATTACAAGCTGCGAATATTACTACGAAACAAGCCAGAGATGATGCGGATGTTCTTATTGTTGAAACTGCAATTGAAGAATCAAAGTCTGAAAATACTGCAGTTATAATAGGACAAGATATTGATTTACTTGTCATTTTAATTGGGCGTACACTGTCTTACGAAGAAGAAATTTTCTTTAAAAAAGTTGGGAAAGGAAATGTAAAAACGGAGATATACTCGACTAAAAGTTTTGATAATTATCCTCATTCCAAAACACATATTTTATTTCTGCACGCATTAAGTGGCTGTGACACAACTTCTGCGCTTTTTAAAAAGGGGAAAAAATCATTATTAAAAGTTTTAGAGAAACTGACAAATTTGGATGAACTAGCTGCAGCATTTGAGGAAAAAAATTGTTCGGCCCAGAGATTATTAGAGAGTGGAACTCAAACCCTATTGGCAGTCTATAATGCTCCGAAATCTGTGAAAAGTCTCGATCATCTTCGTTATATGCATTACGTCAAGTCTACAAAACTTAATAAACCTGTGCAGCTTTCAAATATTCCACCAACAAGTGCAGCTGCTCATCAACATTTCAAACGTGTATATTATCAAGTTCAAACTTGGTTAGGGCATGATTTGGAACCCCAGGTATGGGGTTGGGCAATGCGAAACGATTTTCTGGAGCCTATCATGACAATTTTACCACCTGCTCCAGAAGATTTGCTAAATACAATTTTCTGCAACTGCAAGAGTGGTTGTGGTTCGCGATGCGGATGCAGGAAAGCGGGCTTGCAATGCTCTTTAGCTTGTGGCCAATGTAATGGGCAAGCTTGTCTCAATGCTCTACAATATCAGAGCGACATTGACGAAGATGGAACCTTTGACCCCGAAATCATGGAAGAACTTGAAACAAATGTCGTTGAAGACGATAATGAAGACCAGATTGAAATTTACCAGCAGCCGGAAGACGACGATGAAGAGGAAGAAGATGATTAAATTATAAATTGTAGTCTTTGTACTCTTTATTCTATTTTTTTACTTTTAATAAAAATAAATGTAATGACTCACGTTACTTGTGTGGCGCATGGCTTACATCGAGTGGCCGAATTAGTTCGTTCCGTTTATACAAATGTAAATTTGTTAATATCATCGACCAAGAAAGTGTTTTTAAAAGCACCTTCTCGCGTTGCCAAGTTTAAAGAAATTGTTGGTGGTGGGATTCCACTTCCGTCGTCCCCGATTCTTACAAGATGGGGCACCTGGAATAAAGCTGCAAGCTATTACGCTCAACATTTTGAGCTTATTGCCCGTATTGTGAAAGATTTCGATGCTGAAGAAGCAAAAACCATAGAGGATGCTCAAAACGCTTTAACACAAAGAGAATTGCGCGAAGATTTGATTTTAATTATATTAAATTTTACTTGTATTTCTGAGGCTATTTTGAAATTGGAAACCAAGAGACTTCCTTTAGAAAATAGCATACAAATTGTTGAAAATGTTTTTGATAGGTTAAGTAAATTAAAAAATTGTAGTTTTGCAAAAAAATGTCGTGAGTTTTAGATAAAAATACTGGATATCAAGATTTTACAAAATGAGCTAACTGCTGTTGCTCCCATTAATTTGTATCTCACTGGCATAGTGGATTTATCATTCGCCCCCATCATGTGACGTAGAACAACGTTTTTCAGAATTTAAAAATATTTTAGATGATAATAGGCGTAAATTTATATTTGACAATTTATTACATCATGTCATACTGAAGTGTAATAGTAAAAATCTTTAAATTTATTGTAAATAGACCAATATAACCTTTAAAAAATGTTTTATTTAAATCTAATAAACGATTTTTTAAAGCATATTTAAATGCATATTTTTAATATTTTAGATGCATATTTTGTACTTTTTTAATGCATATTTATCCGAAGCCTATTCATGAGTCACTTTGAAACTGAATTTGAAAGAAACTCTAAGTATTTCCCTAAAGTATGGATTAGGTACGTTGACGATATTTTCGCGATTTTTAATACTAACTTTTGTGATTTGGATGATTTCTTATTTGAATTAAACTCGAAATTCACTACAATTAATTTCACACTAGAAAGGGAAAACAATGATCAACTACCATTTTTAGATGTTTTGGTTATAAAAAATAATAATAACATAGAAATAGATATCTTCCGAAAAGAAACCAACGTCAACAAGTTTATAACAGCGGATTCAAATCATAGTTTTCAGCAAAAGATGGCTTCTTTTAATTTTCTTATCCATCGGTTGTTAAGTTTTCCACTTACAAAAGATAGATATGAAAAAGAACTTAGTTTAATTAAAAAGATCGGGAAGTACAATGGTTTCGATTCAGAAATAGTAACTAAGCTTATTAGGAAACATCAATTTAAGAAACAAATTCGGGATACTACATGTTTGCTACCTCAAAAAACTCTTTGTAATAAGTTTGTTTCTTTGCCGTATCATTCAGTCACACGAAATTTGAACAGCATTTTTAAAGAACAGGAACTTCAAATCGCGTTTAAATCGGGCAATTCATTAAAATCACTTTTAGGGAACGCTAAAGTTAAAATTGAGGTAGATCAAAAATCTGGTATTTATGAAATAACCTGTAAAGACTGTAATCAAAAATATGTAGGTCAAACTAGGCGTTCAATTTCAACTCGTTACAAAGAACACATTGCACATTTCAGATACAACAGACCGGAAAAATCTAGTGTTGGTCGACATATTTTCGATACAGGCCATGGCATGCCTACAGATAGTCTTAGATTAATTAAAAGTATAAATAATTTTAGAGAATTAGACAGTTACGAAAGTATTTACATACATAGAAATAGAGGTAAGTTAATGAATTCTGACAATGGACCGATACCCGAGTCAAGCTTGTACGGATTATTGTATGGTTTAAAGTACTGTTATAGTTCCGTTAGATTATAGATTAGAGTAGTATATATAGGGATGTCGTTTCTTAAGAAATCAGTGTTATCCCACTGGTGATTTGGTGAAGAGCATATCTTCTAAGGTTACACCTTAGCCAAAAATACCACGTTTAAAACTCTTTTTTTGTTTTATACAGATATCTACTGAAGATGGCAACTTAGTTGCCGAAATACGTATTTAGATTTTTTGATATATATTTTTTGTGGTAAGGCATTTCCTTTAGTATTTTATTTCAGATTTTTAGTCACAGTCTCCACCCATTATTGGAAGCCCAGGGAGTAAGTTTTTCGACCTGGGATAATACTGCTGCAATCTCTCTTCCCAACTATTGAAAGATTCTTGACTTTGCTGCTTAAATTTCTTGAAGTTAGCGATATTCTTTACTAATATGCCGGACTATGTACTGATACACAACAACCACTGACGATACGTTGACCAAAATTACTTGCCTGTGTGACTACGCTTCTGGTCGGCAATTAATATGTTGTGTATTCCAGTAATATGTATTACAATAAAACGAAACAATACGTTTTTGACATACTTTACATAGTTTACATATACATAGTTTATTACAGATATATAATCAACTACAAACTAAATTGACACATACTTATCTCTTGTGTTGCTAACCTTTTGACATGACAGAAGAGTAGATCGGTTCTCTTTCAAAACGACTAGTTTGAAACAATCAGATGTTTGAAAAATTTTAAAACCTCTTGCATTCTATAGTAATTAGCACATATAGTATTTCTGATGAGAGTACCCTATCATGGGGGATTAATTTGCTGATTACAGAATATAGTTTTTGAAAATTGGGTTTCTTGTATTAGATAATTAGGAAATTTTGAAAGCATATGACAGCTAAATGTACTAAATGTAAGTGCTTAGCGTTTCAGGTATGTAGCTGTGTGAATTTATGTTTCTCATTCTTCATTTTCGGAATTTGTAATTCTTTGTATCTATTTTTAGAAACGCTGTGGCTAGGGGCATGCGAGCGTGCCGATTAATTTGGAATTATAGGCACGTGGCTGACGTCACTGCTGTTATGACATTATCATTTAACGTGCACCTAAATTTGAAATTAGAGGTACGTCAAATCATTAGTTTATTCTGCGCCAATCTATAAGTTATGAGAATAATTAATAATAGTTTTCATTATTAATTTTTTTTAAGGAATAAATAACAATTAGAGTCAAAATAAGTCTTTTTATTACAAAATTCAAAACATCAAATTAACAAAACTCTTACAAAGGATAAGTAAAATATTATTGGAAAGTTTTAGTAGAACATTCTGTATCAAAGGATGCTTTGCTTATAGCGTCTAGTTGATTATTTAAAATAAATGTGAGAATGTCTTGCTTTTACTATTTTTATTGCGTTTATTAAGATTTATTACTGTCGTAGAATCATGTCCCTCGGGTCGCCCCTTTTCTTAATTTTTGAGGGCAACACTAATGTTTTTAATAAATCAGTTTCAATATTTTCATTATTATTATTGTTATTACTGTTATTTTCATTATCACCAAAGGGTTCATCAACAAATGTAATGTGTGGCATGTTTGCTAAATTACTTGTATTATCTGTCAATTCACTAATATTTCCATCAGACAATACTATTCTAACACTATTTTGTTGTGAGATTGTTTCTTAATTATTATCGTATGCCTCAGTACTTGTTTTTGTATCGAATAAATCACAATTTGCCTCACCTGTTGTAATATAATCCCCACTTAATAATTGCCACTTCGTTTCTAGTTCTCCAGTAGTGTTCCATTTTCTTCAATAAATCTGATCTATAGTTGAATTCACTATTGCTGGAAATGCTAATTAAGTTGATTAAAGAGTTCGTAATTAAAGTGGCTGATTTTCGTTTTTCGGTTAACGTCATCACGTTAGGCTTTTCGCTTACTACATGTTTTGCTTTTGCCACAATATCTGACTTGGTTGTTGCAATTCTATGTTTTGATAAATAATAATTTTTTGTCCATCGTATGTGACAAAAGTAGTTTGAAACATACCGTCATTATATTCCTTTAATATTTTTACTTTAGTGATTAAATCTATCCGTTTCTGGATATATGTACTTGAAATTGTAACCTGTTAAAATATTCACACACTGCAATAAATCTTTTTCATGGTTTTGAAATCGGTGCAGTGGTCGCTTCAAAATGTGTTTAGCTGCTTGATTGTCGATTATCGATTGATTATGGCTATCTAAAACAATGAAAAAATATTTAACAAAGTCGGTTAAAGTCGAATTGTTAGGTACTACTTGTTTGATTTTATGGTTAATTGAGTCCATACGGTTATTTGTTGTATTATTTAAATTGCCTTTTGTTATGTTACATACAAGCCATTCATTCCGAATAGTATGCCAATTTTTATCAAAATAATCACATACGCTTTGAGGAACGCATTCCTTAAATTGAGTATATATGATATCATATTCAGCCTCATTCTTACAAAAGACTAATTTTTGAAGGTATTCTAAAGATAATCTCGATCCTCTTTAGAAATATTCAACTTCTCGCAGCCTATTAGGGTCTGTTTCATTTAATATACGATTTTGAGGGAAATGATCAAAAACTTTCTAGAAAATAAAACCATTTGCTTACAATCGAAAGTTCATGTTTTGTATGTTCTATTACAACTATATACTTTTAAATATTGGCCTGCTGGACAAAGACGTAGTTTGAAATTCGCAATACATCCTAAGCGTAGCGTGCTGAAAATTATTACAGAAGTCAAAACAATTTTATCGGTTATTTAAAAGCTATTGAAACCTGGTCTGTCGTAACCCATTTTCTCTTTTAGGACGTTCTTTACCATGGATACATGCATATTCAAGTTTATAAAATTCAAGACTTCAACGGTCTTTGTATGTATTTAAGAGAGGAGTTTATTGTACGACTTTTTTTTTATAAATTTTTTGTTTTTGTCTTGTTCATAGATTTCTAAATATTTCTTTAGTTAGGTTTCCCCATGTATAAAAAGATACCTTATGAAGTATTGTTTATGACGTAAATCTAGTCAGGATAAATTATTTCCTAACCCCAATTCCTCAAGCATTAATTTTGTATTAGCATTATGTGTGCATAATACAAAATCAGAGTACGCTCTGTTTAGTGATTTAACTATTATTAAATAGAAATTATTAAATACAGCGTTTACCTGTTAGACCGTCCATATTTAATAGTTTATGTCGTTATCAACTGCAGTAATCCACTAAAACTAACAGAAATCCGCACCACAAACTAGAAAATGCATATTTTCCCCGTGTTTTATCCACGTGCTTTTAATTTCAGATTTCAGGGCACGTTAAATGATATCGTCATAACAGCAGTGACGTCAGCTACGTGCCTATAATTCCAAACTAAGCGGCACGCTCGCGTGCCTCTAGCCATAGCGTTTTAGAAATTGCTGCACATGTGGCATTTTTTTAGCAAGGTGTATCCTCTGGTGTCATTGGATTTGATTTTTACTGGATTATTGTTCCTGATTTATTGGATTTGATTTTATTGAATGATTGTTCCTGCGTTATTGTTACCGATTTCAATTTTACCTGGGCTTTCTTCGAAAGAGGTGAGTGGCTTAAACTTCTTTTCCTCCTTGAAGCCCTAGTACGTGAGAAGTAGAGTTATTTGTGCTACTCAAGCTACCTTTAGTATTAAAACCTCAGCTGGACGTATTTATCTGACTGGTAACATCTGAGGCTCGAGTAATCACTTTTGTGTTATTATTTGTGTCGTTAAAGTAATGAGAAAAAACCGATATTAACTTTTTGGACATTTACAGTAGTCATTAATAGTTGAATTTCATTAGTTTGATTTAAAGAGTCCTCAACTCTAAATTGTTGCATGTGAGTTCGCAATTAGTGTTGCTTGAATAGTAATTTAAACTCATAATAATTTGTGATCTAGTTTCATTTAAAACCAAGCTCCTTAAGTCTGTCATAAGTAATGTAAATATTTTATATCAAGCTGTATTACTGTGATTGCACAACAGATTTAATTTTAATGCCATATGTAGATAACCTAAGATTATCATTACTATAGTTTAGGTTTTTTGTTACTTAGTTCGTTTAGCATCGCACAGTTGAGTTTGTGCGATTAAAATTTTCATCAAACTAAAATTATTAGTGATTATATTGATCAAATGTAAAGGTGATCCGAATCTACCGTTAAGTAGTTTATAGGCTAAGGATTTATTGTATTCAATTTAAATGCCACTATGTGCTAATGACAAGTGCCAGCACGTACCATTACCTATCACATTGTTTTTTCTTTTTTTTTTTGTATTGATGCAATCGATTTCATTATTTTAATTATTGCTTAAATTTAATTAATGTATTACCTGTTCGAACGCTTCACGTTTTTCATATCTTTAATTAAGGAATTGTGTTGCAAGTAGCTCATTGTTGTTGGCCGAATTTTAATTGTCAATTTTGGAGGTAATATACAGGGCCGGTTCATTAAGTATGGCCAAGTAGATATGCCTCGTCTCTTAATTTTAGGGGATTTTATTTTTGGGGTTTGCTGATGTCAGGAGCCACTGCCACACATTGTTCTTTTTTTTTAAAAAATTAAGGGTTCTTCCTATTTTAAATTAACTTTCGAGAGTGATTAATCTTCAGCTTTACCTTATTAATAATACATCATTTCGTGTTGTTGACTGGTAATCGTCATACTTCTTGCGACTTTGTTTTTTTTTTAACAATACAATAATAGTAAATATAAAAAGGCATATGACTAACAAGACAACTTACATACAAACAAAGAATATGTAGGAGGGTGTAAATTGGAATACTTTATCTTTAGTCACCAGGCTGGATATTCCATGCCAGTCCACCCCTATTTGTGCGTAAAGCACCAGAATGAAGAAATGACGACAACTACATAATAACATATGCTTCTGAAAAGAAATTAAGCAAACTTTAACAGAAAAGGAATATTATTCCACAAAGAAGAATATGAGTGGTCATATACTTCTTTGTTGAATAATATTCCTTTTCTGTTAAAGTTTGTTTAATTACTTTTCAGAAGCATATTGCTGTGACTCTTGCAAATTGAGATTTATATAAAATAATTTAAATTATTCAATCTGTAAATAAAAGCAGAATCAAGCATACATCTTAGTGCTAGGACTTATGCTAGACTAAGATTCAATAAATTTTCTGCAAAATAGTAGGTTAGACAATTTTACATTTAACTAGCTCAGTTTAGAATGACTAAAGAAAATTTTCTCTCAGGGGCAGAAAATATAAATAAACTCTCCAATCAATTTGAATGCTCTTTAATTATCACCAGGTCAGGTAAAGAAAATAAAATGCAAAAATAAATCTTATCATCTAGTTTATTAAAAAAAATATTCAAGAAAGAAAGATTTTAAATTACACAAATATATTCACAAAAATTTAAATATTTCAAAACATCATATAAAATCATACATGTCATGATCAAATAGTCAAAACAATAAACAAATTATCATTAATGAAAGAATAACATCAAGTACCAATTTATATTTTTAAAATAAACGTGATTATCATTATTTATATTCGTTAAAGATACATGTAAACAATCAACATCTTTAATAAAATAAAATTTATTGCATATTGTGAATTGTACTGGAATATGAATAATAAAAAAAAAATTACGCGATTTATTATTTACAAAAATATAAACATTAAGGAAATAATTAGTCCTGCCTAGCGCCTTTGCTCGCTCCCAAGACAGTACCATCAGAAAGCAAATTCACACTGGTAGGTACCCCAAAGTTCCACCCTACGAGTATGCTCACATACACTACTATGTGCTCACTCCTTAAGGTATATATATATAAATTTAAACTTACTAATAAAAAAAAATTTCTTTGTGCATTTAACTAATTAACTCAGCCCTGATTAGTTCTGCCTGGCGCCTTTTCTCGCTCCCAAAACAGTACCACCAAGACTAATTCGTGTTTTAAGGATTCACCAGGACTCCATGCTATGAATTAAACAACTACTTAATTCATCGCACACATCCCTGATCTATTAACCAACACGTTAATATCAAATACACAAACACTATAAAATATATTTGATATACATATAAAAAAATATATAATAACATAAAACTTTACCTCACTCTGAGATTCCAATACAAAATACCACTCAAGAAAATTTTGTAGAACACTACATACACATTTATAACAAACATTATTAAATCACCTTAATTCTTCGTACATTGCTTCAAATTCATCCATCATATAAAAGAAAATCTCGATCACTGTTCAATTATTCTATATATACATAAAACAAAATTATTAACCACAAATCTTCTAATCTGGTAAATAAAATAGTAAAGAAAAATCTTTACATAAAAAAAAAATTATTATGCTATTCAACTTGATCATTACAGTCACTAAAATGCTTTATCATAATGCATGATGTAATAACCCTACATATAAAATAAAACATTCTAGAAAAATAAAAAAAAATTCAAAGTTTTAATTAAATAAAACTGTTCCGAACATAAATAATTATTTCCAAAAATAATTACAAGTCTCAATGTAAATTAAACTCCAAATTAAAAATGATATCTAATTCATAAAATTATTCTAAGTTCCACTTCGGTTGGAAAATTCTATAAGTACAGTAAAATTATTACGGAAAATATTACACGTTCTAATTCTTGTTGAAAAATTTTATGTGTCGTAAAATCTCTTTGAAAATTATTCTAAGTTCAAATTCATGAATAAACTTCTAAGTTAATATAACATTTAAGAGGAAGAAGAGGTTTCCACCTACTTCTCCTTTTTTTCTCTTTTGAGTGCGGTTTACACCAAGCAACTCTCGGTTTCTCATCGGTTCCGGACTTATATGGGTATTTTTCTTCACAAAAACGCCCGGTTCTCTTCGGCAGATACGATTCCACCTCCAGAAATACATAGTGCTGCACCACCCGGGAAAACAGTGCATGAGTAATCTTTCAAAAAGGTAAACAAATATGTAAATATCAACTTGTTTACATATTCATGACTCGTCTAATACATCTAGCGAAGGATATTGTTTTCGCCGGGCCTAACGGTCGATCTCTCCCGGTCACAGTATTCTTCGTGCGGGAAACACTTTCTGGTTATTATTCACGTAATATTTTATGCTTATTCTAATATTATAGTTTTTATAAAAATTATACTAACATTCTTATTCTTATTTAACGTAAATAAAAATTAAATTTTGGCAAAATATTGACTTAATGAATATCTATATACACAGCATGATGTAATAAATAAAATAATAATTAATTTAATTAAATCTCGAAGTGATCTTGATTATACCTATTTATAATTTACCACCCAACTCAAGATCACTGCAATATGTTATTAAGTTGTGTTATTTCTTCATTTTGGTGCTTCAGACACAATTATGGGTTGATTGAGATGGAATATCCTTCGCTCTCTTAATGTCCGACATAAATCAAAAATTTGTATTTGTACTGTTGCTAATGGTCAGACGTGTCAGTCCTTAGTGGAAGTTTCGCTTCCGGCGTGTCTCATAGATCAGACTATAGTTACAGATCTTCTGGTAGCACCTGAACTACTGCATTCATTGATCCTGGGCAAAGATTTTTGGAAAACTGTATTAATTGTCTCTGACCTTAGGCGGGGTGAATTGTTGTTTTCTGCTGAACAAATTCATCTTCATTCTATTGGTATTGGTCACGTACTTTCGGTCGACGAAAGAAAACAATTACACCAGCTTGTAGAGCAGCATTTTCAAAATTTTCCTAGAGAATTAACTAATATCCAATTGGTGCAACATGAAATTGTGGCAAAAGGACCACCTTTTAAAGATATTATCAGATTTCTCCAATAATGCGGAAGATCATGGAACAAGAATTTGATCTTATGTTGCCTTTTCGTGTTTTCAGTCATGTACCTTTTTACTATTCCGAATAGAGGTCCCTTCGTCGTTTAGCTTTTGGTTTCTGTAACTCACCTGCTGTTTGGATGCGTTTTATTGATGAAGTGTTGGGTCTTGACTTAGAGCCACATGTATTTGTACATTTGAATGATATAATTATCATCACCTCTACTTTTGAAAAGCATATTGAGGTTTTGCCAGAAGTTTAATATCCATCAAAGCAATGTCTTATTTGTAGTGATGAACTTAAATATTTGAGTTATGTTAGGTTATCTGCCGATCTCTTCGATTACTGAAGCATTGAAAGTTTTAAGCGTAAGCATATTGTAGGTTCCTTACCAAGACCAAAACGTAGATTTAGCTATATTTTGGTGGTATCAGATTGTTTTAGATAATTTGTTGTAATTTTTCCTAATGCAAAGCTTCGACTAATAAAATTGTGAATTTGCTTGAGAATTACGTATTTTTACATTTTGGTGCCACGTTCAGTATAGGCCTTGCAAATATCGACAAATATCAGGTAAGACCAGCTTACACATAATTTTTTCATTCGCAGGCTAATCCCGTCGATCGAGTAAATCGCGTAATTAGACGGTGTTAGTGTCTTATGTGTCCGAGAATCATAGTGATTCGGATGTATTCTTGCCCAACATTTCATGTGCGATTCGTACCGCTAAACATGAAGTTACTGGCCACGCTTTACTTCAAACACCTAGGTTGTGAAAAGTACGTTGCCGGCGAACATATTTTTAGTAAATCTGAAGATGACGTTGAGACTATCAAAACATGTAATAGGTAGGGATCCCGAAGATATAATTGCTCAATTTTCAACTGTATCTCTACGATATAGGAGTGGCACGAACGTAGTGTGGCTGTGGAATGGCGGTAGTATGATTGCAAAGTGGCTTAATGCGAACCGACGTGGCAGCCACGCCATTCCACTATTGTGATTATGCAGTCATAATATCATTATTGGATCCGAGAGTGACGATGCTTTCGCATTTGTTCAAATCGCTAACCACAATGGTAATTGTAATAATCGTAGAAAAGCGCCCTGGGTTTATCCACTGTGGCAGACAAATAAAAAGTACGGAATTTATAGTGTTTACCGCAATGATTTAAACTTGGACGACAACAAGTTTACCGCATGAAAAAGACCATCTTTTGCAGATTACTTGAAGAAGCAGGCCCTATAATACATAAGAAACGAAACACGAAATAGTTATTTACGAACCAAGTGCGGGAAGACTGTTTTCCCGCATGAGCGCACATTGTAAGCACGAGCGACCGCAGAAAGCGAGTGTCAGTCTTACAATTAGTGTCATACCAATTTTATTATGATGGCTCCTTTAACGGAAAGAGAAAGGATAGAAATTCTAATGATGGTAGGTTACGGCGATAGACTTCGAAGTCATGAAGAAGCATGTGTTTTATTTAACGAAACACATTTTGAAAGACCTCCAATTGCTAGAAGCACAGTAAGCAGAATTGTTGCAAAATTTAATGAAACAGGAAGCGTAAGTGATGCTCCAAAATCTGGAAGACCGGGAATAAGCGACGATGCAAAGTTAGATATTTTGCTGTCCTTAGAAGACAACCATCACGCAACTACAGCAGAAATTGCCTTACAACAAGATGTTAGTCAGTCGTTTGTAGTAAAGTTTTTAAAAAAAGAAAAACTGCACCCATACAAAGTTCGACTTGTTCACGAACTCTTAGAAGATGATCCGGACAGATGTTTGGAATTTTGTGAAATCTTCATGAGGCATTGTGACGAAAATCCAAATTTGCTTAATAGTGTAGTATTTTCAGACGAGGCAACGTTTTATTTAAGTGGTACAGTAAATCGACACAATTGTCGCTACTGGGCACGAGAAAATCCCAACTGGATTCAGACAAAACACACCCAGCGCCCCGAAAAAATTAATGTATGGGTAGGAATCGTCAGGGGAAAATGTATTGGTCCTTATATCTTTCGTGGGAATTTAACAGCTGAGCGATATTTGGAACATCTTCGTATGGCAGTGCTTCCGGATCTAATTACGGCATTTCCGGATCCAAATAATAGGGAAAACTTGGATCCCAGTATTTGGTTCCAACAAGATGGTGCACCACCACATTATGGTCTTAATGTTCGAAGGTTTCTGGATAACCAGTTTGAAGGAAGGTGGATTGGAAGACGTGGACCAATGGAGTCCCACTGTGCAAGAAACGTCACAATTCGTTTAAACAACTTCCATTTTAGGTTAAAAACTAACGTTCTAATATGTAATACTGTTAACTTCCAATTAACTTTTGATTTGCACCTCTAATATTGGAAGTTTATACAACGTTATTCCTGAAAGTGTCAGAAACGAGAACTTATAGTCAGTTTATACGACTTCCTTTATATACTAAGAAAGAACGGTTTTTTAGGTATGAATTTCAACTTCAATATGACTTTGAATGCGCACTTTAACGATTGGAAGTGTATTTAACGTTGTTGCTAAAAGCTATAGTGACGAAGCGTCACAGTCGTGCACAAGACTTCCTTTTTAGTCTAAAACATAACTTTTACATAAATATGAATAGAAACTTCCAAATAACTTCTAATAAAAATATTAACAGGGAATTGTGATTTTGCTGCTTGGGAGCAGTGCTACTAGCAGTAACGCATTATAACACGAGCAGTGGTACTAGTAAGTTGTACATACGCGGTAAACATCTGTTTAGGTATGTATATTGTAAAAGTTAAGTATTAAATAGATAAACTCCCGTGATTTGTTTAATTTCCATATAATCAATCCCACAAACAATGGGACTAAGAAACCAAGGAAGAATACTCATTAATTTATTCAAAACGGGAGAGGAAGTTCATAATTCCACTAGAAGGGCCGTAATTTCCAGAAGAATCAAAAGTGAGTATGTACCTCCTATTTAAATTTTACAAGGATCAAAGAGATAAATCAGTACGCGAATGCAATAGGTAGTAGATACAGTAGTAAGTCGCATCGTCTGCCGTGCCATCACAGACAAGCAAAAAGAAATAGACAAATATTTAACTCGGCGTCTGTTTTTTTTTGTAAACATAAATTTAAGCTGAATAGATTCACATTGCATTCCTTTCCAATTTAATTTAATATTTGAGAAAACGTTTTGTAATTTTATTTAAGGACACATAAAACATTTTATAAATCATTTTACCGTTTTATATTTAAGCATAATTACATACAGGGTGTTAGAAAATTTATTATTTGTTAATTAATGCATGCAAATATGACAATGTTAAGAGACATTTCACCTATTTTGAGCTATTTAAAAACTGCTAAAATGGACACAATAAGAGCTCTGCTTAAATTAATTTTTGAAGTAATGGCGACAGAGGTAATCGGAAGACTTGTGATGCTCCTGCAAAAGCATATATTTGAACATAAAAAAATCATAATGCTGCAATAACTGTACAAAGTGTAAGGTAGAAGGGGATTTCATAAATAATCGAATGACATTTAGAGAAACCACTTCATAATTAAGAACTGACACAGAATTATTCAACTATATAGATGAAAATCTTCATAAAACTAATACCATATTGACGCAGCTGGAAATTGGCTAGTCTCACATACTTGTTTGGATTACATGCATTTAGTATTTAGTATGTTTAGGTGTTGTGAAATGTTTGATTATTTTTTAGGTAAAGGGAAACAGGGAAGTTTAAATGACTGAACAACAAATATCAAACGTATGTGAGCAGTTAAAAGAATTTAGAAATTGTATGCCAAAAAAATTTAATCGCCTTCCACGATCAATTTTAGAAATGGATCGTTGGAAGGCAACATAATTAAGACAATTTTTGTTATATACTGCCTCAATTGTGTTAAAGAGAAATTTAAGTTCAGATCAATTTAATCATTTCTTAAGCTTTCATTGTGCCATTAGAATTTTAGTAGATGAAACTTTATATCATAAATATAACGAGTTTTCTAAAATATTGTTAACTTACTTTATAGAAAATTTTGGTGCTCTTTATGGTAAGAAATATGTCAATCATAATGTACATAATTTAATTCACTTACCAGATGATACACAAATTTACAAAAATTTGATGCTCTCGATAACTTTAGCGCATTCAAGTTTGAAAACGCAATGCTTGAAATAAAATTATATATGAAAACATCAAACAGACCTCTTAAACAACTTATTAATAAAGTAGATCAAATCAGAAAATATAGCGAAACAGAAACTTCCGAACATATCCCCAACTTGCAAAAGAGATTCCAAACTAGTACCTACGCGTATGTATGTAATTATACACATTTTAAAATGAGGTAAACTGTGTAAAAGTCATTACTATATTATTTTTATATTCCGGTTTTTTTAGTTTTCGTATGCTATAGTACAATTTGGCGATACGTCGTATTCTATATCATACCATCATCTTGGCTTTAGGAAAATGGCAAATCCTGTTATTGGCTGAATAGTAGGTCCTTGAAACTTAATAGTTCGTGCAGTAGAGCCAGAATCAATTTGGAAACTACACGAAGTTAAACTTTTGGTAAGCTGACGTTTAACTTTTTCATATTCAATACAACATATTTTTTATATTTTAGATTTCTACGAAGAATCATTTTATAAAGAAAAGCATTTTACAAGTTCATCGTCCTCTTCTTCTTCCTTATGAAATTAATTTTTCGAATAGAAAACAATTTAAAAGAAAATTAAAAATTAAAAATCCAATTGACGACGACTTACCCCAACTTGAGGAAGATATTTCTGGTAAATAAAAAAATTACATTTTATATTCACTTTTCAAAATATGTCTATAATAATATTAACTTACAGGTGACAGTGACCCACAAAACACCGATAACCAAATATTTAATATTGAAGAATCGTTTGATAATTTGCGAAAGGAAATTGATGGTACTTAATACATATATTTTGGGAACCATTCAATTACGATTTTATTTACTATTTATTTTAGCCACTGGTAGGTTACTAGCCCTAGAAGAAGTTACGGAAGGAGCTATTGCAATTCATGCCATCCAACCGATTGCGTCAGGTACTGAAGAAAACAACATACAAATTGAAAACAGAGAGAGTAAACCTTTAATTTTGATTTTTAGCTGCAACGCATGACATACATAGGTGGATACAATGAAAGGAATTTTGTTAAGACATACCAACAAAATTTATTAACCAATTATATGGCAACTTTTTGTACCTGGACGAGCCAAAAAAATAATTTTCAGCTTTCCAGCTTAAAATCTATATGTATCATAAAAGGTACTCCTAATTTTCTAAAGTAGTTATGTTTGAATTGTAAAATCGAAGCTAATAATTATTTCTTAGAGGGGTAAAAGAAAATTATCCAAAAATTACCGATAGACGTTTCCAGCTAGCAACGATGGAATGTATGAAACATGCAAACCAAGGATACCAGCTGGCGAAGACAAATTGAATTTTTTTTTAATCTCAAATTAGATTTATTGTATGTACCTAAATTTAGAAAATTATTATTATTAAGGGATTGTATGCTATTCAACTGTTTTATTAAAATATTTTATATTTCAATAATACAAATTTTCATTTCTCCTAGAAATACTTAATTAATTATTAAAAAATTATTATAAAACTGACGCTAGGAAAGGTTTATTAAACTTTCAAATGCGACGTTGCAGAAAGTGTTTTCTTGAAAGTTAACGTAACGTCGTGTGTAAAAGTGCCCGTGACCGCTGCAGTTTATCTTTTATTAACTTGTAAAAAGTAAGTTTAAAGCACCTTAAAAAAGGAAGTTGTCCAAACTTCTCGATGTCAACGTGCAGAGCACATTAAAAATAGAAAGTTGTTAAAACGTTTTCCAATATTCGTTAAATTAACTTCCCAAAAATTTGCTGCGAAGAACGTCGCATTTCAAACATCATAATAACTTTTTGGTGCGACGTTGATGTGATAAAGTCGCTGGGACAGACATAAGAGCTTCAGGCTACGTGCCTGTAACGTCACAGAAGGTGTAAACGTAAAGTCACAAGGTTACAATGTAACGTTAACACGACGTTTATTGGAAGTATTCTTGCATAGTGGGGTGGCCACCTAGGTCACCTGATCTCACCCCCCTTGATTTCTTTCTGTGGGGACATTTAAAAGGTCGGGTCTACGTTAACCGACCAGACAATTTAGAAGACTTAATGGAACGAATTAGACATGAAATGACTCGTATAACTCCGCAGATGATCGAATACTCTGTAAATCAGGTCTACCATCGTCTTGGCCTATGTCAGATAGTGAACGGGACACAGTTTGAACAATTCCTGTAAGGAATCGTTTTGGTTTAATGGACTGTTTAGTTAATTTAAATGTTATTACTATAATAAAGTTTATTTTGTTTTTTATTAATTCTCTCAGTTTTTTCTTATGTGACCTCTACTTCAATTACTTCTTTATAATGCATAAAAACGAGTTTTATCAAATAAAGTAAAAAAAAACCAAGCTTCATATTTAAAAAAAATATTGATGACGTCATAACTTTGACAAATTTGACGTTTTATTTTTTTGACTTATGTTAAAAGACGCCGAATAAAATAAACTGTTTGGCGTGTTTTTGCATTTTTTTCAAAAATGAACATTGTACGTTTTGTGAATTTTGTGCGTTACTTTATCATAACCCTATAATATTATAAGCGGGGGGTCCTACAGCCTCAGCCGTTTCCCGCATTTCGATCTCCATCTCTTCCTGTCTCTCCAGATGTCTTCATCTATTGCTCTGTCTTTCATTGTTTCCATAACCCCACTTGTCCATGACTTTGCCGGTCTTCCTCGTTTCCTTCTATTCGTTGGGGTGTGTTCTAGAGCTTTTCTTGGCCATCTGTTTTCCTCCATCCGCCTTACATGTCCGTACCATATCAGTTTCCTCGTTTCTATTCTTTCTGACGTTCTATGTATTCTGTTGGTTCTTTGTCTGATTTCCGTATTAGGTATATGTTCAGTTCTTGATATGCGACAGGCTCTTCTCAGGTAGTCCATCTCAACAGTGACCACTTTTATCTTTCCTTTCTCAGTCATTTGCCAGCATTCGGCTCCGTATGTAAGGATAGGCTCTACAATTACTTTGTAGATTGTCATTTTGGTTTTGAGTGTTGCTCTTCTAGACCAGCGGTTCTTAACCTTTTTAAGCCGCGACCCAAATTTGAGAAATATGTTCATGTCGCGACCCAAAAAAAGGTCAAAATTTTTTCATTGCTTTATTTTAGATCGTATTTTTAAAAAATCTTCAATCCTACGATGATGATTTTTTTTAACTTACAAATTTTTTATTTATTTTTTTAATAATAAAGATAAACAAAAGTACTTTTCGATCCAAGGAAAATTTAATTAATAATCAAGTGTTTTTAATAATTTTTATTGATCAAATTAAAATATATTTATAACTTTTTGAAAATAATTGACATTTTAACTTATTCCTTAAAAAAAAGAAATATCAATTACATATGTTAAGTCTTTTAAATTTTTAATGCAAGTCATACAGTTTTAATGAGAACCTTGTGCTTGAATACATTTTGAAAGATCTTCAAACCTCGGTTGAATGCTTGTCAAGGAGCACCTTATATCTATTTCAGGATTTAACTTGTTCCGGTAATTGTTTTTGATTACACACAGAGCCGAAAAACCAGCCTCACACATATATGTTGTTGAAAAGGGCAATAATACTTTTAGGGCTTCTTTAACAATTATTGGCTTTTCGGTTTTTAATTTTAACCAGAAAGCACATAAAGATTCAGTGTTTTTGTAGAAATTGTATCGAAGTGCTTGGTCACTTTGTATTTCTATTAATTGTTCTTGAAATTGATTAATATTAACAAATTCCTCATGCAAATCACTTACATCAAAATTAAATGGCATTCGAACCCAATTATACTTGAAAACATCGTCTGCAGGAAAATATCGATCAAAGTCTGCTATTAGTTTTTCTAAATGATTAATAATAATTTTCTGTATTTCAAAATCTGTGATATCAATATTATTGTCTTCAACAAGTAAATTAAGAGTCGGGAATGAAGCAAGTTTCTTTACTTCAACCTTATTTCTCCATAATTTGAGTTTATTTTTAAAACATGTAATT
This sequence comes from Amphimallon solstitiale, assembly GCA_963170755.1. Classification (NCBI taxonomy): domain Eukaryota; kingdom Metazoa; phylum Arthropoda; class Insecta; order Coleoptera; family Scarabaeidae; genus Amphimallon; species Amphimallon solstitiale. Next base: position 128,240,244 of record OY720680.1, read on the forward strand.
TTTTCAGTTAATTCAATAATAGTATGATTACGTCCTTGCATAGACGTATTTAGATTATTTATTTCAAATAAAATATCTGACAAATAAGCAACTTGAGTAATCCACTTCAACTCGGAGAATTTAGATGCTAATGGGTGTTTCTTTTCTCTCAAAAATAATTCGACTTCTGTCCGTAATGATAATACTCTTTGAACAACTTTGCCCCGGGACAGCCATCTAACTTCAGAATAATATAATAAATGTTCGTATTCTGCACCAAATTCCAAACACAGTTCGCGGAAAATTCTACAGTTAAGAGCTCTTGATTTGATAAAATTGACTACCGCAACAATTTCATCCAAAACGATACATAATTCGGGTGATTATTTTTTAAACTGTTATGTCAGCCAATCGTAATGAGAAAAAGTTTGAAATCGACCAATAACATCACAATTACACCGACTATTTGCTAGTAGCAAATTACAGCGATAATTTTTTGATTAAAAAGAAATCCAATCAAATTGGTCTATTTCTAATCATGTGTGTCAAATTAACCAATGAAACCATCATTTAACTAACGCTTATGTCATCATGAAATGTCATACATCATTGTCTATTCCGATGACAATGATGTATGACATTTTATGATGACATAAGCGATAAATATAATTTTACGAATTGTACTTATTTAACATTTTCCGACATAGTTTAAAAAATAATCACGCCGAATTACATTCGTGGTAATAATTTTTTGTTGATAATTTTAACTAGATTAGCACTCACCTTTATTGCTATTAAGAAATCCCACTCGTGGACTTCGTCCACTCGTGAGATTTCTATAGCAACAAAGGTTCGTGCATTTAGTTAAAATTATCAAAAAATTATCACCACTTATGTAATTACTGTTGATAATTTTTTTGAAGCAAGATTTTGTCTATGTAACAAACAATGCATCGATATAATTTGTGGATTCATTTGTTTTGCTCTTGTCGCAAATCCCTTTTGAGATGCTGTCATGGCAGCTGCACCGTCGGTGCAAATACTGAAACACTGATTCCAATTTAATCCTTCTTCTTTAAAAAACGAATCGACCATAAGAAAAATATCTTCACCTCTAGTTGTTGTTGACATTGGTTTGCAAAATAAAATGTCCTCCTGTATATCTATTAAACCTGGATACCGCACGTAAACCATGAGTTGAGCATCTTTACTTACATCTGTCGTTCCATCCAGTTGAATACTAAATAAACCAGCAATTTTTATAGCAGAAATAAGTTGATTCTTAATATCAAATGACATATCATTAATTCGTAAACGAATTGTATCATTTAATAATGGTATCTTTTGTAATTTCTTTGAACTTTCATCTCCGCACATGATACGTGCCATGTCAATGGCAGCAGGTTTTATAAGTTTTTCAGCAATATTATGGGGTTTCTTTTGTCTTGCAATATGCCAAGCCACATGAAAAGAAGCAAGTGTAGCTTGTTTGGCAGAATTTATAAAACCACTACTACTTGGTGCATCCAAACGCTGTCTTTTTAAATGGGCTTCTTTTCTTTCGAAAAAGGTACGATCTTTTCCCTCAAAGGAAAAATTTTTATGTTTTGCATCAAAATGTCTTTTAAGTTTGTTCGGTTTCATCGATTCATTACTTAATATTTCACTGCACAACACGCATTGCGGCTTGTTCACTCCTCGATCATTAATGCAAGTAAAACCTAATTCTAAAAATGCTTCCTTGTATTCACGTTTTGCCATTATTAGGGTGATTACAATTTTATAATACGCACTGCAGCTTGATCACTCCACTATTAATAATAAGACAAAATTTGTTTCTAAAATGCTTGTATTCACGTTTCACTGTTATTACACGTTTCACTGTTATTCACAACAAAATACACAACAGAAACGAGTTTTTGACAGAGAGCTTACTGAGTCTGCGCGCACGCAAAGCAATGGCGTGCGTATTACCAACACCTCCTAGAAGAGAAAGCCTTAGGACAGGAATTGGACGTCACTTCCGGAAGTCCATTCGCGAAGAGCGGTAAAACCGAAACATTGTATTAGGGAATAACTTGTATTAGGGAATAACTCTTCTAGGAGGTGTTGGTATTACTTATTATTTGGTGTATTACTAACTTTTTTGGTTCGACTCAGCGCGACCCAAGAAATATGCTTCGCGACCCAATTTAGGGTCGCGCCCCATAGCTTAAGAACCGCTGTTCTAGACCACAGTATTGCGTTCAGAATTTGTACACTCTTCCGACCTTGTTGTACTCTATATTCGATATCGCGTTCTGTTGTTCCTTTACTAGAGATGATACTTCCCAAATATTTGTATTCGTAGCATCTTTTCATTTGTATTAATTCCAAACCTGGGTCTTCGTCTGCGTTATCTATATGCATATATTCCGTTTTTGCTATGTTCAAGCTCATTCCCCATTTTTCGTACTCATCTCTGAGTTTCCTGAGCAAATAATCTGCATCTTCTTCACAGCTTGCAGTTATCACCTGATCATCCGCGAAGAACAGCTTTGTCAAATCATGGTCGTTAATCTTCAGTCCCATTCCTGCGCACTTCTGTCTCCATTTGTATAGTGCTTCTTGGATATATATTTTGAACAAGGTATATAGGAGAAAGACAACAACGACCTTGTTTCAGACCCTTCGTTACTGTGAAGGTCTCCGAAAGAGTATTACCTATTTTAACCGTGCTTTGCTGACTTTTATAGATATTAAGCAGTGCTCTTATATATGTTTTGCTAAGGTTTGTCTTCGTCAGAACATTGAACAACAGTTTCAAGGGGACTGTATCGTAGGCCTTCTCCAGGTCTATGAATATTAGATGCGTAGCGAGGTTCCGAGCTGCTCGTTTTTCGATTATTTGTTGAAGAGTGAATGTTGAAGAGTGCATGATCTGCCTGCCCTAAATCCACTTTGTTCTTCAATCTCATTATACTCCTCTTCTATTCTTTTTTTCAATATGCGACCAGTGAGCTAGTCACGCTAATTCCTCTGTAATTTCCGCACTCTTTTCTGTCTCCCTTTTTGTATATGGGGCTAATGTAGGCCAAATTCCACTCTTCTGGAATATTTTGACCCTCCACCAGGCATTTATTAAAAATGTCTACTAGGGTCTCTAGAAGAGCGTCTGGTCCGTGTTTCACCAGTTCAATGGGAATGTCTCCAGGTCCCGAGGCTTTTCCATTTTTCATTTGTGTTAACTCTTTTCTCAATTCTTCCTTATCTATTCTATGTATCTCTATGTTTTCTCTGAGTGTGACGTTGTGTATATCTCCTAAAAACTCATGTCTACTTTCTGTCAGAAGTGATTTGTAGCATTCTGAATTAGATTTATGTTTCCACCATCTTTTCTTTCTTTCCTGATACTCCTTATGAAACCTCTTCACATTTTTCTTCCCACATCTCGTTTTTTCTAGTTTTAATACCATCTTATATAAGATGCAAATTTGCAAAATTAATTTATTTCTGTCATGATTAGATGGATAATTTTTAAATTTTATTCTTTCGACAAAAATGTATGTTTCAGTAGCATATGGATTTTCACACATCTTTGACATGTAATAAGAACAACAAGAGAATAATGTCAACATGTCTTCAGAGTCATTAGACCCTTTTCTGATCACCGGCTTCTATTATTTCCAAGCAGGTACACAGGTTTACTCGTTATTACTTCTTAATAATTTAAAAACACCCGGAGCTCTACCAATGGATTCTGGACGGTTGTAATATTTTTATAATAACCACCTGCTAAGGAGGAAAAGAAGAGGATAGGTCGCGCACCTGAATCCACAGACACTCTCTCACTTTTCTCTTCTCAAAAATGTCCAGCGGCACGTACTGCACTCGAATCAGTCTACTAGAGACTTGCAGCGCGATAACTGAGTGTATGTACGAAACCTTTTAAACTTCATATGAAAAAAAGGTAAACAAGTAATGCGATCCGAGTAATTTTTTTACCAATTCATCGATTTACACGTATTGGATTTGACTGCACGTTGTTGGACTGTGTGCGTTTGTTTTCGAATCTATTTCCGACCGAGGTCACCTAATAAACCAGAGAAGCCTATATGTAAGTATTATATGCATACTACTACTACTCTACGATTTGGTAAGTCAGTATTATATATAACAACAAATATTGTTTGTTAAGCGGGCGATAATTTGCGCCAAACAGTGATTAGTCGCCGCATCATGTTTCAGTTTTGTTTAGTGTTGTTGCATTTCTGTATGTAACGTTTAGTATTCCACAAAGTCCGTTACGGTATATTCCGCTAAACTCTCTAGTTGTCCTCTTTTCGTTTTTAATTTTGTTCCTTTTGCACTCGAATTTTTGCGGAATCATCCCGCGCGTGATGCGGTGTTTGTTTTGTTGTTGTCGCAAGGACAAGAAATCTGACGAGGATGAGATGCAGGGAGTAAGTGTCTTTTTAAATTTCATAATAATCTGTAATGAAATAATCACGTGGTTTCGGTTCTAATCGAGTAAAATGCATACATTTGCTCATTTCATAATATTTATATAAACAATACCATAGTATATCTCTTATACGAACTCTCTAATGTTAAAATATACGTTATAGAGGAAAGAACATCGTTAGGTAATATGAAATTAAACTATTTAAATATTTTTCATGTATATGTAGGATGTTTCTTCGAGTTTTAGTATAAGGATGTCGAAAAAAACTGTTAAATGGAAAATAAGTACCTACAGTAGTATAAACTTTATACGTCTATTAAACGGAAAGATTCGAAGACCTTCTTAACATTTGTCAAAAATTTGCAAATCTTTAAATTCTTTAACATCAAGAGAAAAAGATTTTTTTTAGATATTTGTTTAGATATTTGTTCACGGTTTATTTACACTAGTCTGGGGGCAGAAGATTTCCATGTTCTGTGTGCTTTCCTCATTAATAAATGTTATCACAACTATATTAGTCTTACTATATATATGAACATTTTTATTGGATTTAATGTTAACTTTTCTACTTTGTATTAAAATTGTCTGCACACATTTTTCGACGTTCGAGTCAATAGTTATCTGGCCTATGTATCGGAGCGAAACGCCTGTGAAAATGTTTATCAACCCAATCTTTATCGAATTTGTGAAATGTTCAGGCATCCATCCTCCTGAAAATAAGTGTTTTCTAAATTCACATTTGCCAGTATTAGCAAAATTAAATTCTGTCTCATTTCCAAGTACAGTACAATCGCGATAGTGTGAACACAAAAATACAGTGAGTCGTTCAAACTAACGGGGGTGTTTATAGAAACGAGGGTGTAATTAAACAAATTAACTTTATTACTTAAACTTAAATGGATTATACATGAACATCCCTAAGATGTAAAAAAATCTGTTATTTTTTTTCTGAACATTATTTTGAGCAATTTTAGCCATAACTGCTTTTTCTTGAATTGCTTTCAAAGTGATGATGTCACTCATATATATGGAATTTCGATTGGACCATTCTACAGCTACATTAAATGCTTTAATTGCATCGGAATGGCAAATTTTTCGTTCAATGGACTCAGGTTTCATCCTCATCTAAAGAAGACATTTCCACAACATCTGCCGCCTCACCCTTGTCCAAATCTTCCACATCTGCAGTAGTGTAGTCAGCCTAAAATTTACAGTTTTGATTATGCGATTGACTTCTAAAACCACTTATGCATTAACTTACTGGGGCAAGTTCCTGTAGTAAATTTATTGTATCCCTAATAGCATCAGGAACCAAAGTTTTTTCACATCTTAATTTTTCCCGTAATGTACTTAATGGAATGTTATCTTCGTCTGCATCCTCATTATGTTCATTAAAATCTGGCAGGATATTTCTCCAACACTTTTCGATTATTGTTGAGCTAAGTTTCTCCCACGCCGCAGCTTATTGCATCTTTTAGTGAAATCTTACCGAGTGCTGCAGCTATTCCTTCTTCCGTTGATACAACAGAACTCAGCAAACTGTTTCTATAGTATAGTTTGATGAGCCTTAAAATATTTTGGTCCATGGGTTGGATCAAAGATGTAACATTAGGAGGTAAGAATTTTACAAAAATCATCCCATCTTTAGTCCTCAGTTCTGTTGCTGATGGATGGGACGGGGCATTATCCACAAGGAGAATTGCTTTCTGAGGTAACTGCTTATTACGCAGAAAACATCTTACCTACGAATTAATAATTTTGAAATAACCAGGCGTATGAAACACACCGTAGATAATTTTAACTCTCACCTCAGGTACAAAATGTCGAAAAAATTATTCCTTAAAGAGTTCCCCGGTCATCCACGCATTTTTAGTGTTTTTGTACAGCAATGGATTGTTAAAATTCTTAAAACACCTTGGATTTTTTGATTTCCCTATCACTAGGGGTTTCAACTTATGTACTCCTGAAGCATTTACACAACCCATAAACGTCAGTCGTTGCTTAGAAATTTTTAATCCAGGAGCAGTTTTTTCAGCTAATGAGACATAACTTTTATCAGGCAATAAGCGCCAATACAATCCTGTCTCATCAGCATTATAAATCTGGTGCAACTTTAGGTCATGCTCTTGAATAATATGGTTTAGATCCTCTTTAAAAGGGTCTACTGCATCTGGGTTGGCTGATAATTTCTCCCCTGTGATTTTCAAAAACCTTATGCCACGACGATGTTTAAATCTTTGTAGCCAACCATCACTGGCTGTGAAAGTATCAATATTCAATTGTTTTGATAGTGACAATGCCTTCTGTTTCAGCATAATCCCTGAAACTGGAAAATTCTTGCCTCTTTGTTTAAGAAACCAGTTGTACAATTTCTCTTCTAAAAGCGGAAATGCTGACTTTTTCAATGTGCATTTTTTCGATGGTTTTAGCGTGTGAGTTAACGTATCGACAATAAGTTTTTCATTTTTTTTAATAGCACAAATGGTTGATTTTGAAACTCCGTATTTTTTAGATAACACTGTGACTGACATTCCTTTTTTACGTTCTTCGATTATATTGGCTTTTACTGTTAAACTCAAAAATTTCTTTAATTTCCCCATCTTGCTCTAAGCATTTACACTATGTATTTACACTGGAGGCACATTCACAACTATACCTTTATACACGGCGACGGCGCATTTAGTATACATGCTTCAATGTATAAAATAAGGGACTTCCCCTAGCGGTAAATAAATAAAACTCCGACATAAACATATAATGCACTTGTTCGCACCATCGAGGGTCCACGTTGTTCATACTACTCGGCGTTCAATGTAAATAATTTCGTGTTCACACCACCGACAGTTTTTCAGCACCGCATGTTCACACCATCGCGATTGTACTGTAGTTAAATTGATTAAAAGAAATATATTTATTTCGAAAAGAAAAAAAAATATTTGCATAAAAATTCTTCTCAAGTTAAACACACATAAATTCTTCTCGAAAGCGAATTACTAGGTTTACGTATTTGACATTCTTGTATTCATTTATCATTTACTACGCCTTCCATTGCAGTGTTTTCTCTAACATGTAAGTTTGCTGATTGAAAGCTAAACATTTATAAAAATTATAAATAGTAGGGTATGGTAGGGTAATTAGTTATACAGCCTTTCCACCGATTCTATACTGATCTACTCTTCCCTAACAAAGGAAGACTGTTACATAACAATCCAGTAACATTCCAGAGACATACTTATCTTCATAATGATAAATAATTGTAAGTCGGAGGTATATTGAAATAGGACACTTTCAATAGCCGTTCCTCAATGGAATCATTTTCAGACCCTTTAAGAAAATTGTTGTATTGAAAGAAGTTTAGATACTCGGGCATTCTCAATCTTTTGATAACATTGAGAAAAGTTGTTATTATGTTGTAATGTTGTAGAGAGATGTAGATATTGCATGATTACTAGAGCTAGAAATGTTACGGGTAAATTGATTTTTTCGCTAAGAAAGTCTTCAGATGATTGAAGATTAATGTTTTGTGATAAGAAAAGTTTTAAGTTTTTCAATGAAACGGTATAATTTCTGAAATTTACCATTCAATTTACAGATTTTTAAAAGCAAATTCCTGATGATAAAACACTGATAGTGATATTACCAGCGACACGTGTCTCTGTGCGACGAATAGGGCTTACTAACTCCTGTTATTAACTAATGAATTTTGGAAATAAATGCCATTAGCCCTTTTCGATGATCTTACGAATTTAAGTATTTATTTTACTGTGCTCAGATTTGTAATTATGGCAAGTAGAAATTTATACACTGCATTATATGTTATTTGAGATTTTCTTGAATTAGATTTTCTTTCTTATATAGTGCCTTACATTAATTTCTTAGTTTTTCTTTCTTGACTAACGCGATTATTGCTTGTATATTGTGATAAGGTATATTTAATTTATTTTTATTTGAATTAACTAATAAAAATACTCTATTAAATAAACTTTATTTAATACTTTTGTTATTAAACTTTAACACCGGACAGATAAAACATATTTGAATTTCAGGGTGCTTCTTTCTGCAGAAACAAGCACTCTGAAATTTAAATATGTTTTATCTGTCCGATGTTAAACAATGTTTTCACTGTAGGCTGTGAGGGATCAATTTTGGATTTTGTATACCCCAGAACTGTGATATATGTTCGTTAACAAATCCACTTATATAAGAATATGCTTCGTTGCACATCCACGTTTTTCTTAATAGATTTCATACGTTGGTTCGCCCTGTGCATATAATGTATCATTGTACGTGTGCTTTGCTCTAGTCATATCAAGGTAAATGTAAATCGTCCAGTGGCGGCTCTTTAATGAGAGCAAGTGAGCAATTGCACCCCCTGGAATTTTGAAACAAAACAAACCAAGCGGCGACTAACTGTGAAAGTATTTATTTATTACGTATTCATTGTTATTGAACAGGAACGTGGCGTGTACGGCAGGCGAAACAACCTACATGCACCGATCGTAGTCATAGATATAATGACGACTAAGACTAACAGCGCACGGATGTAAAGACCCCTTCCACCGAGAGAAACATACCCATGTGCAAAGCGCTACTGTTGCTGCGTTAAGCCATTAAACATTACATTGAAGGTGGGGAGAACTGTATTTTGTTGTAGTTCCATATCGTATAATACATAGCATGTGAGCAAGATTCCCGTCTGCTCAAGGCTGTTGTAAGATGAATTTCGTGTCTGCGATGCAGAATAACAGGTTTTCGCGGTTAACGTATGATGAAAAAATCGCAATAAAAATCTTAAACGGCCGATGCCTCAATTATGTTTAGGAAATAAACAATCTGTTAAAGGTAAAGACGTTATAAGAAAATTCAAAATGAATATTTATCAGAAAAATGACTGGATTTGTGGGTGTGAAATTAAAAATACTTTGTTTTGTTTTCCGTGTCTTTTGTTTGGCGGTGAACCGTCTTGGTCAAAGAACGGAATAAAAGACTTAATTCATCTTAGTGCTAAAATTACGAAACGTGAACATTCCGAAGGGCATTTGAAAAATATATTTAGTCTAAGAATGTAGGAAAAAATAACATTCAGAATGTTTTAGATCATCATATAGAAAAGCAGTTCAACAACACAATGAACAGGTAACAAAAAATAGGCATGTGTTAAATTTAATAATAAATTGCATTAGATTTTGTGGCGCGTTTGAACTGGTACTTCGGGGTCATGATGAACGGCAAACGTCGAATACCAAGGGCATTTTTCGGGAATTGATAAATTTTACGGCAGAATTAGATAAATCGCTCAGAGATCACATCGAAGCAGCACCGGTTTTTAATTGAATTTATAAATGATTTCCCAAATTTTAATGAAAAAGTGATAGAACTGTTCTGCAAGTCAAAGACACGCAAAATGGCCTTCGTTTATCGTCAGATGTAATCAAACTGTAGTGTTATATTTATTATTCCCTCAAAACAAACTGTACAATGAACAGTACCTGTCTGGAACAGTATGTCGGTGAAACTTATAAAGATTGGGTAAGCGTTCTTGTATTAAACTTTTACTTTCTTATACGTAGTATAAGGAAGTATTGTGATGAAAATTTTCGACCTCGAGATTTTTGCAGATGACCACGTTTTGAGGTCCCCTGATACCAAAAAAGTGGTTTTTAAAAAATGTCTCTCTCTCTGTGTGTGTCTGTCTGTCTGTGTGTGTCTGACAACGATAGCGATTAAACCGCTACAGATATCAATTTCAAATTTTGTATTTACGAATATAATCTTCCTCTTGAGAACTGATTAGATTTTGAGCAAAATCGGCAGACCGGAAGTAGTAGTTTACTTCAGTGAAAAAATCGAATTTTGCAAATATTTCGTCAATTACTAAGTTTAAACAAATTTATAAGGAATTCAAATGTACTCAAAATTAAATTTGAGAAAAATTGTGTTAATAAAGTTTTTCGAAATTCCGACCAGAAGTAGGTCTTTTACTCTTATCGAAAATCAGTTTTTTGCGAATATCACGCAAGTCATGCTTTCTAGGCAGGTAAATTATCAGTATAAAAGTATTTAGAACGTATTTTTAAATATCTTTTGTATAAAAAAAATTTCAAAATTCGGACCGGAAGTAACACTTTTATTCTTACCGAATAACGATTTTTTGCAAATATGTCGTAAATTATGCATTCTATATATATTTATGAAGAGTACAAAAGTATTTAGAGTTGGATTTGGAATATTTTTTGTATAAATGAAATTTCAAAATTCGGACCGGAAGTAACACTTTCATACGTATAAGAAAGTCGTGTGGTGGCCACACCTCATTTTTTAATTTTGAAATTATGCACTCCCTATGTGAACCACCCCGAGCCGCCACTGAAATCGTCCTGTTTTGTTGTTGTTCTATTTGTTATCTGAATTGCGCCTAGAAAATCTACAAAAATATACGTATGTACTAGTTGTTCATACTCGTTTGAACTAAAAGTAAAACATTAAATCCATTCCGTTGCACATTATGAATGTAGGTATACAGAATTATATAACAACGGTCTATCATCTGAAAGCGTCATTTAAATTATATATGTTTTAAATCAAAAATTGAAGGTATTCTGTTATGTAGTAATTGTTATACAGTATTACGTACAATTCTGCGACAGTTTTTGGCAAGTGCTGTATTGAATAAATACATGTTTTATATATACGACCTCTTCTACATGTAGAATTAGTGAACTCTTACGAACTTGTTTGTGGGGCATACTTCGTATGTAGAGTGTGTATACAGATTTTGCAAAAGAAAAGAAAAACACATTTAAGAATATGGGTAGCAACTGTATATATAGAACACGAAACGTGAACATACCTACGTATTAAAGAGAAAATATTCTTGTCATTAATAAATTTCTAATCTGTACATATCATGCTTTTAAAGATACTATAAAACAATTAGATACACTAACAATTGTTTCGGCTATGAGGCCATTATCAAAGAGTTATCTAGAACTAAACTTATTCTACTTAAGGGTTAACTTATATACCTGTGTTCATTATGGGTGGGAGAATATGGGTAATTGATATTTAAAATTACATCGATATAGGGGGTATTTACAAATTCTAATTGTGTTTGTGATAACTCGATTTTGTTTTTGGGCTTTTTTAATTTCAAAAATCTCTAATATATTTAACTTTTTACTTTTTACTACATTATGAATGAGGTTACAGCTATTTACATCTGGTACGTGGTTGTTCTCTATACAATGTTCTGCAAATCCAGTGTGTTTAACACTATATTTTATATCTCTAATGTGTTCTTTTACACGTGTATTAATACATCTGCCACTTTGTCCAATGTAAATAGCTTCACAATCCTGCCATTTTATGGAATATACTCCTGATTTATCTAAGTTATCCATTTTATCTTTAGCATTATTCAACAATGTACCTAGATTTACTTTATTTATCCACACTATGTTAATATTTAGTTTCTTTAGTAATTTGTTTATTTTCTGTGTTATGGGAGGGATATAAGTGATTACATGCCACCTAGGTTTATCTACATCTTTTATTTCCGGGTATAACAATCTTTGGAGTGCTTTTCTTTCTTTATGTTTTAGTAAATTATCAATGATATTTGGGCTGTAACCATTATTCTTTGCTATTACTTTAATTGTGTTGATTTCATTGTTAAAGGCTTCCTTATTCAGTGGTATGTTCATTGCTCTGTGTATGTAGCTATGGAAAGTTGACATTTTAATTTTTTGTGATTGATTTGCGTTAGCGTGTAATATGTTGTCCGAAAATGTTGGTTTTCTATATATTGTCTTTTTTGTGTATTGTAATATCTAGAAAATTTAATGTATTATTGTGTTCCTTTTCTATAGTAAACTGTATTTTGGGGTTTTGAGTATTAAGTAGTTTTAGGAATTCTGTTAATTGTCTATCTGTACCCTGAAGAAGTTGTGAAACTGAGCCAAGCGTTTATTTTCGAATAATTAATTAAGTTATTACAAAATGTTTCACCAAGAAATATCTGCGAAGTCAACCAATGAGAAATAAAACAATTAACAGCAATCTGGAATATACACTATTACTTCTTTGATGAGCAAGGCATATCATTTATGGATTTTTATTGCAAATTGTAAGCCGCGTTTTAAGAGAAGGATAAATTGTCATACCACTATTATTGGGATTGCTATATTTGATTAAAGTTTTGTAATGTTCATACTTCATATATTGATCAGTAACTGACATTATGAAAAGAGTTTTCTGTGAGTTGTGACGAGTACTTTTGTACTCCAAGGTGACAGTTGCATTTTTATATACTTTGGACCACACGTCTAATTTTTAATATTTGGTATATGGCAAGGCTTTTATTTGTTTCCTTTCTTATTTTTTTTACATCCTGAAGAATTACTTATCGATGAAGTTATCTAAATACTTCAATTACAAGCAATAAATTAACGGGTGAGAAGGTGTTTAGAAATTGATTATAAACATTAAGTGTTCTTCTATGAGATAAATAGACATTTTACCAAACTTAGGCAAAAACATTGCAAATTACAAATAATAACGTTATCTAAATAGAAATAGAAATAAACAAGAAATAGAATTTATTCCAGGCGGGACTCTAACAACACATCAAAATTTGATGCACCGATATTCGTCGATTGAAAAAAATGAGTATCTATCTGTAAGTCTTTAACTTTTAACTTAAACTACTTTTTGTCAAATATATCTTACGTAAGTATTTGAGTAAATAATTAACCTTTTTTTGATCATATTGTTTTAGTTAAGTACAAAAAATTGAGCATCATTGCGATTGAATTTTGTCATTGGTATGTTAACTAACGTTTTCCTAAATCAATTTATTGAGATATATTGCTCCTCTTCTTTTTACTTTCTTATACGTAGTATAAGGAAGTTTTGTGATCATGAAAATTTTCGACCTCGAGATTTTTGCAGATGTCCACGTTTTGAGGTCGCCTGATACCAAAAAAGTGGTTTTTAAAAAATGTCTGTGTGTCTCTGTGTGTGTGTGTGTCTGTCTGTGTGTGTGTGACCACGATAGCGGTCAAACCGCTGTAGATATCAATTCCAAATTTTGTATTTACGTGTATAATCTGCCTCTTGAGAACTGATTAGATTTTGAGCAATATCGGCAGACCGGAAGTAGTAGTTTACTTCAGTGAAAAAATCTAAATTTGCAAATAGTTCGTCAATTACTATGTTTAAACAAATTTATAAAGAATTCATATGTACTTAGAATTAAGTTTGAAACAAATTGTCTTAAAACAGTTTTTCGAAATTCCAACCGGAAGTAGGTCTTTTACTCTTATCGAAAATCAGTTTTTTGCGAATGTCTCGCAAGTCATGCTTTGAAGACAAGTACGTTACGAGTATAAAAGTATTTAAAACATAATTTTCAATATCTTTTATATAAAAAAAATTTCAAAATTCAGACCGGAAGTACCACTTTTACTCTTATCGAATAGCGATTTTTTGGAAATATGTCGTAAGTTATGCATTCTATATATATTTATCAAGAGTACAAAAGTATTTAGAGTTGGATATGGAATATTTTTTGTATAAATGAAATTTCAAAATTCGGACCGGAAGTAACACTTTCATACGTATAAGAAAGTCGTGTGGTGGCCACACCTCATTTTTTACTTTCTTATACGTAGTATAAGGAAGTATTGTGATGATGAAAATTTTCGACCTCGAGATTTTTGCAGATGTCCACGTTTGAAGTCCCCTGATACCGAAAAAGTGGTTTTTAAAAAATGTCTGTGTGTCTGTGTGTCTCTCTCTCTCTCTCTCTCTCTCTCTGTGTGTGACCACGATAGCGGCCAAACCGCTGCAGATATCAATTCCAAATTTTGTATTTACGTGTATAATCTCCCTCTTGAGATCTGATTAGTTTTTCAGTAAAATCGGTAGACCGGAAGTAGCAGTTTACTTCAGCGAAAAAATCGAATTTTGCGAATATTTCGTCAACTACTAAGTTTAAACAAATTTATAAAGAATTCATATATACTTATAATTAAAATTGAGAATAATTCTATTTAAAAAGTTTTCCGAAATTCCTACCGGAAGTAGGTCTTTTACTCTTATCGAAAATCAGTTTTTTGCGAATATTTCGCAAGTCATGCTTTTTAGACAAATACGTTACGGGTATAAAAGTATTTAAAACATAATTTTCAATATCTTTTGTATAAAAAAAATTTCAAAATTCAGACCGGAAGTACCACTTTTACTCTTATCGAATAGCGATTTTTTGCAAATATGTCGTAAGTTATGCATTCTATATATATTTATCAAGAGTACAAAAGTATTTAGAACTGTATTTGCTATATTTTTTGTATATATGAAATTTCAAAATTCGGACCGGAAGTAGCACTTTTACTCTTAGCGAGGAGCACTTTTTTGATAATATCTTGCAAAGTATGCATTCTATAGCGATTTATTAAGCGAATGAAAGTACCTAGAATAGGATTTTGAATAAGTTTTGTATAAAAAAATTCTTAAAATTGTATAGTTTGAAACGCTCATACGTATAAGAAAGTCGTGTGGTGGCCACACCTCATTTTTTGGTAATATGACTCCGTCCAGCAATCCCGTTCTAGGCTTTCTTATACCTCTTGGTTTGCAGTATTATCTTTTGCCTTTCCTATACATTTGATCGTTTCTTTTAGTTTCCTTCTTAACACATGTCGTGCGCTTATCTATAAGCGTAATGCTTTCATGTGTAACTTTGTATTTGTCTTCTAGTTCATCTCGTACTTTTTTGTTGCTATCCGATTTTTCCCTTCTCTCTTATGTGCTCATTATTTTCCTTTCTCCATAATTCTGCTTGTTTTATAGGCATGAATTTCTTTGCAATGAGGATTTAAGTATTACGAATATCACATGTCACTTACTCCCTATTATTATTATTATTATTATTATTATTAGCGATGTAACAGCATCCACTTCTTGAAGGCTAAAGTTTAGAAGTAGTTAAGCTTATAACAAAATCTATCCCTCTCAAATAAATTAATCATTTTCGTAGATAATCCGCATGAGCCCTTTTCTGTGTCACTTGTGCATGCTAAAAACTAATCTACTTATCTATTTAATATAGATACAATTAATTTGACTTTGAATAAAATAATAAATTATTTTGTGTATGTTCCACCAGAACTCCCCTGTTTCATAATTGAGCTTACGAATTTGTCGGTTAATTATGTACTTAGCAGTGGCAGCTCGTCGCGGTGGGCAAGGTAGGCACTGCCCACCCTAATTTTTGGAGGTTGGAAAGTTTTACAAGCAATAAATTTAATATAGAAAAATCAAACACAAAAAAAACGATTAAATTTTATTCGAACACCTATTTATGGCCGAAATTATACCTCTGATTTATTCTAACAGAAAAAAATGAGGTGTGGCCACCACACGACTTCCTTATACGTATGAGCGTTTCAAACTATACAATTTTAAGAATTTTTTTTATATAAAACTTATTCAAAATCCTATTCTAAGTACTTTCATTCTCTTAATAAATCGCTATAGAATGCATACTTTGCAAGATATTCGAAGAAAAGTGCTACTCGCTAAGAATAAAAGTGCCACTTCCGGTCCGAATTTTGAAATTTCATGTATACAAGAAATAATGCAAATCCAATTCTAAATACTTTTGTACTCTTAATAAATATCTATAGAATGCATAATTTACGACATATTTGCAAAAAATCGTTATTCGGTAAGAGTAAAAGTGATACTTCCGGTCCGAATTTTGAAATTTTTTTTATACAAAAGATATTGGAAATTAAGTTCTAAATACTTTTATATTCATAGCGTACCTGTCTAAAAAGCATGAATTGCAAAATATTGGCAAAAAACTGATTTTCGATAAGAGTAAAAGACCTACTTCCGGTAGTAATTTCGAAAAACTTTTTAAATAAAATGGTTCTCAATTTTAATTTTAAGTACATATGAATTCTTTATAAATTTGTTTAAACTTAGTAGTTGACGAAATATTTGCAAAATTCGATTTCGTCACTGAAGTAAAGTACTACATCTGGTCTACCGATTTTACTGAAAAACTAATCAGATCTCAAGAGGCCGATTATACACGTAAATACAAAATTTGGAATTGATATATACAGCGGTTTGACCGCTATCGTGGTCACACACACACAGACACACAGACACAGAAAGAGAGAGAGAGAGAGAGAGAGAGAGAGAGACATTTTTTAAAAACCACTTTTTTGGTATCAGGGGACTTCAAAAAGTGGACATCTGCAAAAATCTCGAGGTCGAAAATTTTCATCATCCCAATACTTCCTTACACTACGTATAAGAAAGTAAAAGACGACTACCCGCGGGTTCAGTTTTATTTTTGTACATGTAGAGTTGATTTTCGATATTGTCAAATCTAAATCTTAACACAGCAAACTGTAAGAAGAGAATTAAAAATTTGCAGCAAAAGAAATGATCAGTATTATTTTGACAGAATACCGTTTGCAGTAATGCCGAACCATCTACCATGTCATAAAAACGTAAATCCGATCATGATAGAATGGACGATCCAAAAATGTATTTCAAACGAGTTTTCAATGAAACTATTGACACAATAATTAATCAAATAGAAGTCAAGTTTAGGGATAGAGTCTCTTTAGATCTATTAGATAAAAACAAATTTACAACTTTCAAGAGTACATTTCCTCAACAGTTGGTTGATTCGGTATTAAAGTTATAAGAATTTGTTTGATAAACCAGAATTGCAAAGCCAGCTACGCATCCGGTATTCTTATGCTAATATATTAGGAGATTCGTCAAAGTGTGTTGGTTTCGAAAATATATATTGCTTTGTGTCTGCCTTCTACATCGACGTCCGTAGAAAACTTTTTCGGCCTTTAAAATTATAAAAAATTTCGCTAGGAATTCTATGAGCCACTCACGATTATATAACTTATCAAAGATTACTGTCGAAAGGGGTTTAGTCAAATACGTTCAGGAAAATCATGATTCAACTCAGTTTTAAGAAGAAATTGTAATCACTTTGCGCTACAAAAAAAATAAACAAATTGAGTTAAACTACAAAAACATCGCTAGTACATACGTCACTTAAGATGTGCTCTCTTAAGAGAATGCTTAATTTATTTCTTGTTGAATATTGTATTTACTTGTACACAATTTGTTTGAAAGAATTTCGGTTTCAGTTTTACTAACAAATTTTGTATTGTATTTTTTATTATTTCGTTTTGTTAAGATGTTGTTTTTATTTTTGTTAATAATTATTTATATTTATCCCATTTTCTCTCCTGGCAAGATATAGCTCTAGACCTTCAGGAGGTTCTTGCTGAACGGTATATTTTCTTTAGGAAATCATAGGATGTATGACAACTTGTTCGAAATGTCCCATCCGACTTGCACACCCTACCAGAAATCTCACGAGCCGCCACTGGTACTTAGAGAGAATTTATTTAATTTTGACTAGAAACTGTTTATATTTCCATTACATCACAGAAACTTTACGTTATATAATACGATAATCTTTCGCATTTCTCTTCGTATTACAATTCCAGATTAAAATACAAATATTTACCTTTCAAGTATAGGTACATTATTATTATTCGCGTGGATAACTTTGGTGAGACGTCAGCAAAAACGGTCAGGTACAGTTCAACTAACTCTATGTTCATGCCTTATCGTCAGTTAATATGTAATGAAATGAATGAGTAATAAACGTGTGTATATGTGTACATATCTATGTGCAGTTATCATTAATATACATTTTTATTTGCAATGATAACATTAGTAATTGACTGTAATCAATTCTATTAGTTTTCTGTTGTATTATTCGGATTCTAATCGATAATCGGTATTTAGTTTAGTATACTATGTCATGAGACCGGTAAGGAGTCACGTTTGTACGCGCATATAATCGGTATGTATAGACATACATATACAGTGTGATGAATAACGGAATTTATCAATGCTATCTATGGTAACATTTAGTAGTGTCATGACTACATACAATATAATGAACAATATATGAATATGTTATCTTTGTAAATTTGGCGAAACTAATTTGAATGCACAGAATTGTGGTGGATACATAACTTATTTTTGGTACTTTTCGAATCGTTGGAGTCTAACACTCCCTAAGTAATTTTCTTTATAATGGACTAGCGCTATATGTGACTGTAATGGTACCGGCATTATATGTTATTCTTCTTCTTCTTCTTTTAATAGGCGTATCGCCTGTTTAGTTCCGGTTTCTTTGCAATGGTGATTCTTGCGATTTTGATTGCCAGCTGTCACGCCATCGCTTTGGTGGTCGTCCTATAGGTCTTCTTCCATGAGGTGTGTTATTTCGAACTATCCTGACCATTCTGTCGGGGATCATTCGGCTAACATGGTGGTTCCATTCTCTTCTTCTCTTCCTCGACCATCTGACCACGTCGTCCGTTAGGCACTTCTCTCTTATGTCTGTGTTTCTCTGCCTATCCTTCAATGTATGTCCCGTTATAGTTCTTAAGGTCTTCATTTCAGTTGCCCTTAGTAATCTCTTTGTTATCGTTGTTTCCGCTCTCGTCTCAGCACCATATGTCATCACTGGTCGTACGCATGCTTTGTATATTCTTGATTTGCATTCTGTACTTAGGTGTTTGTTTCTCCATATTGGATATCTAAGATGTCCCGATATTGCTGCTGCTTTGTTAACTTGTTTCCTCACCTCGTCCCCCAGGAAGCCGGCGCTTGTAATTTTGCATCCAAGGTATTCGATTGACATGGTTTGGTCAATGACATTATCTTCTATTGCCAATTTGCAGCGCAGAGGTTCCCTTGCTATGGTCATGCATTTGCTTTTGGTTGTGGAGATTTTCATATTAAGTTTTCCTGCCTGCTTGTTGAACGCTTGTAACAATCTTTGGAATATGTTATTTAAAATGAATAAACTTGCCCCAAAGTTGGGCGATATAATGTAATGGAACATGCATTACAATACAATTAAAATGCCAAAACTAAATTGCCCTAATGTTGGGCGACATAATGTAATGGAACAGCCCCACTAATAATTAAAATGAATAAAATGCTCCAATGTTGGGCACCATAATGTAAAGGAACCCCCTTATATTTAATTTTAAAAAAATTGTAGAGTTTAAATCAAAAATAAAATTTAAATAACTTGCTTTGCCGGCTAAACTCAAATCAGATTATCTCAGGGCGATTGGGATTAATAAGAAATGATTAAGTAAACGGTGTTCCTAAACATTAATTATATTTAATAAAAAAAATACCATTGTAAAACTTTAAACAATTCGTATATTCAAAATCAATGAATTATATATATAAAACTATTTTTTTACATATAACAAAAGAAATAAAATATATTTAAAGACAACTTTAATACATTTTTACAAATAATAAATGTCCGTAGATTTTTATGTACATTATTCGACGTAGTCTAACATAAACAACGGATGCTAGCATTTACTACGTAGGCTGGTTTTGTGTACTATTATATAAATACACAACAATATTAATACAGATAAAATTACATTCTCCTTCATTGAACGGAGATGATATGTATTTATCAACTTTATTATGTTAATTTCAATTTAAAATTTATTTCATAATCCTTAACTCTTCAATACCAACAATATTTTTATTTACAATAATCTTTTAAAAATACCTTATAATAAAGTTTCGTTCTTCGCTCTTCAGCGATGTCTATCTTCAGTAAAATCTTCTTTTTCTTGCGATGTTTTCATCAGCATCATTTGTTTAGTGGTCACAATCCTATGGTGACGAATCTGCTTGCTCTGCTTACTGGAGTACAATATATTTTTTATAAACTTTTAACACTGTGCACATTTATCTTTAAGTGCTACTTTAATCACTATTTTTTCAAATAACAATTCTTATGATTGTTATCGAATTTATTATAGGAGTTTTAGGTTCTCCTTTTTATAGAACATTTAATGTATATTACTTAATTTTCTGATAGTCGGGGTTTGACGACGTCTTTATGAAGCCAGCCAGTCAAATCCCTCCGACATTGGAGTTAACTTTCCGACTCGAATGAAGTCTAGCGGTTGACTCTCTCGTTTTTAGCGCGTGTTTCTATTTTATATAAAAGCGTCTGTGGTTCCCCTGTCTCTATATAGTTCGGTGATTTCCACTTAAGTTTCCCATACACACTCTTTTACGTAGGCGAATGTTTATCACAACTGTAGCGTTTATTTCACTGTTGTAAACATTCGGCGCCACGGTTCTTAGAACTAAATACACACTAAGCTTATGACTAATATTTACTTAATAATACCATAACATATTCATTGATTTTAAATATTATTTCTCTTCAAAATCTTAATAACAGAATATACTTAATTAAATTCTAAAAAATTAAAAATTATAAAATTAATAAATGGATTGGTATGTACCGTTACATGACTCCCATCCATGAGTACCTCATAGTTGTAATAGTTAAAAGGATTGACTAGTAAGTTAAGTAATAAAGAAATAAAAATTGTTTTGAATCAAAGATTGCAAAAAAATACCTTGTAGGAAGATATATGATAAGGGGAGAAAGGACAATATTAAGAACAAAGTTGTTACCTACTAAAAGACAACAAAACACGTAAGAAAATGAGAAAACAAGAAAATAAAGTAACAAAACCGTGAAGAGTATTAAACTAAATTGGATGCAATATAAAATGGTAGAGATTTTAAAACACAAGTTTAATGTTTCAATAATAAAAGAAATAAAAAGTAAAAATTGAGAAGTCCCTAAATGTGACAAAACATCAAACCTAACAATTGGTTGAATATTGCCATACACTTAGACAGATAGAAAGCAAAATGTGGCGTAGAACATAGAGGAAATAAATGATATATCAGAAAACTTATAGAAAATGGGGGAAAAGTGCAGTTAAACACTTAAAAAATTACAATAGCTTGCAAAATACTTATAATAATCAGAAGGTACAAAACTAGTGAGATACTGTTTTCATGTAAAAACAAATACATGAAGCTACCAAAGTTATTTATACATTCTTGAACTTCCAACATACAATTTAAGCAATCACAGACAATATACATGCACGTGTTTCTGTCTACATATGCCTCGTCAGTGTTTGACGTGAACATCCCCGTACATATCGTGGCATATCTTTGCTTGGGTTAGCGCGCTTGGATGACATATGTCGCTTGATTAATCTAAGGTAGCATATGCTGCGTGTTGTAAATAGCACGGCAGACATTCACGATAAAGCAAAGTTTGTTCAGCACCTGCGCCATCGACAATTTTGGGTTTCTAAAAGCTAATTTCTTCACAAATTTGTTTTCTAATTTTGAACAGATTAAAAGAACAAATTTTTAGTAACTACACGTGTATTTTTTTTTAAATAACATATCAACACTCTCCGGAATATAAATTTGGTTACCTAAACTCATAAATGAAACGCCAATCTGACCATGAATGACATATACAGGGTCCGCCATCCGTCTGGGATTGTCATATTACGGCTTTAATATTGCAAAATTCGAAAAGTTATGTAATGTAGGTGGTAGCCGACTAGTAGGAGCACAAAATAAAATTATTGGTAATTATACAAAGTGTTCAGGAAAGGAGTGTGATGTCAAAGTTGTATTTTTTTAAATGGAACACCCGGTATATTATCTGATTTTTGAATTGCGCAATTAAAAATATTGGGATTTCATATGGGATTGTATTGACCTAAAGCTTACGTTTTGGGAGTTATGGACGCATCAATTGGAAAAAATGCTATAATCTAGCAGGATGTGGATTGGTTAGTATAGTATTTAGAAATATCGTGCTTATCATGAAGTTTTCCACGTTAGTATACTTTTATTCCGAGGTATTAATTTTAAGCTACATCAATCTGTTATATAGGGTGTTCATCATACGCGAATACTAATTTTTCTCAATTTTTTCAAATGGAACACCCTGTATATTATTACCAATTGTTAATAAGGGCACTTCTAGCTTTCATTTGATATAAGGGTATGGCTGTCTAACTCCAATAATTTTCAAGAAACATCGAATTAACGTTTGAAATTTAACATCTTTAATAACATTTTGTAGAAATTATTTTACATCTACTCATACATTGATATTGCACTACGAAAATGAGCACAAAGTAATATCAAAAATGGAAATTTACAACAAATGTTCAAAAACTCGGCCATCATTTGCTATGCAAATGACAAGTCTTCGAATAAACGATATCCTAACATGTTCCAAAATTTCAGGAGAAATATTTCTAAATGCTTGAGAAATTCTAATTTGCATATTTTCGGCTGTTGTTGGTGCTACTGAGTAAACCTGTTGTTTTATGTGTCCCCACAGAAAAAAGTCTACCGGAGTTAGATCAGGAGACCTAGCAGGCCATGAGATAGGACCTCCTCGCCCTATCCATCTTTCAGGAAGCCACTCTTGCAAATAATTCCTGACTGCTTGATGATAATGTGCTGGCGCACCGTCCTGCTGTAGGTACATCTGTTGCCTAGTTGCTAAATCAACATCGTCCAAAAGCAGCGGAAGTTCATTTCTTAAAAATTCTAAGTATCTTTCGCCAGTCAATTTACCATTGAAAAAATACGGTCCTATAACATGTGATCCTAGTATGCCTCCCCAAACATTTAATGACCACTGATGTTGATGATCAATGTATCTAACCCAGTGGGGATTTTCGGTGGCATAATAATGCATATTGTGCCTGTTAAGTGAACCATTGTGTCGAAATGACGCCTCATCACTAAACAGAATACAGTCTAACATTTCTGGGCGGATTTGGAGCCTTTGTCTCATTTCTTGGCAAAATCCTAGTCTATGCTCTAAGTCATCTTCATTTAACTGCTGATGAAGTTCCATATGATAAGGATGAAAATTGTATTTTTTCAGTATTCTTCTAACTGATGTTTCACTAATTCCCGTATCTAAACTGATATTACTCACACTCGCATGGGGATTTTCTTCTACGGATAACAGCACAGATAATTTATTATCTTCATTAGAAATTAGAGGATGTGTGAATACCTTTTTAGGATACGCAACGCTACCTCTAGCATCGAACCTTTCTTTTAGTTTTTCAAATGCCGTTGGCTTAGGTTTACGTAAATTCCGATAACGTTGCGCGTACCACCTATTTGCTAATAAACAGTTACCAGAACATTCTCCCAAAATGTATACCATATTTATCATTTCCGGAACGGAAAAATTCATCTTTAATCACAAAATTATGACAGCAATGACAGACTAGCTGCGCACAAGGAAAAAGTCAAACTCTTTTGTTCAATTTTATTTAAACTAGCCATGCCTACATGAGTTTTTATACAATACGTATTTATTCGTATGTGTATTTTTGTTGTTAAAGACAGAGAGCAACTGTGGCCACAGGCTTCCTTCTGGGCAGTTGGATAATAAAGAAAGATCATTACGTTAAGGCCACTAAAAACTTTGTGCTTATTTTCGTAGTGCAATATCAATGTACGAGTAGATGTAAATAATTTCTACAAAATGCTATTAAAAATGTTAAATTTCAAACATTAATTCGATGTTTCTTGAAAACTATGGGAGTTAGACAGCCATACCCTTATATCAAATGAAAGCTAGAAGTGCCCTTATTAACAATTGGTAATAATATACAGGGTGTTCCATTTGAAAAAATTGAGAAAAATTAGTATTCGCGTATGATGAACACCCTGTATAACAGATTGATGTAGCTTAAAATTAATACCTCGGAATAAAAGTATACTAACGTGGAAAACTTCATGATAAGCACGATATTTCTAAACACTATACTAACCAATCCACATTCTGCTAGATTATGGCATTTTTTTCAATTGATGCGTCCATAACTCCCAAAACGTAAGCTTTATGTCAATACAATCCCATATGAAATCCCAATATTTTTAATTGCGCAATTCAAAAATCACATAATATACCGGGTGTTCCATTTAAAAAAATACAACTTTGACATCACACTCCTTTCCTGAACACTTTGTATAATTACCAATAATTTTATTTTGTGCTCCTACTAGTCGGCTACCACCTACATTACATAACTTTTCGAATTTTGCAATATTAAAGCCGTAATATGACAATCCCAGACGGATGGCGGACCCTGTATATGTTGGTATTTAAAATAAGAAGGTTGGCATCGCCTTTTGACACAGCCTGTATATCTGGAGAACCTAAACTATTTCAGACAGAATGTGTATTATTATTATTAGTATTAAGCATGGCGGCTGCTGAATATCAGTGCGACGAATGTCTACTAAATTTTGAATTAACTAATGAAATCAAAGTGTTAAAATGTAACAGTGTGATGTGTAAGACTGTGATAAACAATCAGAAATAAAATTTTTGGAAACAGCGAAGAAAAATGTTAAATGGATGTGTATTGAATGTGCAAAAGTAGCGGGGAAAGATGTAAATAACACATCAGTGTCTACCTCTTTTTTCGATAAGAAATTTGATAGAGGTAATAAAAAAATTGAAAGCTTGTTTGATCTAATCGAAAATCAAATTAAATAAAAAATAACCTATTGGATATTCAAGTACAAGAAGAAAAAAAATTAAAAAGAAAACTTTAATACAACAGAAGGAGCAAGGAATGAAGACAACTACAAGATCTAGTAACAGGATGGTACGGCTATGTGCAAAACTTATCGCTAGTGCAAACAAACACCGACGAGGTCCAGACGAGGAGAGAAATGAAAGAAAAAGAGAAAGAAATAAAAACAACCGATAGAAAAACAATCGAAGAAGTAAATATAAAAGAAGAAAAAGATGAGGACATAAAAACAGCAAATAAACTTGAGGAGAATGACTTTATACAGGTAAAACATAGAAAAAAATATATGTGACACAAATAAAAACATATCTCTAGAAACGGTAGAAAACCGAAAGTGGATTTTTGCTTCTAATTTTATCAATGAGACTACTGAAAATGATGTGATCAAATATTTATATAATGATATCAGACGTGTTTCTTGTCAGAAATTGTCTATTAGAAACACAGAAGTAGCTGCTGATGCAGACATAGATAAACTATTTGATGAAAACTTTTGGCCAGATAATGCCATTGTTAGAATGTTTAACAATTTTCACGAGAGAAACAAAATTAAAGTGATGGGTAGCAAATGATACCCAAAAAGATAAGCCGATTAATTTTAATTTTACAATACTTCATCAAAACGTACAAAGTCTTTTAAATAAGACAAACGAAATAAATGTGTTCTTTGATACGTATAATTACAAAAATTCAAGTGTAGTCCAGGATTTTTAGATATTCGCTCTGCAAAAAATCCTATCAATTGATTTTTCGATTGGATTGTCAGAGGTGTCCCCTAAGTATAAAACCAAAAAAAACCGCGAGCGTTAGCCGCCATCTTGAAAAACGCCTTTTTGCAAATATCTCGAAAATGGTGAGTTTTACGTTAAAAATTGTAAGGACCTTTTTGTAGAAGATAACATTTCCCGTCTTTTTTGTTTGAAACTTTTTTCCATATTATCAATATTTGCCAAGATATAGTCGATTGAAGAAAACGATTTTTGGTTTTTGGAAAATATCTCGATAATTTTTGGAAATACAAACAAAAATGTTATTATCGAAGTTGTAAGCATAACATTTTCTACAATTTTTGTATGAAACTTTTTTTTGTTCAAACGATAGTTGCCAAGTTATAGCGCATTGAAAGTTGCCGTCAGGTCTAGGAAAACAGCGATTATTGGTAATACGTTGCTCTAGCATGCCAAGAATAAATGTAATCGAAGAATTTTATAATAGAGACGCTAAAAATAATATTTGTCATGAATAGGAGAGATATGCGCAATAAAAACTGTCTGACGAATCGTTTGAGAAAGACATGAAAATGTATTCATCTACTGTTCATATTCATTATTCGTTATAATAATTAAAAAAATCAATTTGTGAAAAACGGTCTCTAGGACCATAATCTAAAATTATTAAATTATTTTAGATTATGATTTAACAGGAATTTTTAACAAAAAAGACGGGAAATATTATCTTCTACAAAAAAAAGGTCCTTACAATTTTTAACGTAAAACTCACCGTTTTCGAGATATTTGCAAAAAGGCGTTTTTCAAGATGGCGGCTAACGCTCGCGGTTTTGGACGACACAAATTTGGTTTTATACATAGGGGACGCCCTCTGACATAATACAATCGAAAAATCAATTGATAGGATTTTTTGCGGAGCGAACCCCGTTTTTGGTGCTAAAATTCCTGGACTAGTAGTGGCTTTGACTGAACATTGGTTTACAACTAATAATGTGTCCATGATAAAAATGGATGGTTATGTTCTTGCGTGCTGTTATTGCAGGGAGGAAAGGCTTCATGGTAGATCTTATATTTTTGTCTCGGATGATATTTCTTTTGTGGAAATAACAAGCCTTATGAGCGACGATAGAAATGCTGTTGTGGGGAAAATGAGAAACCTGAATTCTTTTAACCTAGCACAAACGATATTTAACCCAACAAGAGTGGCAAAACATACACACACTACAATAGATAATATAATTATCGACATTGAGGATTACTTCAGCATAAATCACTATGGCCGAATGTTGCGTTTCGAAATTATAAGCAATAACGATGACGGTAGCAATTAGAACAAATATTTTGAGAGAAGGATAATAAACGAGAAAAGCCATGGTCTACAGTTACTTCATTGATGTGATTCTTATATAAATCACCTGTATACACAAATATTACATGATTATTTACAAATTTCAACTTTTAACACGAATTTATTATCGAAATATATTGGCCAGTAATTGTCTATGGCTTACGGGTTAATGAACAAGCAAACAAGGAAGAAGCATTAATATAACTTTCACTACGAAATATTTTGACAAATAACATTCATGTTTTGATGCTTCAATTAAGAATAATTTATACCATTAATATTAGCAAAAAAATATGAAATTGCATATTTGTGAAATTACGGATAACCAGGAAGACGTTTTAAGAAAGTCATTATATTATACGTGAATAAATGTTATGTAAGTAAACAGCAGTTCACACAAGAGTTTACATTCATGCACACTACAAAGGAGATATGAAATTATTGCAATTTTAGCTAATTATGTGGCATTCAAAAAGTTTACAGGAAGACGCTGCCGTATAAGTAAAAAAATACCAGCTCATACAATTATTCACTAATTGGATTGATTTAATTTCGTTATGCAAAATCGTTTTAAAATAAAAAAAATATTTATTATTCACTTAAAATAGTTGTTGAGTATTAAAATAAATGACTATGATAATAAGATTTATAATAAAAAACGAAAGACTTTCATTTAGCCAAATTTTAAACAACTGTGGGTTGAGTGCATCGTATGAGTGCAGCAGTATCTAATATTTTAACATATTGCCACTGCCATCTTTACTGTACAAGCCGTGCTGAGAAATTTGGCAACAGCGAGTTGAGAAGCAAGCGTAGGCCGACTTTTGCCGGCTGGTCCGATACCAGGCTGTACGCAACGAGACTGAGAAACTTAAATTACGGGGTGGAAGGTTTAATAAAACAAAATTTCACATAAACATAGCTTTTAAATACATATAAAATATACATAGACAAAAAATACATTTAAATTACTGGATTATTATTGACGTCACAGCTAGAAAAAAGGAATCCACCTATTTTTTAAAAGTATTTAATTTCCTTTTTTTATGAGATTTTTCTTGCATGTCATTATCTACGACTTTATTTCGACAATTGGTTGATTTTTCTGCCTTTTTTTCTACTTTTGCATTATTTCTGTTTTTGACAAAATTATTGAGCAAAATATTGCTAAAAATCGAGGAGACCATTTGAAAAATTGTTTCATATTTTTGGCCGCAAACGCAACTACTTACATAATCTGTCCAACAATCACCTGCTTTTATACTCATAACAGTCAATGCAACTAACAATTCCTTTTGCTTAGTACAATATAAAAATTTTGTTTCCAATTCAACATCATTAATTAAAAATTCAAAAATGGAGCACATGTGAAAAAATAAAATATTTACACAATCTGTAGCAACAGAAAAACCTCCTCGTTGCAAAAAATTAAAATAATCATTTTCAGTAAGATCTCCTTTGCTTTCAGTTAAGATCGAAACACATAAATTGCAATCTAATTTTTTTGATACGGAATGTGCAGCATATCCGCAAACATACATTTTAGCTGATTCGTCAACATCACATTTTTCCAAATAATCAGATTCTAATATGCATAAGAAATCCGTCAAATCAACTTTTTTAAAGCTTTTTAGATCTAACGAGCTAATATTGTCATTAAACTCAATAGCTTTAAACTGGGATTCTATATCGGTTAATGAAAAATGAACACCTGCTGTCTTGAAAATATGTTTTACACGTATTCTCTTTTCAGCACCAGTTATATCGTCAAATGATACATTATAATTACAGCCTGCCAATCTCCTATACATGCCAAATCTTTTCTCTAAATTTTCGGTGGTAAACTTGCCAATCAAAATATATTTTAAACACGGGAAGCGTTTAAATGAATAATTTAATATTTCAATAATATTTGACGTACTTTGGTGTATGGCACTGGAAGTATGAGCCGTTAAAAACCCATTATTATTTTCAATGGCTTTCCAATTTTCTAACCATTGGACAAATTTAGAAAGAAATTCAATCCTTGGGTCATCGTTGCTTGTGAAAGGTTTGCACCAATCGTTCCTTTTGACACGTCCCTTTAAAACATTTCTGTTATTACAAATGTCCCACCATTTCCTTATTAATTCAACAAAATTTGCAGTATCTGAATAACCATATTCTTTTAGTGCAGCAATAGTAGAATGGTGGAACAGATTGTCAGATAATTGCACATTTTGTTTTTCAAGTACTGAAGGAAATACAGTTTTATAATTTAACTTGTATGCCTTTTTGATTGGATGATTTTTTTCCATGTTGTAAACATTCACAATATCTTTATATTTGGCATATCTTAATTCATCAGTATTAAAATCTGGGTAAACAAAGGTTTGATCAAAATTCTTGAGATTTATCCAATTATTTTTTATGTTTTTAAAAATATGTACCAAATCATAATTTAAATATATTGTGTCGTCTTCACACTTTGGGTTTGGTAAACTTTTAGAGTTAGGTGATAAGTTTTTGAACATTGCACGATTAATTGCATGATTGTCTGTAATGACGCACAAAACAGTGAAACCACAATTTTGGACATAATCAATTATGTTTTTAGTTATCGGAGCCATTTCTTCACCTTTTATTTTGTTAACTGGTAAAAGTTTAACTATTTCACAAAAACTTCCAAATGCTGAAGTGATCATGTAGCTCAGCACAGTTTTAGCTAAATCATTATTATTGTAAGCTGAACCTACAATACTTTTGTCTCGATAATCTAAACGACTGCTGACATATATTTCATCGATCAAAACTAGAACAATTTTTTCTAAATTTGTTAAATTCTTACTCATATTTAATAAATAATTTGTATTATTTTGGTCATCATTTGGCGAAATATGCATTGTAGATGAAAGATGCTGCAAATATCTCTTGTGAGGTAAAATAAAAAAATTACGTATTAAATTATAACAAATAGGTGATTGAGTATAAAACAAAAACGCCATAACAATTGTGGATGTAGAATACCTATTTTTATCAGATACCATTTGCTTCAGCTGATCTACTAATATATTAAGTTGCTTACTGTATAAAAATGTTTCTTCGACACACATTTCATTGGCTTCTGTAAGAAATTCCAATCCTTTCTGTAATAAAGATTTGACAGATGCAGGGCAAATAATTTCATCAGATTTGTATCTAGCCAAAAGATTTTCTAGCTGAGACCATTTCGTCATCTTCATATCTGGTGAAAGAATACAACTTAGATCAGATACAGAGAGTTCCTTGTTTTTTAAAAATATTTTCACACTCAAGTCTTCATTAATAATAACACTATTGACAACTGACAATCCACGATTATCGAAACACAAAGTATACATATATAAACAATTTTCACTTATTTTCACTTGCCACTCACTAAGTTTAACTTTTTCTCTAAGGTTTGTTATTAGAGTATTAAAATTTCTAATGATGTCTTCATTCAAATACTTTTCAACGGACTCTAAATGTCTGTTAATAATTCTTTCCCTACGTTCATCTGGACCTGCTCTCGTTGGTTTGGTTTGCACTGACAAATAATTTGGTAAATTCGGGAAAATGCATGGCACAGCCCCTTTGACCAATTTGGGATTTGACAACAAAAGCTGAGTATAACTTCCAACCTGCCGAAGATATTTATCATATTTGACAATATCAGTCTCATTAAAATGTTTGGCACACACTGAAGAGTTCTTGGTAGGGACCCAGTTCTTCCTTGGTATTGCCTTAAGCCATTCTGCTCTAAGTCCTTCATCAGGGGGAAAGCCAAATGTTGACTGCAGAGATTCACCTGCTTTCAATGCAGATTCGTAATTTGATTTACAAGCAGGTACACAGCATTTTCGAGGCATCTGAAGTTTATTAACAGTAAAATAATGTTTTATTATTTATTTGTTCTACTTACAATTATTGAGGTTTCTGTCCGATTTTTTAAAGCTTGGAAGTATCCAACAATTTGAGGTTATGATGCACCGACAGTCTGACTCACAAACTACTATTCGTTAAACGATTATTTATTTGAAACATTTACCACGCGTTTAACACTAGAAAATACCGGCAAATATTTCTTCAACCTTTATAATAAGTTTCACTTTATTTTAAATAAAATTCGGAGGTATTACACGCTGTATCGTTACCGCGTTACCGCTTGTTGACGATATGATAAGCCTACGTGCAACGTTGCCAAATATCTCTCTTCATGGCTTGCAAGAGTAAAGATGGCAGTGATATTGCTGTGGTCTTGTTATTAGAAATAGGCTGTATATAAATATTGTCAAGACCACAACTAGATTTATGTTAATTTAATTTTATTTTACCTTTTTAGAATAGTCTGAGATTCAAATTAAACAATACGTAATGATGTGAATATTTATTGTAAAATTGCACTAGGTTAGGATTCAATAAATTTATATTGGTTTAAGTAAAACTATAATTAAGAAAAGGCTCCAGTACGAGATGACGTCAATGAGTATTTTATACTAGTAGGAGTACTCTTTATTGGTAGCCTGGTGAAGTATATTTGTTTGACCTGAAGAGACAAATATTTTGTATTACAACATGGTAAATTAACGATAAAACAATGTAATAATGTTGTTAAAATTTGTATTTAAAAAATTAATATTTGGATAATACCTGTATAACAGTTTGATATTGATAACTAATTGATTGTTTATACCTTTTGTATGCTATGTGTGACACCTGAAACCATTCAATGAGGAGAGTCTCATGAGGGGGTCCAAGTAGGTGGTGTGTTTTCGGTCGAAGCTGTTCAACCCTCATATGAATCATTTTGTTTAGGAAAACGCATTCCAACGATTACAGATACATTTTCTTTGTTTCCTATGCGGAAGAAGGCAAGAAAAATTAGAATTTAGCGTCCAAATAACATCCGAAAATGATTTAAGAATCTTAGTAACAGTAATAGAGAGATATCTAACCTCATTTTACTTTCTTATACGTAGTATAAGGAAGTATTGTGATGATGAAAATTTTCGACCTCGAGATTTTTGCAGATGTCCACGTTTTGAAGTCCCCTGATACCGAAAAAGTGGTTTTTAAAAAAATGTCTGTGTGTGTGTGTCTGTCTGTCTGTCTGTCTGTCTGTCTGTCTGTGTGTGACCACGATAGCGGTCAAACCGCTGTAGATATCAATTCCAAATTTTGTATTTACGTGTATAATCTCCCTCTTGAGATCTGATTAGTTTTTCAGTAAAATCGGTAGACCGGAAGTAGCAGTTTACTTCAGTGAAAATTCGAATTTTGCTAATATTTCGTCAATTACTAAGTTTAAACAAATTTATATAGAATTGAAATGTACTCAAAATTAAATTTGAGACAAATTATCTTAAAGAGGTTTTTCGAAATTCCAACCGGAAGTAGGTCTTTTACTCTTATCGAAAATCAGTTTTTTGCGAATATCTCGCAAGTCATGCTTTCTAGGCAGGTACATTACGAGTATAAAAGTATTTAAATTATAATTCTAAATATCTTTTGTATAAAAAAAATTTCAAAATTCGGACCGGAAGTACCACTTTTACTCTTACCGAATAGCGATTTTTTGCAGATATGTCCTAAATTATGCATTTTATATATATTTATTAAGAGTACAAAAGCATTTAGAGTTGAATTTGCAATATTTTTTGTATACATGAAATTTCAAAATTCGGACCGGAAGTGGCACTTTTACTCTTAGCGAGTAGCACTTTTTTTCGAATATCTTGCAAAGTATGCATTCTATAGCGATTTATTAAGAGAATGAAAGTACTTAGAATAAGATTTTGAATAAGTTTTGTATAAAAAAAAAATAATAAATAATAATTTGAAACGCTCATACGTATAAGAAAGTCGTGTGGTGGCCACACCTCATTTTTTGAATGGCAATAATGTGTCATTTAACGATATAAATAATGTTATAGGTGCATAAATTTGTTGTTGTACCTACCTCATTAAATGAGGGTCAAGTAGGTAGTAATTTACACAGTCTCACATTCTAATGTTGAAATTTTCTTTAATTTCTGTATATTTGTGCACTAACACTGATTTGACTTCATATTCGTTTATTGACATTCTTTAATGCATCGACATATTTTACGTTGCAGTCGGTAATTTTGATAATATGAAGTTGGCTAAATGTATTTAAAAGAAGGGATTTAATTTATCTCAGAATTCCTAGTAATATGACGTTGTTTAAACAGAAATATAAAAAAATTAAAATTCCCCAACTATTCAGGTCTGCCAACTATTACAAACTCTGAATTTGTAGTTAAGAGTTCGAAATCGACCCGTACAAAGCTGCAGGCATTTAATTATTGAGTAAAGTTAATCTCGTTAGTTTCGTTAAAACAATAGTACCGGTTTTATTAACGAGATATCAAAAGGATTTTTTAAACCCAAATAAACAAAGGCCCAATGCAAAGTTCCTGAAACTGTGTTATGATGTAAATTTTGCCAATTTTGAGAGTGAAATATAGGAGTAAATAATTTGAATTATAAAAAAGTACTCCCAACGAAGCTCTAATTAATCCGTTGTATTCAATTTAATGCAAAAACATAATAAGAAAATCATAAATGTCTGCTGTTTGTTTTACTTTAACGAATACCTTACATCGGCGGAATTTACATTAGCGCTTATAGCACCACCCCTTACGTCCTGCCTCATGACAGTTAGTCGGCACCTCTGCGTAAGCCCCCTTAAACTAAAATTTAATTACGATCGATGCAAACGGATGAAGTGTTCATATATATGAACTACAACATCCACTTCAGTAACTTAAAAATGTTGCAGCTCTCGATGTACAGTTTTGCAACTTTCATTGCTACATACAATACCATACAGGTACATATTTAAACCACCCACGTATATTCATACTGATGTGAATGTTTTATATAAGATAATGTGTAGAAAAACATGTCCTTAGTTGAAACGGACCAGGTCTTTTACAAACAGGTTTTAAGCCATTAATAAAATATTACTCCTGAAATAAGTGCTAAGGAACAATTTGCTCGACAAGAATTTACTTTCTAGGTGTACCTACGTATATTACAATAAACATTACAACACGGTCTGCTGTTAAGCTTTGAAAGAGTCATTAGTTGAACATACGAAAAACTTTCAACAGTTACTCTAATAAGTCCGGTTTTCACTTTACGTACCAAAATTACAAAGTGTGCAAGCTAAATATTTCTATGGGGCCCATTACATTTAGATATGTACATAATTTTTGAAACTTTCATGACTGCAAAGAATGTTTATGATATTTTCTTTACATACTCAAATAGGTAACGCATATACACAGTTGTTGGAACATCTACATTAAAATTTACTGGCACAATTTTTAACGGTTTCTTTAAATTGATTCCGAAACATTTCGCTCAAAAAATTTTGTATTTCGCGATGATTATGCGCTGGTGCTCCATTTTGTTGAAAATGTATATGTTGCCGAGTAGCCAAGTCCAGGTTATACAAAAATATTCCTAAATGTTTAGTCATGAATCGGTTGAAGTACCATTATAAAAGAATGGTCCGACAATCGTCGAGCCACTTAATCCACACCAAACATTTAAACTAAACCGTATTTGTATAAATTTTCTCGTGACCAATAGTGATGGTTTTTTTCTATTCCAAATTCCAGAATTAGAAAAATTCGATTCATCGCTCCACAAAATATGACGAAATCCATTTACATTCTGCGCTGAATAATTATCACCTGGGAATAATGTTACAAAAGGAGATATGAACGTTGTAGAGCTGCAAAATAAAATAATTACTATTGCTAATAACATAGACGCAAGATCGATTTTAAAAGTAACTCGCAATGTACATAAACGAATTCGGAAGTGTGTTGGACAAAACGGTGATGTCTTCGAACATCTATTATAATAAATATACGTAATACACAATGCTTGTTTAATATTTCCTGTTTTTTTATCATAGCCATCTTGATTTTATTGATACGAATTGCTGTACAAAATAGTGGATAACTGCCGCAACTTTAATTTTTTGTCAATAATGTACAAAAACTTTCTTTTTTAAAATAATTCCTTCTTTCAATATATGCAAAAATATACTGGGTGTTCCATGTAGTAAAATGAGTAACTTTTATAAATAGCGCGAAAATAAGAAGTTCAACTGTCTTTTCGGTTCTGCCATCATTGTTCACGATAAAAATACTACTACTTTGCTAATTTAACCGATACTGTAGCTTAATTAATTACAAAGTTAGCAATAGTGCGCACTTAATTTATAACACCCTGTATATATCTGAATTCACCACTTTATTAAAACAATATATATATATATATATATATATATATATATATATATATATAATTATGTGTTCACTTCGTGGGTACTTCCGGCAGTTAAATGAAAATGCTCCTGTAGAATAGGATGTAAATTTTTATTTTACGTTTCGACCTTTAATTATTCTCATAAGCATAAGAATTATTGTTTTGTTGTAGTTTCCAT
Organism: Amphimallon solstitiale; assembly: GCA_963170755.1. Lineage (NCBI taxonomy): Eukaryota > Metazoa > Arthropoda > Insecta > Coleoptera > Scarabaeidae > Amphimallon > Amphimallon solstitiale. Next base: position 128,275,807 of record OY720680.1, read on the forward strand.
ATTACACTTGACTTAAAATAAAATTTTCACTACAACACTGTATACAGGGTGGGGCACCTCATTTCCGTCGGTTTATATACGAAAAGCGGTAATATGTTTTATTTTTATTTTTATTAAAGGTTGTGTAGGTTCATTAGGGGCACGTTTTAAAATTATTTTGAAATATACAGAGTGATCCAATAAAATTTGGCACACCAAAGTTATGAAAATTTAAATGGAACACCCTGTATATTATGGGATATTTTGATGCTATAAGCTAAATTAAGGCCACTTCATGTTATATTCCCTATACCTAACTCAACCTCTTTTCGAGATATTTCACTATTTTTGAAAATGTAGATCAAAATTTCAGTGACATTGCTGTCTTCCATATTTGAGCGAATTATTTTAAATTGTATTTAATGTATACTCAAAGCATTAGACTCTAAGATTAGCTAAAGCTGATATCTAAAAATTATACAGGGTGTTCAAAAACTACATTTCTGTTTTGGCTAATATTAAAGGCAAATAACTTTCTTATTTTAAATGGAACAACCTGTATTTATTGCCATTTTTAGATTCTAATTTTAATTGTTTTTAAAACTATATTAGGGTTTCCTATACCTATCTCTTATAGTTTTTTGGTAATTTAGGATTTTCAATTTCAAACACTAATTTCTTGCAATTTTTTGCAAAAGTAGGCTTTGCCGCTGTTATTAATACTTCAAACAGATAAATTATTTGACAGTGACAGTACATATTAGTGAAGACATCAACGCTATTCGACGTCGTTTAAATAATTTTAATTATTTAAAATGAGAACCTACTCTAAAAACGAAAAGGTGGATATGATTTTAGTAATCGGAGAGTGTGGCGAAAATTGCTTGCTAGCATCAAGAGTTTATGCTCAAAAATAACCTAACAGGCGTCATCCTGACAGGCGGTCATTAGAAAATTTATTGCAAGTTTTCCGAAGAACAGGAAGTGTGCGTTATCAGAAACCAGAACGGCAAACACCAGTTACGGGAAATGAAGAAAATGATTTTGTTGTTATCGGATCTCTGGCAGAAAATCCGCATACAAGTCAACGAAAAATATGTGAAACCACTGAAATAAGCAGGCGGAGCGTCAGAAGAATTATAAAAAGGCACAACTTCTTCCCGTATCGTATTCAATTACACCAAGCACTTTTGGAATTAGATTACGATAGACGACTCGTTTTTTGTTTATGGGTTTTAGAAAAGTTTAGTGAAGATGAAAATTTCTTCGATTTTGTACTTTTTTCGGATGAGTCATCATTCCACAATAACGGATTAGTTAATAAACATAATTTTCATTACTACAGTGACGAAAATCCCCATTTTTTTAGAACTATTGACAGGCAACACAGGTGGTGTGTCAATGTATGGGGTGGAATAATTGGAACTCAAGTGGTAGGTCCGTTCTTTTTTGATGGTCACTTAAACGGCGCCATGTTTCTTCGATTTTTAAGAGACAATTTGCCTGTACTTTTGGAAAATATACCACTTAAAATTCGTCTAAGGATGTGGTTACAACTAGACGGTGCGCTAGCGCATTTTCAAGTAAATGTAAGAAATGAATTGGATAGGCAATATCCCAATAGGTGGATAGGACGCGGCGGTCCACAGAATTGGCCAGCAAGATCCCCAGACTTAACGAGTCCCGATTTTTTCTTATGGGGATATGTCAAAAATATCATTTATGATACACCACCAACCACACCCGACGATATGAGAGAACGAATAAGAATAGCGTTTCGTTCTATAACACCAAATATTTTAACAAGAGTTAAACAGTCCTTTCAAGAGAGAATTCGATTATGCATTGAAACAGATGGACATCATTTCGAGCACTTGTTAAAACATTAGTTTTCTTTTACAATTTAAGTTTTTTGTTTGTTTAATAAAGTATGTATTTTTTATTTACCTAGTTATGAGGCCTTTTAATTAATGTGAAACAAAACCAATCATCCCGATAGGTTAATAAATATTAGCATTTTGAAAAATAGTTTGCAAGAAATTAGTGTTTGAAATTGAAAATTCTAAATTACCAAAAAACTATAAGAGATAGGTATAGGAAACCCTAATACAGTTTTAAAAACAATTAAAATTAGAATCTAAATATGGCAATAAATATAGGGTGTTCCATTTAAAATAAGAAAGTTATTTTCCTTTAATGTTAGTCAAAACACAAATGTAGTTTTTAAACACCCTGTATAATTTTTAGATATCAACTTTAGCTTATCTTAGAGTCTAATGCTTTGAGTGTACACTAAATACAATTTAAAATAATTTGCCCAAATATGGAAGACAGCAATGTCTCTGAAATTTTGATCTACATTTTCAAAAATAGTGAAATATCTCGAAAAGAGGTTGAGTTAGGTATAGGGAATATAACAGTAAGTGGCCTTAATTTGGCCTATAGCATCAAAATATCCCATAATATACAGGGTGTTCCATTTAAATTTTCATAACTTTGGTGTGCCAAATTTTTTTGGATAACTCTGTATATTTCAAAATAATTTTAAAACGTGCCCCTAATGAACCTACACAACCTTTAATAAAAATAAAAATAAAACATATTACCGCTTTTTGTATATAAACCGACGGAAATGAGGTGCCCCACCCTGTATATTGTTAATTTAAGATCCGTTTTTTCAAATACGATATATGTTTATTGCCAATATTTCTACGTTCAATATAAGAAAATCCTATCTATTTTACATTTATAAGTAAAGATAACTAACCTATTATTGTGCCAATTGTTAGGATGAGTCAAGGATTAATCACTACATTAAATAGGCGAGAAAGAAAACAGCAATTGTTTTGTCTGTCTAATTACAGACACACATCTTTGTCTGTCTCCTATAGGAACTGCAAAACAAGCTACACAGCTACTGGTTGTACGGTTCACAATTTCTTCTTGTACATAACAGAAAACAAACAGTACATCAAGATAACCACCGTTCGCGTTCACGGTCATACACCTCTTGTACATAAATAAGGAAATCCAATCTGGCCGTTCGATAGATACATCGGACTATGATAGATAAAAGAGTTTTCAATGGAAAGTAGCGTACCGTGAAAACAATCGGGAATCGCAACGTCAAGGTGGCCGAGATAAGCGAGATATGTTCGTTTCAACAGCAATATCCAATAAATTACAAATGGACAGCAGTTGTTAGAAAAGGAAAAATGAAAAGTGACACTAATTATACAGCAAATAGCGACAAGGTTGTGGAACATCCCTATACATACAACATAGAACTCAACAGCACAAGAATAGCAAAATTGTCAAACATTTTGTGCTAGGGAATATATAATATTCTTCTCTATAGATAATTACAATTTTTCGAAATATGTTAAACAATTGCTATAAAATGTATACACAAAAAATACGAAAAATCACTATTTTCTTTATAAAATTTTTATACAAACTATTACTATATCGGATACAAAAGCTTCAAAATATAACCCTGTTTGTGTAAAAAAAAATACAAATTATATGACATGGTTACAGCTCATTATACTAAGGACTACATTATGTAGCATATGTTAACACATTTTGTTTTACGAATCTTCACACAATTTTTTGTAATTTTTTAATACAATTTATCGTTGTCCCAAATCACGGGACAAATTGTATGACGAAGAGCCACAATTGTAGAACATTTTCGCACATTTTTTTTCCGTGTTACATTGCACAAATTTATACAAACATATTATATGAATATGACAATTTTAAAATGCTTTAGTATTGTATATTTTGAGTTCTATTCTAAATTTGCTTAATTTTGCTGTTATCAGCAATTAACAATTCTCATATGTCTTTATTATACCAATGCAGCACTTCCCATGTGTTCTATTTATCTCATATCTTAGCGGTGGTACATAATGTACAAGGTAAAATGAAGACATGTCAGTCTTATGTGTGAAGCAATTACTGACGAAGAAATAATAAAAATCACTCATTCTAAATACGTCAGAATAATTAAGGTGCCTTCGATTTAATGTGTTTGTACAATACAGTCTCGCTACTTAACCTAGAATATTATCGTCGTGTACATAATGAGGGGCCAGTGACATAGACGGACACTCTCTCCGCGTGTTCTGTTACGGTCGATATATTTTAATGAGTATATCATCATGACAACGCAAAGTGAAACATTCTATTATTTTGAATTTCTAGTATTCTAATTCAAAATTAGAACAAGTGCTGTGGGTCACGACCAACAGATATCTACGTGTTTGTGCACGTTCATAATTAAGGATAACAATTATATATGTATCTCGCAGAAGAAATTATGACAATGAACTATACAATTTAAAAATATTTTCATTTAGTGTTCGAGAACAAAGAACCAACAAAAACATTTTTTTAATGAAACGCTGTGAATTTTATTACGATTTTATGATAATTTATATTAGTTGATTTTCAGCTGTTTTGATATATGGTGATTCTTGTCAGAAATTTTATAACTACTTAACAAATAATACACTTCAAAAAGACATTACCACAAATTTTTTTTTTAAACTAATACAGTTTAACAGTTTATCCAAGTTAATCCATAAAGATGATCTTTGGCTACTCACATTAATTCAAGAAAACACAATGTTAACTTCAATGGGGTAACCGCAGTATTTAGAGAAAAGAATTACAACAAAAGAACATTTCTGGAAGCCGTAGTCATCAAAATCGTTTCTGTAAGTCTCGCATTTGCAGTAACTTGATTGCGTACATCAAAATTAATGGACCACAGTAAATTAATAATACACATTTATAAAATAATTTATTTTCATTCTTAAAATTATTTGGACGGCCCTGTATATTAACCGTCGTGAAAAAAAATTAAATTTGCTTTTTTGTTTTTGAATGTCCTTATTTCGCCACTTAGAAAGTAAAATGTTTTACAATCTTTAACAATATGAATGTTATCCGCAATAACAAACACAGGATCTAAATATATGTCTTCAATTTTTATATATACAAGTTTTTACTTGGATAAACTGTTAATTATTAATTAAAAAAGAAACAAAAGATTTTGTTAAGTGTAAATTTGTGAGTCATTAATATTAGTATTTTGTTGTCTACACAGGTCTCAGGAGGACTAAATAAATGTCCAAAACGTGTCAAACATAAATTGTGTATTATTCTTAAAACGATTTTTTAATATAAGAAAAAACCCAAATACTGTTTTATAAACAGTAATAAATCAACATTTCGAAAGATCACATCAGTGAAAGTGGCTGATTGTTAAAATCAAGCAGTTTAAAGCATCTATATACAGTGTGCACGCGATCTACCTGCGGATGAATATACTAGACAAGCTGGTCGACTATAAGTAGGAGAATAAGGGAGGACCTCTGTTACTAACATTAGAGCTACCTGGACACCGCAGAAATCGTTACTACGTTAGTTCGTGCTACTGTTACGGTTAATAACAAATTCTTTAACCAAGGAATAAGGTCATTTACTGTACTGCTTTAGAGAAGATGGAAGTAATATTAAACAATAAAAAGCACTACCTAGATAATTTATAAGTAGGTAGAGACATGTTAAAGCATCAGATAATCGCACTAAATGATTTTAGTAACGGATTTCATCACAGCTTCCCAAATTGTATGTGTAAATAAAAGAAATGATCATCAATTCTATAAACTTAAAAATAATAATTTTTTCCTTACAATATCAAAGATAAGTAATATAGCTGATATAAAAAAACGAAAACGTAAAAATAGCAAAACTCTTAATAAGATAAAAAGTAAATAATTCCGTAGTATTATAAAATAGAAAAGGAAAAACTAAATTCTGAAAGTGAACAATAACTTTGTATGAAACTAAACAAAATGTTTCAGTAAGTATAATTTAATTGGAAGTTAAGAATGGAATTATTAAAGAAAAATGAATTTCTACAAGTACATAATTATTTATTAAATGCTCAAATAAAATTAAATAATTTTCGCGCATAATTGTTCTAAATTAGATGGACGAAACGCGATTTAAAAATGTACTAGTCGAATAGAGATCGAGCGTGAACAAAATTCAAATGAAATGCGCAAGTACAGCTGCTATTGTTGCACTGAATAAAGGAGAGTCAGTCAGCCTCAGCGTAAATGTACTCGAATCCCCTCTTTTCCAACACTACACTCGACCAAAAAGCAGTTTGTATATTGCTTTCTCGTACTAACTCATACAAACTCTCGGTGTCGTCGTTTTATCACACAGTAAAATGCATCCGCAACTTGCAGGCAAGCACTTGGTATATATATATACAAAGTTAAAGACAAAAAAGTTATGCGTTAAAATAACCGTGTACCTACCCAAAACGGACGCCTATGACCTTAGGAAGCATTTTCGGACTAGGGTGAATTGGGTTAAATTGTCTTAAAATTATCTGAGGAATCTCCGGTCTTCGTTTGTCAGGAGAGTTTCTGGACACCCTGTATATACAGGGTGAGTCAACTACGCGGGTAAGGCCGATTGTGCCTTTACGAGTAAAGATATATCGAAGCGGTTTTTTCCTTGTGATAGCTGTTCATTAGGAGCACATTTTAAAAATATTTTGTATTATACAGAGTGTTCCATAACTTGGTGGCTAACCATAGTTATAGTTTTTTAAATGGAACACCCTATATATTATTGCATTTTTTGTATTCCCCGTATAATTTTTAGTCAAAAAGTAATAAGATAGTATAGGTCTAAAGTGTAAAGTTTTTGACTTATTCCCATTTTTCTGAAAAATTCAGTGTTTGTATAAAATTATATTTCTCGAAAACGACGTATTAGATGGACAATTTTTTTTGCAGTATTGCTTACAATAAGAGGTCCTAATAGAAGGATGTATTATTTCTTTACAGTTACTAACTGCATGTGCAGGAAACTGGATTAAAATTAGATGACACGTTTTTGTATAAAAGTCATTTTTTTTAAATGGAACACCCTGTATATCAGTTCATTTTTGAATTGTTTATTAAATTTCATATCAGAAAAATATAAGACGTTAGTACTTTAAAAGTAACTATTACTGAGCTACTGTCGTTTTTTGAAACGCTTTTGTTAGTTTTTGCAAAAAAGTCAATTTTTTCAAATGGAACACCCTGTATATTATTTCATTTTTGAATTTCTTATTACATTTGACATCAAAAACATGTAAGACGTTAATACTTTAAAAGTGACTATTACTGAGCTATTGTCTCTTTTTGATATAATTTTGTCAATTTTGTGGTTTTAATTAATATAGTACAGTATTGACAAAATTATATCAAAAAGAGACAAAAGCTCAGTAATAGTCACTTTTAAAGTATTAACGTCTTACATCTTTTTGATGTGAAATTTAATAAAAAATTCAAAAATGAAATAATATACAGGCTGTTCCGTTTGAAAAAATTGACTTTTTTGCAAAAACTAACAAAAGCATATCAAAAAACGACAATAACTCTGTAATAGTCACCTTTAAAGTATTAACGTCTTACATGTTTCTGACATGAAATTTAATAAACAATTCAAAAATGAACTGATATACAGGCTGTTCCATTTAAAAAAATTGACTTTTATACAAAAACGTGTCATGTAACCTTAATCCAGTTTCCTTCACATGCAGTTAGTAACTATAAAAAAATAAAACATGCTACTATTAGGACCTCTTATTGTAAATAATACTGCAAAAAATTTTGTCCATCTAATACGTCGTTTTCGAGAAACATAATTTTATGCAAACATTGAATTTTTCAGAAAAATGGGAATAAGTCAAAAACTTTACACTTTAGGCCTATACTGTCTTATTTCTTTTTGACTAAAAATTATACGGGGAATACAAAAATGCAATAATATATAGGGTTTCCCATTTAAAAAACTATAACTATCGTTAACCACCAAGTTATGGAACACTCTGTATAATACAAAATATTTTTAAAATGTGCTCCTAATCAACAGCTATCACAAGGAAAAAACCGCTTAGATGACTCACCCTGTATATTGATTCTCGTTATAAAGATGATGTGCCAACTTGAAATATTCACGTTGCAATAAATTGAAAGCAGGCATTAATATTCTGCAGTCAGATTATTTTAATTGAAGTATGCATATTAACTATGTAATTATCCTTACATAACGCGGTGTAGGAGACTTAATACATTAGATGTTTGTATGTGTACGTAGGCAGTCATACTTTACTACTCGCAATTATCACATGAATAGACAGCCTGTAATAAGTTTCGCTTCCTGGACCATCAATCCTCTCTAATACAATTTATAAAACCACAAATATTTCGCGAAACATGTAATATACCAATTAAAAAAATACGTTATACGTTGTAGTACGTTGGTATAATGATTTTAGTGTTCAAAGAGCATACGGGTAGGTATAGATTATCAATATGATACCGTATTTGAAAAAATGATTCCTTATAATAAATTTCAAAGTACATAATATTGAACGGCTCACTGCCATTATTGATGTGCTATTAAGGCTGAACGCCCGCTTCAAGCTGAGTTCGATTTGAAATAGGCGTACCACTGCTTTTCGTGCAAATGTAATAAAAGACAAATGTTTAAGGGTCCGCGTGCTCTGTCTTATGCTGAGGAAAAAGATAGAGAAAAGAACTTGTCACCTAATCTAATCTGCCTGTAATTTATGGCTGCGTTATGGTCTCAGATAATCGCCGGTTGGCCCACGTGTTTGGCAGTCGGGAAGCAACCCGCCCTAAATTAGACAATCTATATTTTCTCAAACACACAAAAAAAGTGAAGCTGAATATGTAAAATCACCTGCCGGGGCTGCCGGATTCAAATTTTGAGTTGGAAAATAAAATCGAAATCGCGAAAAGGTCGAAAAATCGTTTTTTTGTGTAAATTTTAAAATTTTCATTTTCTTCAATTTTTAATACTTATCTCGTGATATCTCAGCAATGCAGAGAGCTAGGGATCTGTTTTTTTTAAGGTTATACCCTAAAGTATTTGGATGATACTAGTGTTTTCGATTTTTCTTTATGGTGTGTAAATTTTATAAAAAAAAAAGTTTTAGTAGACGACCATTTGTGTAAGGTATTTTTCAGCTATCGAGTAACTAATCTTATTTTTCAGAATTTACCCATATATATGTGAAACAAAATAAAGCCAACATTCGAAAATTATTTTTTGTGCAAGAAATAAATTTCTAGATCGTTTCAGAAGCAAATTATTGCGAGTCAAATATAATAATTATACTCCCTGCCCGCAAGCCGTGTGAGTCCTAGCATGCGCTTCAAGCAGGTATACCGTTAGGGACGGGAAGAGATATTGCTTTTACTTTCTGATACGTAGTATAAGGAAGTATTGTGACGCTGACACTGTATATGTACACTATATTGTAAAGAAAATATCAACGGTTTCGATAAAATAATGTCCGAGTAACGATTACTTTCTTAACATACACCGATCTCAGAAGTATTTTACAAACTGTGTAGAACTGCCCGAAATGGTAGGCGGAGCTACCTCTCGACACAATGTGCGAGCGTACCACATACTCTATTTGATTTCAGTGAATTTCGCCCAAATTTCAAAATTTTGTTTTCCGTTTCGTGACCTTATTTTTAAAAATTAAGAAAAAATAAAATTTATGTATTGCTGTTGAGTGTTACATAATTTTAAATAAAGGCTTGTTTTTTGAAATTTCTTACATTTTTATTTTTATTTAGGGCCCTTTGGACAATTACGAAGAAATTACGATTTATCCATTGAAAGGCATTTTTTTCTTAAATTAGCGTGTAAATTCGGTAAGGTTTTCATGAAAAATACGATTAGGAAATGGGAAAAACGATTTCGAGGCCGGGCGTATAGCCTTAAGTACAACAGTTACTACTTTAATATACAGGATTATTCAAGTTTACTGTGCTTAGATGTGTTTTCATATTTAAAGAGAATATTGTTTTCAATATTAGAAATTTGTTCCTTTAATGGAGTGCATGGTATACGATTAATTATTTAATTAACTCACATACGGAAGATTTCGACGAATAGCACCGTGTTGGGTTTCTAACATATTGGTCGCATTCAGCATACACAACAGTTGCGCAACTGTTCAGTGATGGTTCCCAGAAGACGCGTGCTCATTCTGAATATGTTGTGGAACGGTCGCCGTTTTAGTGAACAGAGAAATTTTACGTTCACTAAATGAAAGTATTCTGATTAACATGCGCATTAACGTGTTCCAACACCAACGTAACACGAAATTTTGAGTCGCGGGTCTCCCACACACGGAATGCAACATTTTCTCAAAGCTTGCTCCATTTTAATACTAAAATCATTTTTGACAACAATAAGTTTTCTTACATATTTAACATAAATTTATTGATGATTAAAAAAAAATTATGATACCAATAGAAGAAAAAATTAATGGACGGGCGAAAGTTTAAGGGACATATAAATGGTAATGATAGATATTATTATGTTCTATGATAATGTTAAATATGTGTGCGATGTGTGGAAATAAATGTATTATAATATTAGACTTATACTAGAAACCGAAAAATAACTCAAGAAAAGAATTTATTATTATTGTTTATTACATTTAGCAGATGACAGACGATCACATAAAGGAGAACGGTCTTGTCCAGCCAACACTCAATTGTTGTCAAGTGAACAGTTAGAGCGAGAACGGTTCCCGATCCGTCTGCTGAATGCGACCATTGCTTTTGTGAAATTAGAGATTTTCTGAACAATTTGAAAGACGTGTGAATGTACATTCTACAATTCAAATTCATTAATCTTTGATCGTATTAGATTTTGCAAATCTTCCTGACTATTAGCAGAAAGCGCAACCGATTCGTCGTGTTCATACATCAATACAAAACGGCTTTTTATTGAATCAGCAAGTCATTTACAAATACTAAATCAAGTGAAGGGCCCAAAATGGACCCTTGTGGTACTCCTACATTCCTTGCACTTTCTTCTTCCGATTGGAGACTGGATAATGGTACGACCATTCTTCTATGATTCACTTCAAGACTATCGAAGGTGTAAGAGATATCAAAAAAACCTACCATCGATTTATCGGCGTCAAACACATTTTATTTCTATTGCAATAAGTTAATCATCGCCTGTAGAGGAGCCTGTCCGAAAATCATGTTGAGAGTCATAATTTTATAAAGTAGATAATTCTTTAAAACGGCTGTTTCAAAAATTGTTGAAATACACTTTACCATAAAATTGGCCGATAATTTGATATAGCAGTAATAACATTCTTTTTATGAATCCGTATGACCCGTGTTGTATTTAATAAAAAGGGAAATATCAAATTTTACAAGAGCGATAAGTCATAGACCCAAGATGGCTATGCATATGAAATTAAAAACCACCCTTCAATCCCGCTTATAAGGGCTGTTCTCTCTTGTATATTTTAGATTAAAATGTCTTGGATAATTTTCACTGATCAGAGTTAGTTAATGGTGTGTAAATGTAATACACCAAATTCGAAGAATTAAACCCAAGAATTTGTCTGGTAGCAGATTTTAATTTAAAATTTACACGAGAGCACAGCCTCTAATATAGGGGTTAAAAATATTTTTTAGTGGTTGCAATTAGCTAATGATGTCATTGATCTAGGACACCAAATTTGAAAAATTAGACTTTATTTGTTCAGCGGTAGCGCCTTTTTCTTCCAAATTCAAAAGAGAGGACTCTCTTTAATTAAGAGTTGTGGACTGACTTTTGATGGTAGCAATGAGATATTAACGTAATCCCTCATTGAACAGAATTTTACTAATTTATCTTTTCTATTTCCGCCGCTAGCATCTCTCTTTTTTCTGGTCAGGAAATTACGGATAACTATGTTAATGTTGCTTAATTTGTGTTCTACCTAGCTAATTCTAGGTGCACAATTTATAAAATAAAAAAAGGAAAATTTTGTTATACAGTTTTCCAAGACATTATAGCAGATATACAGGGTTATGATAAAGTAACGCACAAAATTCATAAAACGTACAATGTTCATTTTAGAAAAAAATGCAAAAACACGTCAAACAGTTTATTTTATTCCGCGTCTTTTAACATAAGTAAAAAAAATAAAACGTCAAATTTGTCAAAGTTATGACGTCATCAATATTTTTTTTAAATATGATGCTTGGTTTTTTTTTTTACTTTATTTGATAAAGCTTGTTTTTCTGCATTATAAAGAAATAATTGAAGTAGGGGTCACATAAGAAAAAACTAAAAAAGAAAAAACGAATTAGACATGAAATGACTCGTATAACTCGGCAGATGATCGAAGACTCTGTAAATCAGGTCTACTATCGTCTTGGCCTATGTCAGATAGTGAACGGGACACAGTTTGAACAATTCCTGTAAGGAATCGTTTTGGTTTAATGGACTGTTTAGTTAATTTAAATGTTATTACTATAATAAAGTTTATTTTGTTTTTTATTAATTCTCTCAGTTTTTTGTTATGTGACCCCTACTTCAATTATTTCTTTATAATTCAGAAAAACAAGCTTTATCAAATACAATAAAAAAAAAACCAAGCTTCATATAGTCAAAGTTATGACGTCATCAATATTGATGACGTCATAACTTTGACAAATTTGACGTTTTATTTTTTTGACTTATGTTAAAAGACGCGGAATAAAATATACTGTTTGACGTGTTTTTGCATTTTTTTCAAAAATGAACATTGTACGTTTTATGAATTTTGTGCGTTACTTTATCATAACCCTGTATAATAGAGATACTTAGTAAGTAAATAACTACGAATTTATATAAGAAACTTATAGGAAATATTTATTATATTGTTTTAACCAATATATTCGAGCACAAAATATTAAACGTATTTAATACTGAAGATAGTAAAGTACATTTAGAGTAACAAAATCTTTTTAAAGATTACGTATAGAAAGGTATTTAAATAATGCTTTATACAATTAAAAATCGGTATAATTCATTCACTGCTGTTATAATCCGACTGCCGAACATCAGTCTTAGAACCCGCATACTTACTCTGACTATCACTTTGATTTGTCTGGTCATTATCCCTGTGCATTATCCAACCGTTATTTCAGTCGCTGATACTTCTAAAGCGATATTAGTTATGATCACTGCTACTGTAGAATATCAATAATAATATCTGCTAATTGCCACACGGATGTGGCTAGAATTTTAAGGTGTTTTTGGAAGACACCGTCGATGGTTTCACTTTTGAAAGTTTTGGAAGATTATACAATTATTTGGTTTAGTACTACTTTATACTTCCAGAGACACGTTTCGAAGTTGTAAGATTCTTACCTTTTCATACATTAGTATATACCGTGTCTTGAAATACTTTTCTCATTAGAGAGGGCCATGCTTTTTTTTAATGGTGGTGACAGTGCACAATTTTGATAGTTTGGTTATGTTATTTAAATAATAATAAGCGTCTATAATTTGAATTTAAGTATGACAACTGTCAGAATTTGAAATGTTTAAAAGCGTAGCATGTACAATATCACTAAATACATAATAAAACTATTAACCCTTAACTACTATGCAAGGGTCCTGGGGACCCAAAGCCCATTAAATTCTCAAATAACTTATCGGACATGCGGGTGAGGGCGCCACGAGCTTATGTATTTTCCTATACAGTCATAACAAGCTCATTCATGCACAGGTTGCCGCACGGTGCTGTTTATTTTCAAGTCAAGCATAAGTCTGGGTCCCAGGGACCCATGCATAGTACAAGTGAAACAAAACTTGCAGTTGGTAAGTAATCTTTGGTTCGTCCAATTTCATTTGTAGTACTACTAATATCGGCAGATAATCTAAAATGGAGTCTAAACGATATTTGAACGAAGATGACATACATGCTCTATTCAACGATGAAGATTTTTGGAATGATAACGTTGATACTCAAAATACACAATCTCCATTACCAGCGTTTGACAATATTACGACCGAAGCAGATAAAAGTGATCAGGATGAATCAGATCATGAATATGCAAGCAGCCATGACAGCCAAAGTGACGTTTCATGCGATTCAGATGATCTGTGGGAACCTGATAATAATGAACAAATTAAAAACCAATTTCCATCGAAAGTGTTGAATCTGAAGAGTGTGAAATGGATCTAATTCAAGAAGATGAAGATAAAGATTCCTCTGAGCGAAATACAGAAAATCAACCACGACAAACAGGAGTTTGGCATGGAAAAGATCGAACAATATGGGGAAAAGAATTTCCTGTAAGAAGGAAGACCACTGCTGATAATATTATACGTTTTTTACCTGGTCTAGCTGGTGTTGCTAGGCAAAATCCTCCAAGCAGTGCTCTAGAAGCCTGGAGTCTTCTAATCAGCGATGAAATGTTACAGTCAATTGTGGAATGGACTAATAATAAAATATCGACGATGATTGTTACTTACGACATCAAAAAAACTTCGCCCTTCATTTATATGTGAAACAAATTTATCAGAAATTAAAGCATTTATCGGATTGTTATATTTACAAGGAATATTCAAATCAAATCATGAAGATTTACGTTCAATGTGGAGCACAGACGGAACGGGTAGAGATATTTTCAACTGTACTATGGACTTTGGCACGATTCTATTTTTTGTTGAGTTGTTTGCGTTTTGACAATCCTGCAACAAGAACTGAAAGAAGAGAAATATCAAAATTAGCTCCAATTCAAGAACTTTTTGAGGAGTTTGTCTCTCGTTCAACTAATAGTTACACTCCTGGCGCATATTTGACGATTGATGAAATGTTGGTACCATTTCGGGGTAGGTGCGGTTTCCGAATGTACATACCCAATAAGCCAGCGAAGTACGGCATAAAAATACAAATTTTGGCAGATGCAAAAACATATTATATGTGCAAAGCTGAGGTTTATTTGGGCAAAAGCAACGGAAACCAACCCAAAAACTCTTTGCCACATCCCACGCAGGTTGTCAACCGTTTAGTCAGTCACTTTCCTTTGAAAACGAATCGCAACATAACAGCTGACAACTGGTATACTTCAATGGAGACAGTAAGAGAGTTAGAAAAGCGTAATATGACATATGTTGGTACGGTGAAGAAAAATAAACGACAGATTCCACCTGAATTTCAACCAAACAGGAGACGTCCAGAACTATCATCTCTCTTTGGATTTCAAGGAAAGGTTACTTTGGTCAGTCACGTTCCAAAAAAAGGTAAAGCCGTTGTTTTGTTATCGAGCATGCATCATGACTCTAATGTAAATCCAGTTTCAAAAAAGCCAGAAATCATAGAATTTTATAACAAAACTAAATCTGGCGTAGATGCTTTGGACCAGAAATGCGCAGCATATTCCACCTCGCGACGGACCCGTCTTTGGCCAATGGCGATATTTCATTGCATTTTAAATGTGGCTGGAGTTAATAGTAGAGTTCTATATCAATTTTCACCAAATGGCGAACAGATTTCACGTTATACTTCCCTCAAGCAGCTCGGAATTGCTCTTTGTAAGCAACACATGAAAACGCGCATGAACAACAAACACATCCCACGTCATCTTCGACAACTTATCGCCAAAAAGCTTGGTACTTCACTACCTGTTGAAACAGTCCCTGAAGATGAAGTATCTAGGTCCAAGAGAAAAAGATGCGTCTTTTGCCCTCCCAAAAAGGACCGAAAATGCAGCATGTCATATGGACAGTGCAAAAAACCACTTTGCATGACATGTGCCAAAAAGATATGTCCGGAATGTTTTAAAAACTGCTCACAACCATTTCATGTTTGTTTTTTATATTACCAAATACCTCTTGTAAGAATTAAAGTTTTATTTGATTTTGCTTCTGGAATTTGCTTCATTTTCGTATTGGGTCCCTCGGACCCAAGCATAGTACGTGCGGCCTAAATATGGTGCATAGTAGTTAAGGGTTAATTAACCGTATATTTTATTCATAATCTACATACAATTAATTTCTACTTCATACAAATATTGTGGGTTAATATGTAATGTAGTCTTTCTTTAAAGCCAAAACGCACCAAATTCTTGTAAACAAAAACCGAGATATTATGTATTTTATCTGTTATCTTTCATTGTAAACATCGATGTACGTACAACTTTATCTTTCTTTTTTGTATATGTCGGTCATTTGTAGTTTTTGTACAATATAGATTGCCTTATATTAAATATTCACGTACAACTTTCAGTTAATTATTAATGCGTGTGTGCATAATTGCTTATTCTGTGGATGCGTAATTGGGTGCTGAAGGAATATAGGTATACACTTGCGTGTTATGCAGAAGAATGTGTAATGTGTATGGGCAAAGGAATTCCAAACATTTGTTTAATACAAACTATGTAAGTTATTGTACATTTTTAATATAGAAATGATTGGTTCTATAGATAGTTGTGAATAATTACTAATGAGATTTTTACTAAAAGATGCACATTCGAAGCATTAAAGCATACATTATTTATCATTGTAATAGCTGTTTTATTGCAATTTCTTGACCTCTATTACGCTTGTCAAGATGAGTTGGCCAAGAAATTTTTAGCCATTTGAATTTGTTCTATTTTTCTCCTCAATTTAACAACTCTTTAGTTGTTGCTAATTGTGTATAATGTAAACAAAAATTTAACACTTGCATTTGTAATATAATTTAATATTAACATAAACTTAATTCACGTTTATATATTATTTTGGGTAATTTATTACAAAAAATTACTGTCATATATCTGTAGTCCGTTATAATACCTTGAAGTAGGTGATGAAAAACATTAAATTATAACTTATTCATTATTGTATGAATGTTGAATGTATGTATTTTAATTTACCTTTGAACAATAAAAAATATATTACTATTTTAAGATTACAAAATTGCAAAATAGTTAGTTTATTCGTAACACTGAATATTTCATTTTGAATAATAATAATAATTATCAGTAATAGTAATAACAATCACTTCGAAGCATATCATTACAACCCAGTAAAGTCCTTAAGGTCTACTCAAAACATTTGCGATACGTATATGCTTAGCAACGACAAACATTTACTCAATAAGCAGATGATATATATATCATCTATCATTCTTTAATAGTAAAAATTCTAGATGGGCTTCCAATTATTAATCGTCATTAATATGATGTCAGCCTTCCCAGCTTATTAACCACAATCAACTTTAAACTAATTTTACGCGATTCACGGCATTTAATAACACTTGCTATAGCGATCAGTTGACAAAAAAATGCTTTTGTCTTTCAATGTAAAAGGAAGTTGTGGAAGTTTTAGTACATGAGGAACACTTCAAGAATATTTGTTTAGTTTTCTATGTACAATGTATTTTTAAACAAATTTGTAATTCAGGTATCAGTTATAAAATAAATAACGAAAAAGTGGTTTTTACAAACATCTCTTTCCCCCGCCCCAGCCCCTCTCTCCCGCACTAACCATGATAGCGGCTACTCCATTAAACCTTATATTATCCTTTAAAGATCTGATTAGATTTGTAAGATAAATCGGTAGACTAGATGTAGTAGTTTACTCCGTAAAAATATCAAATTTTACATTACATGTCAAATACAAAGTATTCAAAAGTTAATTTTAGAAATTATTATTAAAAAAGTTTCGTGAAATTACTAGCTTTTTGTCTTATCGAAAAATTGTTGCGAATATCTTGCAAGTCATGCTTATAAAAATATTTAAAGTTTGATTTTGAATAGTTTTTGTATACAGAAAATTATGTAATGGCGTTTTTTTTTGTAAATATATCGCAAGTTATGCATTCTGTACAGATTTATTAAGAGTACAAAAATATTTATAGCTAGATATGAATGAATTTCTGCATAAGAATAAAATTCAGACCTAAGTAACATTTTTACTCTTATCTAATAGCAGTTTTTTTGCAAATATTTTTGGAAATTATGCGTTCTATAAAGATCTATTACTATGAAAACATTTAGATGTGGATTTGGAATACTTTTTGTAACGAATAAGTTTCAAAAATCCAACCGAAAGTAACATTTTTTTCTCACAGGTTTATTAAGAGGATAAAAGAATGAACTTGGAACACCAATAATGGGTGGAGACTGTGTCTAAAAATCTGAAATAAAATGCAAAAGTAAAAAATCCCTTACCACATAAAATACGTATATAAAAAATCTATATACGGATTTCGGCAACTAAGTTGCCATCTTCAGTAGAAATCTGTATAAAATAAAAAAAGAGTGTTAAACGTAGTATTTTTGGCTAAGGTGTAACCTTAGAAGATATGCTCTTCACCAAATCACCAGTGGGATAACACAGTTTTATCCCACTTTTGCATAGATATTTCGCAACGCACGTACATATAAGAAAGCCGTGCGGTGCCCACACCTTATTCTGTCTACTAAGTTTAGACTAATTTGTAGAGAATATAAAAGTACTAAGAAATGAATTTTAGACAGATTTTCTAAAAAAAAATTTTTGCGAATATCTCGCAAATTATGTATTCTGTAGAGATTTTTAAATTTGAATCGGAAGTAATACTTCTACTCTTATCAAATAGCAGTTTTTTGCACATATCTCGCAAATTTTGTATTCTTTACAGATTTATTAAGAATACAACTATTAGAGATTGTGTTGGAACAATTTTTGTATAAAAAAAATTCAAAAAACATCAAATTTTGACCGGAAGTAACACTTACTCTTATCAAATAGCAGTTTTTTTGGAATTCGGACCAGAAGCAGCTCTTTCACTCAGATATTTTATTAAGAAAATACAGAATTTTAAACTTAATTGAAACAACTTCTTTATACACATTTTGAAACACACACATATATATATATACAGGCTGTCCAGAAACTCTCCTGACAAACGAAGACCGGAGATTCCTCAGATAATTTTAAGACAATTTAACCCAATTCACCCTAGTCCGAAAATTGAGCTCTTTGAAGATGGCGCCTTGTAATTATTTTTTTTTATTATCTCCCGAAAAAAAAAATAATAAATTGAATTTTAATGACGAAAAATTTTCAAATCGATTTTTCTAGAAAACGGTGTATCCTACCGACTTAAAGTAAGAGTACCTTTTAGTACTAGAATACCTGAAAATTTAATAATCTAGTGTCACAAGTGCTTAAAAGTTAAAGACAAAAAAGTTATGCGTTAAAATAACCGTTAACCTACCCAAAACGGACGCCTATGACCGGTACTAGAAATTCGCAATTGATGGAATCGATTCATCTCTGGAGGATAAATAAACATACCAGTTTTTGTTTTTCTAAATAGAAGCGTTCGGGAGATATTAAAAAAAAACTAATTACAAGGCGCCATCTTCAAAGAGCTCTAGCTCCCTTAGGAAGCATTTTCGGACTAGGGTGAATTGGGTTAAATTGTCTTAAAATCATCTGAGGAATCTCCGGTCTTCGTTTGTCAGGAGAGTTTCTGGACACTCTGTATATATAAGAAAGTCGTGTGAAAGTTGAAATGTGTACAACAGACACAAGAAGAGTATATGAAAATGGTAAATTTAGCTGTTTGAGGAAAGACTTTCTTTAACTTTTACTTTCTTATACGTACCACAAGAAAGTATTGTGATGACGAAAATTTTCGCCATCGAGATTTTTGCGGATGTTCAGGTTTTGAGTCCCCTGATACCAGAAAAAAATTGTTTTGCAAAGATGTCTCTGTGTATGTTCGTATGTCTGTATGTCTGCCAGCCTGTCTGTGAATATGATAACGGCCAAACGGCTACAGCTATAAATACCAAACTTTGTATTTATGATTTGATTAAATTTTTCAGTAAAATCGGTAGACCGGAAGTAGTAGTTCTCTTTAGTGCATAAATCAAATTTTACCAATATTTCGTCATAATTATTATTAAAAAGGTTTTTTGAAATTACTACCTGAAGTAGCGTCTTTTACTCTTATCGAAAAATTGTTTTTTACGAATGTCTCGCAAGTAGTCGTAGGTTATGCTTTTTAGACAGATATAATGGAAGTATGAAAGTATTTAAAGCTTGATTCTGAATATTTTCTGTATAAATGATATTTCTAAATTTAGTCCAGAAGTAGTACTTTCACACTTTTTTTGCAAATATCCCGCAAATTGTACGTTCTACAGATATTTATCAGTACAAAAGTATATAGATCTCTATTTGGAACAATTTTTGTATAAAAGAAATTCAAAATTTAAACCGGAAGTAACATTTTTACTGTTATCAAATAGCAATTTCTTGCAAATATCTGGCAAATTATGGATTTTATAAAGATTTATTAAGAATTTAAAAGTATTAAAAGTTGGATTTGGAGAAAATTTTGTATAAAAACAATTTCAAAATGCGGACCGAAAATTGCTTTCTTACTCACAGGTTTATTAAGAAGATAAAAGCATTTGAAACAAACAATTCGGAACGCACATACATATAAGAAAGTCGTGTGGTGGCAACATTTCATTTTTTGCATTCATAGAAAAGCTACAGCTTTATCAAAATGGAACCAATCTTGTACTTATTGAATTTATATCTAGTCTTCTTTTCTGGTGGCTTCTGTGGCGTCATCAGCTTAAATAATAGTTTTACATACATGTAAATCATTGATATAAATAAGGAATAGTATGGAAGGAAAGATATGAGGGCTAGTAATGTTTATTAAACTAATTTCGAAATATTGATTTGAAAACTATTAACTCGACAGAAAAAATATTCATTCAAGTAAATAAGAATTCCTATAATATTAAATAATGAGGTGTGGCCACCACACGATTTTCTTGTACGTATGAGAGTTTCAAATTATAGAATTTTAAGAATTTTTTTATATAAAAATTATTCAAAATCCTGTTATAAATACTTCTATTCTCTTAATAAATCTCTATAGAATGCATACTTTGCGAGATATTCGCAAGAAAGTAGTACTCGCTAAGAGTAAAAGTGTTACTTCCGGTCCGAATTTGAAATTTCATTTATACAAAAAATATTCCAAATCCAACTCTAAATGTTTTTTTACTCTTGATAAATATATATAGAATGCATAATTTACGACATATTTGCAAAAAATTCGGTAAGAGTAAAAGTGTTAGTTCCGGTCCGAATTTTGAATTTTGCAACGTACCTGTCTAAAAAGCATGACTTGCAAAATATTTGCAAAAAACTGATTTTTGATAAGAGTAAAAGACCTACTTCCGGTAGGAATTTCGAAAAATGTTTTAAATAAAATTGTTCTCAATTTTAATTTTAAGTACATATGACTTCTTTATAAATTTGTTTAAACTTAGTAGTTGACGAAATATTGGCAAAATTCGATTTTTTAACTAAAGTAAACTACTACTTCCGGTCTGCCGATTTTACTGAAAATCTAATCAGTTCTCAAGAGAGAGATTATTCTAGTAAATGCAAAATTTGGGATTGATAGCTATAGCGGTTTGACCGTTATCATGGTCACACACAGACACACTGACACACAGGCACACAAACACAGAGAGACAGACATTCTTTAAAACCCATTTTTCCGGTAGCAGGGGACTTCAAAACGTGGACATCTGCAAAAATGTCGACGTCGCAAATTTTCATCATCACAATACTTCCTTATACTTCGTATAAGAAAGTGAGAAGTATTCTTTATCGTTAGATATTGACTTTTTTACAAAATCGTTATACCCCTGAAAGGGTTTTTCTTTTATATCTCTATTTAAGCTAAAAACATAGGAGTTGAAAGAAGTTTTTAGTTTTCTGTTGAATAGAAATAATATACAGTGTGTAAATAAAGTAAGGAATAATATTCATATTTTGTTTATTATCGCTGTTTGGGAGAAAAGCTCGGACAGGTCAATTTTATTTTGTTCCTCCGGATTTTATGGATGTCAATGTTTGCAGAAATATCGACCAAGAAATGAGAGATAATGTTTTGGAAGAATTTCAACTCCGACTTTATCACTGCCAAGAAACAAATGGGTGGCAATTTGAACATTTATTAATGTAACATTTTTTAATCTTCTCAAGAATAAATTATTACTATTTGCTCTTTTGATTTTCAAGTTTAATTATTGTTGTCATTTTAATACCTATGATCCTCCGTATCCCTAAAACTACTAATTTTAAATACCACATATGCGGTATTGCCGAATTCAGAAAAAAATTTACTTTTTATTTCTAGCAAAAAAATAAGGATGTTCCATTTGAAAAAGAAGTCGATGACGTCATAGGTCACAGAGTAGTAAACCAAAGAAAAAAAATTGACATCCATAAAATCCAGAGGAAGAAAATAAAATTGACATGTCCCAGCTTTTCTCCTATACAGCGATAATAAACAAAATATGAATATTATTCCTTACTTTTTTTACACACTGTATAAATTATTTTTTGAATTTATTTAAATTTTATTTGTATGTCAAATACATCGTTCTTTTCTATAAATGACTAACAAGAAAATACACGGGAAGTGGATTTTCTGAATTATATGCTGTGACTTTTTATTCTGCACTCTTGAAATATTAATTGAAGATTCCTATAACAAATCTAACGGTTCAAGATAGGTATACAGCAAGAGCGCGCGAGGTATGATCACCCGATGGTATACGTAAACTCGCATCTAAACGTGGTCCGATAATACATATTAGAGTTACGGCACAACATACTAGCATTGCCTGCTCATATTCGAACTCATAGTGATCTAATTATTTTTTCGCAGATTGACAAAAAGAACAAATTAAATTTTCTCTTTAAGTGATGACGATTGCTTAGATAACTAAGTCGATAATAACGCGAAGATTGTAATACTTATAACGTAATTATGATTATCCTTATGAAATTAAATAATAATGTAGTTGTGTAAAAAGTTATAGCAGTACAACTGGGTTTTAGAATTAAATAAAAACAACCCGCCTGAAACATCTGCAGAATAAACTAAGATGTCTAGAGAAAAATAAATAAATAGATATTTCATGGTAAAAAAAAAACTATAAATAAGTATAACAGAAATACCATAAAATAATACAAAAACCTACGTGCATTCCTCTTTGCAGCCAGTACGCAACTGATAGACAATATCTATATCTGGCGAACACAGCTGGCGGAGATCAATTTTCCGAATATACGTCCGAAGAATATCGACTGGTATCGGGTGATCATACCCCGCGCGCTCAAGCTGTATATACTGGAGTTAGTTAAGTTCAGTTGCACGTCATCGATGACGTTTACATGTTGTCATAACTGTATTAGAGAAACTAAAAAAGTTACTTTGTTAAATTATACTTGAGGGCATTTATTTCATTAGCTTAAATAGAAGATTTACAAATTGATCGTAATATACTATTCATGGCAAATAAACACATAATTTCCGTTTCAATATTAAATTTCTTTATTACATATTTTTAATAGACTGATAGTTCAATTCGGTGTTGACAGATAAATCATATCTGTCAAAAAGACGTGCGTTGTGTATATTCTTCCTGTCAAATTTTTCATGTTTATTTTTGATTTGATATAAATTGTTTAAAAACAGTGCTTCTTAGAAGTGTATTTATTATTTATTTGCGTCCATTGAATATAATGCCGAAAGGTTTCTGTAAACAGTCGAGGCTTTTTACAAACTAATCTATAATCATGTGTTAAATTTAATGTGAATAGCGTTAAGTATTGCTTATTTTAAATTATATTATGAATACGTAATGAAACATTTTAGGTTTTTCGACAATATATATCAATATAATAAATAAGCTGAGAAAGACTGAAGTCTTAGAGCATTTCAATTACTAAATATATTACGTTATAGTTATTGTATAGTGAATAATTTTTTTCTTTGGTTATATCAAATGTCACTGACAGAAATAAAAACAGATCCGGCAACATATACAAGGCGAGTCGTCATGGATCTAGTATGATGTGCAACTGAATGTAACGCGTGTCCACTATATTTGTGTGTTAAGTTACCCTTCCTTACCTTTAATTTGATTATAGCCAAATAAGGAGAACCGTTTTCTACATGCTTTGCAGCATCTACATTTTGTGCAATTTTAATCGAAAATATTTACATAATTAGCATGTTCTTTTGTTTCTGTCAGTTTGGGTTCTTAGTTTGATGTTCCTTGTGTGAGAGGTATTTTAATAAATTAAACTTTAGTCGTTCATTCCCTTCAGAAAATACTTTTTTCATTACATCTCGGTGTTCAAGGTTGTTTAGTCGGTAATAACTTGTATTACTTTTACGTTCTTTTTTACATATTTAACGTGTTTGCAACCTTGACGTAGAAATCTAACCAATTAAGAGTGCTCATAAATAAGCTTTTAATGATGATAACGTGTATTGATGTACTAATTACTAAACAGGAATTCTCTATTAACATGCTAAGAAGTAGACATTATTCATGGGACTAGTAGATTCTATTAAGATTTTATTTATTTGTGCTTGTGTATGTTTGTAATAATAAATATAATATCGCTTAATAAAATTTTAGTATCTCCTTCAAGCTGAGGTGAGTAATCAACGCGGGAAAGGCCGATTGTGACTTTAGGAGAAAAGATATTTCGAAGCGATTTCCTTCCTAAGATAGCCACTCATTAGGGTCACCTTTTAAATTTACGTTGTATTATACAGAGTGTTCCATAACTTGGTGGCTGACCATAGTTATAGTTTTTTGAACACCCTATATATTATTAAATTTTTGTATTCCCCTCATAATTTTTAGTCAAAAAGATAGTGTAGGTCTAAAATTTAAAGTTTTCGACTTATTACTATTTCTCTGAAAAATTCGATGTTTTTATAAAATTATTATTATGGACACAATATTTGGTAATATTACTTATAATAAAAGGTCGTACTACAAGCATATTTCATTTTTTTCATTTAATAACTGCTTGTGCAGAAAATTGGATTAAAATTACATGACATATTTTTGTCAAAAAGTGACTGTTTTTGAAATAGAACACCCTATATATGGTTCATATTAGAATTGCTTACTAAGTTTTGCACCAACAAAATGTAATATGTTATTACTTTAAAAGTGACCTATTGTCAATTTTAGATAAAAAAATGTATAACTTTATGTTTTTTATTTGAATATTGTATATTAGCCATGATAATTGTCGCGAAATTGACAATAAGATGGATGACATTTATAAGTTGTTTCTCAGCTGACAAGTATGATTTTATAATGCATTTTTCTAAAAATGAGTTTAGAGATATATGTATTGGAAAAATGACAAAACATTATATATCTTATTTATAATACACACTATAAGCGCAATATGTAGAATATGACACTTAAACTAATTTTAAAACCAAACAAATTAATAAGTTGATTTTAGTAGGAGTAGAAACAGGAAATGTTATACGTGAATGGATGAGTAATGAGTGAAACAGAAACTATAAAATAACAATAAATATGATTTGGGGCTAATGAGTTAAAATAGGTAAAAATTATTTAAACAAGTCTTCAATTGAATATTCATTCACTTTTAAACATATTTGAACACGCTTCCAAAATGATAGATATTTGTAAATATTTCTCGAATGTTTCCGCATTTCCTTTATTATTTCCCCTATAAAGAAAAGTAATTTTGTGACCTCCGAAGACCTAGCAGGTTAGTTAATAGGGCCTCCACGGGCTATCTACTGCTTTGAAAACATTTTATTTAAACTATTTCGTGCATGTAGCATAGAATTTGGCGGTTCGCCGTCTTGTTATATAAACATCTCTTCCTCAATTTAACATTTTCCATTATTTCCACTAAATTGCTTGAACGAAATTGCTCATAAGCAAGGAGAGAAGTTAGACAAGGATATATACAGATTATTGACAATGTCATTAATGAAGATTAAAAACAAGATTGAATCCAAATTAGAAAACTTTACTATGTCAGATGATTAAAGTAGATAATTTTGAGTTATTGCTATAAAATATCAACTTGATTAAAAGACTTCTGAAAGTTAGTATTTACCGTGTTCCTACCACTGGTAAAAGCCATGAGCTGATATTGGCATATAAAAAGTTGTAAATTATAAACTCCAGCGTATTGCTGAAATTGCATAAAATTAAAATAAGCATACAATTTTTTACATCACCTAATGGTTTTGTTCGTCGTTGGTAATAATTATAAGGATGCATATTTATTATAAAAGGAATAAGAACAATAAATCCTCAAGACAATTAAGTACTAAAAAATGAATTTAAAAAAAAAAAAATCGAAATTCCTACAGGAAGTAGGTTTTAAAGAGTTTTTTTTAAATATATGGAAAATTACGCATTGTATACAGATTTATCTAGAATACAAAAGTATTAGAACTCAAGTTGGAACAATTTTTGTATATAAAAGATTATAAAATTTAAACAGGAAATAACACTTGCTCTTACGGAATAGCTTCTTGTGAATATCTCGCAAATTTTGCATTTATACAGATTTATTGAGAATATAAAAGTATTTAGAACTGCATTAGGAAAATTTTTGTGTAATAAAAATTTAAAAATTCGAACGGAAGTAACCTTTTACTCTTATCGAATGTTTTGCAAATATTTCTTAAATTATACATTCTATAGAAATTTATTAAAAAAATAAAACGACTTTGAACTTGATATGGAGTAATTTTTGTATGAAAAAAAATTCAAAATTCGGACAGGAGTTAACAATTTTACCCGTTTTTAAAAGCAGATACAGAATTTAAAACTTACTTTGGATAAACTTTTATATACACATTTGGGAACGCACATCCATTTAAGAAAATCGCGTGGTAACCACGCCGCGTTTTTTAAATTTTAAGGGCCGGTTTTTACAACTCCGATTAAAACGCCGGTTAGCGTAATCATTGATTAAAACACCGGTTAGTACAAATTTGCGTTTTTTCAACACAGGTTAGGGCTAATCATTGATTAAGAATGTCGAAATTTTAACCTGCGTTTCGAGTACCTGACAAAAATATTAAACAGTGATTGGATTACTTACACATGCGAATAATCTAAGAAATTTTTATTATTATTGTCAGTGTTTATGTTGTCATATGCATTTGTTTGCTGTATGAAAGTGTTTTTTAGAATTAATAATTATGCTCATCAGTGATTTATTACCTAATTGTACTGCTTCTTCTATAAATGAAATAAACAGTATAATTAAAAATAAAAATAACATTATATTGAATATGTGTAACTTTTAGCTTATCACAGAAACATAATATCGGTAGATGGTGTTAACTGAAATGTAAGGAAATATTAGGCTTCTTTTCAAAAAAGTTAAATACAATGATATGTTTCTTTTTGCTTGAGCTAGTATAGTTATTTACGAACCAAGTGCGGGAAGACTATTTTCCCGCATGAGCGCACATTGTAAGCACGAGCGACCGCAGGAAGCAAGTGCTTTTAATTGCGCGAATGCGTGGAAGATGTCTTCACGCAAGTGATTTGTACAATATTTTTTGTACGAACATTAAATTAAAAAAATATTATTGATTAATGTCATTGGTATCATACCTAACCTAAGATAGATTACCTAATTAATTTAAGCATTTCATGTACGTAACTATTACTCACCTTTCCCTAAAATTAAGTTATTATATTCTTACACAATGCAAACATGAGGTATTTATTCTTATATTTATAAATTTATAGTACATTTATTGCGTTTTTTGGTTTAAATACAAACAATTCCGAACTGCCAATATGAATGTCGATGTGGTACAAATAGATGGCGCGTGAATCTTGCTTAAGATGTCGCTTAAAATATCGTCAAATAGATGGCGCCACAATTTTTTTCAATGAATTTTTAATTATTATTCCTATTTCCCCAACTTTTAGTGAAGAATAGTGGAGGGAAGTAGCATTTTATAGACTACATTTTATTACTACCAAGTTAGATTTTTTTTTAAATGTCCCAAAGTGCCAGTGTTTTTTTCAATTTTTACAGTCGCCTCAACCAGGAAAACGTATTTCCCAGTAGAGCTACACGTGCGCCAAATGTGACTTTACAAGCGGCGAGTACAAAAAAGATTTAAAGCCTTAACATTTCGGTAAAAGAACCAAATCTGTCACTGCAGTTATTGATATGTTCAATTGTAAATTTCTCGATAACTGTTGAGTTTGTAGAGCACATACAGCTCTTTTAAACGAGACCAAACTTATACAAATCGGTTGGACCGAACGGGAGTAATCCTAGTTTATTTAAAGAAACATTTGAAATGCCCCCACCACTTTATTTCACTAGATAGTAAAAAATGCAAGACTAAAAGTATTAAAGAACGTGTAAGGAATAAAATTTAAAAATTTTCAATACCTCTCAATTTGTAAAAATATAAGGAAATACATAATTTTAACATTGATCCTGACTGTTACGCTCCCTTGTGGACATTTTACAAACTCCAAACTAATTTCCGGCATTTTCTTTTGGACACTTTTACTTGAAAATTTCTTACCCGGAAGGAATATGGTTTCTGAGATATAGCCGACGGCCATTCTTAGTTGGCCACCCGGTACATATAAAAATATATATAAAAATCATTCACAAATAACATGCAACATTGAATTTGCATATTTTATTCTATCAACTAGTACAGCATTAGAACAACGCATCTTTCAACGATAGCAGTCCATTCATTGATGAGAGCCATTCTTGTTCTAAAACACACGTTGCAGTTCTTTTTCCTTTCGTTTAGACAGACCAACATCAATTCATCGCTACTGACAGTAAACACCTGCTTCTCTCTATCTTTCTCCCTCTTAAGTTTACTACCGTGCAGTCGGGCACATTCCATCTTCCGTTTAAATCACGCTCAGACCTTGAGTGAGCAAAAAAGCTCGAGTATGACCTGTATCGTGTCCTGAGGTACATACACCTGGCCAATCACGCCAAGTCCGAATTTCACTCTCTTCTCTGGCCGATATCACTGTTGTCAATTTTTTCAGTCTGTGCATGTTACACGCCCGTCTCGAAAAAGAAGACAATCCAGTTCTACACAGATATTGAACATGGCATGCTTTTAAGATGATACATGCAAGGATGCGTATTAATCATGTGCTTAAATGACACTTAATTAAACTTAAGTAAAGAGAACAAATATGTTGTTTGGTTTACTTTTGAAAACTTCATACTTAGTAACTCATATTGAAATCATGAATTTATAAATATGAGAAGCAGTCATGCACTTTTGTGTCATTATAGCATTGCTTATCATGTAGTTAAGTTGATTGTTATCTACAATAAATTGTGGAACTATCGACAGAAGCTGGATTTACTTTTCCTATGTTTCATTTTGTAATTAGCTTGTATGTCTTGCCAACACAGTTTTTATAATCCTGAACACATCACTGCGATTTTAAATTAAATGTTCAAAATAAGCACCCTTAACCTCTTGGCAATAGAACAACCGATTGCAAAACAATGATGTAATTATCCTACCCGTAAAAGTCGGCGTTTTTTTAACTCATGAAGGAAATTTTTAAAAAACATGCATTTTGAATAGATATTCCAAACACCTTTCAAATGAGCGGTCCCTTTTGCCATTTAATATTATTAAGTTGATATAGACTACATTGCCATCTGTCACCATTTTAAAGTAAGACACGGTCATAAAGATAGTATTTTTAAGTACTTTTGTTTTATTTCTGTTTCAACGTTTTATTCCACTTCATTTAAAAGAAAACAGGGGCAGACTTTTGGCACGCACTGTATATATACAACGTACGTTAAAAATAACGTATAAATTTATTTATAGCTTAAATAGAGATATAAAAGTAAAATCCTTTGGGGGGAATAACGATTTTGTAAAAAAGTCATTATCTAACGATAAAGAATACTTTTTACTTTCTTACGCTTAAAATTCCCATTTGGTCTTTCCAAACAGAAAAACATATTTATACCGCTTAAACCTTCCGCTCCATATTTTAACACTAATATGTGAATAGTAGAGGTTATTGCTACAAATTTTCTTCTCATGTGTTCAATGTAGTATGAAGAATGTTGTTCTCGTACATTAACTTAAAAATATTACCAGTTTAGAATGTTTTGTGTGTTATGAGGTTATATATACGCATTTTGCCAAGTGCATATTTCTATAGCTTTGTTTTCAAATTAAAATATAATAATCTTATACTAACAGTAATTAACCAAAACAATGTCAATACAAAGCAGCATAATATATAACAAATGCAGAGATTGCATTGACATAAAAAAAACTTCAATAAATTTATAAATTCAATCCCTAATAACATTTGTATTATTTTCGTAAGTTCTAGCAGTGATTTCTCCTCCATTTGCCAAAAACATTTCTTACTTAAATTAAATGGATAAGGTTAGAAAAAAAAAACTAAATCTCATAAAATATTTGTATTTTATTCAATACTAAATAGCATCGATAAATAAATTCTTTTGCCACATATGGCTGTAAAAGAAATTATCCTTTTACTTTCCAATCACAAAACAACAAAAAATTTCATATTTTTACATATACGAAAAACACATTGCTTTATAAATGCGCATAACACATTGCTTTTTAAATATATCATATAGATTCTTAGAATAAAATATTACCCTTTGCTACATTTAAATTTTCTAATATTGTATAGTTTCAAAGAAATAAATTTTTCCCTTTTCGACGCACTTTCAACAAAGACATTCATTTGCACGAAATGCCTTTGAAGATCTAAAATCTCGCAAAGTAAAAAAAAACACCTTGATAAGACTTTCACCAATCGTCATATGCAAATATTCTCACGTTGTACATACCACATATTGGCTATTTGTCCATCAAAAATGCTTACACCTTTACGTAATTAAATATACTTGAAATCCTTACTAAGATTTTATTTAATAACTTGTTAATAATGCACAGTTAACATTACTGACAAACATTCCCACGTTGTGCCATCAATGCCCTTTTGACATCATTAACAATACTCCCATGATTTGTTAAATTAATCTACTTATAGCAAAGAAAATAATATTTCTATTCAAAATATTAACAATGTTAATCGCTTTGCTAAAGATGAATGTTTTCACATAGCATCTTTAACATAATTTATTTCAAGAAAAACTTACTTATAATGTTCATACATTTCATCAAATTCCTCTTGATATTCATCTACCATATTAATGATAATAAGAAAAAATGAAATTAAACTAAATGACAATAAACTAATTATGATATGATAAAGTACTTATTGAAAATCAAAAATAACTCAATACATTTACTACAAATGATTTCTATGCGGTGTACGCCTGCAATCATCAAACAGAATTTTTACATTCGAGCAATTTAAAAAAATTGGCAACTTATCTCAAAGATCAGCAACTTCTCCTATTTTTCCGTCGTTCCCGGTCTTTTATCAGTTCTCGGTGATCGGAAAAAAAACATTCTTCGTCTGCAGCGCCACAATCCACGCACTAATGTTTATGTTGGCATTGTCCTGCTCATATTTATTTTCTTCACGTTTTCCCTAGGCTGACCTGTACCCATATTATTTTGACATTTAGAAATTGCACAAAAATACACGCACACAAATTATTTATTGTTTATGTTTTTGCACATTTGCGATTTTCTTATCTTGGGTAGGTACATTCTTTTTTCCATTAACGCCATCCCTTATTGTGTTTATAGATGAATTTATTGCCTCTTTCATCATTGTTTAAATACTTTCTTTTTCCATTGTTTAACACTATCCGTATTTTTCTTTTGCAGACATCTCCTTTAGAAATAATAGGAAAGACATTGCATACGACTGGAATACTTCCTTTTTTAATTACATTGTCAGGAACCTGGACCTTGACAACTCTATTCGTGTCTTCAAACCATCTTCTCTCGTCTTCGTGTAGGTTAATTTGTATGCAGCTTATAACAATATTAAACATTGTTTTTTTCTTTGTATATTTATTCAGATTAAACCAATTATATCCTGTTATTTCCGGAATTTTCCTGGATTAAACCGGATTTAACCTGCTATTTCTGAAGTTTTTGCTTTATTACATCGTGTCGAATAAAAAATATACCTTTTTACATATTCCTTTTTAAAATTATGCTTAGATATAACTGTCAGGTATTTATCGTATTGTTAAGTGTGACCATAGAATGTCTAACAAATAACAATCTTTTATAAACTTATTTTATTTCTTACGTCTACTCATGATGAAAGATGTTTTCATGTCGTAAATGTCTAATTTCACCCTTTTCATACAACTTTACGGCATTCAAATGACTAACTCTTTTGACTATACCATCCTTCTCTCTCTGTTATTTATTTTTAAGACATTATTAAGCTTGAATAGTGGTTTACTGCTCAATATATTTAATGCCACTCTTACACAATGCATAAAATTTGGTTCGGCCTTTGTTTCTATAAATATAGAATACATGAATTTTATTTTTGTGTTTATTTTTGTACCTTTCATATAAATTTTGTTTCAATTTCAATTATCATATACCTAACATTATAACATTACGCCGTTGCGGTTATGCAACTCATAATTCATTTGTCAATAATTATGCTTACTACTAAAAATTGTTTCCTTATCCTATTACTTAATTATTTATTTATCTTATAATGCCTAACCAATATAGGGGTCACGGCAATATGTTTCTTTATCTTTTGAACTCTCTCGTATTTGTGCAATTAATATTTGTTGAAGACTTTTATAACTGCAATTTCGATTTAAAAGATCAAGTAAACCTGCATATAACATAATCATTCATCCGAAGCGTTAAGCAAAAATTACCAAAATTGATTAACCTTTTGATATGCATTATACAGCGTGTTCACTTCAAAACTTCCCACCTTAAATTTCTGAAAATCTGGAAATATACGAAAAATTCCCTGAAACAAGTAGGAAGCATTATCGTGGGGCCATTTCTTGATGCAAAAATTGACTCACTTTAACCTCCTGCCCCTCTAAATGGAAGGGGTATCGAGTAATACGTCATTTTAAAGGTCTTTTGATACATTTTTTAAAATTGATCAATTCCTTTTGAAGATTTTTGGAAAATAATTTTTCGTCTGAGACAAATATTTATTACTCAAACACACTTTAACTGCTTGAAATGTTTTATTTTTGTTTTTGAAGTTATTTAAGAATTGAAATATTTTTTGCAGAAAATTTCAATCCAATAATTGTTCAAAATGTTGTCTGTTGATCGCTAAACAATGGTGCAGCCGTTGTTCGAAACTGCGGCGTACATTTTCAAAAACATTTCGTTGAATTCTACGGCGGGTTGCATTAATCCTCTGACAAAGTTCTTCTAAGTTTTGAGGTGGAGGTGTAAACACAACAGACTTTAAATAACCCCATAGAAAAAAGTCTAGTGGTGTCAAATCAGGCGATGTGGCAATTTGCAAACATGCGTCGCCATGTAGATTTTCAACAGTAAGATCATAAGTGCTCAACTCTTGTCGGCAAGATTTTTATTTTGTATGAGCATTGGTTGCTTGGCAATTAAACTAGATCAAATTGACGAAAAGAACCCGAGCGCGGAGCGCGAGGGTTCTTTTCCCAAGAATTTGATCGAGTTTAATTGTCAAGCAACCAATGCTCATACAAAATAAAAATCTTGCCTGACAAGAGTTGAGAACGAATGATCTTCGGTTGGAGAATTAACTGAATGAAGCGTTAAATACGTCAAATTTTTAACAACTTTATTTATGAGAACAATTATAATTATAATTAAAAGTACAATTAGTGAACGTAGCTTGAGAATTATTTTGTTTTGAAGTTGATGGAAATGCGACATGAGGTAAATCTGAACTAGAATTTTGATGAATGATGTTCGAGTTGGTGTGTCGTATTTGGTTGATGATGTTGGTGTGGTGGTTCTCGTCAATATGAAGATATGGTTTTATTGAAGATGCATTACTGTGGCCAGTAATCTTAATTAATTCTTGTTCATTTATTCCAGATTTTGTTAAATGCGAAACAATACTAGAACGATGCGAGTGATTTGTCAATTTCCTTTTTTTAATATCTAATCCAATTTTTACCGCGGAGGACTTGGTCCACTTCGCAATCTCATTGTGACCTACAGGAGAATTTTTGTACCATTTTCCAGTTGTTTTCCAGTGAGGATTTGCAGTTAAAAATAGTCTATTAGATGTAATGTGTGGACTGCGTTTTTCTTGCAGTTTGTTGAATAACCTTACTGGACATCGGTCTATGTTTTCCTTGTTAGGCGTAAGTCACTTATTCTCTGCGCATTTTTCAGCACCACCTATATTATTTAAAGTTTAATGAATTTCTTTAGTTATTGTTAACCTACCTTGACAAGTTTTTGTAAATATAGGTTTATAAATAATCCTGCCTGTCGCAGATCCATCGTTTCCTATTTCTTCTTTAAAATAGTCCGTGATACAATTGCTTCCTTCCCCACCGCGCCACGCTAATTCAAAAGAAACAATGTGGAAAAACTTTTTCTGAAGACCTTCTGGAGTATCTTCGTCAAAGCTGTTTATAATCTTGTCAATTTCTTCAAGAGAGAATGCTTCAGCGCTTACTTTCCGTTTCTCCGGAATTGATTGCAGCAGCTTGCGTTTGATGTTCCTCGCTTCTCGTGCAGCTTTGAAGACTATATCCGAGAATGGGTCAATTCTTCTATTATATTTGTTAAAATACAAGTCTTGCACTAACTTGGCGGTTGTATTCCATAGCGTTTTGACACAAGATTCCTTATAATCTTCTCCATTACGTTTCCGCATATTAAATGCATAATCTTTTAAAATACTTGCAATCATATCAGTGGTCAAAGATTCGCTTAATTCATATTGGCGTTGTTGGCAAAATTCTGCAAATTGATTCCACACACTTTCTCTACACTGAGTTGTCTTTCTCGGAATCGAATTTTGAATGTTTTCATTAATTGAAGCGTCAGGAATGTTGCCGAAGCGCGACATTTTTACTTTTGTCAAAATGACATTTGATTTTTTAAACATTAATAGTTGCTAAAATAATGCTAAAACAATGAGGTATCGGCAAGAAAAATAGCATACATTCTTTTCAGTTAAAGAAATCATTTCTAACTTGTGATTGGTGCATGGGACACTGTTTTTAATGTCTCATTGGTCTACAACACTATGAAGTTAATTATCATTGAAAAACAACACTTGGTCTCCCAAAATGTCTGACCCTACATTCCTTCAGGATACTGGGTGTGTCCTTTGACAGACAGATGAGGGTGTTCGTTATTCCAATATCTGCAGTTATGTTTATTTACAACTCTCTACGTAAATAAAAAGTACATTCATCATTAAAGCAGATATTTTTCACAAATGCATTGTTATTATTAATCATAGTGGTCATTTATTCACAAAACTCTACTCTTCTGTTAAAATCGTCTTCAGTTAGCTCTTGACATATTTTCAATTTATAAGGATGGAATTTATGAAGTTTTGTAATTTTATGAACCGAACCCAAGGAAATTCGAGTTGTCGCAGAAATCTGACGTCAGAGGGTATTAGGATTTATACCAAAATGAACCAACACTTCCAATTGAGCGCCTTCATTAAAAACTCTCGGCTGATTATGTTTTACATTTGCAACAGATCCAGTCTGAGTAAATTTGTCAATAAGATTTAGGGACATATCAATGAGATGCGATCTTATCCGGATGCCTTTCGTTAAATGTTGCGGCAGTTCGTCGAGCACATTGATTTTGGGCTCCATAAATTAATACAATTTCAACCCTTTCTTGCAAACTGTAAACCATTATTGTTCTTTTATTTAAATAACTTTGGGTTGATGACACCAAATAACAGTACAACATACAATGTATCTTCAAATGAGGAGCACTGGAACAAAAAAAAATTATAGATCCGCTTTTTATGCTATTGTGTGTTTTTCATTTAGAACATTATTTTATTGTGCTGTTACAAAAATTGAACTAATGTACTCAAAATTGGTATAAAACCGTTCCTAAAACAGTGGCGTAGCTAGGTAACCAAGGGCCCTGGGGCAAATTAAAAAATGGGGCCCCACTGCTATGTAAACTGATTAGGTTTTATCAAATAAAAAATATGAAATATACAAATACTTTAAAAATGCTAAGCTACTTAAGCTCTTTTTTGTGCACTGCAGGGCAGGTAATAAAAATATTAAACAGTAACAACATAAATTACAATTAATACTTGGTGTAGGTTTGGCTAATAAAACGAAATAGAGAAGATTCAAGGGTTTATTACATAAAGGTCGGGCCTACCAACTGACTAAATAACAATTATATTTACAATTTTTTCCTAGCTTTAGTTTTCGCAAAAGTATCAATGACTTCGTTTAAATCCAGGCTTGATGCGGTTTTGTTTTCAATTGCTATTAGCGATAAATGTCGGAGTCGAGTTTGGCCCATATTATTTCTTAAATGATTTTTTATTATTTTTAATTTGCTAAATGACCTTTCAGCTGCTGCAGAAGTGACAGGAATTGTAAAGAATAATAACATTGTTGTAAATACTTCCGTTAGGTCGCATTCTAGCACTCCATATTTGCTCATTATTTCCTTACATAATTGGTGAACAGTCCATACTTGAGTTAGTTGAGGTAAAAGTAGGTGGTAAATATTAATAAATTAAAGTGAAAAACTAGGGCCTATTATATCTGAATATTTTCTTTGGAATTCGTCACACTTTTGTAATAAAGTTGCTTCATCAACATGTAATAAAAATGTTGGTGTTAGAAAATCGAATATATGACAGACTGCACTCATACCAATAAAACGTGTATCTAATTGAGATATTACTGTGTCTAGTACATTATTGAAAATCTCAATTTTAAATATTTTTTCTCGGTTTGGAAATCGGTGATCAGCAGCTAATTCATCAAAATGTTTTTTAACTTTTCTTTGCCTTTTTTCTTGAAAATGGGTATCAATACCATATTTTCTTGCAGTTTCACTGACTTTGCACTTGAATAATTCGAAATCATTTCTATAAATTTGCAACTTTGCTTTGGTTTTGCTAAAACTTTACTCGCCTCGCCCAAATTGATGTCGCATTTTTGTAAAGTTTTGGATGCATAATTGATGTCGTTCAATACACTGTGCATGAATTCGCAAAGCAACACGAACTCGAAATTTAGCATTTTTGTTTTAATACTCTCTGCTTCACTACGCTCATCTTTATTAGGACTCTTTAGAACTATTTCTGATAATGCTTTGATAATATCAAAATAACGAAGTTTTATTGCAGATATCGTATTGAACCTACTGGACCATCTAGTCGGATTTAGTTTTTTTAGAGTGGTGTCCGATTCGCCAGTGAATTTTGACAGTAGATCCCAACGTTTGATGCTGTTTCCGAAAAAGTTATACAAATCTTGCAACGTTACGAAAAAAATCTGTATTTCCACACAACTGCTAACGGCATCATTTATCACCAAATTTAAATTATGCGTGGCACAATGTACGTACTCTGCGTTAGGCTGGATATCCTTAATATGTTTTTGTACACCATTATACACACCACTCATCACACTGGCTCCATCATAGCCTTGCCCCACACATTTTTTTATATCAATATTTTTGTCGATAAATAATGTTGTCACTTGGTTGACTAAATCTACTGCGCCATGTTTGATGGCTGCATAAAAGCCTAGAAACAGTTCTTTTACTCCTATATCAATTGGCTGTCCATTT
Source organism: Amphimallon solstitiale (assembly GCA_963170755.1). Classification (NCBI taxonomy): domain Eukaryota; kingdom Metazoa; phylum Arthropoda; class Insecta; order Coleoptera; family Scarabaeidae; genus Amphimallon; species Amphimallon solstitiale. The sequence continues at coordinate 128,313,272 of OY720680.1, forward strand.
TCCGATCTGATTATTACTGCATACCTCACAACAATGCTTAGCTGATCTACCTTCGATATGTCCTGTGTCGTATCCATTATGATGGCAAAAAACGGTGACGCTCTAATTTGGTCTAGTAGATGGGTTTCAAGTTTGGTCCCCAAGCTCTCAATCATTTCATTTTGAATTGTTGCACTCAGATATCTTGTAGATCCTAAAAACATAAAAGAACACAATTTCAAAAAAGTCCTGATATTAAACAGTTAATAATTATAAACAAAATTAAACGATAAAAAAACTATAAATAATTATTATTACTTTTGGGCATATCCAAAACTTGCCGCAAAATGTGATCATATCGGGCGACAAGCTCTACAAAGGACAGAAAATTTCCGTGGTATCCTTCCTGACTTAAGTCTTCTTGATGTCCTCTCAAAGCCAAAGAACTCTTTGCTAGGGTAAGTATGATATCGAATAACCTTGGAAGAACCATTTTCCAAAATGATGCTTCTTTGCGAATTTCATTTTCAAGTTCCTTGTCGATAGTATTAGTATCGTTTTTTTTCCAAAATTCATAAACAGCACATGCTTCCGAATGGCCACTCGAACAACTGTGTTGTTTAATTCTTTCTGATAAATGCTTCCAATCTCGAATTCCCGTACACCAAACATTATTCCTTTGTGAAGCAAATAACCAGCAGGGTTGACAATAGGCAGCGTCTAGTATTTTGGAATAACACAACCAAAAACGATTAACTGGCCCATATTTAGAACACGAAACGTAGTACGATTTTGAAAAACACCTATTGTTCTGGTTGATGTCTGTTGGAAAAAGTCCTGAAGGCTGTAAAGGCCCCATATCAAGAATTTGACGTTTTTTGTTATCACTTAATATTTTGTTCGTGAAGTTTCCCAAGTCATAAGAAGATTTGTCGTACACATTTTCGAAAAATGTAGAGGTCTGTGGTTCCTCCAAACCCTCCGCTCTTATGTGTGTCATGCAAACATCATCCACGTTCACATGATCGGCGGCCGAGGTATCTCCAACTGCAATAATTGTCGAATCTTCTTCAGTAGGCTTCTCAACCAACACTGCAGTTACCGCATTATTTGAGTCACTATCAATAGAAATATTTTGGCCAGATGTACTTGCAGAAGGCTGACTAAAAAACTTGTCAATTTAGGGCAATTTTTGTTTACTATCTTCTCTTTCTTGACGTTGTTTGCGTTTAAATGCACCACTGGGTTTCTTCTTTTTATCCATAATTTTAGTTTTCTAATTTATTAAAACAATACAATAATTAGATTGTGCTCGAGTAGGTAGGTACTCACTGTTCACTGACGACGTTAAAAGTAAAATAAAAGGAAAGAGAAACACAATGATACGCTACAAGTGTCGTTGGGGAATCCCCGGAAAAAAAATTATCACCGTTAGTGTTACCACATTTAACGGTGGAGACCATGAACGATCTCCTGCCCGCGGATGTGAATTAATGTACCTACTGCAGGTGAGTCACCTGCAGTAGGTACACAAAATGCAAGTCACCTGAGGTGACTTGCATTTTTTCACGATATTTCGCGTTATACAATGAGCTGTAGGCGAAATCTATAGATTTGACACGATTTATTGACTTAACGGACATCAATATGAGTGGTAAAATCAAATAAAATTGAACCACTATATTGACCAGTACAAAAAAGTTTATTGACATTAGCTTACTTACTCCTGATACAGCATTAATTTTTTAACCGTTCTCGAAAAAAAAATCTTAACTCGAATTCACAATAAAACGCACATGAATTTAGGGGAATTCCCTAGGCATAACTTTTGAATTTCACTCAACAGAGTTGTCATGTTTAAAGTGGGGTTGCAACCTGTCATATTTATTTTGAAAATGGGAGAAATTTCCAAAAGTTCAGTTCGATCGAGATTTCTGGTAAGGATTCGAGGGCCCCCTGAGCTTGAGGGCCCCGGGGCACTGCCCCGCCTAGCCCCTAGGTAGCTACGCCACTGTCCTAAAACATGCATTTTTTTAAATAAGTAATTACAAAAAGAAAAATATTCTGCATTAAACATAACTAGAAAATTAAGATTCCTTATTTTCCATGTTTTTGAGAAAGTTTTTAATATTGACTTTTGTTCCCATGCTACTAAAAAAGATTGACTAGCTGTCATTCTGTCAAGGTTGCTGTTCGTACAAATTCTGTATTGTTATCCATAGCCATTCTCTTTCGTATAGTATTTGTTAAGGTTTACATTCCTGTTGTAAATTGTATTATTCGTAGTTGTTTTTCTTCCGTACGAAGAACATTATTTAAATATTTTAAATCAGTTTTATCTAAGAATATAGTTATTTTGTGAATTTAGCTAGAGGTGGTGAAATTGGGTATTACTGAATATACCAAGCGCAGCTAAAGAGAAAAGAGAAAAACAAGCATCCATATTTCTTGTTGGCTACTTTCAATGTAATATACACCTGAAATTAGTAGATTATTATTAAAGTAAGAGTGGACAATCAATTACCAATCAAGCTGATTTCTAAACTCCAACGACATCTCATTAATACATTAAACTATTACCTCATTATTCATACTTATTATTACTTAATTACACTAAACAACCTATTAGTAAATGCATATCCCCGGAAATTTTAAGACACACGAGACGTGCCGAACGAATACTAGGATGTCGTCCCTCCGTACACCGAGACTCGAAAAGAGCACTACTATAATCCTATCTATTTACTTATAAACACAGCAGTGCGTTCAGTTACTACAGTTGGTGACTTTGCAATGGATCGATGAGGTGAATTGTGTGATGCTGCGGCGCGTGTTATAGCCCATAATATTAAATAAACTAATTTACTGCTGTAAGTGTTAGTCGTGACAGTCGCATAATGAAAGAGAAACTTATATAAAGAAGACGCTGACAGACGGTGCTTTCATTTAGGATTTCCTTTTTGAGCTTTCTGCGCAACCATTCATTCATCTACCTATAGATTTAGTGTAAGTAGATATTTCATTAGAAGTTTAAAAAAGTAATGAATATTTTTATCTACATTTATAAATTAACACAAAATTGATTGCTACATGTGAATCACATGTCTATACCTATTTGATTTTATATTTTAGTTGTCAACAAACACACCGTACATGTGTAGGTAACGGGTTTGATTTATACACTTTTCGTTAATTACATAAGTGTCGTACGTATTGCTATAATAGCGTATATTATATTTGATGACAAATTTTATTATTCTTTATTTATAATAAATGTGTTACTGCTATACGTTAGGCATCGCCATCAAATTCTATATGCTATAACTCTGTATTTAAAAAAAAATTGATAATCTTGTACCAGCATAACTCAATCAAATTACAATAATACAAAGCTGCATAATTTAAACGAATGTAGAGATAACGTTGTCATGTGAAAAATTTCTTTATTAAATTTGTTAATTCAATCTCTATTAACATTCGTGTATTTCTTGTAGGTTCTAGCAGTGATGTTCCTTTTGTTTTTCTAACAACATTTCTTATTTAAAATTTATAGGATAAGGTTACTAATAAAAAACTAAATCTCATAAAATATTTATATTCTATTTTTAACATCGTATAATAATAGTGTCGATGAAAATAATTTCTTGCCACATGTGGCCGCAAAAGAAATTGTCCTTTTACATTCCAATAACAAGTAAGAAAAAAAACGTGTATTTTATAAATACGTAAACACATTACATTACGAATATAACATGTAGATTTAGAATAAATATCGCTCTTTGTTATATTAATATCTTAACATTGTGTAATTTCAAAGAAATAATAGTTTTCTTATACTATGCTAGATTTTGCTTCCACAAAGGCATGCATTCACACGAAGTGTCTTTGAAAAATACAAAATTCCGCAGAACAGGAAAACACCTTGATAATACTGTCACCAATTATCATATGCAAATATATGCACGTTGTACATATCACAAATTGGCTATTGTTCATCAGAAATGCACCCATCTTTACGTATAATATTTGAATTCCCTATAAAAATTTTGCATCAAAAAAAAAAACTTATTAACAAAGTATAGATAACATCGCTAACAAACATTCACACGTTGTGTTATTGATGCCTCTCTCCATTGTGAACAAGACTCCCTTTATTTATTTATTTATTTTTACTTATAACAAAGAAGATACTAATCCCATCTAAAATATTAAATAAATTCATTAAACGCTTTGCTAAAGATGAACATTTCCACGTAGCATCTTTAGCATAATTTATTATTAAAGTATAACTTACTTATGATGCTCATATATTTCATCAAATTCCTCTTTATATTGTTCGGTCATATTGATAGTTAATAAAAAATGAAATTAAAGTAAATGATAAAAAATTAATTGTGAAATGAAAAATACTTATTTAAAATAAAATAACTTAATACATTTGCTAAGGATGATTTCTGTGCAGTGTATAATACATCTGCAATCATCAAAATATGAAGATCGAAGATTCACCGCGTCTTTTAAAATCAGACTGCTTCGCCCATGGATCGACGATGACTCTCCCGTACCTCTCTCGTACTTGCCTTCTTATCATTTTCGGTCGCCCGAAAAAAAACATACATCGTTCGCAGCGCCACACACTCCACACTAACGTTTATGTTGGCATTGTCCTGCTCAGATTTATTTTCTTGACGTTCTCCCTAAACTGACCTGCACCAATTATTGTTTGACATCTCGAAATTACACAAAATTATGCACGCACTTAAATTGTTTGTTATTGTTAATGTCAATGCACATTTGCGATATTCTTATCTTGGTAGGTACATTCCTTTTCATTAACGCCATCCTTCATTATGTTTATAAATGAATTCGTTGCTTCTGTCATTATTATTTAAATATATTCTTTTACTATTTTTTAACACTATTCGTATCTTTCAAATAAATTTTATTTCAGTTTTATTTTTGTACCTTTCAAATAAATTTTATTTCAATTTTATTTTTCATACATCTTACATTATAATGTTACGCCGTTGCGGTTATGCAACTTATGATACATTTTTCTATACCTACACTTACTACTAATAAATTATTTACTTATTCTATTACATAATTATTTATTTATTTTACAATGCCTGACCAATGTAGGGATCACGGCAGTATGTTATATAAGTAATAGCGGTTTAGAATCCAGTATACTTGGGTACACTTCCTGGTGGTAATACAAAGACACAACTAATCAATATAAAACAATATCTTTATTTTAGTAAAATAAGTTGTATTTTACAAGATAAGTATTTTAAATTGACCTAGACAAAAACAAATACTAGCACCAATATTAGTAGTAGTCGAAGTTTTAACCAGTTTAATGCAGAAGCGTATATCCTCTGCAAACAGTAACAACATTTTTGTATAAAACTTTTAAACAATGATACAAAAACTAATTAGATTATTTATGCATAAGAATTTTTAATGAGCAATATGAAAATGGCTCTCCGAAATGTAATGGAAATAACCAAAATCATCGCAAATATTGGGCATTAGGGTTACAACCCGGTTAGCACAAATGCGTTCGTTAATTCAGTCGGGGTAAAACAACCGTGTTCGTAAAACCGGAAAAGTAACCGGGTTTAAGAACCCGGTACGTTCTTGATAACCCTGGTAAGTGATTAGGGTAGTGCAGGGTATTTTACTCCCTCTCTGGATATATAAAGCGTTAGTGTGATTACACAAAGCTCTGATATTTAAAAAAAATAGGTGTGGCCACCACACGACTTTCTTATACGTATGAGCGTTTCAAATTATGTATACACAAGCTGTTCTGAATTGTTTTAAATATTTTTATCTTAGAAAAGTAAACCTGTAAGTGTGTTACTTCATGTTCAAATTTTAAGAATTTTTTTTTATACAAAAAATATTCAAAATCCTATTCTAAATACTTTTATTCTCCTAATAAATCTCTATAGAATGCACACTTGGCGAGATATTTGAAAAAAGGCTGCTCGCTAAGAGTAGAAGTGTTACTTCCGGTCCGAATTTTGAAATTTCATTTATACAAAAAATATTCCAAATCTAGTTCTAAATAATTTTGTACTCTTGACAAATATATATAGAATGCATAATTTACGACATATTTGCAAAAAATCGCTATTCGATACGAGTAAAAGTGTTACTTCCGTTCCGAATTTTCAATTTTTTTATAAAAAGGTATTGAAAATTAAGTTCTAAATACTTTTATACTCGTAACGTACCTGTCTAAAAAATCTGGCTTGCGAAATATTCGCAAAAGACTGATTTTCGATAAGAGTAAAAGGCAAATATTGGAGGGAGAGTGAGAGAGAGAGAGAGAGAGGGAGAGGGACAGGGAGAGGGAGAGGGAGAGGGAGAGGAAGAGAGAGAGAGAGAGCGAGAGAGAGATTGTTTAAAAACCACTTTTTCGGTATCAGGAGACAATACATACTACGTACAAGAAAGTAGAAAATTACAAAAATGGTAAATCTTATTTTGCCACAATAGCTTTTACTTTCTTATACGTAGTATAAGCAAGTATTGTGATGATGAAAATTTTCGACCTCGAGATTTTTGCAAATGTCCACGTTTTGAAGTCCCCTGATAACGAAAAAGTGGTTTTTAAAAAATGTCTGTGTCTGTGTCTGTGTGTGTGTGACCACGATAGCGGTCAAACCGCTACAGATATCAATTCTAATTTTTGTATTTACGTGTATAATCTCCCTCTTGAGATCTGATTAGTTTTTAGTAAAATCGGTAGACCGGAAGTAGCAGTTTACTTCAGTGAAAAAATCGAATTTTGCCAATATTTCGTCAACTACTAAGTTTAAACAAATTTATAAAGAATTCATATGTACCTAAAATTAAGTTTGAGACAAATTGTCCTAAAAAAGTTTTTCGAAATTCCAACGTACCACTTTTACTCTTATCGAAGAGCGATTTTTTGCAAATATTTCGTAAGTTATGCATTCTATATATATTTATCAAGAGTACAAAAGTATTTAGAACTGAATTTGCAATATTTTTTTTATACTTGAAATTTCAAAATTCGGACTGGAAGTAGCACTTTTACTCTTAGCGAGTAGCACTTTTTTTCGAATATCTTGCAAAGTATGCATCCTATAGCGATTTATTAAGAGAATAGAATTACTTAGAATAAGATTTTGAATAATTTTTGTATTAATAAATTCTTAAAATTCTATAATTTGAAACGCTCATACGTGTAAGAAAGTCGTGTGGTGGCCACACCTCATTTTTTAGTTTTTAATGCAAATTCCGTTTCATTTCCTCTTTATGTTGAGTTGTATACAGATTACAATATTATCCTCAGATTCAAGTACAAACAAATTTGGTAATAAAACTATTTTACGAGTATTTGGAATTTGAGTAGTCACTGTGTTATCCATTTCTTCTTTCGTTCTGCTGGTACCGATTCTAAGCTATAAACATGGAAGAGTTTCGGCGTCCGCAAATTGCGTCCACGTATGTTCTGTACTAGAAGTCCGCAAATGTAAGTTATACCTATAGGGAATTTGCGTACGTTTATTTTGAACATTACAGATCCGCAACTTGCGTATCGATATTTTCTATTCTTTGGGTCCGAAAATTGCGGAACACGATTTTATTTCATAAAGATCCGTTAAGAATTTCGACAGCATAACACCATAACCGTGCCATAACCTCACAATTCGAGTTGTAAGTTGGTGTCATAGGTTAGGTGTTTGTGAATAATGGCTTGTATGGACACATTATTAGACCTAAATACGAAATTTTCTACATTTGAAGACCTTGAAATCAAAATCAGAGAATTTGAGAGAGATCATTACATTGACTTATACAAACGTGATTCAAAGTTATTAAAGTCTTTAACCAAGAAGTGTCCCCGCAAATTAGCAAATGTTAATGAAAATTTAAAATATTATAGAATTGTATATTCTTGTGCAAAAGGAGGTATGCAAATATATAATTTCGTAGCAGTATGTTTTTTTAAACTAGAATTTCATTGTAGTATTTGCCGAGAAGGATGCCCTTTTTAAATGTGTTTTACCTTGACAAGTGACTCACAGAGTCTAATTTTGTCAAAAATTGTTAGAAACCATAATCGCGAAATTCAAAAGAAAGTTTTCGAATGTCTTCCAAAGCAACGGAGGTTAAATTCTGAAGAAAACCAAAACGTTAAAAATCTACTTGACTTGAGATGCAATCGTGTACTGTTGAAAGACTATATTCAGAGAAAAACTGGGAAGACTCCTTACTCCATGATATTTCTAACCTTCGAATCAGAGAAAAATCCAAAGAAGATCTTCAGTTGGAGGGTGTGGTGGATAGTTTGAAAAAAGATCTAGGAGCGGTGGTAACAATACTTACTGATGAAAATGAATCTCCGGTTGGTATCTATTTTCAAAGCAGTGCAATGTTAGCATCCGTTACAAACTATCCTGAAATGTTGGATGCCACATATGTACAAACTTAATAACCTGAGAATGCCTTTGTACATAATCATGATAATTAATGGAAATGGAGAAAGAGAGGTAGCCGCAACTTTTCTTCTAGGTAAAGAGACATCTGACAATATATCACATACGATTCAAATTTTCAAAAGTTCTAACCCATCATGGGAAAAGACTTCAGTCATATATACAGACAAGGATTTTACAGAACGTTATCGAGGTTTCGCATGCCCACGAAAGCTCAGACTACGAGAGAATAGACTTTTACGCAACGTTCGGCAGCAATCTCTACTTTCCAAGTACTTCTATAACAAAGGTACAGATCATTTAAAGCCTCTCTGCAGGTTTTATACGTAAAACACTGGAAAAATCCAAGGCAAATAAATTTATAAATCGAGGGAATCAAATACGTAAGCACTAAGGAATATACTAAATGGCATTAATTTCATCAAACATGAATTTAGTATTTATACGACAAACCGCAAACTAAACATATATTATAGAGAAGATATGCACATTTTTAATTTTACTGTATGAAAACTTTAACTGCACGTTGCCGAATTACATACATCGAAGAAAAACATTTAAAGAAGTGCTAATGTGGTTCCTTTCAGATATGTATTAGTGTTATTATCAATTGTTACTATTTATTTTCTATATGAATATATTAACAATGCCGATGGATATTATTAAATAAACTTGAAATGTATTATCGCACGTAAGTACATTAATAAATATAACGATTTTTCTATATTATTAAGATATATTAAATACAATGACACTCTATTAATTATAAATGTCATCGAAATGTCGTCACGATGACATCTCGCGATAAAAGTACGGGGTATTTTGGGCCTGCCAAATTGCGTTAGATGCCTTGCTTTGCGCTAAATAGAGCCCAAACTTAAAACTTCAACAATGAAAAGTCAGACTGATGTAAATACGTTTAATTATATTGTCGTTCCACCTATCATCGTGACAGCATTTCGTTTAAAAGAAGTATGCGTCTATATAAGATGTGTCAAAAGTTTAGAAATTCAAAAAGAATTTTTTTGCGTTTTACAGGAAACTGTAAGCGGACGCGAAAAAGGCGATTCAAGCTCGCAAAGATTGCAAATACAACTAGTCATTCGTAATAAAAGCCAATATGGGGGTATTTATAGAGGGACCATTTTCACTAGCTGTAAACATGCATAGGATACATTAAACTTAGATAGTACAATACCTTATTCTTATCACCTTACATAAGATTAGTATGGACTGTATGACGACTTTGTTGTAAGACTCATACAACTTATTTAAACAAGATAACATATAATCAATGATGAGTAACTCTACCTCTTTATTCAGTACATTAAATATACTATAAATTTTGATTAGTATGTAATTTAATATTATACTATGATATCAAAAATTAAATTGGTCAATGTTGGTCATGGAATGTAAAACGCTTGTGATAGTTTAAATCATCCTTTTGAAATAATTCAATCATTGTCAAGCTACACTGACATTATCAATAACCTACAAATGTGTTACCTACTTAGTTCAGCTGTAAAATAATAATGAACTACAAGTTATGAAATAAATAACGTTTTTATTAACCGCAGAAAAACTAAATTACAATAATTGTTGGAAATGTCCCCCGTGTTGTTCAATGCACAACTTTACGCGCCTCCTCATGCTGTGAAAAGAGTTTTGCAGCATTTCTGGCGTTATGGTTGCACATTGCTGAACAATTCTTTGTTGCAGTTCTTGCAAATTATGTATCGGATTTGCGAAAATCTTATTTTTTAAATAAAGAAAGATAAAATAGTGCATAATTGTCAAACAAGGTGATCTTGGAGGAAACTCAACTTCCGTATGCAAACTTATCAGCCGGTCATCAAAAAACTCGCGGAGAAAAGCAAGATTTTCTCGTGTAGTATGTGCTGTTGCACCGTTTTGCTGGAAATAACCGTATTGAAGTTCATCATCGTCTAACTGTTGCACAAATTCAGTCAAGAAAATATTTCTGTACCTTTCTGCGTTGACGGTGAAATTGAAAAAAATTGGCCCAATTATTCTTCTGCGAGAAACTGCCATCCTAACACCAATTTTCTGAGCATGTAGTGGCGTTTCAATCAAAATATGCGGATTATCAGTGCTCCACATTCGCATATTCTGAGAATTGATGTATCCCGAAAGGTGGAACCAAGCCTCGTCAGAAAAATAAGTTAAGTTCAGCAGATCGTCATTCATTAAATTATTAACGAACCAATGGCAGTACGCAAGGTGTCTGGGGTGGTCTGCAGGCAGAAGAGCTTGATATGATTGCATCTTATATGGATGCATGTTCAGGTCCTTCTTTACAATCGTTTGGCATGTTCCATAAGAAAGCCGAATTTCTTGAGAGAGACGTTTTAAAGGTTTTGTAGGCTCTTCTTCCATACGTTGACGAACGTCATTAATAACTTCTTCTGTACGAACTCTTGGTCTACCAGCACCTTTTTTATGCATCACAGAACCAGTTTCGCGAAACACTTCAACACAAATTGTAAGGCATGCATAAAAATTGTCCGGTAATACTGCTACGGCTGGGAAGTGCTCTCGAAAATTGTCCAAACACAAACGCTGACTGTATTCCCAAGTTCCATTAACTAGCACACCCGTTCGAAAATAGGCTTCAATCATGTAAATTTTGTGCTCTGTGGTGAGAACCATGATTCAAAAACCGTGCAGGATTAGAAAACTTCAACACAATAACTTGACAGATTTTGACATTCAAAAAATTATGACATTCGTAAATGTACGATGCACGCTACGACAATAATTTTAAAATCCATGACCACCATTGACCAATTTAATTGTTGATATCCCGGTACAATATTTGTGTTTTTTTTTATTACAATATATTAGATCATTCAAAATAAAATATTCATTTCGAGTAATAAAGAGCAAAATAATATCATCCTTTTGCCCTATCTACATTAGTGATAATTTAACTAGTTTAATCACCATTAATTTATCTGTATCTTTTAAGTTTAGTATAAGTTTTTAGTCAGAGATTTAGCATTCTTCATGCAAAGTTTTTAGAGAAGTCGATTAACAATTTTAGTTAATTATTTAAAATATACAACATCATGGACACACAATTGATGCCTACTTATGTCAAACATATTATGTGAAATCAATGACATTTTTAGAATACCAATTATAAACATAATATCAAAAGTAAATAATGAGTTGTAGCCACCACACGACTTTCTTATACGTATGAGAGTTTCAAATTATAGACTTTGAAAAATTTTTGTATACAAAATTTATACAAAGTACATACTTATATTCTTTTAATAAATATCTACGGAATGCATACTTTGTAAGATATTATAAAAAAAAGTGCTACTCGCTAAGAGTAAAAGTGTTACTTCCGTCCCGAATTTTGAAATTTCTTTCAAAGGAATTAAAAAGTATGTATTAAATATCTTTATACTCGTAATATACCTGTCTAGGAAGCATGACTTGCAAGATATTCGCAAAAAACTGATTTTCGATAAGAGTAAAAAACCTACTTCCGGTAGGCATTTCGGAAAACATTTTTAATAAACACAAATTAAAAATGTGGACATCTGCAAAAATCTCGAGATCGCAAATTTTCGTCATCACAATACTTCCTTATACTACGTATCAGAAAGTGAAACAAATATAAGATTCATATTACTAAGTTTATTTTATTCATAAATGAAGTGTAATTGTCGACATCAATACTTTTACGACTATCTATCAAAACGAAAAATATCTTTCATGAAATATAATATTTACTAAGTCTCTTTGGCTTACATAAAAATTACATACCTATACCGATGAATGCATTAATTGATTTTTTTTGTCCATTGGCAGGAATTCCATATTTTTTTATATATTTTCTAATTATTAATTTATTGTTTAAAATTTTACATTTTGAGGTACTGGTTTTGTTTATACTATTACCTTTATTAGTAATCTACGTCCAATTATTCTTGAATAGGTGAAAGTATTTTTTCGCTGTAATTTTACTTGATATTGCTCAGAAAGAAAATAAAAATACCTGGAGATCATTCGTGGCGGTGTGGAAGTTAAAGAAATACTGCCTTAGGCAGTTACACGCATTGGCTGGTAGTAAATGATGACAATGAACTTTACAAATACAATTCTAATAATGGGAATATTACTCTAATTCTATTGTAAGTTTCGTATTTCTAACTATTAAGCAAATTACTTTCTTGATTACATATAATCTTATGAAACAATTATCTGCTATTATTTATATTATATTTTTGTTTTCACTTTTATTTATGTGTACAAATGTAATCATTCGTGCTTTGCTTCCGTTCGAGGATATAGTAATACAAATTGATAATATCATATTCTTATTTAATGCGTTGAGTTACAATGTCATAGAGTATTCAGAAAATGAAATTAATTAGACGTAATATTCTCTACAATGATTGATTTATGACAATTGTGGCATCTTTGTGGTCGTACAAATTGTATTATGATAAACTAAAAAATCAGTCTGGTCCGAATTTTGAAATTATTTATATACAAAAATTGTTCCAGCTCGACCTCTAAATACTTTTGCACTTTATGTAGCATGCATAATTTACCAGATATTTGCAAAAATTGTTTTTTGGTAGGACAATAAACCTCCGGTAGAAATTTCGGAAAACTTTTTTTTTAAATCCGTCTAGAAGTCTTCTTAGTACTTTTGTATTCCTTAGAATTTTGACTAAACTTAGTAGTTGATGAGATATTCTTAATTTTTTTCGGTCTACTGATTTCAGTGAAAATCCCAAGAGGAAGATTATACTTGTAAAAATAAAGTTTGGTATTGATAGTTTTAGCAGTTTAGCCGTTATCGTGGGCATAGATACACGTACACGCCCACACAGAGACAGAGAGAGCGAGAGACACACACAGACAGAGAGAGAGAGAGGGAGAGAGAGAGAGAGCGATGTATGCTTATTCTTGGTATCAGAGGACTTGAAAACGTGGACATCTGCAAAAATCTCGAGGTCGAAAATTTCTTCCATCACAATACTTCTTTATACTACGTATAAGAAAGTAAACACGGTTTGAAAACTTGCGTAATATCTCTCTTGCATCCTGAATGTGAAAATAGAAACATTGCAACAGGATAAAAAGGCAAAGTTATTACTATTAGTGCGATAGGACACAGTGATTCTCACCGGGATATGCTCCTCATAAAATTAGATGGAGCAGTAGGATAATATGTATGTAGATCAGCGGTCGGGGAACTTTTTTAATCATTACCCCAAAATATTTTTGTGTAAGTTGATATTACCCCATGGCGAAGGGCAAAAAAAAAACGAAATCGCCTCTTTTTAGCATCTTTCATATTATAGCCCCCCATGATAATTTTGAAAAGAAAACAATAACTAAAAATTTAATTTAAACATCATTTATTCAATTTATCAATGTAATACCTAGTAATACATAACGGTAATAATAGTAATATAAGTAATATATATAACAAATTGAAACCCATTGGGGTAAAATTGAGGGTTGACAATTTGGGGTACTGTAAGAAATTATAATAATAATAATGGTGGTACAAACAAAAATTAGAATTGAAAAAATTAGAAAAAAAGAATAATTGAAAACATTCTTTCTTCACGTTTTGGAGAAATGATGTTGTTTCATGTTTGATACAATTGCTTCAAAATTGGGACTTTTTGATGTAAGAGCGATTTGAATACAGTCTTCGGCGGTTAATCGATTTCTGTTCTTCGTTTTTATGTTCATTAGAGTGGAAAAGCCTTGTTCGCACAAATATGTTGTTCCAAATGGCAGCAATTTTTTAACCGCCTCTTCATGTGCAGTTTTGAAAGCCTTTGCAACTTTTTACATCCAAAAAGACGACAGATTTGGTTTACTCTCAAATTGAATACGTGCTTCAGTATTAGATCGAAGTTCAAGAATTGCTTCTGCCAAACCTGAAGGTTCTTCTGGTATCATAGCTATTTCACATTTAAAAGGATCTACAATCCAACTGACAGTACGTGTATCAAGTTCTGGAAAGTAATCTGAAAACCGCTTTCTGAGTTTGATAAGATGTCTTACAATTGTATCCTTGATGTCAGCAAAAGTAATATTTTCGCAATCTTCCAAAAACAAAGCTAACCTTGAAAAAGAAGCTATCTTGTTCTGTTCTACTTTCTGTCTCCAATATTGCAGCTTTAATCCAAACGCTGACACTATTTCTCTCGCTGAAATGATATTAATATTCTTTCCTTGCAATTCTTTGTTTAATATATTTATACTCTCAAAAATGTCCGCTAAATATGCGAGATATGCAACCCAGGAAGAGTTTTTAAACTTATCTGCGAGAATATTTTTTTGATCAACCATAAAAATTTTGACTTCAGTTTTAAGAGTCCATACTCGATTTAGTACATTTCCGCGAGAGAGCCACCTTACTTCTGTATAATAAAGTAGGTCTGTATATTCAGCTTCACCGTCCTGACATAATTCACGAAATAGCCGCGTGTTTAGTGCATGTCCCTTGATAAAATTTACAATCTTGATGACATCATGCATGGCGGCTTCCAGTGTAGGTTCTAAATATTTCACCATAAGGGCCTGGCGATGGATCATACAGTGAGTAACTTCAATATTTGGGTTATTTTTTTTTTACGAAAGCTGAAAAACCATTAATATGACCCAGCATAGCTGGAGCTCCATCCAAAGATACAGAAATACAGTTTTCCCATTTTAAACTTTGCGCATTGAAGTATTCATTTACTTTATTATAGACATCAATTCCACGAGATCTCAACTCGAGAGGAAAACAAAACAGCAATTCCTTTTCAAAATTATCTGCACCTTTGTAGCGAACATATACCATTAGCTGTGAATTGCTACTAAAATCAGTTGTCTCATCAAGCTGAATAGCAAAATATTTAGCCTGTTTTAATGCGACAATAACCTGTTCCTTCACATTTTCTGCTAATATAGAAATTCGTTCTTTCACAATTCTCGCAGACAAGGGCACTGAATTCAGTTTCTTCGCTTCTTTTTGACCACACATAATCTCTGCCATTTTTACAGCAGCTGGTTTAACCAAATCTTCACCAATAGTGTATGGTTTCTTATTTCGAGCAATCAACCAGACTACTTCAAAGCTAGCCCTTGATGCTGAACGCTGATCAAATGTACCAAACAAGTTGCTATTCAATCTTTGTCTTTTAACAGATATTTCTAAATTTGCAAAGTATTCTCGCGGTTTGGAAGACAGGTGTGAATGCAAATTATCTAAATGTTTCTTCAATTGACTTTTTTTGAAAGATTCTGAAGTCAGTACCTTCATACATACAACACATTGTGGCTTCATTGTACCATTGTCTTCTATTTGTGTAAAACCGTAATTAAGGAATTCGTCTTGGTATGTTCTTTTTCTATTTGCTGCCATCTGAAGGGAGACAGAAAATAATAATTAAAATACTTGAATTACATTTTCAAATTGCGGCTTACCTTGATCGATATATTGATGATTAATGATAAAATGGTGGTCTTGTCAGCAACTAACTAGTAAAAACTGGCTCTCTGACTCGTCAATGTATTTGTATCTTGACGGCATGGCACGGACTGAGCAGGTAGCCGGGCTGTGCTTTACTGCGCAAAGATATAACTCGAGAACACTCTAGTGGTGGGAACACTCTAGTGGTGGGGAGTGAGATGGTGTGGCCTGTATATGTCGCTAAATTGTTTAAGTTGAAAAAAATACTAACAGGTTTATAAAATAGCAAATTAAAAATATATACTTTTTATTCACAAAAGTTTAATTTTTACCCCCAAAATTTCATTTTTACCCCATTTGGGGTAATTTACTCCGGTTCCCCGACCGCTGATGTAGATGCATGAATGTTTACATTAATGTTAGGCCTTTTTATATTATGTAGTAGTAAGTAATATAGTGACTCTCGAAGGATAAACCTCTCCGACGAGAACTTCTGTATCTGAAAGATAGAAATATTATTAAAAAATTAATTCTTTTTTAAAATGCTGAATATCATATCCCAAGTGAACAAAATATATAAACAAAATTGTTTTGACTAACTTTGAAAGTAATGTCTAGAACAAAATATACAAAATTAATTTCCACATAAGGTTGAAAAGCATACACGTTTAATTACGAAAAGATATATAAGAAATTTTGTTACTATCAAAACTTAAATTGTCATATATGGACGAAATACCGCGCAAACTTAAAACTGAATTTCATAATTAGAAATCACACAGACGTTTAGAAATTATATGTGCTACACGTCTACGCGTCAGTCTTCTTGAGGTTTAGGGGTAGCAATGACGCAAGTAATTGAAGCAGAATATCTAAATTATTACAAGACATATTCACGATGTAAAACCTATAATGCAACATACGCCTATTAAAACGTAAATGATACCAATAATGCCTCACATACCGATGCAAAAAAAAAATTGAGTGCAAACTTTAAACAACCGCAACCCTCGACTTGAACGAAACCACCTATGCGGCAATTTAACTTTTGACCAGCTTTTTGGCCGAAAATATTACTGTTCACTTGCATGTCATCATGATATCAAAAAAAATTCCAAGTTTAAGGGGCAGTTATAAGAAAAACGACAACCTAGACAAGTTCCAGTGAATCTAGGAAGTGCTACAATTGCTAGACCCGGTCCATCACGTCCATCTTCATACTTCAAATCCACTGGAAGAATTATATCTTCAAGACGAAGAGGAAGTACTGCAATAAACACAAAACCAAGAATATTATTCAATTGAATTTCTGGAGAACGATTATGAAAACTACAACCAAGACTTGAAACAATCAGATGAAAAAGACATACAAGAAAATGTACCAAATATAGAAGAAATTAAATTACACACACACTACCGCGGAATTACCGTATATCACCCTACCAGAAATCAATGCAAAACTTTTGATAGGCACCGGCGCTTCATGATCAACACGAAAATGGTAAATGATTAGTTACCGATTATGTAATTCACGAATATTTTACATACATATGGCTCACGCGAAAACACAACATAGTTAAGTAATTGAGATTCCCTCTATGAAAACCCTTGGATCTAGGAAAATTCCCCGAAAACAATTCACCGACGGAAAATTCCCCGACTACAATTCACCGACAAACAATTCCTCGACAGGAAAATTCCCCGACAGGAAAATCCCTCGACAAACAATTCAACGAATGGAAAATTCCCCGACAGTAACAAACTTCCCTTCACACTTTATCCCGGCTTAGGACGAGCAGCATTATACTGGCGTGTTTAGAAGTTTTGTTGTTGTTTTTTTATAATAGTTTTTTTGTCCTTTGTTTTTTATATAATAGTAATAATAAAAATAATAATCGAAAGGGCTTTTCTCGTCATAAATATGTACAGGGGCTATTCTGTTGTCTTAATAAGTAAGGTTGTGGGCTATACCACGCAAGTAATTGGAAAGATTTATTTCGTCAAAATTATTTACAAGAGTTGCTATTCGTTCAGCACAATCAGGGTACTTTTTACGTGCAGGTGTCCTTCAGCGCCTCCTAGGTATTGCTCTATCTGAACTTCATGCAGACTTTGTTCCCGTTGTATGGTTTTTACGAACTTCCATATATTAGGTAGTTACAGTATATTGAATTTTACTTTAGTTTATCTAGAACTCCTGACGATGCCGCAAGGCGAAATGTACATGGAGTGTTTAATTATATATATTTGTGAAACAATACCAAGTGTTTTAATTGTTATTACTTGCTTATACAATAAAAAGTAGTAGCCCTTGTACATAATTATGACGAGAAAAGCCTTTTCGATTATTATTGTTATTATTACTACTATCTATGTAAAAAACAAAAAAAGGACAAAAAACTTCTATTATAAAAAGAAAAACTTCTAAACTCGTCCTAAGCCGGGACAAAGTGTGAAGGGAGGTTTGTTACTGTCGGGGAATTTTCCATTCGTTGAATTGTTTGTCGGGGAATTTTCCTATCCGGGAATTTTCCTGTCGGGGAATTGTTTGTCGGTGAATTGTAGTCGGGAAATTTTCCGTCGGTGAATTGTTTTCGGGGAACTTTCCGGCTTCCAAAACCCTTAGAGCGAGCCTACAAACCCACAAATTTCATGTCTGTATTTTTTCCGACAAATTCGATCGGCTTATTGGAATTAATTTATTAGAACCATTAGGCGCCAATATCGATACTGTAAATGCATTCTAAGAACAAAATTTGGTAATATTCAGATACATTTTGAAGATAATAAAATTGTATTAGGGCCGAGAGAGCGTAAAATTTTGAACGTACTTGTTACTAAAAATCGTTATGATCTCATAGGAAATCACAAAGTTATTGCAGCGGGTATAGAAATACCTACTATCCATAATAACAACTGCCAAAGAGTTTGAAGCGATTACAGAAGTCGTAAACTTTATAGAATTAAATATACAAAATCTGATTCCCTTAGAAACGTGCAAAAATAAACAATTTTGTAAAGACAAATCAGTTCATTTAACACCGACACAAATAGAACAAATGCAATTTGAAAATGTTATGAACAAATTAAGATTAGAGAACTTAAATAGCGAAAGAGACAATTAATAGAAAATTTATGTGTTAAATTTAAGGAAATATGATGACCGA
This sequence comes from Amphimallon solstitiale, assembly GCA_963170755.1. Taxonomy (NCBI): domain Eukaryota; kingdom Metazoa; phylum Arthropoda; class Insecta; order Coleoptera; family Scarabaeidae; genus Amphimallon; species Amphimallon solstitiale. The sequence goes on from OY720680.1 coordinate 128,332,366, forward strand.
TTGCTTAATGACATGAAACATAAATTGTATATGCAAGTCCTATAGAATATCCCATTGACAAAGAAAAGAAATTAAACGTCAGATAGTCAAATTAGTAGAGCAAGATATTATGGAAGAAAGTCACAGCCTTTGGTCGGCGCTCGCAAGTATTGTTCTCGAGGAAATGGACGCGACAGGAGCAATAAATTATAGAATGGTAATCGACTAAGAATAATAAAACAGACGACAAGTATACAATTCCTAATATATCGAATATACTAGATAAATCCGGACGCGCAAAATATTTTTTTCCAGATGGAACTGGATTAAAAAGGCATCCCTAAAACGGCCTTTAGCTCAGAAGAGGGACACTATGAATTATCAAGGATAAGTTTCTGGTTTAAAAACGTTTTTTCCACTTTCCAAAGAGGCATGAATTATGTCCTTACAGGTATCTAGGATTATCTACACCATGTATACTTAGATGACATCAGTATTTACTCCACAGGCTTACAAGCACACGTCGTAAAATTGGGGAACGTATTTACTAGATTTAAAAAAGCAAACTTTAAAATACTATTGGATAAAAGCAAATGTTTTCGTGAAAAACTAGCTTACCTGGGCATATTATTACACCAAAAGGAATACCGCCGAATCCAGATAAAACCGGCGCAAATAAAAAATACCTTGTGCCAAATTGTATAAAATTTATAATATATACTAATCATTGAACTTTTATTTGGTTGTCATTACTGAAAGAGGCGAATTCGAGGTTATCTCGATGGAAGATAAAATTAGAAGAATATTAGTACGAATTTATCTATAAGAATGGCAAATAGAATGAAAATGTCGATTTTCTCTCGGGAATTAAATTAAACGCATTAGAAGTTAGTGAAACAGACGGTAATGTGGGTGATGACACCCAAGAGCTTCTGAATAATTTGAACAATAATTAGTAATAATTACGAGTTAATAACGCGTTAGATCAGATATTAACCGACACCATTGAAACAACCGTTAAAATTAATGAAGGTACAAATGCAGCTAACGAAACAAGTCTACAGTAACCAAGTACATCAGATACAAGACAGCCAAATAGCTATGATTAACTGAAAATCAGAATTCTGAGTGTAGATGTAGCGATAGGAATATTCCTATCGCTACACGTACCCGCTTAGATGAGTCAGCCTGTATATACAGGGTGACTCATCTAAGCGGGTAAGGCCGATTATGCCTTTATGAGTAAAGATATTTCGAAGCGGTTTTTTTCATGTGATAGCTGTTCATTAGGAGCACATTTTAAAAATATCTTGTATTATACAGAGTGTTCCATAACTTGGTGGCTAACCATAGTTAGTTTTTTAAATGGAATACCCTATATATTATTGCATTTTTGAATTTCCCGTATAATTTTTAGTCAAAAAGTTATAAGATAGTATAGGCCTAAAGTGTAAAGTTTATGACTTATTTCCATTTTTCTGAAAAATTCAATGTTTGTATAAAATTATATTTCTCAAAAACGACGTATTAGATGGACAAAATTTTTTGCAGTATTGTTTACAATAAGAGGTCCTAACAGAAGCATGTTTTATTTCTTTACAGTTACTAACTGCATGTGCAGGAAACTGGATTAAAATTAGATGACACGTTTCTGTATAAAAGTAAAAATTTTTAAATGGAACACCCTGTATATCAGTTCATTTTTGAATTGTTTATTAAATTTCATGTCAGAAACATATAAAACGTTAATACTTTAAAAGTGACTATTACAGAGTTATTGTCGTTTTTTTGATATGCTTTTGTTAGTTTTTGCAAAAAAGTCAATTTTTTCAAATGGAACACCCTGTATATTATGTCATTTTTTTGAATTTCTTATTATATTTAACATCAAAAACATGTAAGACGTTCATACTATAAAAGTGACTATTACTGAGCAAGTGTTTCTTTTTGATATAATTTTGTCAGTTTTGAGGTTTTAATTAATATAGTATAGTACTGACAAAATTATACACACGAATTAAAACTTATATAATTTTATTCTACTATTTATGACTAGCCACAAACGGGAAACTTGGAGACGATAAAATTCAAGGTTCATATATCAGATTAATAAGCAAGAAATATAATTTCTTGATAAAAGTATGTTGTTATCAAAAATTAAACATTTCTGTTAGTGTTCGTATTATATTATGTTATAAACAATATTTTAATAAGGAATATTTGATGTGAAAATGTGCTTCTCTATCATCTAGGAACATAATAGAAGGTAGATGTAGGTGTTGAACAAATAAAAGTTTATTTCTTACTAGCCATAAAAGAATTTATGATTACGCATTTTTGGGTCCGCATTTTTACAAATAGCTTTAGAAATACGACAGTAATAAGAGTAGCCATTAATTATATATAAATTTATTTTTTATTTACGTATAAATAGTAATAATAACGTTCTGTTACTTACTATTTTGCATTTGTTGATTGTGGAACTATTTAAAATAAAATTGTTGTAAATAGTAGGTAAACAACTCCCACAAAAAGCAACTTTGTCTGTAACAACATATGTGCAGCGGCAAAAATTTGTAAATGCACACCTAGTAGTAGTTTTGTAGAAGAGAAATAGAAGATATGTAATTATTATAAACCGGACATACCAGGCTTAAATTACGACGGAGCAAAGAAATAATGTAAACAACACGCAGTTACTGAATAGCACTATTCATATGGTGAACTGCAACATCTGGTTGTTGTCCCGAAAACGACAGCAAAAAAGTCCATTTTATTCCTGAATTCCTTTCTTCATCGGCGTAGGTAGAACCGTGAGGGGTTTTTAAAATGTATTATATTTACCTTATATTTCGTAAGGTAAATAAAGTTACATATGTATATACCTATTCATACTTATGTTAGTCTCGTTTTTTCATTGTTTTGACTGTTAATTACATTTTTGTAATAGTTCCTGTTTAATACCGTTTCATTGAATCTACTTCTCCCAATTATATTGACGTAAGTGTGCACTGGATTTCATTAAGTTTCATTAATATACGCACACATTTTTAGTTATCATTTATTTAGATCTAGATCATTGCTTATGTTACTATGATGTGGGAGAACGCCGAGAATAACATCGTGAAACAATGGCGAGTTTGATTAAGGGTTATACTGATTGTATGTCCACTGTCTGTGATTCCGAAATTTATTGCAAAGTCTGTAAAATATCGTTACAGAATGCCCAAAAATAGCACGTATAATGTCACTTAGCATCGCTAAAACATACACAGGAATTGGACCCGTTGGAAGCTGACAATGTTAATGAAGAACTTTGAAACTTTAATGGCGGCTAATATCCCATTAAATAAACTTGACAATCCCACTTTGAAAACATTTCTCCAAAAATACTCTGGTCGAAATGTTCCTGATGAATTTACCTTACCCAAATATTGTGTTCCTAAGTGCTTCACGAAAACAGTAGAATACATTAGAGGACATCTTTCAAATCAGTACCTATAGATAAGTGCCGACGAAACTGTCGATATAGTAGGACGCTGGTGTAGTACATCCAACTATTCCATATAACGCATATGTAATAGCATCTAAAGTTGTAAATACAGTTGATGCGGAAACAGTTGCTAAAACCACTGACGAGAATTTGCACAAAATGCTTCATTCGGACGACAGGTACAGGGAAAAAATACTTTTATTTGTTAGTGACAGTGCCGCATATATGTTAAAAATAGGCAGACTATTAAAGGAAACATATCCTTATATGCTGCATATTACTTGTGTAGCACATGCTCTCCACAGAATCTGTGAATATATCAGAGACACCTATTCGGAAGATGATAGGCTTGTATCCGCTTTTAAAAAAGTTTTCAGAAAAGCACCATCGAGAGTAGCTCTCTACAGAAAAAAAACTTCCATCTTTGTCACTGCCTGCCTCGCCAGTAATAACTAGATGGGGAACATGGTTGGAAGCTACTAGTTTTTATGCAGAGAATTTCGATAGTTTACAAAATTTCGTTACATGTTTAAATGACGATGCTCGAAATATTTCTGAGTGCAAGGAACTTACACAAATCCCAAATTTAAATAATCAGTTGTTATTCCTTCAGGAACACTTTGGAAATTTGCCTAAACTAATCACATATCTTGAAAATCGAAATCTCAAATTAAAAGATGGATTAACCACATTAGATGTGGCTATTATTAATTTCAAAAGAATTCCAAGTGACTTAGGATGTGGCATTCGGAAAAAGTTAGACGCAGTTTTTAATAGAAATCCAGATTTAATAACATTGCGCCAATTGTGTATGGGGACAATGACACAAAATCTAACTGCTAAATACCCTGAAATAAAAGAATATTTCCAGTGCGCACCTATAACCAGTTCCGATGTAGAAAGGACGTTTTTTATCTACAAGGATGTACTTCATTCAAAGAGAACAAATCTACAGAAGAGAACATTGAGAAAGTATTCCTAGTAAATATTAATACTTCTTTATTCGACTTGAACTACAAAATGAACAAATAATAAGGTATTTTGTATTTTATAGATCACCAATCATATAAATAAAATTAAAACTCTTTAAGACTAGAAAATTTCAATAGTGCGCTCATGGGCGATGAGTCATCAACCTCCAGCGTCCGGTCTATAGTAATTATTTTCCAACTTAGCCACAGAATTAAATTATTTTACCAAGCAAAAATATGCGTTATCGGAGAAGAAAAACATACTCATTTTTTATTAAATAGTATACTCCTTTTATAGAGCATTGTTAACATGCAATATCGATTTAATAGAGCAGCGCTGTAATCATTAATTAAGGCAATTTTTTGTAAATACATACTCTGTTAAATGTGTTATCGGCATTATACAAAAAATATTATATTCAGTAATAATATCATCAGAGCGCTTCCGTTTATTCGGATATACTTTCTCGATTTCTATACGAAATTGATGTTGCGCAAGCAAGAAGTGCTCGAATGAGATTTGTTATGATCATATCACGAAATAAGAAGAATAAAAAAGGGAGTAGCTACAAAGCTTTTAAGAACACATCATTATTAAGATTTTTAGAGTTCATTTCCGTAGATTCTGATAGTTTTAAAATCTATGACTGACACTGACAAATATTATTTGTCGCTGCTTACGTTTGCTATTATAGACGCTATCGTAGCACTTGCATGATGAACCAATAGGAAAACGAAATACCAAATTGAATATAAAGCTTTCGAGAGAAGCAGTTGATCATTCCACAATAAACAAAAATTTATTTTTGAGAAACACTGCTATAATGGTCTCATTTTTTAAAAATTCTTAAACATATTATTAGTTTATTAGATATGTGTGATATAATCATTAATAACATATTACGCTCAGAAACAATCCGCGGATGCATAAATCAGAGCAAATTATATATCGCTGGTCAGCCATTAATAGGATACTTTGGAAAGACGCCTTGTTTTCTTTTCTCACAATAATAATACTACTATAATATATCTAAGCATGTCCCAAGAGCTTTACACCAATTGCAAAGAGCTTCGGGCGTTCATGTTGTACGGTTTAAGTTGATTCATTTACCAAAGAGAACAGGAACAGTCACAATGTTTGATATAATTATATGTATTAGAAATTATAAACAAAATTTTATATGAGTGATTTATTTACATGCTGGCAAAAGTATTGCATCAATTAATGGGCATTCAAAATAATAACATTATAAGGTCCACTAAGAATTAATCTGAATCTTTTGACGAAAACCATCGGCATACATATACGAATTAAAAATTAATACATGTATGCACAATCTGCCCTAGACGCTGCATGGCAGCAACAATACATACATGTGTTTCAGTCTACCACAGTGTGCGACGTGCTTGCTGCAATGCCCAGTGAGCTCCAGACCTCCCGCATATCGTCTCTTCACGTAACCATGTCTATGAGAAAATCTCGACGACATCTGTTATGCAAAAGTAACGCGCCAAATACTTTTTTAAAATTTTTTGAGTCTGAAAGTATGGATGTAGTTAAATAATAGACGAATAGAAACTTGAAGATTGGAATATTTGTGTTTTAGAGCAGCAGTTGGTCATGAAACCAGTGTTCTTTTAAAACAAAGAAATATTTTGTTCAAATTTGCAGATATACGTAGACCGCAATTAGGTTCTATATGGGGAGAATACTAATATAAATATTTATCGTACATCCTCTCCTACTCACTTGATAACAGCGATTTTCCTTCGATATAGTGCTTATACAAGACTCGCCGGCCAGAGAGAAATATGCTTGTCTTTAAATCTGTTTCAATGTGTACCTAATTAACCCATAAAAAACTACTGTTGAAAGAAAAATGTGTGTATTAAGGCTCAAGAATATTGTTTTTGTTGCTTGAAAAGCATCGATACATTAACTACTTCCGAACAATTTAAGTAAATGTAAATAATTCATTATATATCATTAAGAACTATACAAGAAAAGGAAAAATATCGGGTATATTCCACTGTAGAGCAACCGTAGACACGTGTTTCTGACTAATTGGTCGTCATCAGTATGGTGTAGCCAAGGAATAAGGTGGGATAACCTTGGAGATGTAAGCTACACGGAAGACCATCAGGTCAGACTACCATTTGTAGTTTCAGCTAGAAGACCCTCAGTTTTGAGGACAACAACTAACGTCGCCACGAGGAAGACAATGCCAACCTGCGTGCCATCCGAGACCCCGGAAAGATAAGTCAAAATTAAAAACTATGTTCGGTATATTCAACAATATTTAGGTCGATTGGGTACATGCTGCGTAATAAAGCGGCACTAAGTAAATGATTATGCATAAAATGTCCTATTATCGTAGCATTATGAAGTATAATAATTATATTAAAGCACGTAATAGGTACGCATGTAGTTTGAAAATTATGAAATCATAAGTAGTGTAGTAACAAACAACGAAATGTTGGTTATATCTTATTGACTAGATTATATGTCACCTAAGTAAGTAAATATTTGCATGTATTAAGGAATTAATGCGTTGCCGACGGCGCAATATTATGATTTAGAATTAACGTGGACATATGCACATATAGCGAGTATATGTACAAAGTGAAAACTAATTTGAATATTCAATTATTACAAAATCTCCTAGTTACATATTGTAAATTTATGGTGAAGTAATGGACGGGAAATATACATTCCTATTACATATAACCATATCAAGGTATATTGGCGATTATGGAACTAATTTGAAAAACCCTGTTGAAAGCTTTTGTTTGTAAAAAATTCTTTTAACTATTAGATTACTTTGTTACTAAGACAACTTTAATAACTTAATTTCCAATATCTTCCAGGTGAATCAAACCTATTTATTTAGAGAAAGATGAAAGAGACAATGTAAACGACACCATTAGTTCTAATACCAAAGATCAAAATATTTATATCCCATGTATTTATTTTTTAATGACAAAGACCTATATTCAATGAAATTACTTGCATATATCACGATACATATTGCCGTGAACTTTACCTTAGAAATTAAAACAATATTGTATATAATCATAAAATGTTAGAAGTAGATATAATTAATGTTGACACTAAGATATACTCGTGTATTTAAATCAATATTAGCAATAATAAAACTCACTTATAGTTTAAGAAATATTTATTTTAAAATAAAAATTTATTTGATCACACGATAATACAGGTATGCACTTAGAATATAAGTATTTTAATAGAGAATAAAATAAGATATGCTCGTAATGTATATGAAGAGGCTTAATGCACTCAAGTAACTTAAAAATAAAATACATACATTTGCGTTGAAAAGGATATTAAGATAAAGTATATCATAAAGAACATCACAGAATCGTATAACATTTTTAATATATACAACAAAAGTATCAATTCTCATTGTAATGCGAATAATTGCAATCCTCTTCATGGTTCCAAACTTAGTGCACATACAAACGAACATCTGTAACCAAAGGAATAAGCAGCATTAATATAAAAAAGCAATGATTTATTACAGCATATTAAACATACAAAACTCTCCACGGACGGTGAAATGGTTCAAGGAGAGAACGGAGCAGACGGAGAAGCCACAGACAGAGGGACTGGCGATCGAAACAATATCCAATTTCTTTCCATTCTTTCCGATTAAAAGCACCAGAACAAAAATACGAGTAAGGTTAGCGCTTGGTCGAAGAATGTACCTACGAAACAACGAAAGTAGCAATGAATATATTTATAAGTACAATGAATGTTTACGATAGCAATAAACGAATAAAATAACGTAAGAAAAACATCAAAATAAATATCAATATACTTACTGCACATTAGATATAAATAAATGGAACAACAACAAATACTGTCGTTGGTGAATGTAGAAGACATCAAATGTCAGGAACGAACATACTAAAATAAATACCAACCTAAAATACGACAAGAGGAAGAAGAGACAAGGCATAAATGTCGAGATATCCGCTAGAGGCGCTACAACGAACAATTCAAAAATAAAAGTCCGCAAAACAATCAAATAGCGAGTGGCATTTATTTTCAACTATAAAAAGCGCGTGGGAACAGAAAGTTAGTTAGTTGTTAGCTGGTTCCTGTGACATTAAAAACTTCTAATTCACAACAAAGTAATAGCGTCTCTTGAAGTAAATAATACATCTACGTGTTGAGCGAGTAATGGTTAAGTGGAGTTGTTACACGCTTACCATTATTACCGCAGAATAAATAAATAAATAAATTACCTAACAATTCACAAACAAACAAGAAGCATATACGCTTCTATAGGAATAATTTCCAATTGTTTTCTGGTCGCCATATTTGCAAAAAGTGAGCGTCATCATTTAATTTATAGAAGATTCCAATGAGAGAAGAATCCACAAAAATGAAAAACCAATTTCAACAAGAATTCGAGGAATTATATGAATCTACGCAGTGAGTAGTAAATAATATTGTTATAACTATTAAATTCAATCAAAAATATACAGGTTCTCTCTAAACACTCCATTTCTTTTAATACTTAGTTATTTAAATAATAGAACGTAAATATAGGGACACAATTTTAATTAAAAATTAAGAACATTAGTCTTAATAGTGTACTGTGTGCGAATACTTGCACAACGGACCAGTGTTCATTAAGAAAGACCTTAGTAAGTACTGCTTTGAACAATATTCAAACTTTTATAAACAGGAACGCCTAAACGCTTCGCACTAAGAATCTAAAGTCTCCGTGAGAATAGAGGTTTAGACAATTAGTTTGTGATGCATTAGGAATGTATCTGGGGTGGTGATTGATTCAAGCTTTATGTAGTACGTGTGAATGTTTGCATAAAGCCGATTAGTCAGTACCTTCATTATCAAGTCAATATAATTTGGCCCAAATATACAGGCCTTCGTAAGAAAAGAGTGAAAGCGGAGAAACCCTGTATTGATTGAATACATATTTAAATGAACGAACACGATATTATTGTGAAAACTGTTACTTGTAAGAATTGTAAATAAACAAATAAAATAAATAATATACAGTCAATAATAAATTTTTACCTATTGTAATCAATAAGTATATAATACATTTTTCACATGAGTAATCTGGTGTCATAATTATTTATAACCCTATCCCACACAACATCACAATAATAACGAAACTGAAACAAGTAAGGAAAGAAGTAAATCACAGTAGAACCCACGAGAGATAATGAATTATGCTGTTTTGCCTATAGAGCTAGCACAAACTTCAATTTTATTTATTTATTTAACAAATAAATAAATAAATTATATAAATTTTATTTAAACGCAAGGTTCACAGCAATATGTACTACTGATGGATATATATATCTTAGGATATTTATTGAAAAATAAATCTTGGAATGTGTAGGTACGGCACTAATTTGGATGCTCGTAAAATTCCTTGTCGTTAATGTGCATTTACGACATCAAGGAGAATAACGCAAAATGATTTCCAATATAACAATAAAATCACAAAACTGACTATTGATAGAAGATCTCGTAGTAATGTTAAATTAGCGAATGTGGGTAATTAGTTTCTGATTAATTAGGACAAAATAAAAAATTAGGTGTGGCCACCACACGACTTTCTTATACGTATGAGCGTTTCAAATTATAGAATTTAAGAATTTTTTTATACAAAAATTATTCAAAATCCTATTCTAAGTACTTCTATTCTCTTAATAAATCTCTATAGAATGCATACTTTGCAAGATATTATCAAAAAGGTGCTACTCGCTAAGAGTAAAAGTGCTACTTCCGGTCCGAATTTTGAAATTTCATATATACAAAAAATATTGCAAATGCAGTTATAAATACTTTTGTACTCTTGATAAATATATATAGAATGCATAACTTACGACATATTTGCAAAAAATCGCTATTCGATAAGAGTAAAAGTGGTACTTCCGGTCTGAATTTTGAAATTTTTTTTTATACAAAATATATTGAAAATTATGTTTTAAATATTTTTATACCCGTAACGTACTTGTCTAAAAAGCATGACTTGCGAAATATTTGCAAAAAACTGATTTTCGATAAGAGTAAAAGACCTACTTCCGGTAGGAATTTCGAAAAACTTTTTAAATAAAATTATTCTCAATTTCAATTTTAAATATATATGAATTCTTTATAAATTTATTTAAACTTAGTAGTTGACGAAATATTGTCAAAATTCGATTTTTTCGCTGAAGTAAACTGCTACTTCCGGTCTACCGATTTTACTGAAAGACTAATCAGATATCAAGAGGGAGATTATACACGTGAATACAAAATTTGGAATTGATATCTATAGCGGTTTGACCGCTATCGTGGTCACACACAGAGAGAGAGACACACAGACATCTTTTAAAAATCACTTTTTTGGTATCAGGGGACTTCAAAACGTGAACATCTGCAAAAATCTCGAGGTCGAAAATTTTCATCATCACAATACTTTCTTATACTACGTATAAGAAAGTAAAACCGTTTGCTTGATATTAGCATAAGTATATTTTCTACAATTTATCCCTGATCGGAAACTGACTTACGATTTAAAAATGGCTAGGCCAAAACGTGTATTTAAAAATCCAAAGTACTTGTTATAACTCGGGAATAGCTTATGAGATAGGAATTCCCAAGATTGAATTGGTGGATTTTGGCAGACAATAACGTCTTCGGACAGATATTTCTGCTTCTTCTTGATAGTCAGGAATGAAATTTGTTCGGCACAGGAAATTATTTGATGAGTTCCTTCTCTTTATTACTAAGGGATGCAGGAAAATTGGATGTAATCAAATCTTTTCCATTTATATTGTGCAAATATCTTTCTTGGGATTAGCTGATTGTTGTGTATAAGCACTTCTTCGTTTACTTTTTTGTGCATGAGTGTTAAGTATTCATCAAACACGTTTATATACTTTTACTTTCTTATACGTAGTATAAGGAAGTATTGTGATGATGAAAACTTTCGACCTCGAGATTTTTGCAGATGTCCACGTTTTGAAGTCCCCTGATACCAAAAAAGTGGTTTTTAAAAAAATGTCTGTGTGTCTCTCTCTCTCTCTCTGTGTGTGTGTGTGTGTGACCACGATAGCGGTCAAACCGCTGGAGATATTAATTCCAAATTTTGTATTTACGAATATAATCTCCCTCTTGAAAACTGATTAGATTTTGAGCAAAATCGGCAGACCGGAAGTAGTAGTTTACATCAGTGAAAAAATCGAAATTTGCAAATATTTCGTCAATTACTAAGTTTAGACTAATTTATACAGAATTCATAAGTATTTAGAACTTAATTTCCAATATCTTTTATGTAAAAAAAATTTCAAAATTCGGACCGGAAGTAATATCACTTTTACTCTTACCGGATAACGATTTTTTGCAAATATGTCGTAAATTATGCATTCTATATATATTTATGAAGAGTACAAAAGTATTTAGAGTTGGATTTGTAATATTTTTTGTATAAATGAAATTTCAAAATTCGGACCGGAAGTTACACTTTCATACGTATAAGGAAGTCGTGTGGTGGCCACACCTCATTTTTTTTAAATAATTTTGTATTTAAAAACTAAATTGCATTTTAATTTCGATATCATTCTTCAGTATTTTTTTCGGTAAGTAGAAGTATCTCTAATTTCTTATTACATGATTTAATGCTTTAATAACATTCTTTGACTAAAATAGTGATAAAAATATTGACGTATGAAATCTTTATATCCCTTACACTTTACACATCCATTTTTCATATTATCTAATATCTAATTTGGGTTGTTTGTGTATGTTTTCAGGGAGCTATTGTTTGTGTTGATAAATAAGTACAAATTCAAAGGCATTATAACGTTCTGATATTAAAAGCTATTTTCTTCTTGCTTTAATCGACCGATTTAAAAAAAAATCATTGCTAGATAGAGCACCAAGCGATTTTTCCGAAAATGTTACATTTGACCCCTGTTGCAAATTAAATTTTTTAAGTTGCCCCCCTTTGCGCTGCCACTACTTAGGATAGAACGGTATAATTTATACGAACAGGTGGGGATTTAAAAATAAAAATCGACGTGTCCGAGAAAAATTCCCAAAAAGTAGTAATAAACATTTAACGAATTTTATTCCTTGCTTTACATTTGCACTGTATAATTATACGTTCGATATAATCATAATTCTGTGTTTATTCTATCTTATGACATACACACTTTACCTATGTACTTAGGTTTTTTTTGTAAACTTCTTTGCGAGTCGCCAATACAAACATATGACGTTAAACGTATAGTTTTAATTCTGAATAGCTTGTTTACGTTATCTATATTACATCAGTAGTTCGACCCTTTATATGGTAGTTTTACGATTTCGCTCTTGTACATTTTTAATTATTTTGCTACACGCATCATTTCAATGTGTAAATAGGTCTTATTTATACAACCATATCTAATTAAAACTAATTTCAGCGAAAGATATATTATCTGTTTACACGGTTATAATAAAAAAATTAATATGTAATATTCACATATTCCCCTTGTTGTGCATATCAACTCAATTGCGGATGTTCCTGATCGCTCTTATCAAATTTAATGGGCTGTTTAATAGATAAAGTAAATGCAGTAATCTATAACTTTTATAGGAAAGTTTAATGATGAATTCTAAAATATTAATAGCGACATATATTACATAAAACAAAAAGGCATACTTTTATTTGTTAGAATGTGGTGATTTTCACCATATTCAAAAATATTTGCTTCTCTTGTAAGTTTGCCAAAGCTTGTAGATTCTATTCACTTTTTCATGATATTTTTATCTTTATAAACTACTAGCGATCCCGCCTCACGTTGCTACGCCCAAAAAAAAAAACAATTTTGATCATTACACAAGCCAACACACATTTTGGTGCCGGTAATTTTTTAACTGTTCCTGGGTAATTTTTGGGTGGAGAATCCGAAATAGCCATCAGATTTTGTCTATCAGCTCTAGTTTTTAAAATAGGAATTATTTACTGATTTTTAACCTCTATATATATTTTACGTTATAACTATGAGTATTGCCATTAAAAAAAAAACACATATATTAAATATTTATTATAAAAAGTAGATTAACATGCATTCATATTGATATTAGTCACTATCACCTACAAATTTTCGTTTATACGACTGTCTAGCATGGAGTTTACTGGGGCAGTCTCGCTGAAGGCTCCAACAGTAGTCGGCCATCATGTGGTTATCCCATTGTCCTTGATATCGATCTTCCATAGTTTTAATATCCTGATGGAATCTTTCTCCCTGTTCGTCACTATAGTCACCTAAATTTTCTGGAAAGCGATCTAGGTGGCTGTGGAGGTAGTGAACTTTTATACTCATATTACAACCGAGAATATGAAAATTTGAAAGCATAGTTTCCACTAATTCTATGTAATTGTCTGCTTTGTGATTTCCAAGAAACTTTTGAACTATTTGAACAAATGAACCCCAAGCGTTAGATTCAGTCTCATTCATTGATGTGGTGAACTGTGGATCTTTAATAAGTTGCCTTATTTGAGGACCATCAAATATACCAGCTTTTAGTTTATCCGTGCTAATCCCAGGAAACTTACGTGACAAGTACCCAAAACAATTTCCACCTCGATCTAACGCTTTCACAAACTGCTTCATAAGCCCCAACTTGCAAGGGTGGTAGTAAGATTTTTTCTCTCGTAACCAAAGTTCATTCACTACGTTTTGTTTTCCTTGAACCATAGTATCTCTAGGCCAATTTCTCTTAACCCAGTGCTGATCTTTAGCTCTGCTGTCCCAAAGACATACAAAAAGGGGTATTTTGTATATCCACTTTGCTGTCCAAGGAGAAAGTTCACCATTTTCAAATCAACACAAATTGCCCACTGATGTTCTTCGTATTTAATTTGTTCCAAAACTTGTGCTATTGTTTTATACTCCTCTTTCATGGTAGTAGAATGTCCAATAGGAATTGAGGCATATTTGTTACCGTTATGTAAAAGGACACACTTTAAACTACGTTTTGAACTGTCAATGAAAAGGCGCCACTCGTCTGATATGGCAAACCCATTTTTTCTAAGACTCCTTTTATATCGTTACAGAATACCAGCTTATTTTCCTGAGTGAAAAAAGGCAGCAGATCCATTTCTCTCTTACGATAAAATGTAACATTAGTGCCTGGATAAAGAAGGTTCTTTTCTTTTAATCTGGATGCCAGTAATTCAGCACACTCCTTTGAGAGGTATAGGTCTCTCATGAGATCGTTCAGTTCTTGTTGATTAAAACACTGATGAGTTGTTAAATCTGCTTCAAAGTCACTGTCGTTTTCTGATTGCATTCTTTGAACTTCATCAGACGTTGATGTTTCTGTATCATCTTCCGGGATATCAGGGAGATTGCTGAAGGTTGGAACGGGTATTTCATTTAGAGTGCGGTACAGGTCTTCTTGCAGAATCTAGATCAGGATATGTCCATTTATGTCGATTGTTCCTATTTATGCCTTTAATACTAACGAGACAAAAATAGCAGTCATCATAATGGTTACGTGGTTCCCTCCAAACCATTGGTACACCAAATTTCAGGCACTTTCTGTTTCCAATTGTCCACTGTCGCAAATGTTCACCACATGTTTTACACACCACATGTGGAGCCCAAGATTTATCTTGATCTCCCAAATGAACGCCAAAATAGGCAAGATAAGACCTTTTCACAAATTCAGAAATAGTTTTTCTATTTACTTTCACCGTATATTCGCCACATACATAACAAAAAACATCTGGATGGTTTACACAGCTACGCCTGCTTCTGGATGCCATTGTTTTAGTTTTAACACTATAACACGATGAAAATGTACACAAAATTATGACACAACTTTATTTGCCAAAACTACACAATAGACTAAGTCCAGAAGGATAAAAGTAGACTACAGGTACTATGTTTCCAATACCAATCAGTCGGGGTTGAGCAGGTATGGGGAGATCGGATCATAGGGAATTCCAAATATACAATAGCTAATAAAATTCATAGAATTAAGTAATGCGGGTTAACCAGTTCTAGGAATATTTGTTGACGGACAATTTCAGGTATATTTGGCTGATTAGATCCTAGTTTTAAGTACCAAATTTCTATTTTGAATTTTAAAGAGATGTTGATTTATTTATTTTTGCCTTTTATTAGAACTAAATTCAATTAGTCTCTACCTCAAAAACTAGAGCTGATAGAAAAAATCTGCTGCCAGTTTTAGAATCAGCACATTACGTATATCTAAACTCGGTTCTTAGATCTCAGGCACCAAAAAAATTTTTTTTTTGTTGGCCTGTGTTATCAAACTTCACAGGAACTCTCCCCAGGCTATGCTAGAGTTTTCCTGAATATTTGGTCAAAATAGGTTCAACGGTTACGGAGTGTCTGTAGGGAACATACACACCCACTCCCACACATACATCCACTTTTACTCTTACCACTGAATATTCGCAGGTGATCCACTGTAAATAAGATCATTCGTGCAACTTCATGGGATAGTATTAATCTAACCACGGAATATCACAGGTGATCCGATATCAATAATAATAATAATAATAATCTTTATTAGCAATTGCTATTAAAATATACCAATATATTACTTAGAAACTAAAACTTTTTCTATAATATACTTATAGACTATTTGTTCAAATATTCTAGTTTTCTTAACACTTAAAAAACTACAATGAAAACTACAACGAAAAATGATCTCCGCCAGCTGTGTTCGCCAGATATAGATATTTACATCAGTTGCGTGCTGGCTGCAAAGAGGAATGCACATAGGTTTATACTTGGCACTGTTTGCGTATAATATTTCATAATATTATTTTTCTTAGTGGTTGCTCATTTTATAAATTTAAGTATGGACATTTTATCCATCGAAGAACGAAAGTTTGTTGTAAAATGTTATCATCGTGGTCAATCTATTCGACAAAACATGCTTTCTTTTCAAACGCAGTTTGAAAAAACTATTGCTTACGGGACAGCGCGTCATATAATTAACAATTTTGAAACGCACGGTTGTTTATACCCTATAAAGCATAGAAAAGAAGCCACACAAAATGAAGAACGAGATGTTTTAATTTGCGCTGCAGTGGAGATGGAACCACTGTTGTCGAGTAGAACACTTGCTCACCAACTTAATATAGCACATACCACTGTTCATAAGGTTTTAAGAAAAAACAAATATCGTTCGTATAAATTAAAAAAATCTAACGAAATATTTCCAAACGATAAATACGAAAGGTTTGATTTTTGTGAGGTCCTCCTAGAACTTTGCAACAATAATGAACATTTTGTTAATCATGTATTATCAGGTAACCAAATAAGTTCATGCGGTTTTTGTATACAGCAGAGTGCCATGAATATTCTTTAAGTTGTTGATCGATAGCACTTGTCTGTTATCTGTCATCCACTTTAGTATCAATCCTTCTGTCATTTAATACATACACATTTCGTGACAATTATTTAATTATTAATTTGAATAGTTGAAAATGGAAACGAATAAAACTTTAATTCGAGGTTGTTTACTCTATGAGTACAAACTTGGTACTAAAGCTGCAGTGGCGGCGCGAAAAATATGTACCGCATTCGGAGATGATGTCGTAAGTGATCGAACAGCACAGAAGTGGTTCAAGAAATTTTCTTCGGGAGATTTCAACTTAACCGATGAAGCACGCTCTGGAAGACCGAAGATCATTAACAACGAGGATCTTCAACAGGTTGTGGAGGCAAATTCCAGTACAACGTGCCTAGAGCTTGCAGAAAGGTTCAATGTGAGTGACGAAACCATTCGTTTGCATCTTCATCAGCTAGGAAAGACGTGGAAGTTGAGCAAATGGGTTCCACATGAATTGTCAAATGATAACAAATTAAGTCGTCTTACCATTTGTTCGGCAAACATTTCACGCAACGATAATGAACCATTTCTTGATCGGTTGTTAACCTGCGACGAAAAATGGATATTATACTAAAATTCTAAGCGTTCGTATCATTGGTTGTCGCCTACTGATGCAATACCTCACACTCCCAAGGCTTCCTTGCACCCAAACAAGATTTTATTGTGTGTTTGGTGGACAGCAAATGGAATAGTCCATTATGAGTTTTTGGAAAAGGGCCAAACCATCACTGCGAACTTGTATTGTGAACAACTTCAGCGAGTACAAGCAGCACTCATCCAAAAACAGCCTTCTTTAATCAATCGAAAGAATGTGATATTCTTACAAGATAACGCCAAACCGCATACTGCAAAAGTGACCCGGGAAAAAAATTGTGAACTTGGCTGGGAAATATTGCCACACCCTCCATATTTCCCTGACATTTCGCCAAGTGATTACCATCTTTTTTTGTCTCTTGACAACTGTATGAGACATAGGCAGTTTAAAACTCGAGTTAATGTAATAGACGCAGTCCGTAAATTTTTTGATTCAAAATCCGTAGAGTTCTACAATACCGGCATAAAAAAAATGGTGTCACGTTGGCAAAAGGTCATTGAGTGTGATGGTAATTACTTTGATGAATAATATTGTACTATTGTTTCTTAATAAATATTTATATTTTACCATAAAAAACCGCATGAACTTATTTGGTTACCTGATATTTACTGACGAATCCTCTTTCCCCATACATGGGAAACACAACCCGTCTGTTACCCGATATTGGTCGAAGAACAATAAACATATGATTTACGACGCTCGAACGCAATATCCACAAAAGTTAAATGTTTGGGCAGGCCTTTTAGGGGACCATATAATTGGGACCTTTTTTATTGATGGGAATTTAAACTCTCAAAAGTATTTAGCTCTTTTGCAAAATAGTGTTATACCTTGTGTGCAAAACATACGAAGCATTAACCTAAATGGTATTTGGTTTCAGCAGGATGGGTGTCCTGCGCATAACGCTGCACCAGTGAGAGAATATTTAACTAATATTTTTAATAATAAATTAATAGCTGGCTGGAGTGCTATTCGTTGGCCCGCTAGGTCCCCCGATTTATCCCCGAACGACTTTTTCCTGTGGGGCTATGTAAAATCTTCTATTTACGGTTTCCAACATAACAGAGCTCAGACAACCGACGACCTTCGTGTAAAAATTAATCATTGTATGCGACACATATCACCACAAATAATGAGAAATGTTCGTAAAGACTTTGTTAATAGATTGGGATATTGTGCTTTCGAGTTAGGAGGTCGTTTCGAACATCTAGTTCACTAACGGATCAACTATTCTTTTATTTAGGAGTTTCTTTTATTTCTTTTTCTCCATGAGATTCATTTATTTAGTTTTCGTTTTTTTATTAACTAGAGTAATTATTTTATTTTTGAATGCATAATTCTGCTATAAATGTATTCAACTTATTTTTACAGAGTTGTTATTTCGTTATATTTACTGGAGAGAATCTCTAATTTTAATTTCTATTTCAAGGGTCGTTTTTATGTTATTTTATGGTATTTCTGTTATACTTATTTATAGTTTTTTTTTACCATGAAATTTCTATTTATTTATTTTTCTCTAGACATCTTAGTTTATTCTGCAGATGTTTCAGGCGGGTTGTTTTTATTTCATTCTAAAACCCAGTTGTACTGCTATAACTTTTTACACAACTACATTATTATTTAATTTCATAAGGATAATCATAATTACGTCATAAGTATTACAATCTTCGCGTTATTATCGACTTAGTTATCTAAGCAATCGTCATCATTTAAAGAGAAAATTTAATTTGTTCTTTTTGTCAATCTGCGAAAAAATAATCAGATCACTATGAGTTCGAATATGAGCAGGCAATGCTAGTATGTTGTGCCGTAACTCTAATATGTATTATCGGACAACGTTTAGATGCGAGTTTACGTATACCATCGGGTGATCATACCTCGCGCGCTCTTGCTGTATAATTTATTAAACATACTAAAAATCAAATGTATATACAAATAATGAGACAAATAAAATAATATTCAGAATTAAACTCTGATACAGTAATTATTCTAATAATAATAATAAGAAGATTTAAAACTTCCTATCAAACACACTTGTATTATCTCTATTTATTATAATAATAATGCAATCAACAAATCAAATTTTAATTAAATGTTGTGACTTATACCAGATAAAAAAGATATAATAAATTCCAACGGTTGTGATCATATACGTATTAGAACATAGACTCTGTTTTGATATTAATACTGCCCAAATGCCTTTTCTCGCTTGTGAACAGTATTTCCAAAGTAAATTCACATCAATTGGTCAATCGGGGTTCCATTCTATGTCCATTATTTTAAAATTGCTGTTCTTAGCTGTTTCGTCACAGATTGCAGCGCATTTACCATGTCTTTTTTCCTCACATACGAAACACTTTACCGTTCTTTCTGTCCTACGAAATTCCACTCGGCAAATATAGCACCTATTATATGACATATTTTTGTTGTTTTATATATGTTGACCCACTTGACAAATGATTAGTCCTCCGTTTGATTCATCGATGCATTTCACTAATAGTTTTCATCATCACAATTTCATGTATATCTCAATAATAAATAACAATAGTTTTATTTTCGACACTGCACCCTATGCAGTGCCGATAAAATACGGTCTCACACCTTGAATATTAAACTACTTCTATAAGATTAAATGATGGAAAATGTTTTTATTTTTAGTTCGATCTTCACAGGAACACGCTCCAGACTATGCTAGAGTTTCCTGAAAATTTCATCAAAATCGGTTCAGCGTTTTCGGAGTCTATAAGGAACATACACACACCACACACACACACACATCCAATTTTATATATAAGATTATCGCGCTTTACTGAAGGAACTCTTATTTCTTACGATAATGAAACTCTTGCTTTATTCTTTTTCATTTACAGATGTTGGCCTTGGGGAGGGTTTACGAATCATGTTAATATTAACCTGATAACTTAAATCAGGTTTCGTACATTTCTTTGGTGAATATTACATGCAAAAATAAGTTTTGAAACGAAGCCATTGGGACGAGGTAGATTTTTTTTTGAAAGACGAATTTTTATTTAGATGATCTGACATGTAGATATGAGTTTCTATTAATAATACAATGAGTTCATACGGTGTACTCACAAAGGGGAATATAATCTGCCTTAAAGTTACACATCTTGCAATACATGTTTTTTATTATTTTAGATATTTAGATGGTAGAGTTGTCTCAAAATAAGAAATACATATGTCGTCATCATATCTTCGACGAGAATAACGCGAACTAACGCTGTCAGTGGCGGAGGTATTTTAAGCTAATAAAAGGTACAGCGGTAGTAATATTTGACAGAAAATACAAGTCAATAATAGAAATTACTGCAGAATAGTAATAAGTTTAAATATGTAGTAATTATAATGTGTAATTTATATTATTACAACATGGGTACATTAATATTTGGAAAACCATTTGTGTTCATATAAATCACAGGTAATTATAATTACATTGCGAATTTCAATGATTTAAGAAAGTTTTTTATTAGATAATAATAAAATACTTATTGATTTGCAGAATTATATACATGGAACATGGACTCAAAAGGCAAAAATATTGGACTGAATTTTGCAACATATCGTTTAATGACAACCAAGTTTTTGAATTACATCTAACGTAGCTATGGTTAAAACATACAAAATTATTTCATTCAAATTCCTAGGCATTCAAAGAAAATTTTATAGTAAACAAGAATATATACATTTGTTAAGAATTAAAAAATCCGTCGAAATAGCTATTGTTATTTATTCAGGAATAAAATATGAATTACAATGTGTAGTAAATTATATTATATGGTAAAACATACAATTAAAAATTGAAGGCATACAAAAAATTACAATAACGAATTATTAGCATGATCTTCAGAATCGTCATCATCATACAGATCTTCATCGGTATCTGATTCACCAGTATTTACAATAAACACCAGCTCTTCTGTAATGTTATCCAGCAGGTGCTCTTTTTCCAAGTAGTCTGCTACGACTTTATCAACATGATTGCAAACAGATGCCCATTCTTCACAAGTTATAGAAGCAAATTTGTTTCGGGCTAATGCCTCTACATCGGCTAACTTGAAAGTAACATTTCTAGCTGCAACCCAGTTTTTAACAATAGCCCATATTTTCTCAATAGGGTTTAATTCAGGATGGTACGGTGGCAACCTTAGAACACTATGTCCATAAGATGCCAGTAATGTATCTAATTTATATTGTGGTATCCCACTTTTATTTTTCTTTATTAGTTCATAAAGCTCTGGTTTTGTAAACGTAGAGTCAAAATATATATTCCTTGCCATTAACCACTCAATCATTTCAGCTTTTCTTGTTCCAGAAGTTGGGTCTTTTTCGACCTTTACATTGTGATACGATGCATTGTCCAGCACCAAAACACTTCTAGGTGGAAGATTGGGGACCAACTGTTTTGTCACCCATGTTAAAAAATTGGTAGCATTCATATCATCATGATAATCTCCTGATTTTGTACCTTTAAGAGAAAAAAAACAGAATTTACTAATGCCCTAGTTTTAAAACAATATCTTAAAATACCTGATCGAAACATGAGTAATCCGTTATCTATAAACCCCATTTTACCACCAGCGTGCACCATAATTAAACGGCTGCCCTTGGAGATAGGTTTCTTTAATCCTAAGACTGTATCATCTGACCATTCCTTCGGCTGTGTATGGGAACTGTGAAGGTATGATTCATCTGTAAATACTATTGGCCTGCTTTCATACAGGTAACCTAGTAGTTGGCGTAGATATTTTATGCGTTTAGCACGTATATCATAGCTTTCCATCAATAATTTCCGTTTATCAGAAGTTGTTTGCCATCTACAAGTACATAAATACATAAATTTGCTGTCGTAAACTGATCTGCTGCATGAGTACATACCTAAATCCCATCTTTTTTAAAACATTTGAGAGTGTGGTTAATCCACCTTCGAAGGGTATGCCATTTTCAAGAATTTTATCATAAATTCCTATAATAAATAAAATAATGCTATTATAAAAACATTAACAGAAAGGAGTTTATATTTTGGTACCTCTTATGGTTGGTCGTCTTCTTTCATGTATATAAAACTTGTGTACAATAGTACGGATAGTTTGTTTTTCTTCAGTACGAAGGGTGCTTTTTGGACTAGGGCGACTTCGTTTTTTACCAGGACTACTAAAAGAAGTAACCCTTCCTGCATCTACATCCCCAGCTTCCTTGTCAATACTTCTGTATGTACTGTCGGAAATTCCAGTTGCTGCAAGTAACCTCTCTTTGTAGTGAGACAATGGTATCGTTGGAGTATTATTTCCAGCTTCTTCCTTCATAAATTTTAATACGTTGGCAATGATTTCCCTTCCCTGGCTGTGAATTATTTTTCCTTTCACGCCAACTTTCTTTGGTGTTGATAAGCTTGCTTTTGCTTCAGCCATCATAACCTATAATCTGTTCACAAGAGACGCATAATATAATTATATCGCACTGCTGTATTCAATGCAACTTACCACTCTGACCAAAGTACGCAACGTCTTGTCTTGAAAAAAGACACTTCTTAATATAAATTGGGTAACGGTGGATAATAAATAACACACGAAAAACTCAAACGCACAAACGCTAATTAGAATTGTGACAGTTGCTCGTATGCAGTTTTAGAACCGACGCCACTGAACTTTCGACGATTCCAGCGCCAAAATAGGATATGACGATATATGTATTTCTTATATTGGGACAACTCTACTTAGACTCCATTATTTATCTTTTATGATTACTAAGAAATTGTCTATACAGGCTGTGTCGGAATTGCACGGCACTATTGTAAGTACTTGTTCTCCAACATAAAATGAACAAAAAAATTTGTCGTGGTGAATGCTGCATTCAACAAAACGGTGGCCACTTTAAACAGTTCTTTTGGATGTTGTATTGTTAAATAAATATCTTTATTCTCCAATATCTTAGTAATAAATTAATTTGAGACATACGTTTATATGGACTTTTTTGTTTATTTTATGCTGGAGAACAAGTACCTACAATAGTGCCGTGCAATTCCGAAACACCCGGTATATTCTATTTTCAGAAGAAGTATAAAATGTTGAGTTTCCAAAAATTTATTATATGGATTGAAGGATGGTGCAGAAATGACAAACTAAATGTGCACCATTTTAAGAGAGCGCTAAACCCTTTACCCTAAAAAAGCAAATTAAAAAGGAAACGCCAATTTCTATTTTTAAAAAACTGAAATTCAATATTTGTGCATAGACTTCAATGCATGAGCAAGAAATATGATATACAGGATATTCACTGCTTTCTTGAAAGCCTGTGTTATCTATGAATGACGCAAAACGCAAGATGCGAATCATAATATCCAAAAATAACTTGTACAGGAAGTTCTGTAATTGAAAAGTGGTCAATAGATTGAGAATAGGAAATCTATTTTTGTAGATTGATAACACAATATATGTACTAATATTTTTATTTATTTTTATCCGTGGAGAGTTACACAACTAACTTTTTTGTACGTCCAATAAATTTCTTCCTATATATATCAATTGCATCCGCTCTTACCAGTATCATTTTTATTGCTACAAGTCTAATCGAAAATGCATCTCTCACACTACTAATAAACATTGGTATTTCCATTAAGAAAAGAACTATGCTTCTAATTTTACATTCTCGCAACATTCAAGCCATTAAAAACCTCATTATGCATGGGTGCTATTATCGCATGATGCCGTTGTTGTTATTAAAGTTGATTCGCCCTAAAGACAGAAACATCAACTTAACACATGTGCAATATATGCATACGAGAATATAGTATGCAAGTTCAATCGCTTGGCAATCTAATGCGTTGATAATTTTCTCCGAACTCGATATACTATTGTTCGTAGTACGTTATAAAAAGATACACCGACAATAAAATAAGCGACAAACAGATGGCAGTGCTTCCTGTGAGTAAGTAGTCCCTCTTTCATTTGTTTTGACGCTGTTTTACACGCGACAATGCGTGAGACAGATAACTCGATACAGGTTATGCTTTGCAAAAAAAAAAAAAATGAGGTGACTTTCTTATACGTATGAGCGTTTCAAATTATAGAATTTTAAGAATTTTTTTATACAAAAATTATTCAAAATCCTATTCTAAGTACTTCTATTTTCTTAATAAATCACTATAGAATGCATACTTTGCAAGATATTATCAAAAAAGTGCTACTCGCCAAGAATAAAAGTGCTACTTCCGGTCCGAATTTTGAAATTTCATATATACAAAAAAATATTGCAAATCCAGTTCTAAATATTTTTGTACTCTTGATAAATATTTATAGAATGCATAACTTACGACATATTTGCAAGAAATCGCTATTCGATAAGAGTAAAAGTGGTACTTCCGGTCTGAATTCAAAAATTTTTTTTATACAAAAGATATTGAAAATTATGTTTTAAATACCTTTATACCCGTAACGTACTTGTCTAAAAAGCATGACTTGCAAAATATTCGCAAAAAACTGATTTTCGATAAGAGTAATAAAATAATTAGAAATAAAATTATTCTCAATTTTAATTCTAAGTATATATGAATTCTTTATAAATTTGTTTAAACTTAGTAGTTGACGAAATATTGGCAAAATTCGATTTTTGCGCTGAAGTAAACTGCTACTTCCGGTCTACCGATTTTATTGAAAAACTAATCAGATCTCAAGAGGGAGATTATACACGTAAATACAAAATTTGAAATTGATATCTACAGCGGTTTGACCGCTATCGTGGTCACATACACACATACAGACACACAGACACGCACACAGACACACAGACATTTTTTAAAAACCACTTTTTCGGTATCAGGGGACCTCAAAACGTGGACATCTGCAAAAATCTCGAGGTCGAAAATTTTCATCATCACAATACTTCCTTATACTACGTATAAGAAAGTAAAAATCTATACATAACCTACGATTTCATTTGTTTATAATATAAATCTTTCTAAGTTTATTTATAATATCTATTAAAGCTTTCATTTATACAGGGCAATCCAATAGATAGTATAAGAAAACATTTTCTTTTAAAGAGCGTCTATTTCTTATCCCTACAAGTATCAATGTTAGTGTATTTTAATGATTCAATTTGTAATAAGATAAATTCCTGTATTAGTCAGAAACAGTTAAAAAGTGTATTGTGGTAGCATAATTATTTATTATAATAATACGACGCCTATCTGGGTAAGTACTGACATCATCGATATTCTCAGCATTGCGCTATTCGATAATACATTCTAGTCAAATGTAGGCTATGTAATGATAACTGTACCAATAAGTGGTTTAATTTATACAGGGCAATCCAAATTAAGTGTTCACCATTGGTAACTTTGTTATTATTAAAGATACAAGATTGTTTAAATTAGCAAACTTGTAGTACTTTTAACGCTCTTTAAGATGGAAGAATAAAAAAAAACAAATGAGCAACGCGTTTTCGAGTTTTGCCGAAAAATATTTTTTTTTCAAATGGAAACCTCTGTATATTATATCATTTTCTGCTAGAACTTTAATTTTTAAACAAAAAATCTTATAAGAAATTTTTTACTGGGATTAAAAATACTTGAGTTATAATGAATACACAAAAACAGCTAAGTCAAGTGCATTTCTATGTATCTATGAAAAAGACGATAAGTCTTTCTACCAAACGTCATATATTAGTACAGTTTTATTAGTTTTTCACTCATAAGTTTCATTGTGCTAGTTATTAATTTGACAAAAAAATCATTTTTACCCATTCAGAAAAGTGTGATATGTTAGAATCTTATTTAGTGTGCAGAAAATCCTCTAGGAGGGCAAAAGAATATTACGCTGAATTATATCCACTCCGAACACAACCACATGAGCAATATTTTCTGAGACTTTACCGAAAATTTAGAGGCAATGAGAGTGTTTTTGCCAAAACAAGGACAAAAAAGACTTTTATAAAAAGCGAGGCCACGGAAATTGCAGTTATCGCATATTTTGAGGCCAACCGTGAGAATTCCATACTAGATATTGTCAATGAATCTGATTTGAGTCACGGTACTGTGCATAGGATTCTGAAGAAACACAAATTCATTCCTTATAAGTACAAACCAGTTCAGGTTTTTTGCCAGGGGATCCAGAGAGAAGAATGTTTTTTTGCCACTGGTATTTTAACTTTTGTCGCCAAAATGTAAACAACTTTCGTTATATTTTATGGACCGATGAATCGAATTTCTCAAATTCTGGAATGTACAATAAAAAAAATCATCATTACTGGTCAAAGGAAAATCTTCTTTTAGTAAATCCAAGACGTCCACAAGTCCGTTTCAGTTTTAATGTTTGGTGCGGTTTAATCGGTTCATGGATTGTTGGTCCTTTCTTTTATGAGGGCACTCTAACTGGTGAAAGGTACATAGAATTTTTGACTGAAATTTTGAATAATTTCTTAGACGATCTGGATTTCATAAGTAGACAGAATCTGCATTTTCAGCAGGATGGCGCACCTGCGCACAACTACAGAGGTACTCATCAACTTCTAAATACTATTTTTAACACTTCATGGATAGGAACAAATGGTCCTATTCAGTGGCCTCCCCGATCGCCAGATTTAACGCCGCTTGATTTTTTTATAGGGTAATTTAAAGAACCAGATTTATAAGCAAAGGTACGAAAACGTAAACGCCCTAAAGATTGCAGTTAGTGAAAAGATAAACCAAATAGATGGTAGGACCATACTGAAGGCAGTTCGAGAAGTTCGGAAGCGTCTATAAAAATGTATTGAACTACAAGGTGGTATTTTTGAACATCTTCTATGAAAAAATCAGTTTATAAAACTAATTTAGCTGTTTTCGTTTATTCATTATAACTCAAGTATTTTTAATCCCAGTAAAAAATTTCTTAGAAGATTTTTTGTTTAAAAATTAAAGTTCTAGCAAAAAATGATAAAAAAAAATATTTTTGGGCAAAACTCGAAAACGCGTTGCTCATTTGTTTTTTTTATTCTTCCATCTTAAAGAGCGTTAAAAGTACTACAAGTTTGCTGATTTAAACAATCTTGTATCTTTAATAATAACAAAGTTACCAATGGTGAACACTTAATTTGGATTGCCCTGTATAAATTAAACCACTTATTGGTACAGTTATCATTACATAGCCTACATTTGACTAGAATGTATTATCGAATGGCGCAATGCTGAGAATATCGATGCTGTCAGTACTTACCCAGATAGGCGTCGTATTATTATAATAAATAATTATGCTACCACAATACACTTTTTAACTGTTTCTGACTAATACAGGAATTTATCTTATTACAAATTGAATCATTAAAATACA
The DNA here is from genome assembly GCA_963170755.1 of Amphimallon solstitiale. NCBI lineage: Eukaryota > Metazoa > Arthropoda > Insecta > Coleoptera > Scarabaeidae > Amphimallon > Amphimallon solstitiale. Next base: position 128,360,141 of record OY720680.1, read on the forward strand.
CTAACATTGATACTTGTAGGGATAAGAAATAGACGCTCTTTAAAAGAAAATGTTTTCTTATACTATCTAAAAGATGTAAAAGCAAATATTCAATAGAAAATGTTGAGCTGTACACGGATATCATATAATTCTCAATGACAATCTGTACTTTTCATCTAACAAAATTAGGGCAGCTCAAATTAAACTTTTTCATAATTTGATAATCGTATATTATTGCAAGGATTATTTTTTTGTCTCAGTGTTACTGATGATAGGGACTGATTCTATTTTTGTCATTAATTACAAAAAGTCCATCTCCAGTGAGTAGCCAGATGCTGGTAGTTTCAAGATTGGGAGTAGGTACTTATCGACATTTGCATATGTCGATAAGTACGAATATTCGCTATTCCTTCTGCTGACAAAGTGATCTTGCCTGACTATAAAAATGTTCAAGCATGGATTTCACAGGAAATTCGCGGCAATTTATTGGCCAATAGTTTGGTAAAAAAATTGATAAGTGTAAAAGAGCTTTAAGTACTACTCTTCTAAAAAAAAAAGGTTTTTGGACAAAAATAAACAAGGTAATATCACTCAAATAAACGTATTAAACGAATTTCGGCAACAAGGTACATTAGTAATTAGTAATTATGACACATAAATAAACAGATAGAGACAGCAATCGCCCATAAGACCTGTACTATTTACTAAATTTCGAACTGTGTATCGATCAGTTTATGGCCGTCGTAAGTGGAGAGAGGAGGCATGAAACTAGTTAACAAACAAGCACCCTAGATATGTCAAATAAAAGATCATATTTTAGGAGTACTATGTCAAATACATCCTGTACACTTTCTTCAAAAAATTTAATTTAGACATGTTGAAAAGAATCTTTACTTATAATGTAGTCAAAGTTTGTTGTGGCATTTAAATAACGACATATATAAATAAATTGTTTGACAAATACAAAACAATTAGATTAACATTGCGAAATGCTCACTAGTTACGAATTGCTAAAAAAACAATGTAAAATGTATAATTTCTTTTATTAGTTAATCACAAAATATGCGAAATATATTTCATACTGTTACCGTATAACGAGAATTAAATCTTTAGACCATAATATTTTACAATTTGTCATAAACAATAACTATAAAGCAAGAGAAACTGAAAACGTACAATATTTGCAGTGATAAAATGCTTTCTCTTCACAAGACTAGATTATTAAAAAGTGACTTGTGTTATACTACTGTTACATTAGAGAAATTTAAATAAATCTTCCCAACAACTCATTTTATAATAATGATGATGCCTTATTATTTTGTCCAATCCTAATCAGTTTGCGCTTTAATGACAAATAAGGAAACAAATTTATCTACTTACGGAATTTAACTGATGATAATCAACTGAATTCGCATTTTAATATTATACTCGTTCAGAAAATTTCACTCGGCTTCACTTTCTCTATCTCTGAGAAATGATGAAATGTAATGATAATTATTTGTTTTATGAATACACTGTGTCACTGTCCTTTGATGAATATAACATATCTAAGTTATTCTTTTAGTTCGCCTATTACTAATGGCTACATTCATTAGTTATGCTAAGCAAACTTAACTATTTATTTATATATGTTTGGTTAGCTGTCACCCGTAATTAAAAAAAAAGAACGTCTTTGAAATTTGTCAAATACGAAGAGTCGTGGATTGGAAATCTTTCAATGTTATTGATACAATATTTCATTAGGTTTTTAATCACACACACATTGCCAAAACTTGCATGCTAAAATAATTACAATACCGTTCCACGAAGAAATTCAAATGAATAATTACAGAAACTACAATGAGGAAATATTAAATATTTCCTTATTGGTTGCAGTTTTGAAAATTAGAAAAACTGCAGATTCTAAAGGATCAGTTACGGAATGAAATATGCAACAAGAACTAAAATACTCTGAAGATTTATTGGAAAATGATATTAATACTGCCAAAGAAAGAAGGAGAGGAAATAAAATCTTATCAATTAAAATCTCTTCTTAGTGATACTGGATTAGTTTATCACTAAGAATTAATCCTGGTCCGAAAATTATCGCTTCTACAGCTAAAATACTTTCTAGGAATGTGATGAAATCTTTCTAATTAATTTTATGAATACGGATACTGTACCAACAGGAAAGTATTTGAAGACGGTTAATGCCTCTCACAGAGAAACTATCAGTGTTGAATATAGGAAAAAACTGGTACAAGACTTGCAAAAGCTGTAGTTCAAATTTGGCACGTGGAACTAGTTTTTATTTCGAAATCACAAAATTAACGGGAAAAACGAAATTAAAGCATGATTAAGAAAAATTTACATATCCTATTGTGCACCACTTTATGAAGAATTTATAAAATATTTTTACATGCGACTCATGGTGTTTGTGAAATAGGGCAATACTTGTATCCAGTAAAATAGCAACCATATTCGAAGATATGATTCATATTTTACATACCTACAATTTAACAATTTCACTGTTCGCTATGGTATCGTTATCAACACTTTTATAAATGGGAATACTGAATACATATTTATTTTTTGTTTTCATTTCATTGACATTAATATCATTACGTCTTTGTTGAATTTAGTATTGATTATTTATACATTATCAGCGAGCACTAGCTTTTGAAGTTATATGTTTACTTAAATTAACAGTACTGAAAATATAAAGTTGTCTGTTCGATAATTAGTTTCTAGGAACTGTTCGAAAAAGGACCGTTATGTAAGTGGACTGCAATGGTAAATTTCAAATAAGAACATCCGTTTTGATGGCGAAAGACAGGTTATTCAAATTGATCGAAATGTTTTATAGTGTATTGTAGCGAAAGAACGTAGGATTTAAATTTCAACGAATTGTATGCGTATCACTTCTAAAACATGAGTTCACTATTACATTACGATAATATAATGAAATGAAGAGAAAATCAGAAAGCATCAGATGGGATGAAATTGATTTCCACAGAATATTTTCCTCCAAATGTACTTTCTGTTTTATCGATTCTTTTAAATGTTCTACTGAATAAACAGTGCACATTAAAGAACTGTTTTGTTTTACATCTACTTTAGTCACCTATTATTGTTTAAAACATATTAACAGCCAAGAGAATTCTTTAGAAAAGTACACTCACCGGCAAAATAATCGATCCACTCAAAAAATTGAAGAAGTTTGTTCTTTAATAAGTTTGATATTTTAAATTCGATTGGATTCATTTTTTTTTTGCATATTGTAGGTAAATTTAAATGTAATCTATCACATCTGTGGAATTTTAAGAAAATTTGGCGTGCATCATTTTATACAGGCTGACACAAAGTCTGTTTTTTTAAATCAACTTTAAAACCACATATGGATTGTCAAAGTTGCTCCACCTTGTATTTTCTTATTTTGTTAACAAGACACATCATTTCTTTACAATTTCTTTTTTTATTTATTACAATAACTTAATTTTTGTAAAAGATACAAGGGTTTAAGAAAAATCTTACATTTTTACATTTTTCCTATGGTAGGGGAGAGTGTTGTACCTTGGACATAGTGTACCTTGGATCACTAACCCATAATCCGACATATGCTGCCAGCTTGTGGCAAACTGTTGAACTATCTCGTGCAATATTCATTAGTGGGCAGCGTAAACTTCTTATTGCATATCGTGCGTGTTGTGTTATGAGTATAGCCGCAAAATTGTTTTTGCAGTTTAAAAAGTAAAGTTTCTGAACAATAATATTTCCGTATATACACACTTCATGTATTGCTTCAGAATTTTCTCAATATTCCAGCTTGTGCAGTATAATTTGGTGAGTAAAACTACATGCTGTTTGTAAGTCTGAACATAACCTAACAACCTAGCCGCGTCTTTAAATTGTAAACTGTCACCTCTTGTACCATGGATCATCAATACATCTTGTACCATGGATCATCAATACATCTTGTACCATTGATCACATTTTCAGATTATAATACAATGCCACGGAGCAAGACGGGAAGAAAACGTGAACATATTCATCCAGAAGCAATACAAAAAGCAATTGAAGCTGTGTGCGCTGAAGGAGACAATAAAATTTCTATTAGAGAATCATATAAAGTGTTTAACATTAAATTTACAACATTAGTTCGGCATTTGAAGGCTTTTAGAAATTTTGGGAAAGAGGAGTTCAAATATGATGTTCGGTATGACACTAGAAAAGTATTTTCAGAAGCAGAAGAGCTCTGTTTGGTAGAGTATATCAACAAAGTAGCTAAGATGAACTATGGATGGACAAAGAAAGGAGTTCGGAGTCTAGCTTATAAATTCGCAATGGCCAATAATAAGAATCAACCTGTCAAGTGGGATGAAGAAAAAACAGCTGGAGAAGAATGGTTGAGACTATTTATGACAAGGCATACTGCGAAGTTAACCATTAGAAAGCCAGAAAAGACAAGTTTGTCACGGACAACTGCTTTCAATCCTACCAATGTTGAAACATTCTTCAAAAATCTCGAAGATGCACAGTTGAGATTAGGACCTTTTCCTCCTCATCGCATCTGGAATCAAGACGAAACCGGGCTAACAACAGTACAGAATCCCAACAAAATTGTTGCCCCAAAGGGTATAAAGCAGGTAGGAAGTGTGACATCCGGTGAACGGGGTCACCTCGTCACATTGTCTGCTTGCGTAAATGCCATCGGTAACCACATCCCCCTCCATTGTTAGTGTTTCCGAGGGTAAACTTCAAGGAGTACATGCTTTATGGTGCACCCCCTGGAACAATTGGTGGGGCGAATCCCTCAGGATGGTCTAACGAATTATTATATGTGAAGTTTATGGATCACTTCATAGCTCATGTAAAACCGTCAAAGGAAGAATGTGTTTTATTAATAGTAGATAACCATGAAACACATTTATCTCTGCAAGTTATTGAAAAAGCATCAGCAGCAGGTGTTGTTATGCTCACATTTCCGCCCCATACATCCCATAGGCTGCAGCCACTTGACGTATCGGTGTACTCACCTCTGAAGAACTTTTACAACCAAGCTGTTGACTCTTGGCTATTGAACAACCCGGGCAAAACTTTCAGCATTTATAATATTGCAGAAATAGTTGGCCAAATTTACCCTAAAGCATTTAGTACTAGTAATATTTTAAGTGGTTTTAAGAAAACAGGAATTTATCCATTTAACAGACAAGTATTTTCAGAGCAGGACTTTCTTGGAGCTTACGTCTCCGATCGTCCAAACCCTAACGACACTTTCCCAGTTAAAAATTCAGTCAGTAGAAGTTTAAATCTAGCTGTTATCCAGTCTCCAACGCCACCTACTACGCCTATTATGACTAATGCTCATCGAAGCGAAGATGAGCCGTCTACTTCAGCTGCAACGCTAAATCAGAATGAAAATAGATCTAATGATCTTAGATCTCCTGAAGAAGTTCAGCCATACCCGAAGACAGCACCTAGGAAAACCAACAGACGAGGTAGAAAACCTGGAAGAAGCAAGATAGTAATATATACACCTGAAAAAGAAGCTATAAGGATAGAAAAGTCTAAGAAAAGAGAAGGCCTGCCAAAATCAAAGACTACTAAGCCACCTGCAAGTAAAAGTAAATCTCAAGATAAAGCTAGGAAAAGATTAGTTTGTGAAAGTGACTCAGAAAATGACGATCAAATTGATATGTCTGATGTTGATGACTCTGATAACGATGATAACTTTTTTGCATCAACTAACGCTGAATTAGCCGACGTTCAGGAGGAGCTTGAATTTGAAAGATCCAGTTTCAATAATGGCGATTACGTTCTTGTCAAGTTTGAGAAGAAACGAGGGCCAACTGAGCACTATGTTGGGAAAATTATTTCTAAAGACTGTGATGGGTGTGAATTCCAAATACAGTTTTTCAAACGTATTAGCTTGAGTAACAAATTTGTCATAGAATCATCGCAATCATTTGATGTAAATGAGTCAGACATTTTACTCAAACTGCCTAAACCATCAAAGTGCAGTGGTTCAACTCGAGTTGCAGAACAAGTGTGGTTTAAGGTAGATTTTTCAAACTATAATGTAAAATAGGGAGCAGTTGTTTATATTACAAAATTACTGTTTCTGTGTAAATTTCTTCAGATGTTTTAAACAAATAAATTTTGCAGCTGCACATTGGAGTTTTTTATTCAATATGCATTGGTATGCCTTTCTGTATGATCCAAGGTACAGGAGGATGCGATCCAAGGTACAAGACCATCATGAACCATGAATCAGTTTACTTGCTATTATAAATGTTTTAGTTTTTCATTAACTTTGCTTATAATACCGTTTATAGATAAAAGAAAACTGAAGTCGAATATATGTTACATAAAATAGACACCTATAACTAAAATAAAAACGAAAGTTGTTAATTTTTAGTCGTATATTAGAAAAAGTGATCCAAGGTACAACAGTCTCCCCTACTAACAATAAGTTTACAAATTTATCGTTTTTGCATAGAGGGCTATTGAAATACTGTCAGTTTTGAAATCTAAAACTTGTCAATTACGTTTTTGAACGTGTTTCTTGTCGAATAGTAATTTAAAATTAGGATCTTTCTGTAACCGACACATCGAGAGCTGTTGCTTTGATTCAGGATGGTAGGTCACAGTATTATGTGGCCAGAGTGTTGGGAGTTTCAAGATGTAAAGTTCAAAGAGCTGTTAAACGGTTTAATGAATTTGGTGTATACACAAGAAGAAATCATTGTGGTCGAAAGAAATCTACTAGTGAGCGAGATAATCGCTTATCCGTGCACGTGGAGGAAACACTTCGTATTAAGTCTTTTATGTTTTTCATTTTCTTTTCATTATATTCGGTGTTAAGTTAAATTCGTAAACTTATTGTTAGTACCATAGGAAAAATGTAAAAATGTAATATTTTTCTTAAACCCTTGTATCTTTTACAAAAATTAAGCTATTGTAATAAAAAAAAAAGAAATTGTAAAGAAATGATGTGTCTTGTTAACAAAATAAGAAAATACAAGGTGGAGCAACTTTGACAATCCATGTGTGGTTTTAAAGTTGATTTAAAAAAACAGACTTTGTGTCACCCTGTATAAAATGATGTACGCCAAATTTTCTTAAAATTCCAAAGATGTGATAGATTACATTTAAATTTACCTACAATATGCAAAAAAAATGAATCAAATCGAATTTAAAATAACAAACTTATTAACGAACAAACTTGATCAATTTTTTGAGTGGATCGATTATTTTGCCGGTGAGTGTAGTATTTTACTAATATAAGTGTAACAGCATTAAACAACGATTGACGAGAAGTGACAAAGGCGTTACAAGCGTGTCGCTTTTTCTTTGGTGGGTGGGACGAGCTTAGTTATTTAGTCGTCATTGCTACCAATGCCATGCGGTGTCTGGTCTGCCCTGGTGTCTTCTGTCTAGTAGTATATCATTCAAATTCGACGAAGCAAAGTCATATGAATATGTGTGTATAAGAAATATTTTATATTTCTTGGTTTGTGAAAGGAAGTCATACATTATTATTGCGGAAACATAAATATAATATTTATAATTAACTAACTTGTCGATTATAAATCCATTAGCAACTAATAAAACGTTCAACATATTATGCCGTCACAATATGATATTTTTACTGATTTTATAATATGAAAAGCAAAAGTGAAATTATCCGATAGTTCGCAATTCTCCGCTGTTCATGTGAAAACTTTCTTCAACCTAGTTGTGAATGTCACTGAAATAAAAAAAATATAAGCACTAATATGCGAGTAATACTTTTATATTTACATAAGTTATATTCTTATTTGTGTTGTCTTCTAACTGGACATATATAACTAATTACAAACATTAAATCTTAAGCAAATATTGAGTTTTTTTTTAATGGCAAGTGAAAGTATGTAGACACTTAGATATTACTTATAATCGCTATGACAAAATGATTTATCTAAAACTAACATTTTTAGAAGAATGAAGTGAGTGACCTATTTATTTCATTGTAATGTCTAAATTAAATATATAAGTAAGATGTTTTTCTAAATCTTAAAATATTTATAAAGAAGTAAAGTTACATAATAGTATATATATACAGGGTGAGTCATTAGTAGCCGCTTCTTCGATTGCTCTTTTGTGTTTTAAATAAAAGAAAAAACAATTAGTGGAAGATCCATAGTTGCTTGTGGCGCATATTGTAAAAATACTTTAAGCTCTGACGCACTTCCAGTTTCACCGGAAATGCACGGAACTTAATTTTTTTAAATGACTCACCCTATATATTTTTGGATTTTCTTGTACTGCTTTAATTTGTGTGTTCAACTGTTTTTTCTTTCTCAAAATTAAGCCAATAGTTTTTGAGTTATTAATTTTTTTTGAAAATATTTGACCAAAACACATGTTCAGAAAAAAGTCATTTTCCCATTGTTTTTAAAAGTAAAAACATTAACGTTGGTGGTGCTTGTAGCCAAGAAAATTGTGCATTATTTAGTAAAGTTGGACTCAACAATACCTCAAAAGCTTTGTCTTTTCAAAGCCTACTTTTTGAAATTTTCACATACCAAAAACTTGTTTTTATTAAATGGAACACCCAGTATTTTATTGAGATATTTTGTTCCCTTTTTTATTCTCTTTCATTTTTGTTAACAATGTCCTATACCTATCTTTTGTAATTTTTGAGATAATCACTATACGAGCAATTAGCGGTCAATTAAAGAACTATAATAAATAAATAATAAATTTATTTAGTTCTGTATAGTGCATAAAATGCGTAGAACACGTCAAAAAAAATACAAAAAAGTATATAAACAATACAATAAAAGTATCTTAAAACATATTAAAATTTCAAATTATAAAAGTCATTAATTGTATAAATAACATTTTTCGATAATATACGATGGAACCGCTGCTTAAAAAGTTTCAGGGTTAAATTTCTAAGATAAAATAAATAGGCGCTGTTCTAACCCAAATATTCGTCCAATAAAGGCTAGAATGCGGCTGACTGCCTGAGTCAACTGTTAAAGAAAGTCGGTATACATTTATGCCAAACTTATAAAAGCATCGCTATTAGTTATCATCCAAATGAATTATTCTTATGAAGAGTTAATAGATATGATTGACGTTTTGGGTGAATCTGGAAGAAACTCTTTGCTAGCATCCAGACTTTATGTACAGCGATCCCTGGTAGAAGTCAACCGAAGCCAGAAACCTTCAAAAGTATAAAGGGGCGGTTTGAGTGAATAGAAAGTATTGAATATGAAAGAAAGAGCGGAAAATGCAATAACTGGTGAGAATAAGACGTTTATGGTACTTGCGAGTGTGGTCTAACACCCCCATACTAGTACTACAAAAATTAGTCGTCAGTTAGATGTAAGTCAAATTTGAAAATCCAGAATAATTAGGAAATATGAAATTCACCCGTAGCATATTCATACACAAGGTTATATGAAAGAAATTTTCACAATCGCTTACATTTTTGTCAATTGGTAGCACATAAATTATTCCGGCTTCCTCAATTTTTTGTTGTTTATCAACAAAGCCACCTTCTATTAAAGTGAATACGTTCGTCATCACAATTTCCATTATTATAACACATAAAACCCTCTCACTTTATCACACCTGTAAACTTTCAAAATCCTTGATCATTAAAACTGTGGGGAGGAATAGTGGGTAGTTACATAATTGGACCTTACTTCTTTGATAAAAATGTTAATAGAGGAGAGTATATTCGCTATCTACGGACGGATTTTCAAAACTTTTTGAAGACATCTTCAAATATGTCAGTAAACATAACCTCTATTTTATTTCGTTGTTAATTCCAATTTTAAATATTTCATTTTACATTTAACGTAAATTCATTTATAATGGCGATGTCCTTTTAAACTGAAGTTATAAATCTAAGTTTGTCGTTTAAACAATTTTTGACACACAGCGACTGCGAAATTTTTTATACTATTGCTATTCATAAATTTTAAACTTTGCATGAGTTTTCAAATTTTTGTAAAAATTACTTATTTGTATAAGAAAAATGGAAGTAACACTTTTCGATAAATTTTAGCTATAGTCGCAGTGCAAGTCGTGGCAACTCACATTTTTAAATCGAAATCGGGTTTATTCAGATATATAGTATCCTATAACTTTTACAATATCGCCCACAGGTGGAAGAAAGTAGATATTTTTCATTAGTAAATTTTAAATACTTTTCAAAGATATAACGATACAGTTTATTAGACGATCGAAGACGTACTGGTAAGTTAATTATATAATAGATTAAATTAAATAAATACTATTCTATCCTCAATCTTTGCATATAATCTTTAATCAAAGTGCATGCTTTTAAAAATGCCACGTACTTACCTAATACCGAGCCTAATACCTACTTGCAGGGTTGCTTTTGAAAAACCAACAAGAGGATAATAATCAAAACAGTAATTTAATCAATTTAAATGAGGAATAGAGTACATTAAATCCTAAAAACTCTAATTATGTGTCGGCAATAATGTAATAATTAAATACTTACAAAATATTCAGCCTGATACACAACCTCTCTTTTTAAGAGGTAGTGTATAGTCCAAAATCTAATGACTATGTGACTACGAATATAGAAGTGAATGTAGGACTAAATAGTGCATTAGAACTAAACCCTGATTATGCTTATTCAAGATCATTATTTCAATAAAATAAGAATGATGACCATTATGAAACAGATAATGTAGAAGTACTAGTTAATAATGCATTGAAGGACGATGAATATCAGAGTTTTGATGTAACATGTTATAATGAAGGCAATACCGATAGCGGAGAACAGAATAATGAACCAACTCAAGAACAAAGCGACAATGACATTAAAAATGCAATGAATGAACATCTAGAACACGAAATTAACAACGGTAATATATTGGAAGGAAGAAAGCGTAGTCTTAATGCTCAACCAGAGAAATGGGAAAACAATGATACAAAAAAAGGCGAATGGAAAAAAAATCATACCTAGGATATAGCAGATCACATGAAGGTGATGTTTACATACTACACCTAGAGAAGCTAGCAAAATGGGAGCTTCTTACAAGTCTAAAGAGTGTCTGAGAGTAAACACCAGGAAATGCTCTGAAATTACAGGAGAGCACCGCAAATACATTTTAGAAAACTTCTGGAGCTGTTTGTATTGGAACCAACGAAAAATGATTGTAATTAAAAAGCTACGGCAGCCTGAAGGAACCAGTTTGAATAGAATTGCATCTTTTAATAAGGACTCAACCAAATTATTTTTTTCGAACTTTCAAACGCTAATGGAAAGGTTTAACTTTGAACCCAAGTATGTTTACAACATGGATGAGACAGGCATCACTAGGGTGCAGAACAAATGCCCTAAAGTTTATGGTCGTAAGGGATCTAAGAAAGTAGGAGCTGCAATTTCCGGTGAAAGAGGAAGAACAATAACTGCTGTATTTTGTATAAATGCAGCTGGGAACTACCTTCCTCCTATTATGATATATCCTAGGAAAAGGATGCCCAAAACTCTCGAGAAAAATGGACCAATTGGGGCGTTATACAAATGTTCTAAGAAGGGTTGGATCAATTCCGAACTTTTTTCTGAGTGGCTGGGCTATTTTCAGAGACATGCTAAGCCTACTGTTACTGATCCTGTCCTTCTGGTCCTGGATAATCATTCCAGCCACATATCAATTGCAATTTATAATTTCTGCAAAGTAAATAACATCCACATGGTCTCATTTCCTACACGCACATCTGATCACCTTCAGCCTCTGGACGTGACATTTTTTAGTCCTTTGAAAAATGCACTATTCAGGGAATATGACCTTCACTTGTCAAGTACCGGTCATCAAAAAATAACGGAATACGATGTAGCAGAACTTTTAAACAAAGCCTTCATGAAAGTGGCTACGATGGAAAAACCCGTTTCAGGGTTTCGGACGACTGGAATATTTTCATGGAATCTCGACAAATTTACCGGTGCTGATTTTGAACCTAGCCTAGGACAACTTCCAGTAGAAGCAACACGTGAAGTTAAAATTTCGTCCAGACAAGATGGTACAGCCACTCTACTAGATAATTATCCAAATTTACAACATCGGAGAAATCCGAGCCCTCAGCCATTTACGTCTAACGATAATTCTTTCTTTGCTATGACTCCAATACCAATACCAAAAACAAACGTTAACCAGGCAATGAAAAGAAAATCTCAAATACTTAATACTTTTAATGCGCACCATTCCCCATACTTACCCACTAAGGCGGGTAAAGTGCGCAAGAGCACTTTTGTATTTTCAGCAATATTGTACTTTAAATACTTTATTTTTTCCTAAAATTGATTTACATGCTGAGAGTAAACGAAATACTACTCCCATTACGGTATTTACATTTAAATTATCTACAATGTGCTCAGTGCTATTACGATTTCCGCTTAAGTGCGCACGATTCCCCCACTCTACTATATATTCTAAAAATCCTGAGAAGAGAAGATGCTTTTCCCTACATTGACGGTTAAAGAATAATGTAGATTCTTTAACCGTAAATAACAAGAAAGTGCAAGTCGGTAAAAGAATGTTATTTGCAAACTTTCGCTTTAGGCGAATACTCAGTGCATGACTGAATACAAAAAGGCTATTGTGGCATGTCGAATAGTACAGAATTTAACAATAAGACGAACAAACCATCCATTCAACGCGACTGAAATATTGATAAAACTTTCCTGAAAGGTTTTTTTTGATAGTTTACCGAAGTCGCCATCGCATTATGGACGTGCTATTTCATCAAACCTCTATTTGGAGACCACAATACACAGCTAAATCAGCTCTTTCTGTTGTACAAGGAAAGATGCCAAGAAGAAAATAAATCTGCATTATCTAGAACGGTCTTTAGCAAAATGTTATATTCTATGAACTTGTCAATTCACATAAATGCGACTTGTCCACACAACATGAAGTTATCAATATTAACAACTTTATGTTGTGTGGACAAGTCGCATTTATCTTTTGTAAAGGGGTGAATTGACAAGTTCATAGAATGATAATTATTATCAGATAAAGCATCGGCTACCCATAGACATAAAAACAAAATCTCGTACAGAGAAAACAAAGATAAAGAAGAATGTAAAAACTAGCCAAATGGGTCGTGTATTAACACTCGATTTACAAGCGGTAAAAGTGTATTTCTATGTTCAAGCAAGAGCAATATCTTTTAAACTAAACTAGTTACCTATAAGGCAGAATGTTTGTGGCTTACCAAAGTCAATGCAGATATGGCTGCTTCTACATATCCAGTCATACTGTCCGAAAATAGGCCCTGAATTAGAAAATGAACCGAACAAGCCAATTTTTTTATATGATGTTGGATGGGGTCAGCACAGCTTAATTTGAAGTTTTCGACCGAAACCCCTCAGGGCGTTTTCCGCCATCTTGAAAATAAGGGTGAATTCTTGTTTCCTTTGTAACTCGGCTCCTCGTCATCCTGCGGGGAAGTTATTTAGATATTTTTTGTTCCCTTTTTTATTCTCTATAATTGATGTTATATAACTTTTTCACCTAACATCTGCCGTTCTCGCGATATCGGCAAAAATAGGACATAATTTGGGGTACCAGCTCGGTTTTTATTTTTTTTCTTCTTTATCGTCACACATAGCCAAAAAATGTCTATTACCAAAATGGTAGAGCACGTTCGTACCTAAAAAATTGTATTTTTGTTTACCCTCCATTTTCAAAATTACGAGTTCTAGTTTGCCGCAAAGTCGGCAAGTCCGTGCGAAGTTTTGATTCTATGGCTCGCGCGATTGAAAAGATACGTTGTTACGGATTCACCGTTCTGAATATAATTATTGAAATAAAATAAAAGTAAATAAAACAGTGAAATTATGAATCACATGTATAAAATTTATTAGGCAACATTTTTTACAGGTAAAAAAGATATTCATGTCTTCCTTCTTTTCGACGGTCCTGTTTGTTCATATTGCTCTTGTTCAGCATCCTCTTCGAGACGTGGAGATTCTTGACCTACGTTGTCTTCGACGGTCGCATCATCCTCTTCGTCTGATTCACTGTCATGTAGGGAGTCGACTTTGGCGGCGTTGTCGCATGTTTGTCCACTGCAATTAAGGCAAATCGTGGAACACCTAATGCCTGCTTTCCTGCACCCACAACCAGCTCCACATTTTTGTTTACATTTACACGATACAAGCTTTAGAAGCTCGGTTGGCACGGGTTCGGCTGTGCTTGTGATTGGTTCTAGTCCTTGGTGTGTTCGTCGCCAACCCCATTCCTCCGGATTATTTGTATAATCCGAGCCAACTTGAAGACGTGCTGCCGTGCTGCGTTCTTAGTTGGTGGAAGTGATGACAGATTGAATCTGTTTTTGGTGATCAATTTTGTGAAGCGCCGGTATCGTAAAATATTGATGTATTTGTCTTCCTTATTACCGCCGTATAGGGCGATGAGGAATCGTTCTCCTGTGGAAGCCAAAATCTCCGGATCGACGTTTTTTCTTTTGAATAGTTCAACCGATGATACCAATTCCGCATGGTTTTCCATAGTTTTTATGAATTTGGATTTCCCAATATTGAAAAAAGACGATGTGGTATCGCAACCGCTGAAAGCATGAAGTAAGAGTATGTTGTCCTGAATGGTCTTGCTGTGCTTTAGACTAGTTGGAGAGTACAATGCTGCTGGTGTATTTCCTTTCCCTGGTTTTCGGAAGAAGATGTTTGTATTCTGTTGTGCCAGTCCGGTACGTAAAACCAAAAGATCAATGTCTTCGCCGACGATTTCAACGGAGTCATACTTGGACGCTTCTTCGAGTGCCGTGGTTACAATCAAAGTATCTGCGTCCTCGAAAGCCTGCTGAACGTTGATCCCGACGTTTGTAAAATGAAGGCACAGCATTTTTACGAAGTTATCTTTGTTAACGTTTCTTGCAAGGAATTTTTCTTGACTGACTGTTGGAGCTGTGGTCTCGTTGATTGAATGCCTCAATGCAGATGTCCTTCGTCGATAAGCAATCGATGCTAGTCTTTCGTTGCTGTATTGTTTGTAGCACGCATGGTGAACACTCACTGAATCGACAGTTTGTAACATACGCTGATAATCCTCATGTCCTCTTTTAATGCTAGCAGCTAAAAGAGATTGGACAGCTTTCTTCTTCGTCATATAAATGTCTTCGATCAAAGGTTTTTTGCAAATAAAACAATCGCCCATTTTCACAACGATAGTAAATACGTACGCTCACACTGACATTCGCGAAACAACTGCATAACAATCTCCTATACAATGTAAGCACACTTATAAATTTCGATGGTGTACGTAAGCCGAGGAAACCCGAAACCTCAAATTTTAGTTACGAACTTGCTCTACATGCTTCATAATAGATATTTTTCGCTGTATATGGCGATAAATAGGGAAAAAATTGAAACCGAAACCCAATTTTTTTCCTATTTTTGCCGATATCGAGAACAGCAGATGTTAGGTGAAAAAGTTATATAACATCAATTATAGAGAATAAAAGAGGGAACAAAAAACACCTAAACAACTTCTCCGTAGGACGACGAGGAGCCGAGTTACAAAGGAAACAAAAATTCACCCTTATTTTCAAGATGGCGGAAAACGCCCTGAGGGGTTTCGGTCGAAAACTTCAAATTAAGCTGTCCTGACCCCCTCCAATATCATATAAAAAATTTGGCTTGTTCGGTTAATTTTCTTATTCAAATGTATATAATGACTGGACTAGCAATGCATTATAAGCCTTTACCGCCATGTACCTCGGAGATCTTTCATAAAATTTGGAGTGATGTAGCGGGACAGAAAAATCATTATTATGACGCGTCACCATAGTATTATAGATCTGATCATTGCGCCTGTATTTATCTGTATTTTTGAGCAAGAAAATAATCAATTCATAAATATATAACGGGGCAACCGTCATTATATTCATTTCCCGGAACAGAGGTCTGCAACTACTACGTGAGGAAACACCCCTCATGGCTCTTAACATACGTTTCTGAATAATGAAAATGTCGTTAAAGTATGTAGATGATCCTCAGAAAATGATCGCATATCTTAAACGTGACTCGATACATCCATAATAGAATAATTTCAGGCTCTCCAAAGAGACAACCCTACTCAGCATAGCAATAGCATACAACATGGGATTCAATTTTTTAGATAGACCCACGCAATGCTCGCCCCAACGAAGACACCTGTCCACCGTCAAACCTAGAAAGACGGACGACTCACTCTCCGTCAATGATTTGCCCCCCAAGCTCAAACACAAACTGTAATCCAAATTTTTAGTTTTGGAGAAGTTGACAATATTTGTCTTATCTTCATTAAGAATGAGACGGTTTTTTAATGACCAGGACTGCATATCAGCAATCACACGCGATGCCAACACAACGAGCTCCTCTTTACATTTAGCTGTTATTACACATGAAGTGTCGTCCGCGTACTGTGTAATAGTACAACAGCTCATTTGATTCTGTAATTCACTGACATAAATTAAAAAAAGAGTAGGACCGAGAATGGATCCCTGCGGTATGCCCCTGCCCACAGACGCCAATTTGGAAACATTACTCTTAATTGTGTCGCCCACCCTGCCAACAATAGCGGTAACGTGAGATCTACCACTGAGGTAAGATCTGAATAAGTCGAGCGCCGCCCCCCTAACGCCATAGCGTTCCATTTTATACAACAGGATATCATGATCCAACAAATCGAATGCTTTAGTCAAATCAAAAAACATTCCCACCGCATAACAATCACTATCGACCGCACAATATAAAGAGTCTCTAATACATTATACATAGCGTCTTTCGTGGATTTTCCAGATATGAAACCAAACTGGGCCGAATTAATTATTTTACATTTGATCAAGAATGACTGCAGACGCAAGTTAATTACTTTCTCGAAGATCTTACTGAATGCTGGCAATAGAGATATAGGCCTGTAGCCAGCAACATCGCCACTAGATTTACCCTTTTTCAAACACGGTATCACCTTAGCGATTTTCAATCTGTTCGGAAATATTCCGTTGACTAGTGATAGGTTGATTAAATAAACCAAAGGTTCCACTATATGGTCAGTGATCAGAGATAATAAACAGTATGGAATATCATCCACACCGCTAGACTTCTTAGCAGACATTGCATTATTAAATTATGTCGTTAATAGTTAAATCGAAATAATTCAGAAGAGTCTTGAGATTATATATACTCAAATGGAGTGTGATTCGGTAAGTAGTTGCATTGAAAGAAAAGTAAAAGGACGCGATATTCATTTACCTAGCGATTATGTAAGAATTACACGAGAAACCAGGTAGTAGTAAACCCCTTCCATATGAAGTTATATGCAATATTCCGATTTCAAAGACTATACAGTAAATAAGTATGATACATTTCAATCAGACCTTGAAAAATAAATAATTAATTCATGTTTTTTTTTTGTTATAATTGGTGTTTCTAGGTTCCTGTGATAACGGATGTTAAAGCTATCCAGTATTTTTCGGGAGCAATTATCTATGGTAAATAAAATTTTGATGATGACTGGAAGAAACTACCGCAAAGGCAAAAGCCTGTCACAGAAGTGGTTGTTTGGCCTCAAATGAAATCAGTTAATTCGGTTGATTGTCACAGCTTTTGACAACTTGCAATATGAAAATAATTAATAAGTAAAATAGTTTCGTCCTACCTATAATACTTGTAAATCATTTCAAACATAAACCTCAACTCACCAATCTAACAATATTTTAAAAACAATAACACGTATATTATAATAATACAAGTTAAAACTATACTTTTTTTTAAATATAACTACATCTAAGTAATATAAATTATATTATATCAGAAAAATATAAATAAGATCCAATTACTAAAAGTTTTAAACGTTTTTATCGTCGCCTGAAAAATCTAGTTTTTGAGGTTACAAGATATTATTATTTCACAGACGATAGCATACCGTATGTGTCAATTTTCATTAGGTATATGGATTCAATGTTTACATGCGATTTATACGTATACAAATAATATGTGGCAACGTGTGTCACCCCTACTATCCGTCACCAACCCCGACAACAATCGACATCACAACGACTTTCTCCGATCTTCCCACTTCTACATTAAATGTTTAGCTGCGAACACGTTGCGATCTAGTCTGCAATAAAAGCCATCATCAAATGGCCGCCGCGATCTAGTAGTTTGTTATTACTTTCAGAATCCTTTTTTATTTACCTTATTTTTAATTTTATTAGAATTACGCTTTTGTTTGTGACATGCAGCGTGAACGCAGCTTAATAATTCTCTGCATTTACTGAAAGGAAAAAGAAAAATCCTTGCAATGCGTAAATATTATTTCTGATCGCAGTATAAACACCCTAGTCAATAGTCCAACAGCTACTGCTAACTTGAGCTTGTATCGGTCGCGCTCGCATTGAAGAGGAAAGGTGGGGTGCCATGTTGTCACGTATTGCATGAATTAATCGCCTATGGCTAATGAAAATTGACACGTGCTGTATAAATTGTCAACCTCGAGATTTTCGGTAAAAATCTGGGTATTTCGATTTTTGTAATAACAATACTTCTTTATCCTACGTATACGAAAGTAAAAGTTGTAACACGTGTTAGTTAACATCCAGTATATACAATACAAAACATTGGCCTGCTTCATGTGTCAATGCCTGTAGGAATCACAAATTATAATATTTAAACGATCTTAAGTTACGGGTCAAAGGGTTGAAATGCAAGTGTACATTTAATTAATTAATAACGTAGTGGTTCATCGTAAATTATTGCATCTGTGGTCTGTCGCCTGCATCTGCAGCCGCTTTTCTTGTATATACAATATCCATCATCGTCCACATAAAAATATTGAGGTTAATAACTTCATCGTTTATGGATGAGGAATAAAAAGAATTAAGAATGGATAAGCATTACGTTACAGCATTCGCTGATTGTCACCATTCAGAGTGTGTTAGTTCACTCTTAACGGATGTCATTTTCCGCTGTACAAATTAGATCATTGCAATTTACGTAATACATGTATTCATACTCGAATATTTCACGAATGTCGGAACAGTGATTTTAGTTCCTTTTCGAAAGTGTGATTTTTTTTTGATTTCATAAATAAAAAAATTGTATTCATAATGGATTTTGTTACTATTTCCGAGTTATTGGACAATTCAGTAAGTCTGTGTATAGGTTTTTTTATTGCATGTATTTTGTGTTTTGTTATATAAATTATTATAAATTATATAAATTTAATTAACATTCGGTTTCTAACTGACACTCTCACTGGATCTGAATCATAGTTTCTCATTGTTTAAAACAGGTAACTATTTTTTTCAAGTTAAAGTTTTTTGAATATAAGCATCTATTTACAAAGCCGACATACTCAGCAGATATCTCAAAACAAGTATCTTGCCTGATATGTTAAAAATATCTATAGGAGATGTGCACCTAATACAGGATTATAGGACTATTTTGATTATTCTTAGGCAAAATTTTTAAGAATGAAAGATTAGGCTCTTTGGAAAACGAAGAAATATTTAACCAAAATCAGTAATGGTTTCAGAAAAGGAAGGTGTTTTACAACAGCTTTAACTGATTCTTTTAACAAAATCGTGAATAACTCACAAAATATTTCGTTTTTTCTTTCTGACAAGCAGTATAAAGAAGTATTGTGATGATGAGAATTTTTAACCTCAAGATTTTTGCAGATGTCCACGTTTTGAAGTTCTCTGATGTCGGTTTTAAAATCTATTAATCTTTGTCCCTCTCTCTCTCTTTGTGTAACCATGATAACAACCAAACTGCTAGATGTACCAATACCATACTTTATATTTATGGGTATAATATTCCTCTTGATATCTGATTAGGTTATCAGTAAAATCGGTGACCGGCAGTAGTAGTTTACTTCAGCAAAATAAAAAAGGAATACTAATATCTTGTCAGTCACTAAGTTTAGACAAATTTCTAAAGAAAAAAATTAAAAAGTGAATTTTAAGAAGCTTTTGCAAAAAAGTTTTTCGAAATGTCTTTTTGTCTTAGCGAATAAGGTTTTTTTTAGCAAATAGCCCGCTAATTATACATTCTATACAGACTTATTCTAAATACAAAAGCATTTAGAGCTCGAGTTGGAACGATTTTTGTATAGAAGAAATTCCAAAATTCGTCCGAAAGTAACACTTTTACTCTTATCGAATCTCAGTTATTACAAATATTTTTCAAACTGTTTCTATAGGAATTTATAGATAATAGAAATAGGTACTTAGAGCTGCAGTTGGTATAATTTCTGTATAAACAAGATTTCAAAATTCGGACCGGCAGTGACTCTTTTACTTAGAGGTTTATTTTATTATAGACCTGTTTTTTTTCTACAATTACTAACTATCTTTGATGAAGTGAAAGTTTTGATTGTTGTTATTTAGATCCTTTTTTTGAGTATTTCCTTTACGCGGTGAATCTTCGATCTTCATATTTTGATGATTGCAGATGTATTATACACTGCACAGAAATCATCCTTAGCAAATGTATTAAGTTATTTTATTTTAAATACTTAAGTATTTTTCATTTCACAATTAATTTTTTATCATTTAGTTTAATTTCATTTTTTATTAACTATCAATATGACCGAACAATATAAAGAGGAATTTGATGAAATATATGAGCATCATAAGTAAGTTATACTTTAATAATAAATTATGCTAAAGATGCTACGTGGAAATGTTCATCTTTAGCAAAGCGTTTAATGAATTTATTTAATATTTTAGATGGGATTAGTATCTTCTTTGTTATAAGTAAAAATAAATAAATAAATAAAGGGAGTCTTGTTCACAATGGAGAGAGGCATCAATAACACAACGTGTGAATGTTTGTTAGCGATGTTATCTATACTTTGTTAATAAGTTTTTTTATATGCAAAATTTTTATAGGGAATTCAAATATTATACGTAAAGATGGGTGCATTTTTGATGAACAATAGCCAATTTGTGATATGTACAACGTGCAAATATTTGCATATGATAATTGGTGACAGTATTATCAAGGTGTTTTCCTGTTCTGCGGAATTTTGTATTTTTCAAAGACACTTCGTGTGAATGAATGCCTTTGTGGAAGCAAAATCTAGCATAGTATAAGAAAACTATTATTTCTTTGAAATTACACAATGTTAAGATATTAATATAACAAAGAGCGATATTTATTCTAAATCTACATGTTATATTCGTAATGTAATGTGTTTACGTATTTATAAAATACACGTTTTTTTTTTCTTACTTGTTATTGGAATGTAAAAGGACAATTTCTTTTGCGGCCACATGTGGCAAGAAATTATTTTCATCGACACTATTATTATACGATGTTAAAAATAGAATATAAATATTTTATGAGATTTAGTTTTTTATTAGTAACCTTATCCTATAAATTTTAAATAAGAAATGTTGTTAGAAAAACAAAAGGAACATCACTGCTAGAACCTACAAGAAATACACGAATGTTAATAGAGATTGAATTAACAAATTTAATAAAGAAATTTTTCACATGACAACGTTATCTCTACATTCGTTTAAATTATGCAGCTTTGTATTATTGTAATTTGACTGAGTTATGCTGGTACAAGATTATCAATTTCTTTTCAATACAGAGTTATAGCATATAGAATTTGATGGCGATGCCTAACGTATAGCAATAACACATTTATTATAAATAAAGAATAATAAAATTTGTCATCAAATATAATGTATGCTATTATAGCAATATGTATGTCCGTATTATTTGCGTTTTAGTTTAAACAAAAGTTGTTCCAAAGTAAGTAGTAAAAACTTTTTCCTTCCTAAAAAAATTAACCTGTGAATAAATGTGTTACCTTAGATCTGAATGTTGAAATTTTTTTTCATATCAATATAATTCAAAATACTATTCTAAGTACTTCTATTCTCTTAATAAATCTCTATAAAATGCTTAATTTGCGAGATATTTGCAAAAAAGTGCTATTCGGTTAAGATAACATTGTTACTTCTGGTCCAAATTTTGAAATTTCTTTTATACAAAAATTTTTCCAAATCTAATTGTGAATACTGTTACACTTATGTTCAGTCTGTGTAGAATGGATGATTTACGAGATATTTGCAAAAACAAATGCTGTTTGATAAGAGTAAAAGTGTCACTTCCAAATTTTGAAATTTTGTTTATAAAAAGTATTCAAAATCAAACTTTAAATACTTTTATTTTAAATGGCGTATCTGCATAGAAGTCATAATTTGGTAGTTGACAAAATATTAGTAAAATTTTATTTTTCACTGAGGTCAACTAGTACTTCCGGTCTACCGATTTTATGGAAAATCTAATCAGATCTCGTGAGAAAGAGTGTATTCTTAAATATAAAGTTTCGTATTAATACGAGGGAGGGTCAATATGTCCGTGACTTTTTGAATGACACACAGGTTTTTGAATGAAAAATCATTTTATTTTTCAACATAGTCTCCTTCGAGCTCTATACACTTTGTCCAACGTTTCTCCAATTCTTTTATCCCTTCCAAAATGTCGAGGTCATCAAAATAGGTATTTGTTTGTGAGATGATTTCATCGTTGGAGCCAAATCTCTTTCCGCCGAGCCATTTTTTCAGGTTTGGAAACAAGAAATAGTCACTCGGGACTAAATTCGGAGAATAGGGCGTATGAGGGAGCAATTCCTAGCTTAATTCATGGATTTTTGCCATGGAAACTGCACATGCGTACACCCTTGCATTGTCCTGGTGGAAAAGAACTTTTTTCTTGGCCAAATGCGGTCGTTTTTTTTTCAAATCTTCATTGAATCGACTCAATAAGTTGGCATAATATTCGCCATTGATTGTTTCACCCTTTTGAAGGTAGTCAATGTGGATATACCGCGTGCATCCCAAAAAACGGTATTATTGCCTTACAAATCCACTTTGGCCTTCTTTGGCGCCGATTCACCCCGAGAAACCCACTGTTTTGACTGATGTTTTGTCTATGGTGTGTTGTGGTGGATCTACGTTTCGTCCACGGTTACGAAACGGCGCAAAAGCTCGTCTATGTTGCGGTTAAACAACGCCAAACACTCCTGCGAAGTTGACACACGATTGCGTTTGTGGTCGATTGTGAGCAAACGTGACACCCATCTTGAGAAAAGCTTTCTCATACCTAAGTCATCATTCAAAATTGAAACCACTGAGCCATGTGATATGGCTATGGCTTCCACAATCTCTCGCACTTTCAATCTCCGATCGGCAAACACCATCTCGTGAATTTTTTTAATTGTTTCGGGTTTAGAGATCTCAACTGGACGTCCAGAACGCTCGGCATCTTCCGTGCTTGTACGGTCACAACGAAATTCAGTAAACCACTTTTTTACCATTGACATTGATGGTGCAGAGTTCCCAAGCTTAGCCTTATTTGAGTGATGGTTTTTTTCCGCAAAAAATAATGCTTGATGAGCACACGAAATTCACATTTTTCTATTTTCTCCTCAAATCACGCGGTAGTCTGCTATCAGTGGCTGTCAAACACAAACTAAATGACACAGCGTGTTCAAATTTTGACAGGAGTCAACTGACAGATGTCTGTTGACAGGAGCAGCGTTGCCCTTTCAGTTAAGAGGCGGAAAATTCAAAACGTCACGGACATATTGACCCACTCTCGTAACTTTAGCTGTTTTACAGCTATGGTGGTCCGCACACACAGATCACACATGCACACTAGGAGAGAGAGAGGGAGAGAGAGAGAGAGAGAGAGAGAGAGAGAGAGAGAGAGAGAGAGAGAGACTTTTTCAAATTACTTTTTCAGTAACAGTGGACTTCAAAACGTGGCCATCTGTAAACATCTCGCGGTCGAAAATTTTCGTCAACACGATACTTCTTAGTATAAGTAAGTAAAATTATATTAACTTTCTCTACGTCACGGCGTGGTTTTTATAATGGGGTAAATGCCTATAATTTGTCTGATATCCTTTCAGTGAGTAGTTTTATATGTGGAAACCAAGAATATAACAGTTTTGCGACAATGGACAAATTTCTTCATTATACTAAGAAATTTTTCTTGGTTTATAATGTATGTGTTTACCCAAAAATATTTTTTACATTTGATTTTCAACATTCAAAAATGAAATGTATGATGAATAACGATGATTATATAAAGAGTATATAAACTTGATATCATCTATTTGCAATGGAGAACAAACACATAACCAGAATTTAAGTGGGAAATTCTAATTTCCGTACACTATGTAAACTTTCTTGTAATAATTCAAAAGAGAACATCTAAGTTAGTTATTGCTGTCATACAGCGCCATACAATAGGTACTATAAATCCTAATGATATGTATGTATATATGTACTTAATCTAGATTATGACTATGTATCTAAATGATTGACTAGATAGTAAACTAGGCTAATACAACAATAACTGATTGAAAGCAAACTGAAATATATTTCGTCGGTATAGCCCGAATTGTTAACAAAGAAAACACATTTCCTGAGTATCAAGCGCCATATGGCGAGCACATTAATAAAAAATGAGGTGTGGCCACCACACGACTTTCTTATACGTATGAGCGTTTCAAACTATACAATCTTAAGAATTTTTTTATACAAAACTTATTCAAAATCCTATTCTAAGTACTTTTATTCTCTTAATAAATCGCTATAGAATGCATACTTTGCAAGATATTCGAAAAAAAGTGCTACTCGCTAAGAGTAAAAGTGCTACTTCCGGTCCGAATTTTGAAATTTCATGTATACAAAAAATATTGCAAATATAACTCTAAATACTTTTGTACTCTTAATAAATATATATAGAATGCATAATTTACGACATATTTGCCAAAAATCGCTATTCGATAAGAGTAAAAGTGGTACTTCCGGTCTGAATTTTGAAATTCTTTTGATACAAAAGATATTGAAAATTATGTTTTAAATACTTTTATACCCGTAACGTACTTGTCTAAAAAGCATGACTTGCGAAATATTCGCAAAAAACTGATTTTCGATAAGAGTAAAAGACCTACTTCCGGTAGGAATTTCGAAAAACTTTTTAAGTAAAATTATTCTCAATTTTAATTTTAAGTACATATGAATTCTTTATAAATTTGTTTAAACTTAGTAATTGACGAAATATTTGCAAATTTCGATTTTTTCACTGAAGTAAACTACTACTTTCGGTCTGCCGATTTTGTTCAAAATCTAATCAGTTCTCAAGAGGCAGATTATACACGTAAATACAAAATTTGGAATTGATATCTACAGCGATTTGACCGCTATCGTGGTCACACACACACAGACACCTATACAGGCCCCACAATATTTGTGACAACTCATGAAATAGACTAAATTGTGGCACTTTCGTTCAAACATATGGTAATAAGAGCGCCATCACTTGAGAGTTTTATATATCTTCGAGATTTATTTTTACCTTCCATATAAAGGGATCTTTCATTATTTTTCGATTGTGGCATCATTGCCATAATACTTGTATGACATGAACTGTGTAACATTGACGTCATTATTATTTTCTCACAAGAAATGTGTAAAATTAAGACGCCACAATGCTTTCCTTCCCGCATATTGTGTAACTGCGCTGTTGTCAAATTTATACGTACAATATTTTAAAATGATATAGGTACCTACGTTGATGTTACGCCAATATCCCGTTTCATCGTTATGGTTGTATTACAAAATATATTTACGAAATATTTTAAAAAAAATTAATTTAAACATTAACATTGATTAATTTAATGAATACTTGATTTTATGGGATAGCTTTTTTATTTTCGTACAAAATATATGAATTTGATTGCATGAACTCTACAACTACTACAGGTATATTTATGGTTAGACAAAGAACTAGTTACCTAGTTTGTTATTTTCTTGAGCACAATGACTATATATTTCCTAATTTATTGAATTAAATATATGTAATATACCAGAGGCAAAGTTGTGCTCCAATTAAATATACATGTCAGACTTAGGTTTGACTCTGTATTATGAAATACATGTATACTAAACACTTATTATTATTTTATATAAACTGGAGAGTGAATAGTAAAAATATACAGTATGTCCCCGGATCGACTTTAAAAGCGGAAACAAATTTTTATTTTTGATTTCTCAGAAAATTTCACTCTTGATGATTTACTCTGCTTGTTTTCATACCCCCAAAACATAAATTACTATTTATTCAACTCGAACGTTTCTCAAGATAATATCATTTTCTTGCTAGAAAATATACAAATTGCACTCAAGTTTTATTTAATAAATTTAACAAATAATATATGTATCCTATTTTTTAATTGCTCTTCATCATTGTCTAGTGGCTCACTTTACACAATTTGTTATAACGACCCCACAGATAAAAGTCCATTATTGTAAGATCAGGACTTCTCGGTGGCCATAAAATGGAACCATCTCTTCCTATCCAGTTATCATGGAACTCTGTATTGAGCCACTGGCGAACAATGCCGGCATAATGAGCAGGGCACCCATCGTGCTTATAAAACATTTCCATTCGGTAGTTTAACGGCAATTCATCCAGTTCATTAGTTAATAAATTTTGCAACATTTCCAAATATGAATTACGCCTTAAATTTTGATCAAAAAAATATGAGCCGATAATGCCATGGTACAAAACTTTTTTTAAATATTGTCTGCGACAAGTAACTCTAAAGTTTGGATTCATCTCAGTCCAGTACCAGCAATGGTGAGACAAAACGAGCCCGTTAGTTGAAAAGGTTGATTCATCGGAGAACATAATTCGTTTATGAAAATTTGAATCTTCCAAAACTGATGGACACAATTTTTTGCAGTATTGTTTACAATAAGAGGTCCTAATAGAAACATGTTTTATTTTTTTACAGTTACTAACTGCATATGCAGAAAACTGGATTAAAGTTACATGCATGTTTTTGTATAAAAGTCAATTTTTTAAAATGGAACAGCCTATATATCAGTTCATTTTTGAATTGTGTATTAAATTTCATGTCAGAAACATGTAAGACGTTAATACTTTAAAAGTGACTATTACTGAGCTACTGTCGTTTTTTGATATAGTTTTGTTAGTTTTTGTATAAAAGTCAATTTTTTTAAATGGAACAGCCTATATAACAGTTCATTTTTGAATTTCCTATTAAATTTCACATCAAAAACATGTAACACGTTAATACTTTAAAAGTGACTGTTACTGAGTTATTGTCGCTTTTTGATATAATTTTGTCAGTACTATGCTATATTAATTAAAACCATAAAACTGACAAAAGTATATCAAAAAGCGACAATAGCTCAGTAATAGTCGGTTTTAAAGTATTAACGTCTTACATGTTTTTGATGTGAAATTTAATAAGAAATTCAAATATGAACTGATATATAGGGTGTTCCATTTAAAAAAAAAACTTTTATACAAAAACGTGTCATGTAACTTTAATCCAGTTATGCACGTGCAGTTAGTAACTGTAAAAAAATAAAACATGTTTCTATTAGGACGTCTTATTGTAAACAATACTGCAAGAGATTGTGTCCATCTAATACGTCGTTTTCCAGAAATATAATTTTATACAAACATTGAATTTTTCAGAAAAATGGGAATAAGTCAAAAAGTTTAGATTTTAGGCCTATACTATCTTCTTACTTTTTGACTAAAAATTATACGGGGAATACAAAAATGCAATAATATACAGGGTGTTCCATTTAAAAAACTATAACTATGGTTAGCCACCAGGTTATGGAACACTCTGTATAATACAAAATATTTTTAAAATGTAATCCTAATGAGCAGCTATCACAAGAAATAACCGCTTCGAAATATCTTTACTCATAAAGACATAATCGGCCTTACCCGCGGACGTGACTCACCCTGTATATACAGAGTTACCGCTAAATAGGTACCAGGCTGTGCGAATCTGAAGAATACGTATAAATGTCTAACTGGATATCAAAAAAAAATTGTTTGTAACTAATCAAAAATTTCTACATTTTTAGGGCCAAAATATAGTTAAAGTCGGTCAATAACTTGGTTTATCCTATACGCATTTACGTAAATACCACAATTGAAAATTTTCTTTGGCGCTGTTTTTTTTTTTGTGAATAGCACGCCTTTATGTGGAAAAGGTCGACAACCTCGGTGCATTATCATTATACACCGGACGTGTCAGGTTTAAATTAGAACAGAGCAAAGAAATAATGTAAACAACACGCAGTTACTGAATAGCACTATTCATATGGTGAACTGCAACATCTCTTATTGACGCGAAAACGACAACAAAAGAAGTCCATTTTACTCCTAAATTTCTTCATCAACACATTTTACATATAGCCATTCGTCTAGCTCATTATAATTTGTACAAATAATTGCATATACTGTCATGAGGTATCATATCTCCTGGTGAAATTAATTAATTTCAGTTAAGGTATTGATAGTCAAAATGGGCTACAATGCGGACAACTATTGAGGATTTCGTATTTTCAGCAATAAATTTTCACAAAAGTGCATCTAACGAACATAACCATCTCGGTGTAACATTTGCAATTTTATTAATAAAAATGAACGTCGTTTTTGGCAGTATAAAATGGCTTGAATTGCAGAGTATGAAAAACCCAATATAATGACGCTGTTCGTATTCAGCTTTAAGAATATATCTGAAATTATCCGAGAACAATAATTTAAATCTTCATTGCCAGTAATGGGTTTTTCTTTTGTAATTAGTGTAACCACATTCCCGAACTGTATAAAATTAATTTGATTTATTAAATTTGTCAAAATGTTACAACTTTTGTTTTCGTTCAATACTTGAAAGCAAATAATTTTTTGATTATGGTTCTTCTTTCGGATTTTGTTAAAACAAACAGTAGATGCAATTTTTTAAATTTTTGTTTGCAATATTTGAATATCTCCTACGACAACTGAAAACATCAATGAGACATCAGGAATTAGCACAACTTTCAATTAATTCTTTCACAAATTCGATTTTCTATTGTTGAGCGATTTATGAGTTGCAAACTACAGGTTTTTTTTTTTAAATAAACATAAACTTCTACTGCACGGCCAATAATACAATAATTAATATAAAATCGATAATATCTCTACAGACCCTATAGGTATTGATAAAAAATATCATAATAAATAGAGTAGGTACTTTCCGTTAAATCGCAAAACTATTGAAAATCCGACAGCATTTACAACGGCTACTTATTAGTAATACGAAATCTGGCAACAATGTAATCATAGATAGAGGGCGCTCTAGTCAGTCATAGTCGAAGTTGTCTGAAATATTAAAATGTGTACCATATGAATAGGAGTGAATTCTGGCAACATTTACACAATTTTACCAAAAATGAAGTATAATATTAAATTTATTATTTACATAAAAAGTGGATGGATTGTAGGATATGTCATTGCTACATACATAAAATGCCGCAAAGTGTGGGAAATTACTTTACGTATATGTTATGAAAACTGATTTTAAAATTGTGGCAACGCGTGTAAGTCGCCATAATTTTTGAAGGTGTTATAGTTCAGGCCTATTCTCACACAAGTTGCCACAAGTATAGTGCAACCTACACACACACAGAGAGAGAGAGAGAGAGAGAGAGAGAGAGAGAGAGAGAGAGAGAGAGAGAGAGAGAGAGAGAGAGAGAGAGAGAGAGAGAGACATTTTTTAAAAACCACTTTTTTGGTATCAGGGGACCTCGAAACGTGGACATTTGCAAAAATCTCGAGGTCGAAAATTTTCATCATCAAACAATGAAGCGCAATAAACTGAATAGTATGTATTCTGGAAATGTGTAATTATTCTGTAATGTATGCGCTACATACGTCACATATTTTCCAGCACTTCATCAAAAGTTAAACGGAAACCCTGGCTTTTTTCTGTATTTTATTTTTTGTTTGCATTACTCAAGTGATTTCTATGAAAAATAACCCCGAGGTCGTACCAGGATGGATTTTAATAATTATCTCTCTTGTACGTTAATAAAAAGTATTAAATATAATTGTCTTCAGCAGATGGGTTCTCTTATGTTCATTGTTTATTATATCTATTAAGTACGTTTAATTGGTAGAATTTGACAAACTAAATTCTTTGTATCTTAAAACTGTTTATAAATCTTTTACAATCAAAGGCAAGAATGTCGGTATTTTGGTCTCTAAGAGTAAAATTAAAATATAAAAAGTTACATTTTTTAAAAAACTTGCTGCTTCATTACATATTTTTCTTAATATATTTCTTTCCATCACTTTCAAATCCTCTCGATGTTTGGTTCAATGTTTTATGGTCTCTGATGAATAAGTTATTAATTATAAGTGGCCTTAATGTGTATTATAAAAAAATCTTGAAAAGGCTTTAGTAGCGTTTGTATTCTTACCTAGATTTTTGTTTGTTTTCTTCATCGATTGTTATTGTAACTCCGAGGTACTTCAGTTGACTACTTTATACCTTGTTTACTTTTGTTTCAAATTTTCGTGATTTTGGTTTTTTCTTTGTTTATTATAAATCAAAATTTATGTATTCGAAAACTATTTTAAAAAATAACATTTTGACGTTGATCTTAAATTGACAAGCTTTAAAACTTTTGATTCCTCTGTAAGTTTTACACAATTGTTGATGACCAATTCTTAGTATTATTATAATTGTAGCGTTTTCCCATATTCTAAATATTTTTCGGAAGTATATAAATTTCTTTTATTAATTCATACAATTAGTTCTATGTATACCGATAGGTCCAGCTCGGAACGGGCCATAGTCAGCAATGAGTGGCAACACCGAAACCCCCACCGAAACCCCTCTACCCGCAGCAGCAGCACATTGCAGTTAAGAACAGTGTTGCGATTGCTGTTACAGTTGTAACAGATCTGTTACGTTTCACTATGTTTTATTACGTCCTTACGAAAGCATATAAATCTATTACGTTTTCGTTGATTTTTCAACGATTTTTTTTACTTTAATTTCAAATCTTCCCAAGCAACAATATCACAATTTTAGAGAAGGATGAAAATATATATTTGCTAATGTAGGACAAGTATGCGTATAGTGGTTTTGCTACTACCGCTGTGTCCAGGGCCGCCGCGTGGGTATTAGGCGCCCTTGTTCAAATTGAAATTTGGCGCCCCCGCCCCTTTATGGGGTTCTGTTGGACTCATAAAGTGCTGCAAATTATATGTGATATACTCTTTTGTAGTATTCAAAATTTGACTTTCGAACTGAAAAGCTTTAGATTATTAAAACACGTTTGTCTTATTGTTTTTTTATTATTTCATAAATTTTAAAAACAAAACAATGATAAAACATTTTTTAAGTAAAATATAAAAAATAGAAAATATATTCAAATTTTGAGCTTTAGCAGCTACAAACGCTCGTATCAATTCCTTTATATTTAATTTATCCAAAATTTCGCTCTCTATGGATATAATTGACAAGTCCGATAATAATCTCTCCAGCGCCATGGTAGATCGCATGTAGTTTTTTATAATTTTAAGTTTTGGAAAACTTCGTTCTCCAGTAGCTACCGAAACTAGCAGGGTTACAGAAATCCGTAAAGCTATTGCAATATTTGGAAATGTATCAGTAAGATTGTTTTCATAAATATAATTCAAAACATCAATAGGTGACATCCAATAATGGGTGGAGACTGTGGCTAAAAATGTGAAATAAAATGCAAAAGGAAAATCCCTTACCACAAAAAAATATATATCAAAAAATCTAAATACGTATTTCGGCAACTAAGTTGCCATCTTCAGTAGATATCTGTATAAAACAAAAAAGAGTGTTAAACGTGGTATTTTTGGCTAAGGTGTAACCTTAGAAGATATGCTCTTCACCAAATCACCAGTGGGATAACACTCATTATCCCACTGGTGATTTGGTGAAGAGCATATCTTCTAAGGTTACACCTTAGCCAAAAATACCACGTTTAACACTCTTTTTTGTTTTATACAGATATCTACTGAAGATGGCAACTTAGTTGCCGAAATACGTATTTAGAGTTTTTGATATATATTTTTTTGTGGTAAGGGATTTTCCTTTTGCATTTTATTTCAAATAGGTGACATATCCTCTTTGGTAAAACATCGCAAAGATTTTATTTCTTCGAACAAATTTAATCCATCAATGTCATTTTCATTAACATTTTTAGTATCCGTTAATTTTTGTTCTAATTCTTTACAATGTTTTAGAATTTCATTGTCACTCCAGTTTTTTAAATGAGATATATAGTGTAGGTACCACCTTGAAGTAATTGTAATCTTATTTTAATTGACTGAATCTTTCAGTAATTGAAGAAATGGCAGTGTCTAATATTATATCGTAAAATTCAACCTTAAATTTTTGTCTTGGATTGTTGATTGGTTCGTCGGTTTGTTCATCTTTTAATAGTTTCTTTTTAAACCTGTTTCGACTTTGTGGAAAATCAGTATCCACCACCAAATCATTAGCAACGATACTTGCATTGGCAATTGCATGTTTGCATACGTTTCATCTGATCTACGATTATTTAGTTCTGATATAAGATTTTGTAAAGTCACGATTTGTAAATCACATTTAGAATTTTGCATTATTTCATTTACCACATTTACTAAATTTAAAATATCGTGCCAGATGTTAATGGAACAAATGAATTTAAACGCGGAAACCTTCTGAATCAATTTTTTTGCTTGAATTCTTGATTCCATATCTCTTGTTTGATATTCTTGAATATTTATTAACGCTCTCAAAATTCCCTTCAAATCGTTTTTCAACGGTCTTAAAGCTTGAATTCTACTTTCCCATTTGGTGTTGGAGAGTGGCTTTAAAGTTAGATTTTCAACATACTGTTGCAAATAGACCAACCTTTAACGGATGAAGAAAAGTAGTTCTAAAGCTCATGCACTACTCCGAAGAAATTAACTGTTTCGAAGGAAATTTTAGCTGCATCATTTACAACTAAATTTAGAGAATGCGCAGAGCAGGGGATATAGAGTGCCCTCGATTTATTTTCAATAATTTTTTGTTGCAATCCTTTGTGCTTTCCACTCATATTAGCACCATTATCGTAAGATTGGCCTCGTAAATCTGAAAAATTTAGTTCCAACGATTTTAAATGTCCATTTATGAATTCAAATAGAACCTGTCCAGTAGTGTCGTTGACAGATTGAAATCCTAAAAAATTTTCTTCAATTTGGGCTTTATTGGTTTCCTCGTTTCCTCGACTTTTGGTTGTCACATTTAAAAAATGAATGTGTATTATCATTGCAAAAATAAGGCAAACTAAACAACGACGTTGACCCGCAACAGCTTCTCAGCACATAAAGAATAAATATATGCCGATACAAAACATTTCCAATTCCTGTTGTTACATGTTACAAATTCTAAGATTTTTAACACGTTCCGTGTGGTAGCGCGAATTCCACACGGAACGTGTTTTTATTGTTCGCATCGACAATCAAATTTTGTTTTACACAAACGAAAACAGCCCGCAGAAACGAAAACAAAAGTAAAATAGAATTAAAATATAAAATTAAAATAAAAATAAAATCTCATTTTATTGCTTAGAAAATATAAAAAATTGCAAGCGAATAATTAACAACTTTTATTTAAGTAACATTAAATTAAAAAACTATAAGTACTATCTATAAATTTTGGCGCCCCCTGGCCCAGGCGCCCTTGTGCGGTGAACAATTTTGCCACCCCCATGCGGCGGCCCTGGCTGTGTCCTATATTTTTGGAACAGTATTCTTGTAGCAAAATCACTATGTACACTTGTTCTACATTAGCAAATATATATTTTGATCCTTCACTAAAATTGTGATTTTGCTGGTTGGGTACATCCAACTAATACCTACATCAAGAAAAATATTATTGGCTGTCAGATTTTGGACAAAAAATGGTTACCGTATTGCGGTTTTTTAACTATTCAGCCTACTATTCAGGGACTTTATACAGTCTTGAAAATAGCTGCGCCATCTATTACGAAACAAGGTAAATCTATTACGTTTTTGCGCAGAATTCTATTACCAACTCACATGTCGCTGGGACAACACTGGTTAAGAACAGTGTTGCCAGAGCTAGTACAATTGTACGAATCTAATACATTTTGTACTCTTTTGTACCTTTTTACATTTTTGGATTATTTAGTACATTTTTAAATTTTTCTTAAGATTTGGTAATGTTTTCAGGTGTTGTTTAACGATCTTTTGTACAAATTTGAAAAGTTTGAACTTTGAAGAATTTTTTTGCAGAATTGAAATTATGCAACTACTTTATCATGCATATTTTGTGGTTGGTATTTTTTGCGCTGGCGCTCTCTGTGGCTTTCAAACTGAACCGAGCCAACGAAATGAGTGAAGTTGGCCATGATATAATTGTGTTTTATTGGAAACTGAAATCTGTAGATTTGACATTTGACATTTGATCAATTTGGTGATTCCCCAAATATACATTTTATTTTACAATATTCAATATACCATTATTGTTTGTGTTTTTCTAAGTGCACCATTATGGATAGGTATCGTATATGTTAAATGTAGTTGCTTGCTCCTCAGTCTTACACTATTTTTTTAAACTATTGACCAGATTTATTATAAGAAAACGCAAAATCAGTCAATCCGATACATCCAAATGCGGGCCAAGTTCACATGACCCACAACCATCAACCTCAAAATCTGAGCCGAAACCGTCAACTTCTTCAGGACAAAATCAGCAACAACTATTAACTTCGTCTGTCGTTTCAAATCAGGTTGATTTTAACGAAGTGAATCAATCTTCAGACAACACAGACCTTGATGAAACTCCCACGGTAATGTCAAAAAAGAAACGAAAAGTATATAAACAAAAATTCAAAGACGAATGGCTGAAAACTTTTTCCTGGTTAAAGTTGTTAACGACGGGTGAAAAGATGTGCCTAGTGTGTAAGAAAACTATACAGGGTGGCAAGACTCATCTAGAACGTCATGAAAAAAAACCAGTTCATATAAAAAATTCCAGAAATGTGGAAAATACCGCTAACATAATGACATTGTTTAATGATCCGCAGAGAGATAAATTGGCAGTTAGTGTTAAAAAAGCAGAATACAAATTGACCATGGGACTTGTAGAGCATAATATCCCTATGCGTTTTATGGACCATCTTCCTAAACTTTTAAAGTCAAGTGTAAATGATTCAGAAATTATAAAAAACATAAACTGTGCTAGGACAAAAACAACGCAAATGATATTTATGCTAAAAAATGAAGCTGAAGAAATAAATGTCCAGATTTTAAAAAATCAAAAGTTTTCCTTGATAATCGACGAGACTACTGACATATCTGTCAAAAAATGTTTGGCCATCGTAGCTCGATTTACTGACCGTCGTCAGGCTACTGTCCGGGAGGCATTATTGTCATTGATAGAAGTGGAATCTTGCACTGCAAATGGCCTGGTGGATTCAGCTTTAAAAGTTTTGCGTAAATTTGAAATAGACTATGAAAATGTCATCGGTTTTGCTGCAGACAATTGCTCTGTTATGATGGGACAAATTGGAGGTGTTCAAGCTAAATTAAAAGAAATCGTAAACCCGAAGATCTTTGTAATTGGATGTGTATGCCATTCGCTCCATTTATGTGCATCATTTGCAGCTACAAAAATTCCCTCTGAAGTAGAAGAATTTGTGCAAGACATTTACAACTACATCTCTCGAAGCCCAAAAAGACAAAAGGTGTATCAAGAATTTCAAGAGTTCATAGAACTAAAACCCCACAAACTTTTAAGATTGGCTCAAACAAGATGGCTGTCCCTTGAGGCTGTTGTGCGGCGAATATTAGAACAATGGCAAGCTTTGATGTTGTATTTTACATCCGAAGTTGCAGAAGAAAAAGAATTAGACAGACCAAAAAAAATACTGGAGCTGTTTTCTAAAATCGAGATAGAATTATATTTGACATTCTTAAGTTTTATTTTGCCACTTATAAACAAGCTAAATGTGGAGTTCCAATCAGAAAAGCCCAAAATTCATTTATTATATGATAGAGTGAGTTCTCTTTATAAAAATATATTAAAATCTTTTTTGAAAAATAGCTATGTGGAAAAATCTAACATTTTTGAAATAAATTTACGAAATGTTCATGAATACTTACCTAATGAAGAAATTTATCTAGGGCAAAAAACAGATTTACTGATTAAAAAATACAACATTAAAGCTGAAGAATTGAGAAATTTTTACAATAATTGTTTAAATTTTTATATCGAACTTTGCTTACAAATTCGACTTAGGTTTAAAAATTTACCACAATACGAGTTTCTTAAACTGCTTAATCCAGAAGTATTGCTGGAAAAACCAGTTTCATTTACTCCTCTTCTTGAGCAGTTTTCTAATTTAACCAGTAATAACGTTGAGGAGATTGCATGCGAAGGTAGAGAAATCTGTAGTTTGGCAGAAAATTTAAAAAAAAAATTGAAAGAACTCGAATTTTCAGCTTTTTGGTTTGAGCTATACAGTTACAAAAATTCAGCCAATGAAAAAGTTTTTGCGAATATTTGTGAGTTCGTGTTCAATATTTTATCTTTGCCGCACAGCAGTGCATCTGCAGAGAGAATCTTTTCTCAATTAAACCACATTAAAACAAAGGTTAGAAATAGATTAGTTCCGGAAACGTGCAACGCTCTGTTAATGGCAAAAGGTTTATTGGGATTGGGATGTGTTCCATGCTTTGATTGGGAACCGAGCACAAACTTATTAAAAAAAGACATTGTTTACAAATAAGAGTAATTACAGAATTTTTATTTTTTGTGAATTTTTATTTTTTTTTTTTTTGGGTGCTAAATAAAATTTTTGTTAAGCTTTAAAGTTATTTACTCAAAAATAATACCAAAGTATTGGATCTAGTACATTTGACGCGTGCGCTATATTACATCTTTTTTAAGAGCGCTGGCAACGTTGGTTAAGAATTTAGTAAGACTTAAACCGCGCAAGGATATAGTCGTTTGCATATTCGTTCTGTATACGTAATTTGCCCATTTGTTTCAGACATAATAAGGTCCAATTTATTATTATTATTGTATTCTTAGCTGCTACGGAAAAGTAATTTTAAGTAATAAAAAAACAATAACGTTTTCTAAAAGATAAAAGTAAAAAAAATCAATAATTCTACAAAATAAATTCAAATTTTAAGAAAGTCACTCAAAATAGGAGCACGCGGAGTGGTATCGTACACACGTTGCCACATAGCACGTTCCATACGTATATTGTTGCCTATGTATGGCCCGTCGCGAGCTGGACCTATCGGTATATATTTCAACCTCACCATATATTCCCCGCATGGACAGTAACTGCAATTTGACGTTGTCTTTTGTAAGTTTTGAAGGGATTTTTAATTCCTCGAGTTCTGCCATTAATTGTTCGTTTTTCAGAGTGATAAACGCCTGTTTGACCACTACAAATAACATTTCGGCGTTGATCTTAAATTGACATGCTTTAAAAGTTTTAATTCCTCTGCGTAAGTTTTACACAATTGTTGATCACCTATTTTTGGTATTATTATAATTGTAGCGTTTTCCCATATTCTAAATATTTTTCGGAAATGTATGCATTTCTTTTATTAATTCATATAATCAGCTCCATGTATATATATTTTAACCTCACCATATATTCTACCATTTTCATAAGTACTAATTTATTTGATTTTATTTATCTATGGCTTTTCCATTACTTGTTGACTTTCTCCTACATCATGACCTTTCATCATATTTCGGTTGCTCTTTATTCACTTTTTGAAATATTATTCCCAAATTATACTCGCTTTATCATCACTTTCAGCCAGTTCCCCATTTTATCTTTTATCTTTTATCCCCTTTAGTTAATTCTTTGTTATTTTCTATTGTTCATTTAGTTTTTGGTCAAACTTGGTTTTGTTCTTGATTCTTGTCGGCTTTCTTGTTTCCTAGTTTACAACCACGTTTTTCTTACTACTGTTGTTTATCGATTATTCCTATTTATAGTGAACAACTCCATAAGATTACTTGCAAAAGCAAGCAATGCTAAGATACACTTCTATACGTCTTTAAATCACATTGTCAAATTAAATATAAATAATAATAAGTATAATAAATATAAAAATAATATATTATTCTATCTACTTGCAAGCAACTTTGATTTTACTTTTTTATAAGTAGATAATAGGGTATTGTGGTGATGAAAATTTTCGACCTCCAGATGTTCGTATTTTGAATTGTCCTGATACCGAAAAAGTGAATACCAACATAAATCCAAAAGGGTAGATGGCATATCGAGGGCGATATTCAATTGTTCAAGCTTATAAAAGATAATTTTTCGATGAGAAGGCAGAGATTTTTGTGCGATCACTTGAGCTAAATAGACGTATTAATAAATGCGAATCTCGCGTGGTTAAACACCAGCGAGCAACATGTTACTTATTATTTGGTTTTTTGCTTAAGATCGAATAAAATTTGAAAATTTAATACATTATGTGATTGAAAAATCAATAATGTAAAACATGCGGACATTAAATATCATCATATTAGTTTTGGACTTTAAGAATTTAACAAAAATATGGGTAGAAACTAGTAGAAGCTATCAGCAAGAATTTGAAGATCTGTATGATCAAAATAGTCAGTAGGCATGTAATACACTTTAAATAAACCAGTAGAGATTTAGAAAACCTTCTTTATGCATTCGTTTATAATTTTGTTGGTCTAAAAATTCGATTGATATAATTGATGTAGTAGTTTGTAGTGTAGTGTATGTAAAGAGTTTATTAAAGTTTAACATTTATACAGAATTTATACAGTATTGTATATCTACAGAACTAAATTTTCATTCATTGAATTGTTACCTATATTACAAAAAATTAATTAATAGGATTTAATGTTCAATTCATTCTTAAAATATATACATATTGCTTTGACTCTTGCAATTTGAGATTTATATAAAATAATTTAAATTATTCAATCAGTAAGTAAGAGCAGAATCAAGCATACATCTTAGTACTAGGCCTTATCCTAGACTAAGATTCAACAAATTTTCTGCAAAATAGTATGTTAAGCAATCTTACATTTAACTAGCTCAGTTTTAAATGACTAAAGAAAATTTTCTCTCAGGGGCAGAAAATATAGATAAACTCTCCAATCAAATTGAAAGCTCTTCAGTTATTACCAGGTCAGGTAAAGAAAATAAAATGCAAGATAAACCTTATAATCTAGTTTATTAAGAATATTAAAGAAAATTTTTAAAATTACACAAATATATTTACAAAATTTAAATATTTCAAAATATTATATAAAATCATACATGTCATGATCAAATAGTCAAAACAATAAAGAAATTATAATTAATGAAAGGATAACATCGAGTACAAATTTATATTTTTAAAATAAATATGATTATCATTATTTTTATTTGTCAAAGATACATGTAAACAATCAACATTTCAAATAAAAATAAAATTTATTGCATATTGTGAATTGTTCTGGAATATGAATAACAAAATTATGTGATTTATCATTTACGAGAATATAAACATTAAGGAAATGGCTTTGCCCTAATTAATTCTGCCTGGCGCCTTTGCTCGCTCCCAAGATAGTACCATCAGAAAGCAAATTCACACTGGTAGGTACCCCAAAGTTCCACCCTACGAGTATTCTTTTCAACTCGTTGGACACAACCCTAACATACACTACTATGTGCTCACCCCTTAAGGCATATATATAAATTTTGAGTTTAATTAAAAAGTGTCTTTGTGCAATTAATTAACTCAGCCCTGATTAGTTCTGCCTGGCGCCTTTGCTCGCTCCCAAAACAGTACCACCAAGACCAATTCGTGCTTTAAGGATTCACCAAGGCTCCATGCTATGAATTAAACATCTACTTAATTCATTGCACACATCCCTGATCTATTACCCAACACGTCAATATCAAAGACACAAACACGATAAGTATAATTAATATAAAGAAAATATATATATATATATAATATATATATATAATTAAAAAAAATAAAATTTTACCTCGTTCTATGATTCCAGTATAATACACCACATAAGAAATTTGTACAACACTATATACACATTTATAATAAACATTAATAAATCACCTTAATTCTTCATATAATCTCTCAAATTCATCCATCACAAAATAAATTTTTCTCACAATCTAAATATCCTACATGTACACAAAACAAGAATTATTAAACTATAAACTTTCTAGTCTTGTAAATAAATAATAATGAAAATTTTATTAAAAACGCAGTGTTTATATTTAATTCAAAAAAAAAAAGTTTTAAGACATGAATAAATTTCTATGTTAGAATAACGTTTAATCTATTGAATCTGCTGAACATTGCATAGACCTTATACATGTATTCGATACTAATAATTATACATTATTTCATAATAGTTATAAAGGAAGAAAATTAGATTTATTAGAAATCCTTGAAATTAAAAAAGCTACATCAGCTAATAAGTGAAAAATTAATCTGTCCTAAGTGAAACAATATAACCTAGTGTTTATTCGTTTAAATATTCATAATGTTTCACCAAGAACCAACCATGGATTCTATTAATTTTATTAAAAAAGGCTTGGATATTTATAAGATTATTAATGTCCACTAAGTAGAACTATGGCGTACTGTGTACGTTGTCTTAGAACTGTGTAGATTATACCTGTCTGTGTTTAGTTGAACATTATTAAGTTTTTTTATTCAAATGTGCATGCTCCAGTACTCTTACAATTAAGAAGAGTTTGAAAATTGAAATTGTTGAAATCTCTTGTTCAAACTGTCTTTTGCAAAACAATATAATTAATTTTACGTAGCGGGTGAAATCCATAATTATATCAAAAACTTTTGCGTTTCATGTCTACATAGTCTGTATCAAATCGTAAAGACTGTGCAGAGTTAGTAGAATATCTAAAATAAATGGTTAAACTACATTAGGCTAAAACTTCATATTTAGTCCTTTTTCGGATAAGGCAGATACACCGTATCTCTTCCTCATTGTGTATGTTTATTCGTGAGTTCATTAAACTGCGTCAGAAACGCACACATAAGCATATGAAATGAATCCATTAACGTGTTTCATGATAACATACATACATCACGATTACGTTTACGCGTTAAGAGAAAAATTGCTTTCCCCGCGAACAGACTAGGAAACTAATTAATTTCTGGGAAGACAAACAGACAAAACATTCAACGAGAAACGTGTAAAAACCATGGAAAAAATATTCGTCTGTATGTACACACTCCGAACAGGAAAAAAAGCAAATTCCTTCAAAACAGAAACGCGCATAAAAACGTATTAGGGCTCCCTCTTTTCCGCGTGTACCTGTATATGGAAATCCGCGTAAAGTGCTATCTTTTGTTCGCTTTTATTCCGGCAGTCGTGTATAATAGAGTAACCGTGCAATGTTATCGTTTCAAAGCATCGTTCCAACGGATGAAATTTTAATATGCACACGACCACCTGTTTCGTTTCAATAATCGCCACCGTTCGCTACTACTCGCTTCTATTTTTATTGTTGTCATGTTTTTATTTGTGATTTTTTTCTCTGTCGCTTTTCACATATGCGTTTAAATGTAACAATTTACCGTGCATATGCCAATGTTTACCATGCTCGTCGTATATAACTATCGCTGTTCAAACACCCTAATTATTCGTCGCGTATTTAATATCGAAACAAGCGCGCTACATCACTAGTCTTCCGTACGTTACACATACGAGTTACATGCTTGTTTATTTACCTGAAATTTCGAAACACGTAATCGCTTCTGTCACAGCACGCGTTATAAATTAATGTAAGTGCTTCGCAGTCGTTGCAATAATTGTTTGTGATTTGACAGTGAAACGTGATTGAAGATTTGGACCTATCAGCCTTGTATAATTGGTAATGGTATTGTGGACTTGAAAATTAGTTACATGTAGATTTAATAGTATATTATGCAATGAGCATTTAATGATAGATATTAAGACACGAGTAAGAAAATTACAATACGAGCCGAAGGCGAGTATTGTAATGAATACGAGTGATCGTTTCTGAACTATTGTAGTTTTACTTTCTTATACGTAGTATAAGGAAGTATTGTGATGATGAAAATTTTCGACCTCGAGATTTTTGCAGATGTCCACGTTTTGAGGTCCCCTGATACCAAAAAAGTGGTTTTTAAAAAAATGTCTCTCTCTGTGTGTGTGTGTCTGTCTGTCTGTGTGTCTGTGACCACGATAGCGGCCAAACCGCTGTAGATATCAATTCCAAATTTTGTATTTACGTGTATAATCACCCTCTTGATATCTGATTAGTTTTTCAGTAAAATCGGTAGACCGGAAGTAGCAGTTTACTTCAGCGAAAAAATCGAATTTTGCGAATATTTCGTCAACTACTAAGTTTAAACAAATTTATAAAGAATTCATATGTACTTAAAATTAAAATTGAGAATAATTTTATTTAAAAAGTGTTTCGAAATTCCTACCGGAAGTAGGCCTTTTACTCTTATCGAAAATCAGTTTTTTGCGAATATTTCGCAAGTCATGCTTTTTAGACAAGTACGTTACGGGTATAAAAGTATTTAAAACATAATTTTCAATATCTTTTGTGTAAAAAAAATTTCAAAATTCAGACCGGAAGTACCACTTTTACTCTTATTGAATAGCGATTTTTTGCAAATATGTCGTAAGTTATGCATTCTATATACATTTATCAAGAGTACAAAAGTATTTAAAACTGGATTTGCAATATTTTTTGTATATATGAAATTTCAAAATTCGGACCGGAAGTAGCACTTTTACTCTTAGCGAGGAGCGCTTTTTTGATAATATCTTGCAAAGTATGCATTCTATAGCGATTTATTAAGCGAATGAAAGTACTTAGAATAGGATTTTGAATAAGTTTTGTATAAAAAAATTCTTAAAATTGTATAGTTTGAAACGCTCATACGTATAAGAAAGTCGTGTGGTGGCCACACCTCATTTTTTTAATATAATTTTGCCAACTTCATGTTTTTTATTTGAATATGGTATAGTCAGCTATGATATTTTCCGTGAAATTGACAATTGAACGGATGACATTTAATAAGTTGCTTCTCATAGCATGTGGGGATTCGCCGTGTTGTTGCATCTACATCTCTTCGTAAATTTAGTGGAACATCTTCCAATAATTCCACTAAATTGCTCAAAGGCTCCTCCGTTAATACTACTTATAAATAAATGCGGGCCTATCATCCAATCAATAGTAATGCCTCCCCATACATTTATGCTACACCTATACTGATGATCTATTTACTAGTGACGTAAGACTTTTCATTTGAATGATGAAAATTTCTTTTATAACTATTCCGTTACTATAGAAACCAACTTTCTCCGCAAATAACACAATGTCAAAAAGAATTACCCGGGCATTCATTTTAGTTATTCTCCATTAGCAGAACACTCTTTTAGCTTTAAAATCGTGCGTAACTCAATATTTAAATGAGTTCATTACAGATGATATTTACTTCATTTTAAGGTCCTTG
The DNA here is from genome assembly GCA_963170755.1 of Amphimallon solstitiale. Lineage (NCBI taxonomy): Eukaryota > Metazoa > Arthropoda > Insecta > Coleoptera > Scarabaeidae > Amphimallon > Amphimallon solstitiale. The sequence goes on from OY720680.1 coordinate 128,403,567, forward strand.
CAACAATGTTTTCCCCAATATCCAGCAAACGGCTTATTTCATGAGTACTGACGTGCGGATTTTCTATTGTTGCCACAGGAAGTCTTAATTGATTTTCATCATTTACCACATATTTAACTTTCCTTGGTTTTCAATTAGCAATACTACCAGTAGTAATGGAAGCAGCAATTACTCTTTGAAAGGCATCTGCTCTGGGACTTCTTCTGTCAGGGTAACGCTGCTTCAAATCAAAAGCAAACTATTTTCAAGAACTGCAGCATTCTTCAAATAGAACGGCTGTATACTTTTAAAGGTTTTGATCTTGTAACATACAATATATGACTCATGACGTGTAATTATTGACGATGGATAAGTATAACTTGAGTTAAAAAAATTGGTTGGGCTATTTCCATCGTTTGTGGAACTTTGATATTCCAACGTTTCGGCAGTCCTTCTACTGCCGTCATCAGGGTCCAAACTTGTCATTTTTATATAACTACTTTACCACTCGACTAATTAAGAAAAAACTATTAGCAAAAAAGGAAAGATTATTTTGACGTTAAAAATATTTGACATAATTTGACAAATGTCAAATCCACACCTTTTTTATAGGTTCAGTGTGTATGCGCAATATGCTATTTTTTCTCGTGTTAGTTAGTAGTAGTAGTTATTATTTTTAGTTGTCAGTCTGTCTCCGGTCTCGTGGCTGCCGGTCTTCGGTTAACACATTCTTTCATCATAGGGAGCCAGATATTGATCTCCAGGCTGGGCGCACTGATCGTGTCAGGTGTTATCTTCATATACGCTGTTTCTGTAATTTTTCTTTTTTGGCCGTGTTCTTGTTTGGCCAGGATTGTCGCCTCGTTCCATGCAATGTTGTGATCTTCTTCCCAAGCATGTTCCGCCAGCTGCGATTTTTCTGTCTCCCCTAATCTGATCATTCTTTGGTGTTCTTTTATTCTGACTCTTAGGGGTCTGCTAGTTTCTCCAATGTATGATCGTCCACAATCGCATGGTATTTTGTATATGCAATTCTTTGTTTGCTGGTATTCGTTGTCGGGTTTTGTTCTGGTTAGAGCGGACCTATTGTTGTTTATTGTTTTAATGGCCGTTCTAATCTTGTAGTTGTTGCCAATTCTTCTGATTTTTTCCGAGAGCCCTTTAACGTACGGGATGACAGTGGTATGTACTTTTTCTTGTTGTTGTTCTTGGGTTGTGTCCTGTGGTGCCCGGACCTCTTTGGCTTTCGACTACGTTTTCTTGGTATTACCATTTCGTTGAAGCATTTCAGTGATGGATTTTTGTTCCTCCTCTCTATCTCTTTCATCGGAGCATATCATTCGTGCCCTATCGTATAGGCAGCGTGCGACTCCAACCTTAACATTGTGAGGATGGTTGGAATCGTGATGTAGGTACTGCCCTGTGTGCGTAGGCTTTCTATATACTTTCGTTTTTAGTGTGCCATTATCGTTCTTGTTGATCAGGACATCTAGGAATGGAATCTTATTGTAAGCTTCCAGTTCCATGGTGAATTTTATGGATTCTTCTAAGCTGTTCAGATGTTGCAGGAATCCTTCTATTGTATCTTCCCCGTGTGGCCATATGACAAAGGTATCGTCTACGTATCTTAGCCACAGCTTTGGTTTTAGGTTATACGAATCCATAGCTCTCTGTTCGAAGTCTTCCATGTAGATATTGCTCAATACTGGAGATAGATATGATGAGCGAATGTGTTAACCGAAGACCGGCAGCCACGAGACCGGAGACAGACTGACAACTAAAAATAATAACTACTACTACTAACTAACACGAGAAAAAATAGCATATTGCGCATACACACTGAACCTATAAAAAAGGTGTGGATTTGACATTTGTCAAATTATGTCAAATATTTTTAACGTCAAAATAATCTTTACTTTCTTGCTAATAGTTTTTTCTTAATTAGTCGAGTGGTAAAGTAGTTATATAAAAATGACAAGTTTGGACCCTGATGACGGCAGTAGAAGGACTGCCGAAACGTTGGAATATCAAAGTTCCACAAACGATGGAAATAGCCCAACCAATTTTTTTAACTCAAGTTATACAATATATGTATAATTTGAACCTCACCAGCATTGCAAAATAAATTATAATAAAGTTATAACAGATTTTTATTTATGACAGTATCTATAATTTATGACAGTATTTATCTATATCAAAGTTATTTAAAATTTAAATCCATTAAACGTGAAGATTTGGCAGGAGACTCAGGGTCGAATATTTTTTCGATCACAATACTAACAATATTATGTTACGCATAAAAAAATAGAAAGAAGTGAACTAATATGTAGGTGGTTATTTACTACATGCACATAAAATCAGAATTCTTAATATGTAATTACATTTCATACTCAGTGGATGAATAATAGCATTTATTAGTACACAGGTACTTTTCAAAAAAATATATAAATAAATAATTTTTGTGAAGGATCATTATAAACATTACTTTAATCTCAAATTGATTGTATCATTGATGATTTAAATATGCCATTGTGATCTAATAATTCATAGTAAATATCGATGAAATAACTATATACCGAAAGCGTCAAATTTTAATTTCGGTTTGCACTTCTATCATTGCTAACAGTGGAGGGAGAGCAACGGAGTGGCGGGGGACCCCCATGCCTTACAAATGTCCAGTGTGGCAGCCTCGCTTATGTCTATCTTTAGTTTAATTCGTCGCGCTCTTTTCCACTTACTACTTTCCTATCAGAAATTAAAATATGACGACCTCGGTATACAGTGTGTATAAGCCAAATGGAATAAATTCATTATTTCGGTTACTGTACATATTTATAAAAAATCCCGTAACATGTCATATTTAATTTATAAATTAACATTCTTCAACGTGAAAATGCGATCCCTACCTTCAACCCCCTTCGAATGACAGGTACAACCCCCATGTTTTTAATTAGGAAATATAGGCTTGTGATATATCGTTGTAAAGGTCTCTTTATTCTCTATTCAAAAATGTTATAATTTTCATGTTTGTTGCAACAATTAAGATAGAATAAAATAAAATCATGTTGTTATCGAAATTCGCTACAATATACTTAAAAAATAAAAAAAATATTCATAATAAGAAAGTGAGTAAAAACCATACCAATGTGCTTTTTAGATGGTATCCATTAAAAATACTTTAAAAAGTTTCCGTGGCAACATTAGTTTGTTTAAAACGCCTTAGTAAATAGTTTTGTATTTAAAAGTTGTCATTTAAATTGACAGTTTGATAATTTTAGTTTGAATTTCGTAAAATACAATTCTGGGAAATGGTTAGATTAACGGAAATGCATAAAATAACAGTCATACAAATGATTGGTTACGGAGATAGAACCCGAACACAACAAGAAGTAACCGGCCTATTTCATGAGAAATTTCCTGATTTACCGCCTATATCTCAAGGAACAATAAGTAAAATAGAGAAGCAGTTTCGAGAGTTTGGTCATGTAAGGCAGATAAAAAAACCAGCTGCCAATGCAGTGAGTGATGAAATCAAAGTAGATGTGATGCTTGAGTTTATGGAAAACCCACATACATCGAGTAGACATGCATCCACAACATTAAATGTTAGCCATAGATCGATAGTAAACATATTAAAAGAAAATAAAATGCATCCCTATAAAATGATATCTACTCAGGAGCTTATGGAAGACGATTTTGATAGAAGAACTTATTTTTGTGAGCTAATGATGGACATGCTGGATAACAATATTATCAATTTAGAAGACGTTATGTTTTCTGATGAGTGCACTTTTTCTCTTAGCGGTCATGCTAATCGACAAAATTGCCGCTACTGGTCTACGGAAAATCCTCACTGGATGAGGGAAGAACACACACAATACCCAGTAAAAGTTAATGTTTGGGCAGGTATTGTTGGAAACCATATCATTAGTCCCTTTTTCATTGAGGGCAATTTGAATGGCGATCGTTATTTGGCACTACTTCAAAATGATGTCATTCCAACTTTGGCAAATTTATATCCTGATCCAGGAAACCCTCAAGTTCCAATAAATACGATATGGTTTCAGCAGGATGGAGCACCACCACATTACCAACGCAATGTCCGGCAGTACCTCGATGCAATATTTCCCAATCGGTGGATAGGAAGGCGAGGATCGATAGAATGGCCAGCGCGATCACCTGATCTGACCTTACTTGATTTTTTTTATGGGGATATTTGAAGAGCATTGTGTACAAAACTAAACCTTTGGATTTAAATGACTTAAGAGAACGAATAACGCTTGCGATTACGTCGATCACGCCTGATATGTTAAATAATGTTAGAAGACAGTTTTATTTAAGATTAGGATGTTGCCAAGACGTTCATGGTGAACATTTTGAACATCTACTTCATTGACATTCATATATTTTTTGGCGTTTTAAATTTTTCTTTACATTTTGCATTAAATTTTATTTTTCGAGTATATTGTAGCGAATTTCGATAACAACATGATTTTATTTTATTCTATCTTAATTGTTGCAACAAACATGAAAATTATAAGATTTTTGAATAGAGAATAAAGAGACCTTTACAACGATATATCACAAGCCTATATTTCCCATTTAAAAAAATGGGGGTTGTACCTGTCATTCGAAGGGGGTTGAAGGTAGGGATCGCATTTTCACGTTGAAGAATGTTAATTTATAAATTAAATATGACATGTTTCGGGATTTTTTATAAATATGTACAGTAACCGAAATAATGAATTTATTCCATTTGGCTTATACACACTGTATATGTGCTTCATATCATAATAATAGGTTCATTAAATATACACACTCAATATTGAAATACAGACATCACCGGCTAGAGTTATTATTTTCAAACATCTATTTTACCTAGAACAGTGTCTAGTTATAAGTCTTCTTAAATTGACTGATTAAATATTTACATGTCCGTTGATAGCGTGGGTAAAATCGGAGCGATTGATTTTATCGCCTCCGTAAAGGCTACTGTGTGGAGTAAACTCAGATTCCTTCCCTATTGGCGGATAAAAATAAAAGGTTATGTGCATATTGTACGCACTTCGCACATAAGCGGATTTTTTTCTATACAACCGCTGCCGGCGCCTTCACCGACATTAACGGCTCTATTTCTTCCAGGATTTGACGAACGATAGGATACCGTCAGTCCCGGACACGACTATCAAGGAAGCCAAAACGAACTTGAGCGTTCAAGAAACCGGTGAGTAAAATTAATATATAAATATAATATGAAAATAAATAAGTAAGTACGCATTTATTATTAATTAAATACATATATTCTTTGGATATACTTCAATTCTATAAAATACTTTCAATATGTAAATTTTCTGAGTTGATTTAATTGAATATAATTGGCGGGAACTTGAGATGAATGCAAAATAATCGAAGAACCTTCAAATATATGTACTTATCTGATGCGCTTTGGCATGTGTTATTAGTAGTTATAATATCAATGTATTTTTAATTCTTGGTACAAATCATTAAATTATTGTAACAAGTAATGTTCAACACTATATATTTTGCATCAAAATTACCTATGAAACACGCTTCATCAGCGTGTTTCATAAGTAATTTCCGTTATCAAGGGAGGTCAAATCTTTTAATGGGCGAAGATACTATTTGTGAAGAATTTAGTGGTTGTTTGCTAAGCAGATGTATTGTAAAGACCTTAATTGCTGCTTATTTAAACTGAAAGAAAATATTTTATATAGAATAAAACATTTAATGTGATATTCAAAACTTTCGTCGAGGCAACCTACATAATTAGTGAGTTAGCAGTGGTTCACGTATATTTGCCTTTCTTATTCTTGAGATATTCTGCTGATTCTTCATAAGAAATTATCGTCACCAGACCCCTGCTCTCAGATGCAGATCCCTGTATACTTTATTTATTTATTTACTTGATGGATAAGGTGAAGAATAAAATAAAACAATTGTAGTTTTACTGCAACAATGACAAATATTTTTATTATACAAAAATAATATCTGTGATATTTTTTATTACAAACACTTTTACAATACTTGTGTGTTTAAACAAAAATCACTCTGTATGTCATTACATAGTAAATTAATTTAACAAATTATAAATATTAGTAAATTAGTAAATTAATTTAACAAATTATAAATATTAACCAGAATGCATGAATATCATATTTTTAAAAAACTAATAGAAATTTATATTGCAATAAAAATTCGTTATATTTAGACTTTATATGCTATTACAAATCTAGGAAAAATATTTTGCCTGAATAGTCCAACTAGCATGATTTAATAATGATAAAAAGTTTAATAAAGTTTATAGGTCAAACGGAAATTCACCTTCTGGAATCTATTGTGAAACCAGCGAGCACAGGTCTAATTCACACTACCCCTGCTAGAATTATAAACAAAAACCGTAACTATTTTCGTGTACTGGCATTGATAACAAGATTGTGTATTTTCACTGTCATAAGTGTCATCTCTAGTATACACACAATAACGGTTATTGCTTGCACAGACCCTTATATTATGAACCTTTAACTGCTTTCATTTACAAGTATCTGCTCAAATAAACAACTACGCCTAAAAGTAGTTATTCATAAATGAGACTAATTCACAATATTGAAAAATAAAAATGAATTGTCTAGAAGTTCTTATTTAATTTTTAAAATAAATATCTTGAATTCTCAAGTAATTCATCAAAATTCCTATAATGCAAGATATATCCATTGCAATTCTTTTCTCGGTAATATTGTTTTAATATAATATCAATTTTAAATGATTGTTAATATTAGAAAAGTGTAATAAACATTTCAAATAACTATATACATGTAAACTACATATTATGTGGATACACATGCTAGCTGTTCTTAATTTGAGTTATTAGTCTGATTTTCCGAGACATAATCTCTTTTGACCTTTTGCCGTTAATAGTCTGATTTCTCAGGACTGGTGTGATGGCTTTTATAAATTTTCCTCTCTACTAATCAAAAATGTTAGATTGTTATTTCCTTTGCAAAACAGAAATTAATAAAAAATTGATCATTCTAGAACATTTTAAACAGTTCTATCAAACATTAAATATAAAATCTGATGTGGTATCACTGATATTTCTATTAAAGCTTTCAACCTAACGTTTAACGCCTTTTAAATTAAATGGCTTAAACGTTTAACATTTGATGTTTATATATATAAATGTTAATTTTAAAACTAAGCATAAACTTAAAATACAAAAGAAAAACCAGATTAAAACATTCTTCAATATATATAGAAACATCTCTAAACAAGTATAAAATCTATATATAAAACAAACTTATAATAATAAAATTTAGTGTAAATGGTATGTCAAAACCATTGTCAAAGGATGTGTTGTAATTTAACATTATATTCTTTAACCAGATTTTCCTATTATTAGGTGTTCTTACTCGATTTCGACTTTTGTCTTATCTGACCGGTAAAAAATGGAAACATGCCAACGACAACTGGTATTCTTGATCTTTTGTCGAAATAATTCCTTGAGTGTATTTCACCTACAGAATCAAACCATTTTTTTCGTATTTGGAGATAATGCTATATTTAAACTGAAATGTAAATAATAGTTGGGCTGAAAAGTTCGTATCGTTTCTATGAGATGGCGCCACTAGAATAAAATCCATATCATTTTTAGTTAGTACCAACCTTCAAAAGATACGTGTTTAAATTTGACAGCTGTCTGATTATTAGTTTGTGAGATACAACATTTTGAGTGAAGCAACTTTTGTTATTTTGAAAAAAATTGATAAAAAGGAATTTCGTGTGTTAATGAAACACTATTTTTTGATGAAAAAAAGTGCTATTGATACCAAAAAGTGGCTTGATGAGTGTTATCCGGACTCTGCGCCGGGCGAAGCAACCATTCGAAAGTGGTTTTCTAAATTCCGTACAGGCCATATGAGCACCGAAGACGATGAACGCAGTGGACGTCCAAAAGAGGCTGTTACGGACGAAAACATCAGAAAAATCCACAAAATGATTTTGGAAGATCGTAAATTGAGGTTGATTTGTATAGCTGACACTCTAAAGATATCAAAGGAACGTGTTGGACATATCGTTCATGAATATTTGGGTATGCGAAAGCTACGTGCAAAGTGGGTGCCGCGCGCGCTCACAATCGACCAAAAACAAGAACGTGTCGATGCTTCAGAACAATGTTTGGAGCTGTTCAACCGCAATAGAAGTGAATTTTTGCGTCGATATGTGACAATCGATGAAACATGGATCCGGACACTCCGGAGTCCAGTCGGCACTCATCTGAGTGGACTGCACGCGATGAACCGAATCCAAAGCGTGGAAAAACACAACAGTCGCCCGGTAAGGTTATGGCGTCCGTATTTTGGGATGCACATGGAATAATTTTCATCGATTATCTTGGAAAGGGAAAAACCATCAACAGCGACTATTATATAGAGTTATTGGAGCGCTTGAAGGACGAAATCGCGAAAAAACGGCCCCATTTGAAGAAGAAGAAAGTGTTGTTTCATCAAGACAATGCGCCGTGTCTCAAATCGAAGAAAACGATGGCAAAATTGCATGAATTGGGCTTCGAATTGCTTCCGCATCCACCGTATTCTCCAGATTCGGCCCCCAGCGACTTTTTCCTGTTCTCAGATCTCAAGAGAATGCTCGCTGGAAAGAAATTTAAAGCCGATGAGGAAGTAATCGCCGAAACAGAGGCCTATTTTGAAGCTAAAGACAAATCGTACTACAAAAATGTTATTAAAAAGTTGGAAGATCGCTATAATCGGTGTATCGCCCTCAAAGGCAACTATGTTGAATAATAAAATCGAATTTTGCCAAAAAAATGTGTTTTTCTATAAAACGATACGAACTTTTCAGTCCAATGTTAATGTGTGAGAACTCTGATACTTGATTCATTTATTTACAAATGTAATTCATTTCAGGCATGATTTTTCAGCAACGACAAACAAGAAGGCCAAGTTAGTATAATTATCCGTTTATGTACATGGTACATGTAAAATAAACAAAATAAATATAATGGAAAGATAATACGGATACCTTTTTTAGCGTTTGTTAGTTAGGCGATCCTTACTAGACACGTAAATACCTGTTTATTATCATCTGAATATTATAAATTATTGCCTTCCATTAAGAATTAATATGAATATCCTGTTATTTAAGAAATATACATGGAGTTATATATTCGCACCTGGAGGCACATAATGGTTATACATAGTTCTTTAAAATATATACAGTTTTACAATCTCTATATATTTAAAAGATTTTTATGTTCATACTGTAGTATATAGTGTCCTTATTTAGCACTAATAAACATATTTAGATACCTAAATAATTTTAAAAATTGCTATCATACAAATTTGTTTTCAAAAATTAATCATATCAATTTTAATTTTTGTTATACATCATCATAATATGAGAAATAAAAGTGCATTTATTCAAAGCTCTATCAAAAAATATTTCACTACGCATTATTATTATTTTTTTAATTGTGCATATCGGATCTTGGTTTCTTAAGTTTCTACAGACATTTTGGCACACTCGTTCTTCAGTAAACTTGCTGTTTGGGTTAATGTGATCCTGAACTTAATACACTATACAGGGTGAATCATTAGTAGCCGCTTCTTCGATTGCTCTTTTGTGTTTTAAATAAAAGAAAAAACAATTAGTGGAAGATCCATGGTTGCTTGTGACGCATATTGTAAAAATACTTTAAGCTCTGGCGCACTTCCGGTTTCAACGGAAATGCACGGACTTAATTTTTTTAAATCACTCACCCTATATATTTTTGGATTTTCTTGTACTGCTTTAAATTGTCTGTTCAACTGTTTTTTTCTTTTTCAAAATTGAGCCAATAGTTTTTGAGTTATAATTTTTTTTTGAAAATATTTGACCTAAACACGTGTTCAGAAAAAAATCATTTTCACATTGTTTCTAAAAGTAAAAACATTAACTTTGGCGGTGCTTGTAGCCAATAAAATTCTGCATCATTTGGTAAAGTTGCACTCGACAATACCTCAAGATACTTTGTTTTTTCGAAGCCTACTTTCTGAAATTTTCACATACCAAAAACTTATTTTTTTGAGTGAACAGAAAGCATTGAATATGAAAGAAAGAGCGGAAAAAGCAATTACTGGTGAGGATAAGACGTGTATGGTACTTGCGAGTGTAGTACACCCCCCATACTAGTACTACGAAAATTAGTCATCAGTTAGATGTAAGTCAAATTTGAGAATCCAGAATAATTAGGAAATATGAAATTCACCCGTAGCATATTCATACACAGGGTTAGATGAAAGAAATTTTCAGAATCGATTACATTTTTGTCAATTGGCAGCAGATAAATTATCCTGGCTTTCTCAATTTTTTGTTGTTTACCAACGAAGCCACCTTCTAATAAAGTGAATACGTTCATCGTCACAATTTCCGTTATTATAACACATAAAATCTGGCACTTTATCACACCTGTAAACTTTCAAAATCGTTTGTCATTAAAACTGTGGGGAGGAATAGTGGGTAGTTACATAATTGGACATTATTTCTTTGATGAAAATGTTAATGGAGGAGAGTATCTTCGCTATCTATGGACGGATTTTCAAAACTTTTTGAAGACATCTTTAGATATGTCAGTAAACATAACCTTTATTTTATTTCGATGTTAACCAACAGTGTCCAAATTGAAATACTGCAACTGGACTTTTGGGATAGTTGGATATAACATTTACTTTGTTTGACAGTTGACTAAGGAAGTCGGGTGCCATTCCTGCCTTCCATTGGTAGAACGAATATTTTGGTGCATAGAACAACAGCGCTCGTAGCTCTTTAATTCACCGCTAATTGCTCCTATAGTGATTATTTCAGAAATTACAAAAGATAGGTATAGGACATTGTTAACAAAAATGAAAGAGAATAAAAAAAGGAACAAAATGCCTCAATAAAATACTGGGTGTTCCATTTAAAACAAATAAGTTTTTGGTATGTGAAAATTTCTGGAAGTAGGCTTTGAAAAAACAAAGTTTTTTGAGGTATTGTCGAGTGCAAGTTTACCAAGTGATGCAGAATTTTCTTGGCTACAAGCACCACCAAAGTTAATGTTTTTGCTTTTAAAAATAATGTGAAAATGATTTTTTTCTGAACACGTGTTTTGGTCAAATATTTTCAAAAAAAATTAATAACTCAAAAACTATGAGCTCAATTTTGAAAGAGAAAAAACAGTCGAACAGACAATTTAAAGCAGTACAAGAAAATCCAAAAATATATAGAGTGAGTCATTAAAAAAAAATAGGCTCCATGCATTTCCGGTGAAACCGGAAGTGCGCCAGAGCTTAAAGTATTTTTACAATATGCGCCACAAGCAACCATGGATCTTCCACTAATTGTTTTTTCTTTTATTTAAAACACAAAAGAGCAATCGAAGAAGCGGCTACTAATGACTCACCCTGTATAAATGAATATCCACGATAGTTGGCTGATTTGATATAAAAAATAAATTTATTATTCTGGGCGTTGCTTTTAATAAAAGAAAAACGTTTAATATTAAAACCAAAACGTCCGTATTAAAACAAAAGGAAGTTTATTTTACATAAACAAAAGCCCTCGTGTTCCTAAAAATAGGCACAAATTACTTCAAGTCTTTAATGTAATAGGTATTCCAAGGCAATGTTTACTTATTGTTAACGTGGAAAGCCTTTCCTTAAAATTATTGATTAGTCATATTCACATAAATAAGATTTGTGTATATCCATTAGAATGTCAGCATGTAATAGATTCTGAAAAAGGTAATTTTAGAAATATCCATAATAATTGTGAACTTTTCACACTTGGTTTGTTATTCACTATTGCTTATTCTTCTCGTTCATTCTTTAATATAAATGAATATTAATATTTCCGTAGATTAAGTAGATAACTAATTAAGTATGTTTAACTTTTGTATTGATATGTATATTTTTGTGTGAATTTTATGCAATTTATATATATTGTTATATATACAGATGCAAGTAATTAAACTAATCTGTTATCATGACTTAAAAATAGCAAATTAATAACAAAAATGATAATCAGAAAAGCAAGTCATTTAAGTAGATGCATTGCAAGTTTTTTAATTTATCAAAAACGACATCGAACTTCATTAAAAAGCATACAATGCCGACGTGTTTAATGACAATCGAGTGACAAAACATTGAAAGATGCAAACGCAATGTAAATCAAACATGAACATGTAAACTAATGTGTTTGTTAACCGCAAGTACCTGTTAGTTTACATTTTATGTTTGATTTGCAAATTCTGCTTTATCATTTTTCTTTCCATTGTCAGTTATTCATGATTTGAAGCTCACTATTCTTTGTGTGGTGAAATTAGATGTCATCCATGGTAAATCCGGATCTTCTAAGGAAACTACCTGGATATTAGCGACAGCTCTAGACATTTGCACATTGGATTACACATTTCGTTTTTCCACCATTCTATGTTTCGTCAGTCAGATTATCAAACTTAGGTGGTACAGAAAGCCTTCTAACTCGAATAGATTTATTAATTATAATTCAAACTGTCCAAGAAAACACAAAATTAATCTGATAAAATGCTTGAAGAACAGGATCGTGAAAATAAGTCACCCAGACTATATACAAGAAGACCTAAAATTCTTAAAAAACATTTTAGTATTAAACAATTACATTGTTACTGAGAACCAACAAAATCAAGATGTTATCCCCATTACCTATACACTTACCAACACCGTAAGCAAATTATTTACACCGTTAAAAGACAAAATATGCACACTTGCAAACAACAATGTTGTTTACCTTTAACAATGCGACTGTGGAAAATACTATGTAGGCCAAACGAAACAACGATTGAAAGAACGCAACGCGCTGCATGTAAGTGATGTAAAGAGGCACCCTCAAAGGTGTACTTTGGCTTCCCACTTGAGCAGTACCAATCATAATATTACCTTCAAAAACATCCAGATTTTATATCATGGAAGTAACTTATCCAAAAGACTCTTTCTAGAAACTCTAACCATAAGACAGTCAATCCGAATATTAATAGCCGAAACGACTGCAGCAACTTTAGCAGTATTTATTCAGCGCTAATTCCACACATGACGCGTAGCATCACAGCCAAATACGCTTTTATTGTATAAAACGGGGAAAAGACGTTAAATCGTACTCATTCATATAAAACATTTTTTGCCCGATGCGTCTAAATAACGCAGCTATGTAGTCGGTTGTTGACCCAGATGGGCGACTCATTTTATTGCAGACAATAAAAGATTGTTTTTATTTTTAAAATAGGAAGGTTGTTGCTCTTTAATGTGTTTGTAGTCGGAAACAGCTGATTATTATTATTTTAGAATATTCAATAAATCGTAGTTCCTTTATTACAGTAAATTTCAAGAATGTAATTATTTTTTTCTAGCAGGTGTAAAATTAAAGTAATTAATGGTTTGATATTTATAACACAAGTAACACATTCCTGAAAAGAACCGATTGTGAAAGTGAAGCATGTGGATATTTATAGAAGGTGCTCCATGTGTCCGCCGTGCGCACGAAGACAGGCGTCAATCCGTCGGAGAAGATTAACACGCACTCGTTGGAAGGTACCTCGCAGCTGTAAAAATACGTTGCCGAAGATCTTCTTCTGTGGTGTATGTGCGTTATGAAAATTTAACACACCATTCCGGGTGAAACAACATTCATCCGTGAATAGTATGCTGGCACAAAAGTCCACATCTCTAGCTTGTTTTCGCCGAAACCAGGTACTGAATCTAACACGTGCGGGACGGTCCTGTTGTGCTAGAGCTTGCACTCGTTGCAGGTGGTATGGGTACAGCATGTTCTCGCGGAGGAGTCGATGAATTGTCGATCGGGACACTCCGACTTGTCTTGCTGCAGATCGCGTGCTTATACCAGAATCCCTATCTACCACATCCGGGAGATGCTCTTCCGCATGTAAAACTCTCCGTGTTCTTTCACGACCCCTGCCTTCGTAGCGTGGGTGTAGTGTGTCTTGTTCGCGTAACTTAAACACTGTGTACATAATCACTTGATACGACGGACGCCTGCGATTAGGTAAACGTTCCGCGTATAAACGTTCAACAGCTCTTCCATTTCCACCTACTTCACCGTACAGATACACCATATCCCCTAATTCTTGCGTCGTAAAAGCCATGTCGATAACTATGTGCCAACTCACATCAGCGGCTAATAACATACTGAACAACTGTGTATCTATCGCCTTTGCACATGCATGCATTGACGACTGGTGGGTAAAAAAAATCGCGGGCCACACAACAAAAACTTAGGTATTTTTTTAAATAACATTCATTGTCCTGTTTGACATAAAGTTGCATGAAATTAGGTGTCATAATAACATGTAATTTTGTAAATAATTGTAAAAAAAGGTTTAAAACGTAATTTGTTTTCTTATATTTCTGTACTTACATTATTAAAACACAATCACGAGTAAATATCAAAATACTTTCACTCTTAATAACTAAATTATTTAAACAAAAGGGTAGTTGAAACTTATAGTATCATTTTCCCCATGTTTGACACTACAAATTAAGAATTTTAATATTGTTGTACCCTCTACAACTAGAAAGAAAACCTGTTAAACCATTTACTGGGATTTATTTCCGATACAATGGAGATAGACAATCTTTAGAGTTCTCAAGTATAATATATGTACCATAACCCTAAATTGTTTTTTGAATTAATAGAAGACAAAGGACGCCCATCAGTGTTGTTACTATTTATACAATTTAAGTATTACTAAAATTAATATGTATATGTATATGTACGACTGTTATTAGTAAAATAAATGAGACTTATTTATTATATTTTTTGTTATGTAACTATTCCATTATTGTAATAATATAATTATGTGTTATGTAAATGAATTTATCACGACTTTTTTATATCACAAATGTGCATGTTGTAATACGAATAATAAAACGGGTGAAAAAGTGAAAGTGCTGAGGCAATTTTATCACTGATAAATTGAAACTATGATGAGAGAAATATACAGGCGTTTTTCTCTTAACACAAAGCAAATTTTTTTAATAACATTTATTAAAATCCTATATTTTAATTTGTGATTTGTATGGTGATAATTTTGAAGACCTTTTTTTAGAGTTTGTTCTAAATTCGCACGAGTCACATTTAAAATCAAATTACTATTATTATTTTTAATGTTTATTTTTTATATGTATTTCTGCAGAATATTTGTTGTTTCTTCTATATTCACGGAAATCACATCAATTATAAAATTCTTTCAAATGTTTATTTGAAATTTATATGAATTCTAAATTACTTTCGGCGTTTAATCCATATCTGCTTGAGCACATTTACAATCACATTTTTTCAAATGTTTTGTTTTTATATGTACTTATTGTTACTTTCTTATACGTAGTATAAGGAAGTATTGTGATGATGAACATTTTCGACCTCGAGATTTTTGCAGTTGTCCACGTTTTGAAGTCCCCTGATACCGAAAAAGTGGTTTTTAAAAAATATCTGTGTGTCTCTCTGTGACCGCGATAGCGGTCAAACCGCTATAGCTATCAATTCCAAATTTTGTATTTACGTGTATAATCTCCCTCTTGAGATCTGATTAGTTTTCCAAATTTTGTATTTACGTGTATAATTTCCCTCTTGAGATCTGATTAGTTTTTCAGTAAAATCGGTAGACCGGAAGTAACAGTTTACTTCAGTGAAAAAATCTAATTTTGCTAATATTTCGTCAACTACTAACTTTAAACAAATTTATAAAAAATTCATATGTACTTAAAATTAAGTTTGAGACAAATTGTCTTAAAAAACTTTTTCGAAATTCCAACCGGAAGTGGGTCTTTTACTCTTATCGAAAATCAGTTTTTTGCAAATATCTCGCAAGTCATGCTTTTTAGACAAGTACGTTACGAGTATAAAAGTATTTAGAACATAATTTTCAATATCTTTTGTATAAACAAAATTTCAAAATTCAGACCGGAAGTACCACTTTTACTCTTATCGAATAGCGATTTTTTGCAAATATGTCGTAATTTATGCATTCTGTACATATTTATCAAGAGTACAAAAGTATTTACAACTGGATTTTCAATATTTTTTGTATATATGAAATTTCAAAATTCGGACCGGAAGTAACACTTTTACTCTTATGGAATAGCGATTTTTTGTGTATATGTCGTAAATTATGCATTCTGTATATATTTATCAAGAGTACAAAAGTATTTAGTGCTAGATTTGCAATATTTTTTGTATGTATGAAATTTCAAAATTCGGACCGGAAGTAACACTTTTACTCTTAGGGACTAGCACTTTTTTTCGAATATCTTGCAAAGTATGCATTCTATAGCGATTTATTGAGAGAATAGAAGTACTTAGAATAAGATTTTGAATAATTTTTGTGTAAAAAAATTCTTAAAATTGTATAGTTTGATGATGATTATTATAGCTATAATAAATAAAATAACTATAATATTTAAAACCTTAAAATAAGAATAATTAAAGTTGATTATGTGCTTATTATCTTTTGATATCAACCCACATATCCACTGCTCCTGTAAAATTCTAAAATACTCCTTCATATACCTATATTGCAGATATTGAAACCTTTACTTGTCATATTTATATTCAAAGATTACAAGGTGTATATTATAATCCTTTTTCGCATACCTGAAAAAGACCGATACGTTTGTCAGGCGAAAAGAGGGAAGGTAGTTTTGATATTTACGTGTTTAATGGGGGAGACATTAATTCTGTCAGGCACTGTACATCTGTACCCTTAAACAAAGCGTTACCCTTGTTATGGTAATATAAATACAAGAAAAATCGGTAAATGGGCTAGCGCTAAAAGGCCCTAGTTTTATGGATGTACAATTTAGAGATTAAATATAAATGAATATATTCCGAGTAAAAATGGAAAGTTTGAAATTACACAAAGGTTTCTGAAATTCCTATCATAAACACAATATATTGCAACGTTTGGTAATAAAGTTTAGAACAGTAATTTAAAATACGTGATTATAATAAAAGCAAAATGACCATCATTAAAATGAGCAAGAAAATAAAACACATAAACTAAATATAAGGTATATGACTACAAATTAGAAAAAATATAATAAAAAGAATTAACTAAAATTATATCGACGGAACAGTATGACTACACCTATATACAAATTCGCTTCAATTTTTATTCATCATATATCCTTAGTATATGAATTGTAAGATGTTATCTCAAGAATTATTCCGGGTAATTTCCTTTACATCTCTATTTTTAATAAAGATTTGTATAGAACTTTTTACACTTAAGATACAAATTTTATCCGAAAATATCAGTCAATCGATTTTACATTTTACTGCATCGTCTGAATATCACGCCGATTTAAACTCGCTTATGAAAAATTTACGAGAAATATACTGCATTTTCCCCAAAACCTTCCCGTTGCACCTAATCTCGTTAGGTGTGCTTATATCTTTCGCCTCGATTCACATATTTTCAAGGTGACCCGGAAACTTGAACGGCTGCAGTTGGAACATATTAATCATGCGCCACCGACGACGCAGTATATTTCATTTTTACCCCCGACCTCAAACCCCCATAAATTTCAGATTACCTTGAAGTGATGAACTTATA
Organism: Amphimallon solstitiale; assembly: GCA_963170755.1. Classification (NCBI taxonomy): domain Eukaryota; kingdom Metazoa; phylum Arthropoda; class Insecta; order Coleoptera; family Scarabaeidae; genus Amphimallon; species Amphimallon solstitiale. The sequence goes on from OY720680.1 coordinate 128,421,202, forward strand.
TATTTTAATATATCGGCTTTACTTTTCGACATCTGCCGGACAGTTTTGTACCATTCAATCCCAACTCGCAAACAATCAGAAGTCTCAGCACTCTCCATATCGATCCTGAAACGTTGTTTCGTGTCTCTCTCGTGATATTTATTAACTGTGTGTTAGAGGTAGCCGATTTGGCACTTAGGAAAATACAGTCGAGATTCTTCACTTTCCAGAAGCAACACGTAGCCGAATCTTAATGGTGACTGATAAAATATATTATTATGAGAGTTTGGGAAAGCACCGATGTGATAGTACTAATGGTAATTTTTCAAATGTTATTACAATAGATCATGAGTTATAGTTTGTATAAGGCTTCTTTTTTTATTTACTACTCATCGCGAAACACTATTTTTATCATTTGAGGCCACGATAATTCCGACCAACAAATTTCGCCTTTTAGTTTTGCCATGATTTCACGTATGTTAATTTTGTACAAAACTGAGAAACATTGTTTTTATAAAAGATGGATAAATGGATTTTAATAAAAAGATTTTTCTGTTTAAAATATATGTACTTTAATGTATATTTCAAATTCTTTCATTTCAAAATGTGACGAAATAATGAATTGTCTCTTATAAATAACATTAACCGCCACTTTTCCTAACATCCAATATTCTGCTAGCATTACAGATTAAGTACCATTTGTACCAGGACAAAGTAACATTTTGACATGCTCATCGCTAATGTCGCCTATATATTCCGGACAAAAGTCTAAGTAAGAATGTAGAAAACGTGCACACTACAACATTGCGATATGTCTTGTATCATGTCCATTACTATAAGTTTGTAATTTTCTGCTTTTTTGTTTTCCGAAATGCTCAGTTATTTCCCCCGCTATTAATTTGCCTATCACCTACTATTTGTGTATTTAAGGTGCAGCAAAAGCAACTACTTTTAATTATTTTGTTGTTGTTGTTGTTTTTAGAAACTTTTTTCAAACCAGCACCTTTTTGATCCAGTGCTTTCGTTAAACGAATATAGATAGTATTGTATTTTATTTTTTCATTAAAGGCTAATGTCGTCTATTATCTTTTCCTGGTATAAATTTCTGTCGTGGTGGCCATTTCAGCTTGATATAATGGCTTTCCTCTCACGACTATCCCAAAGATTTAAAAATCAATTTGGTGTAGCCTGATTGCACACACAATATGTATACTTATTCCATTCCTAAGCCGTATCACCCACCAGATTATAACAATGCAGATTTGTTGCATCTTGAGTGAACGAGTCACATCACGCCTGAACAAGTCCCAACTTGTCCAGGCGTGATGTGACTCGGTAGTTATGGATAAAATGCGGGCTGCAACCTGCAGAGCTAAACCATTATTAATACTCTTCGATTAATTTGTACATTGTATATGCTGTTTAATTACGTAAATCACTGGCTCAGACTTAAAAAAATTTTTGGTCAGTGCAATTTCTGTATAGTATTTATATTTATATAATGTTAGCGCTAAATTACGTTAACCAATTGATCCTGTGATCTTAGTTATTCTCTATAATTTGCTGTCTCTTACTATACGTCCCTCCAAATTGTCTAAACTTTGCCTAATCATATTCGTCCTATTCACTTCCTTGTCGTTCCTCGAGCTCCTTCCAAAAACCAGCTTTGTTAGCTTATCTCTTTTTTATCCAACCGATCTTTGTCATTGCTAGATTAAATACTTTACTTGCGAATCAAGTCACTACTCTTTAATACGTTCTGTATTGATAATTAGTGCGAAAAACGCCAGTACCTAATGTATTATAGAAAAAAATAGGTGTGGCCACCACACGATTTTCTTATACGTATGAGCGTTTCAAACTATACAAATTTTAAGAATTTTTGTATACAAAAATTATTCAAAATCCTATTCTAACTACTTCCATTCTCTTAATAAATCGCTATAGAATGCATACTTTGCAAGATATTCGAACAAAAGTGCTACTTCTTAAAAGTAAGTGTTACTTCCGGTCCGAATTTTGAAATTTCATGTATAGAAAAAATATTGCAAATCCAGCTCTAAATACTTTTGTACTCTCGATAAATATATATAGAATGCATAATTTACGACATATTTGCAAAAAATCGCTATTCGGTAAGAGTAAAAGTGGTAATTTTGAGTACATATTGCTGTGGTATTTTTCTGTATTTTTAAAATATAATAAAAATAAAAAAATAATGAAAAACTGGATATAACCAGTTTCAGATATTCAAAAATTTATATATATATAAACAAAGATAAAACTAAATATAAGTAGATATAACTGAATATAAGTAGATATAACCAGATACAAGTAAATATGGATAACATTTTCTAATATAAAAAAATTAAATAAATAAATAAAAACAAAAGTAAATTTCAGCACAATTTATTTTAAATAAATATATATATATATATATATAGTACACTAGTTACAATTTAACATCTCACCAAATATAGACGCATTAATAATACATTGATTAATGTATATCTTGTTTAAAGAACAAGATAAAGGCAATAAATATTTTAACTGATGGATATGCAATACAATACACATTAATGCAATGTGGGTTGCATACCCGTCAAAAACAAAAATAAAAGCATTAGAAATTCAAATAGGAATTACATATTGTACAAAACAACGTTAAATAAAGAAAACACTAACCTTAATTAGAAAACATAAAAGGATACAATTTTAAATAACAATTCAATTTTCATTACAGGCAGAAAAATCCTGATATACTTTTCAATAACAAACAGGAAGCCTACGTTCAAGGAAACATTGATGTAATGATTAATATATTGTAAAAATAAAAGCTTTTACATGTAAATAAGCATATTCCATTTGTATTAATCACTTTATAAAAATTCAATTGTATTTTCTTCTGTATGAGACATCATAAAAATGTATATAAAGATGTATGATTTATTTGTTTTCTTCTATACACCAACATACCAAGAAATTCCAAGCTATAAAAACAAATAAGATATTAGTCAATATATAACGTAGTACAGATTACAAATACTTACCAAAATAAATAAAAATCAATCGATATTAATTAGATATGCAAATGCATAGAATGTAAACAATAACAAGATTAAATGTAAGATGGCTGACGCAATGTCATGTGATCACATGACATCGAATAATTATCAAAACTAATACGGAGGGCGCAGTAGAGGAAAATTCAAATGGAGAAAGAAACACTTTGAATTTAAAGCAAAATAAGGCGTTTTTCAATTGTTGAGTATTATAAAAGGAGATGCATTCGCTATGAGAGGACAGTCCGTCGGCAGCCTCCAGTATTTAAGAAAAATTGACAGTCCGTAGGCAGCTCTCCAGTACCAAAGAAAAATAAAAAGTGAAGTCCTTCAGTACCTTAAAAAGTTCCTAATCAGTGTTCCAAGTGTTCTTCAACTAAACAAAAATCTAAAAAGGCATAAAACGCTTTTAAGATTATAACACGTGTAGTGATAATTAAAACAGATATATATATTGGACAGTGTAGTGGGATAAACGCATAATACATTTCAAATAATAAGTGCGCGCTAAAGGATAGTAGAGCGCGGGAAATTATTACTACCTTATTTTATAAAAGCCGCTATAGTAATTTTCAAGAAAAATCGAATACGAGAATTATCAAGAGGAATTCGAAAGGAGATATAGTCAAGAAAAGTAAGTACAAGCACAGTCAATAAAGCTTCATTTTGCAACCTTATAATCAATAAATAAAAGAATCTTCATGTGTGTTATATAAAAGTTCACTGAATAACAATAATTTCAAAATATTATTTAAACATTTGATCAATTCTTCATTGGGTAAGTCTCGACTTGACGTGCGAATCTCAGGTTGAGGCGATTCAACGAAGGATTAACGATTTTACCTGAATAACAATAATTTCAAAATATTATTTAAAATATTTAATAAGTTCTTCATTGTTTAAATCTCGATTTTGACGTGCAAATCTCAGGTCGAGATGATCCAATGGGGATACGTCAATAAAGAATAAAGAAAATAAATTTTTTAGTAATTTTTTTTTTTGAATTATAAACACACATGAAGAAGTAATTTAGTAAACTATTACAATTTAAAACAATAAAAAGATTTGCAGGGTGCTTGTATTACAACGGAGAAGATAATGAATACAAAAGTATTATATTATATAGTCGTCAATAATCTTATGTTTTGTAAAATCTCCATATTATAAATAAATATAAGTTGTGCTGACATTCATTATTTACTCATTTATACCCATCCCAAAGGAGAACATGAGGAAAGTAAACGTCACAATCACAGCTAGAACTCACAATAAAGAAAGACTGTGACACATTTTTCTTTTAAAACAAAGAAATCTATCTTTAGGACCCTGAGAACATTAAATAATATTAATTTTATTAATTTGACTATTGGTTGTCATAAAGCAGATATCACAGCAATATGAATTCTTTATAAATTTGTTTAAACTTAGTAGTTGCTGAATAATTGGCAAAATTCGATTTTTTCAATGAAGTTAACTACTACTTTCGGCCTGCCGATTTTATTGAAAATCTAATCAGATCTCAAGAGGGAGATCGTGGTCAAACAGAGAGAGAGAGAGAGAGAGAGAGAGAGAGAGAGAGAGAGAGAGAGAGAGAGAGAGAGAAAGAGAGAGAAAGAGAGAGATTTTTAAAAAAATACTTTTTTGGAATCAGGGGACTTTAAAGCGTGGACATCTGCAAAAATCTCGAGGTAGAAAATTTTCGACAACACAATGCTTCCTTATACTACGTATAAGAAAGTAAAAGAATAAATCTTATTCCCGGTAAGTGAGAACATTGCGCTTGGAAGATAGACTTCCAATAATACACACGAATCCAAAACCTACTCAGTGTATTGAGTAGGCAAATTTGAAATCTGTAAAATATAAACTTTAACATAAGTCTAGTTACATTCTTGAGTATGCCAACTGAATACATTAATAAAACCTCACGCTTTTTAGTATAAAGAAGTATTACGATATGAAAATTTTCGATTTCAAGATTTTTGCCAAAGTCCACGGATAAAGGAAGTGTTTTTTGCAGGCTTGTCTGTCTACTTATGTGTTGTTACTTTATAGGGGAGAAACCCCTAATATAAATAAATTTAATTTCCAATTACAGGGTGCAAGATAATTGTGTGAATCAGTACATTCACTTACCTTTAAAATAGTTATTATTAATCGCTTATGATTAATAATATTCTCAGATGTTGACCTGGAAGTAGAACCATTGATGTTATTAAATCTGTGACCCACCCTGTATGTCTAGCTCAGATTATTATTAAGAGCATGAAATTACTCAAAGATGTTAACTAATGCCCGTTGCGCCACCCATTTTAAAATAATAAGACGGGGTCACTGTTGTTAAAGTATTGCACAATTAAAATGGGAACTTGCACTAACTAATACTAGGCCTACCTCAAGAAAACAAATTAATAAAAAACAATAACAATTTATTTAATCAAAACAAGAGAAAATGGATATAGCAAATTTGATACACTACTATAATAATATTAATTCAAGTATTAATTATACAAAAGAAATATTAAGTTGAAGTATAAATGACTTTTATAAACAAATATAACTTTAGTTGTTAAAAAAAAAAGTGACTCAATTTACACACAAAGTTTCATTTAAATTTAATAATTGCAAATGTAATACGAAAACAAAGAAAACTAAATTTTAGAGAGACGGTACAAACAAAACAATAAGAACAGGTTCGACAGATAAATAATCATAATAAAATAAATTGGTCAAATTCGGTAAAACTAATTATTATCAAACATGACAAGACTAATTGAACAGATATGGTCCATTTACATTAAAATTTCTATAAACTGGAAATTACAAATATTAAAAACTCTACAAATATTTAATACTTCAAAATAATTTGACCATCAATACGAAAATAATAATAGTGACTATTACAACACACAGATTTCAAAAACATATACAAATTTAGACAAAAACACAAAGATTTAATGAATATAACAAATTTAGACAAATGCAAAGACTGTGCCTTGTGCACAATTATTCTTAACTTTATTAAACAAACATATAACTGTAAAAATGTCTAACAACCTGGTAGTTGTACAAATATCTTGTCACATGTAGTACAAGAATAAAAAAACTCAAATACCTGGAAATGCTATGTTTCCGTACGTCAACGAAGATGTTCCCGGACGCCTATCTCTGCTACCGCTACCGATGGTGTTTAGCGGGGCCCTATATTGATGGTATCGGTGAGATGTCCCCTAGATCCGGCCATCGCCGTAAATTGAAGGACGATACATATTCCAACAATTTTATTGGGGAATCGAGAGTTAAATCACCCTGATCGGTGTATCCATACTGGATAATAACATCTCGTTCCCTTGGACATCCTCATCGCAGGGCTTAGCGACCGACGCCGGGACTTGAGTTACATATCTAACTACCACTCACTGCTTAATTTGTACTAAACTAAAAGAATGTAATACTGACGTTACGGTGAATGTTGTAATAGTTATGCCATGGTGTTGGTGGATGTTGTAATAGTGAATGATTTTAGATGCGCTTCGCCTTTTTAAAACCTCGGACCTGTAGAGGGGTAAGACAAACATTTCGGCGTCGGTCAGACGCTATTATTTCATCAAGGGTATTCCCCTTATTTAGATGACGTTACACAACAAGAGCTGTGGGAATTAGATAAGAAAACCTTAGGCTCGGTGCACACTTGCTGCAAAAGTTATCGGGACGCTGCGTCATTTCAATCTGCGTCTTATCACCATTCCAATGCACACTTTCACGGAGATAGACCTCAGCGACAGTCTCTCATTTGGCACCAACTGAAATGAATCGTATACGCGCCCAAAAATTGAAAGAGAAAGTTGTTTTTGCGTACTTAGTGTACAAGTACGTAAATCGTAAAAATAAAATTAGAAAAAGGAAGTACAGGGTTATTGACTATATTTGGACCAATAGATAACTTTGTTATTTGAAGGATTAGAAAAACGTTTAAATTAGAAAAGTTGTAGGATTTCACTCAAGGCGCTAGAATTTGATATCAGAAAAAACAACCGAACGTCGTAAAGCCGTCAAAAACGGCTAACTTAGTTTTTTTTAAATGGAATACCCTATATAATGTTACATAATCTGATTCTAAATAAAATTTCGAGTATATTCCATTTATATAACATATACCTACATTCAACTGTTTTCGCGCTATCGCTGATTGAAAATCGTACTACTAATATGTTTTCTACACCCTTCGTATATGAATTTACGTAAGTCATTACGGGGTTTCTATGGAAACATCGGTAAATGTCAGTTGCCATTAATAATTAAGCCTCCAGAAAAAGGGAAAAAGTAGTTTATTTTCACTCATTATGGGATATACTCAACAAGAACAACTTAATATATTTATGGCATACGTTAAATGTAATAAAAATAAAAGGGAAGCCAGGACTTTATATGCAAGATTGTATCAGAAACTGCAAGTTCCAAGTTTGAACACCTTTGCGAGAGTCTACACGAAAATAATAAATTCTCAAGATTTTAAAAGAAAAAAAAGGACAGCGCGACGACCTGACGATCATGTTCAGTTAAATGTTAGATGAATTACCGCTTAACATCCTCAACCGATCTATTTGGCAACAAGATGGTGCCCCTCCTCACAACACGGTGAACGTAACTCACTTCTTAAATGAAAGATATGAGACTTGGGTTGGAAAAAATGGTTCAATTCGATGGTGTCCCAATAGCCCTGATCTTACTTTGATGGACAGGTCTTTCTGGGGATGGCTTAAAGAGCGAGTGCATCATGAACACACATTCGACAATTTAGCAGATTTAAGACGGAAAATTTTGAAAGAAATAGAGTTTATTCGAATGCATCAGAAGCAGTCGTTGAGGGATGCCGTCCACAACTTAAAAACGTGTTATCGTCTTTGTGTCGAACAAAACGGAAGTCACTTTGAGCACTTGTTAAAGTGAATATACAATATTAATTCCACATTTTTTGTAATTAATTCATTAGTTTTAGTTCAGTATAAACAATGCCGTAAATTAAGTTGTTCTTGTTGAGTATATCCCAGAATGAGTGAAAATAAACCACTTTTTCCCTTTTTCTGGAGGCTTAATTATTAATGGCAACTGACATTTACCGATGTTTCCATAGAAACCCCGTAATGACTTACGTAAATTCATATACGAAGGGTGTAGAAAACATATTAGTAGTACGATTTTCAATCAGCGATAGCGCGAAAACAGTTGAATGTAGGTATATGTTATATAAATGGAATATACTCGAAATTTTATTTAGAATCAGATTATGTAACATTATATAGGGTATTCCATTTAAAAAAAACTAAGTTAGCCGTTTTTGACGGCTTTACGACGTTCGTTTGTTTTTTCTGATATCAAATTCTAGCGCCTTGAGTGAAATCCTACAACTTTCCTAATTTAAACGTTTTTCTAATCCTTCAAATAACAAAGTTATCTATTGGTCCAAATATAGTCAATAACCCTCTACATGATTCATCCATACAATAGCAAGAGATACTTGAAGGGAGCTTTTAATGTTTGCTTGACGGATATCAGGGAAGATGATGATAAGTATTTTATTTATTTTCGAATGTCAATTCGATCCTTTGACGAATTGGCCGGTCGTATCAGCGACGCACTACAAGGAAAAGAAACCTACATGAGATCTCCTATATCACCCTTGCAGATGCTGGCAGTAACATTGAGGCACGTAAAAGACTTCCCAAATTACCAACCGGGTTTTTACTTCATCAATGAAAAGTTCGACATCCACATTTTCATCAGACATTGTGTCGACTTCACAAGCTCGATAGGAGGTATGACGCTGCTGCTAATGTGCACTCAACCGTAAACAAATGTGTACTACCACTGGTAGTCTACCAGCTATCGCGGTATAGAAATGTGACGCGCGTCCCACAGGTCCCTGCGGCAACATCGATAACTATCTCGGCGTCAGATAGGTATCAGCTTCACGTGTGAATTCCCACATGAGTTGCTATGCATTTCTTCTTATGCGATTGAAAATGACGCAGCGTCCCGATAACTTTTGCAGCAAGTGTGCACCGGGCCTTAACGGACAAAATGCAAACATTGCGTTTCTAGAATTGAACAAAGAGTTGTTTATAAACTGAATATTTCAAATCGAATATTCTAGATGAAACATATACGACGCAGATATCAATGTTGAGAATTTTAAGACGTAATTTAATTTAAAATATCATTTGAATTAATACTGATTTGAAAATATGTAACACGTAATATACAGGGATAAGTGAATTAATGTTCGCCGATGCTTTTTAAACGTAACAGTGTGACCACGGCTATCGTCGCTATGGTGAATGCTATCAGTACCAAATAATAGCAAAGCCTCATCTGTTGTTTTGTTATAAATGATATTACACAAGAAGTGGATCGTTACAAGATCATTCATCTGGAAATGTTGTCTGATAGTAGTAGGATCATCTTTCCTTGCTAGTGTGGGAAAATTAAATAGCATAAATATGGTATTAATAATACTAGAGATAAAGGTTATGTATATTATAATACTGTGGATGTATTATACTATATGGATACCGTCTACTAAACAAATATATAGAATTGACGACAACATTAGAGATTATACTGAGTTAGATAGGTTTTTAAATCGACGGTGCAGGTCATATATTTATCTTCTTGGTTCTGAGTTAAAGCCGCGTTGTCGTCTCTGCTTCTACTGCCGACGTTTTTTCCGCTGTCTCAATGGACATTTTCAGGGCCTTCGCTATTGCACCAACCTAAAACAGACTCTATTTCCAGTCCAGACCAATTTATTTCAGATTATCATAGTCACAGATAGAAGCCATGAAGTTGTCCTTTGGGATAGTGGACAAAACGTCATCAGTAGAAACAGAGATGACTACGCTATTTCAACCCAGAAACCATGAATGTATCAACAACAGCCGTAGAAGCCTACTACATAGAATATGCTTACCTGTTTTTTGTGCCACCTTCGTTGCAATGTTCTTAATATATTTGTAGAGTATTTTGACATAATGGAGTATTATAATGATTTCAACATACGACTCCAGGAAATAACCACCTTCCTGTTGTAAAGAAGAAATAAAGTCAATAGGCAAAGACGTAGTTAACCCAGCCCTAGACTCGATGCCAAACATAGAACATGGAGTTTACTTTATACCTGAATGAATCGCATGGTTTTTCTTAAACTGTACAAATGGTAGCCCTTCTGACTATTTAACGGTGTTATTGTCGAACATCCACGCGGCAATTATATTTCCAACATCTTGGTTGGTTCAGCTGAGCCTTGGCTCTGATTGTGGCGTGACTTAACGTATAATTGAAGGATAACGAATTATGAACTAAAAAATATTCTAAACTTATCTGCAGCAACTTGATACTCCAGGGGAAAAAAGGAAGTAATTGGAACTTTCCTCCAAATGGTAATTAATTTTAGCACTAACTAACTCAAGTGCTCCGAAATACAGTGTGCTAGATTAATAAATGTATACCGGACGTTATAAGCTTCGACGAGTTACGTGATTTGTAAAGATTCTACGAGTTCCCTGTATTGTCCAAGGCAATCAAATTCCAAACAATTAAAAAACTTTGTATAATTTTATATTTTAACAATAGCCTTTCATGATTTAATTACCAAGTAACTACATAAATTTGCTATCTGTGTTTACAAGAACGTAACATATAAGCATATACCATGTGTTTGCCGGCGACCTGCGGATAGGGCTTACTGTAAGATAAAACGACGACACCGAGAGTTTGTATGAGTTAGTACGAGAAAGCAATATACAAACTGTTCTATTGGTCGAATGTAGTGAAGCTGACTGACTCACGTTTAGGATATAGCAGCTGTACTTGCGCATCATTTGAATTTTGTTAACAGACATCGACCCGACTATGTCTGGCGCCTAGCAAACACATTTTGAAATTGTTTCGTCCATCTAATTTAGAACAATTACGCGCCAAAATTATTGAATTTTCGAATCATGTTACCCCGGAAATGTTAACAAAGGTCCGTCGAAATCAGCTGGGTTACTGCTCAGTTCAAGAGGGGGGCTAATTTTATTCTTAACTGCCAATTAAATTCATTGTTTCTGCGTTTATAGTTTATCTTACTGAGACATTTTGTTTAGTTCATACAAATTTATTGTCTTCTTTCAGAATTTTAGTTTGTTTCCTTTTGTATTTTACAATACTACGGAATTATTTACTTTTTATCTTTATAAGAGTTTTGCTACGTAACAAACGTTTTCGTTTTTTGTATCAGTTACACTTCTTTTTTTTGATATGTTAAGGAAAAAAATATTATTTTTAAGTTTTTAGAATTGATGATCATCACCTTTATTCACTCATACAATTTGGGAAGCTGTGATGAAATCCGTTACTGAAATTGTTTACTACGATTATTTGATGCTTCAAGTTTCTACTTATAAATTATCCAGGTAGTGATTTTTTATTGATTAAATTATTTCCATCTTCTCTAAAGCAGTACAGTAACTGACTTTATTCTTGCTTAAAGAATTTGTTATTAACAGTAACAGTAGCAATTTTCACGGACTAACGCAGTAACGATTTCTGCGGTGTCGACTTTAACGTAGCTCTAATGTTAGTAACAGAGGCTACCGTCTTATTCTCCTACTTATAGTCCAACTTGTCTAGTATATTCATCCTCAGATAGACCGCGTGCACACTGTATATATATATACAGCTTGAGCGCGCGGGGTATGATCACCCGATACCAGTCGATATTCTTCGGACGTATATTCGGAAAATTGATCTCCGCCAGCTGTGTTCGCCAGATATAGATATTTAGATCAGTTGCGTACTGGCTGCAAAGAGGAATGCACGTAGGTTTTTGTGTTATTTTATGGTATTTCTGTTATACTTATTTATAGTTTTTTTTTTTACCTTGAAATTTCTATTTATTTATTTTTCTCTAGACATCTTAGTTTATTCTGCAGATGTTTCAGGCGGGTTGTTTTTATTTCATTCTAAAACCCAGTTGTACTGCTATAACTTTTTACACACTACATTATTATTTAATTTCATAAGGATAATCATAATTACGTTATAAGTATTACAATCTTCGCGTTATTATCGACTTAGTTATCTAAGCAATCGTCATCACTTAAAGAGAAAATTTAATTTATTCTTTTTGTCAATCTGCGAAAAAATAATTAGATCACTATGAGTTCGAATATAAGCAGGCAATGCTAGTATGTTGTGCCGTAACTCTAATATATATGTATTATCGGACCACGTTTAGATGCGAGTTTACGTATACCATCGGGTGATCATACCTCGCGCGCTCTTGCTGTATATATAGTAAATTCCGCTGTAGTGCAACCGTAGACACGTGTTTCTGACTCATTTGTCGTCATCAGTACGGTATAGCCACGGAATAAGGTGAGATAACCTTGGAGATGTAAGCATACGCAGAAGACCATCAGGTGTCAGACCGCCATTTGCAGCTTCAGTTAGAAGATCCTCGGTTTTGAAGACAACGACTAACATCGCCACGAGGAAGACATTGTCAACCTGCGTGCTATCCGAACCCAGGAAAGATAATCAAAAAAGGAATTATCGCGGATACATAAAGTAAAATAAGAAAAAAGAGAGTATTCGATAAATTCGGCTGTAGTGCAACCGTAGACACATGTTTCTGACTCATTGGTCGTCATCAGTACGGTGTAGCCAAGGAATAAGGTGCGATAACCTTGGAGATGTAAGCATACACGGAAGACCATCAGATGACAGACCGTCATTTGCAGCTTCAGTTAGAAGATCCTCGGCTTTTAAGACAACAACTAACATCGCCACGAGGAAGACATTGTCAACCTGCGTGCCATCCGAACCCAGGAAAGATAATCAAAAAAGGAATTATCGAGGATACATAAAGTAAAACAAGAAAAAGAGAATATTGGGTAAATTCCACTGTAGTGCAACCGTTGACACGTGTTTCCGACTCAGTGGTCGTCATCAGTACGGTGTAGCCCAGGAATAAGGTGGGATAACCTTGGAGATGTAAGCATACACGGAAGGCCATCAGGTGACAGAATTTGATCATATAACTCATGCTGTGTCAGCCGCATATTGAGATAAGACACAATTTCCTAAAGCTGCCACCAAGTCATTTACGCAAATCATAAACAAGGTAGGGCCCAAAATCGTCCCTTGTGGAACGCCACAAATATTTTCTCTTGGTGTCGAAAAACGCTCTGTCTGCCAAATACGATTTGAAGAGGTTCAGTGTCACACCTCTGACTCCACAACCTTTTATCTTATTTAGTAAAAGACCGTTATCCAACAGGTCAAAAAGCTTTTTCCATGACAAAGAAAACACCCGTTGTGCAGTAGCCTTTGGCCATGTTTGTGTAAATCGTCTTATTATTTCTTTTCCTCTTCTTATGGGCTATTCTTACGTAATAATGCTATCTTTGTATAATTGTCATTAAATCCTCTTCTTATTAAAAGATTACGTTTAGAAAATTACGTTATATGCCAGTTATGTATCTTTTGTGAGTGATTTACTGCTCCATCATTTTTATGTTAGTGACTTCTACGTTTTACAATTTCTGCTACTGCTGGAATTCAATATAATTGCTAAATTGAATATTATAATTGGTAATGTTACAATTGTACGTAAACATGTTGCCGATTTAATAACATGAAAATTTCCAAATAAGAATGCGTAATTAATTACAGAAATTCGTTAAGAACAAGTCAGAATACACAATCTTCTAGAATCTATCGTTAACTTACTCTTCTAAGTTCTAAGTTTTATTTGAATTTGATAGAACAAATTGTCTTTCCTGTGTCCAAAATTTATTTCAGTTAACGACTCATAATTACATTTGCTTTGTCAATTATTAACTGCAATTAAATCTTACCTTAAATTTTGTCTTGCTATAAACCTTTAGAGCAAAAATTTTGATTGCCAATATCGAATAATTTAACACGCCTTACTAATTGTAACATCATTGCAGCCTCTCCACATGACAACTTCTTTGAAATTATTTTCGTAAATAAGCTAATTGTTCGCATTTGTTAAGATAGAAAATGTTACCAATCCAATAACAAAGTTGGCTAACGCTGGTTACTTGGTATATTATTTAAATACTAGCTCAATTTTGTACAGTAATCTATGTAAAGCCAGTGGCGTAGATAAAAAATTTAGGCCCCCCACCGCAAAATTTTTAGGGGGGCCTTCCAAAATACTTGTTTGGAGATAGTAGCATAGAATGTGAATATCGGAGTAATTATAATAAATTTATTTTATAATAAAAAAATCTCAATTATATTTAATTATTTATTTTATAAAAATACATTTGAAAACACAAAAAAAGCTAATTAGAAGACAAAATGCCGAAACATCTTTTTTTCAATAGTAGGAAATTTTCAACTAACTCTTCCAAATCAACGGACCTAGGTACTTTGTTCGTGTTCAATACTTATAACAGCCAAGGCCCTTAACCGAACTTGTTTAATGGTGCTGCGTAAATAGGTTTTAATTAATTTTAATTTCGAAAACGATCTTTCTGCTGTTGCTGATGTTACCGGTAGTGTTAAATATAACTGAAATAGTGTACATAGATCTGGAAGACTAGTTGCTAAACATGCATTTTCCACTATTAATAAATTGGCTAAGTCCTTAATAGAAGATTTTTGTTTAATTTCATTAAACAAAACAGTCTTAAGATTAATTAATTGAATCGGCAAATTTTCTGAAAAATCAATTCCATATTTGCTCAGAATATGTCTTCCGTATTCCACTATTTCTTCATTCGTTAACTTAACAAATTTTGAGGGATTAAGAAACGAGAAAAGGTTTACAACTTCATTTATGGAGTAAAATCTTCTAGATAATTGGTTAATAATAATATCATGTGACGCATTAAAAACTTCTACTTGAAATTTTTTTATCGGGTTAGGCATTACACAGTCGTTTTCACATTCATCAAAAAACTTTTTAATTCTCTTCTGGCGTTTATATTTTATCATAGGCTGAATATTCCAAGATTCTGCTAGATTTTTAGCTTCTTCTTCTAATTTATCAAAACTTTGTCGCAGTTCTGTCAAGTTTTCTTGACCATTATTGAGCAATTTGCACGTCTCTTCTAAATCACATGAAGGGCTCTGAAGTTGCTTTGAAATTAAATTAACAGTTTCGAGGATTTTACTCTGGAAAACTAGCAATAGAATAAACTCATAATTATCCATTTTATTCTGCAGAGACTTTGCTTCATTTCTGTCATTTTGCTTTTTGCACACCAGGATAAAATTTGACAAACATTGCATTACAGACTGATAATTATATTTTATTGACAGTAAGCATTCAAGTCTAGAAGACCATCTTGTTACGCACAGCTTTTTCAGTGTGTACTTAATTTTACTTCCGTGTGGTGCAGCTTGATGAAGGACTTGCCAGCGTGGCAAGCTTTCACTAAAAAACACATAAATGCTTTGCAAAAGATCAGAAAAACTCTGTAGTTTAATGATGTTTTTGACAGAATCATTTAAGACTAGGTTCAAATTATGAGCTGAACAATGAATATAATCAGCTGTAGGAACTTGATTCTTAATTCTGGCTTGTAAACCATTATATTTTCCAGACATATTAGCAGCCCCGTCGTATCCTTGCCCTCGACAATTTTCTATTTTAATTTGAAAATTTTCTAAAGTAGTTAGAACAACAGCTTCTAAACTCTGTGAATCTTGTTCGGTTAGCTCTATAAATCCAATAAATGATTCCTTTATTTCTAGAGTGTTTTGTTTATTTGAATTTTTCTTCATACTTGTATACCTTATAACGAGACTTAGTTGGTCCTTCTTGGATATGTCTTGCGTTGTATCAATTATAAGAGGAAAAAAAGGAGCTTCATTAATATTTTTCGATAATTTTTTTAAAACGGTTTTAGCCAAATGTACAATTATTTCATTTTGAATATCGGGGCCTAAGAATTTGTTTCGAATATTAGTGCTTGACAAATGAGCTTTTAGAACAGGGTCATAACGTGCTATCAAGTCAATAATATTTAAAAAGTTACCACTAGTTGCTCCAATTTCTTTAACATTTTCTCGATGTCCTCGTAATGGCATATTGCAAATTGATAATTTTTTCATGACCACTTATTTGACTATCAATGGTTTTGTTTTTTTTGCCCAAGTACTATAAACTATGCATGCTTGCAAATGAGCATCACTTCCCTCGAGGATTTTAATTTTTTTACTTAAACCCTTCCAGTCATTAATTGTGCCCTTACACCAATTTACTGATGCTTCATTACTAGAGAACATCCAACACGGTTGACAGTAAACACTATTCAACTTTTGGGAATAACATAACCAAAAGCGATCGATTTTTTGACCAGTTTTAGTTTTAATGGTATAATAATCACTACTGAACGCTCTATTATCGTCTTTATTTTTTTGGAAACGGTCCCATAGGCTTATTTGGCCGTGCAGTAATAATTTTTCTTTTTAATTCGTCGGAAAGTGATTCCGAAAATAAGGCTCTGTCGGTGTTAAAATATGTGGAATCCTCCTGATTGCAATAGATTTCATTTTTTCCAGAACTATATCTAATTTTTGTTCGATTATAACATTTTCGTATGGTTCAACATTTTCATCTGATGCAGATGTACTAGCTGTTGAAGCACTCTCAAAAAAACTGCTAATCTTCGGTAATTTACGCAATTTTACAACATTTTCTTGTTTCTATTTTCGTTTTTGTGCACCACTCATATATTTTCTTTCGCTCATCTTATTTTGAATACCTCGAACCTCACTTTGGTACACGTTAATTTACTTAGTTAAATTTTGATAAAATTAAATTAGTATACGTACATATGCTAATCACTAATTCGTTACAAAAGTTAATGCACTAATACAAATAGAATTTATTTTCACAATTCGAACAAACTCGCTGTTAAAATAAAACTGAAGGAATGGAAATAATTTTTCGTATTTATTCAGTAAAATATTTTTCTACAACTAGGTCATTAAACCAAATGTGCAAATGCAGTTTTATGAAATAAACGTGCCTTTTCATAATTTCGTAATTTCAAGTTTTATGTATTAGTTTATGTACCTACAATATACATATATGCATAACATAGTCATATAACTTCATAGTACATGTAAAATGCAAAATTATTATCGTTGTCTGTCTGTAATGAATTTGCAATTTTTTTTTAGCTCATGAAAGCATGGTATTTTATACGGACTATATATTACCTACTTGTTAGAAAGCATTTGTGACATCTGTTGTAAAACTGTAAGACTGTGCAGGCCAAAAATTAGGTAAAAACATGAACCTTTTTTTATATGGACCTGTGTTAAGGCAGAAAATGTAGTCATACTGTGGGTTTCTATATAAGTAGAGATATTTCATTTCTTTTTAAGAAAGAGCAAATTGTCAATACCAGATGTGATATTTTCTTGGAACTAAAAGAGAAATACGAACAATAAAAAAATAAAACTAGACGAACGTTATCAGAGTAAAAAATACAAATACACGTACTGTTATAATTTTTAATACTAGAAAACAAGTACATATAAAATAACATACACATTTTTTATACATGAAGGGTAAAACAGAAATAGTTTTGTAAATTGCATTACTAGTGCGGGGCTCTAAATTTTTGCCCCCCCCCCCCCGGTTCTGCGGGCGTCTTATATACGCCACTGTGTAAAGCATATAGTCTGTGTTAGTTTGCACGCAATAACACATTAAATTGTATCGTACAATTTACCAATGTATTATTTTTCTCTCGATTTCAGAGGAAATTGTGTCGTTAACAAGCATGATTCCTGAATCGCAAAGGAACACCCCGCATCCTCCAGCGCCGCCCCACCTTAGTGAAGACGGTCTAATTATACCTAGAAAGTTACACAACCCCGTACTCGACAATACAGACAGACAGAACCTACACAAAGAGATGCTCTTCAACCAAAAAATGTAAGAACTTTTCATAAGCGCCCGGATAAATGCATAGGGCCAGTACATATGTTAATTGCGAGCCCTTTCAGTTTACGTGTACATTTCTGTTTCAGAGGTAAAAATGTGCTAAATCAAAAATCGGAACTGCAAAAGGCACTAGAGAAACACAAAACCAACGTTGCGAAAAAACAGTACGAAAACAACAAAATATCCCGGGCGGCTGAACTAGAAAAAGTCATCGCCGACAGAGCTAAAAGACAACAAGAGAGTATACCACAGGTATGCAATGTTTGGAACAAAAAGCAATAGTCCTTATATATTTCGATTAGACTTTCGTTTCTATGAAAATATGGCGTAGGTATCGGGAAAACAAGGTATGTGTGATAAGATGGGCGAACAATACAATTGAACGTTTACTTCCTTGGTGTGGTACTTTCGAATCATCAGGCCTGCTCACCTTAGCTATTGAGGACTTAACTAACCATTCTTTTCTTCTAAAAGCGTTTAGGTGCAGTAGTAAAACCATAACACACCATACAACAGCTCCAGTAATCTGGAGGAGCTTATTTCAGCCTTTGATTATGTATTCTCTTGATACGTAACCTAATCTTCGAGACAGTGACTACCAGAGAGGTTGCCATTCATATTTTTTCTACCTTAAATGGTCATAGCAATAAAGACAACAAAAATAGACTAACTGGAAAAACAAGAAAAATGACGCAATAATTAAATTGCACAATTTAAATGATCATTAAAATTTTATGAGTGTTTTGCTTTATGTTTAAATGTCTTGAAAATATTTCAATAAAGAAAAACTAAAAAGATTGTTATAGCATTACAACCTGTCAGACATACGCAATCCTCAACAAGTTTTCATACGATGTGACTTTGGATGAAATACATAAACGATATAAAAATAAATTTGTAATTTTAAAACGAAATACATTCGAGTTTGATTAATTACATCTGATGAAGTGAAAGATTCGCAATATGCACTAATAGTCCGGAAGAAAGCCTTGCATTTTAGGTAGTGTTTTTAAGCCGATAGCTGACACATCCGCGGTGGGTGCGAGTGTGGGAAGCTGTGAAAAAAAAATTCAAGTAATTTTATGCTGGTGGAACTTTTTTTCGTAATTAATCAATATCATATAGAGCCGAAATAAATAGTCATTTGTTAGAACCATAGACCATAATTTATCTTATCAAGCTCATAATTACTCTTAAATTTTTATGTTAGATTCTGCGAACACAAAAGAAATTAATTTTAAAATTACACAAGTTAGGCTAACGGTAACTTACAGACTAAACAAACAATTTGCTACGTGCTTAACAACGTCGCTACGGAAATATAAATATACTTTGAGTAAGTTCCGGTATAGGAAGATGACTGTAGCGAGGTGGAAATGTCTGAGGTTCGCAGGGCCGAGCTAACTCATGTCGCAGATGGCGTGACGGTTCAAGTAATTAAATTAAAGAAATGGGCGTCGGTCGGCGGCGACGCTAGCGACATTGTCCGGGCACCAGGACACTATGTCTCTCAAAAGGAAACCTTACCTGCGATCTCTATATAACGCCACTGGCTGTGTCCCTCCAGCGGGATACACCACTGGATCACCCTGTATGAGGACCAGCTAAATTAATAATTATAAGGATAATAAAAAAAGAAAGAAAAAGAAAGATCTATGTATTATTTAAGTCCTAATTTTCATTAAACATTTCTTTCAATCATAAAATATAACAAAAGAAAACAATGTTGAATGTAACAATGTAGATTTCACCATATGATATAAGAAAATATGTGACATAAAATAAAAAAACAATGGTATAAAAGATTTACGATAATATGTTACTTAAAAGATGTCTAAAGATGGTATAACTAGTTTCATCTAGACATATTTAAATTTGAAAGTTATTGTTTTATAATGAAATTTTAAATGTGCAACAAATTTACTTCTAATTACTTACTTATCAAAACCATATCAAAATAAATTAGTAAAAGAAAGGAAAATTGACATAACCTCCGCACTTATTACCAGAGGCAGGTCGGCGACAGAAACGTTTCATTAGCCTTACAGACTTATTACATGTAATTTAGATAAGTCGCCAAGCAACGGCAGTTTAATTACAATAAAAGAAAATTAAACAGTTAAATTAATATAATCAAAATTTTGAGATAGGTATTTACGTGATTCGCAAAAGCTTATGTTTACAATTGATATTTAATTAGCACATCTTAGACATAGGTAAAATAGAATAACAAAAAAAAGAAATTAATGAATTTACTGTAAAGGATTAATTCCAGAAAATTAAACTGAGTCATTCCTCAGGTTGTTACAAGAGTACGTAATAAATCAGAGCATTAACATTAATTACTACTGGTCTCACCCGGTATAGAGCGAAGTCCAATTTAAATATAAAGCAAAATTTAAACAGCGGTATTTGAAACCTAGCACAAGATAAGATGGTGGATATGAAAATTTGCGGATCACTCGTTCGTTCTTAAAACATGTGAAATAAACAGCTCGACTGGCACAAGATCCTAACAAATTAGTCGTAATATAAGTTCGTAGTCTAAAATTGAGGTTGTACTTAGCTTGCGAAAACAGGCGAGAAGGAAGTCCACTAGCAGATGATGTGGTCACGGAGTCCTTCTGAACCTTCAGGTAGTACTCCTCTCAGAAGGCTCTGAGATGGTAGCTTCACATCTCTCAAAATGTACAAGCCATTTACAGAAGGTACAACGAGTAATTCAGCAAAACTGGAAACAGTGTTTCATCAAATAATACTGTACGACCGTGATGTCGAACGGCAGATACCGTAGAATAGGTACCGTTCAACGGGTTCCTAAAGACCCAGAAAAAAAAGAAATGCAGAAATTAAAACTCTGGAAACTAGCAAAATGTAATTCTCTCAGACTTACCCCAATTTGGAGAACACGATATTCAAATTCTCAGAAGCCACAATAGCACAAAAGAACGTAGAGCCAACACGTGGTTCAGCAAAAAAAACTCAAGGGTGACGAAAATTACGTAAACACCCACGTAAATTCTTACGATAAGGTAACGGTATTAACTACATATCCCATTAAAGCTGCAGTAGCAAAATTTGTCTTCCTAGACACACATTATAAATTACAAAGATAAGTAGTTTTGTACTTGTGTTCTTCTTACAAACATTGACTTAAAAGTGAACAGCGTGCTTCCGCAATTCCGCTAGTCGAACCCTCACCCAGGTTCTAGAACACGGAAACAAATTCCTAAGATGGGCGGGAGAATTTGAAATTGACGAACACTACAATCATCCCACAAGAAAGATCTACAGTGGCACGTCTCTTAATAAAAAAAAAAAACACGAGCAACCTCAGAACTCAGATTGAAGACAAAATTCACTTAAAATATACTTGTACGACACACAATTTACCCAGTTACATAATACGGAGAAGGAATTTCACGTCTCAACAGTTGGCACCAATGCACTGACAGATAGCTAACCGTGTTCGTAAATAGATGCACGAACATGTTTTGGAAGAGTAAACAGGCATGGGTAATGGACCAAATATCAGGTAATTAGATAGATAACGAGAAAACAATGCTCACAAAACAGCGGCGGGGTATCTCCGACCAATATATGCATTTACAGATTAACACACATCATCCGATGTCATGTTGAGGTTAAACAACTTGCAGAGAACGATCATCCAGGCATTCGTGCTTCAGGCTTAATCGCTCGGAGAGGGAAGCAAGTACGGTAAAATGCATTAACTGAACATAAACTACAGTAACCCCTTTTTTTAGTGACACCAAATCCCCAAAAGAGAAGAATGTCTACGATAGACACATACATAATAGCGAAATACAAACAGCCAACAATAAACAAGGCATGAAAAGGATATATCAAAGGAAGGTACCTACATATTAACAGTGTTTTCTTTCACAAGACCGGGCTACATGAGAAGTAAATAAAAAACTAGAATGAATACAAGCAAGAATACGCAGATATCGTAATCTGAAAATGCAATATGTCGATTGTAATAATAAGCGTTTATCCAAAATTAGAACGACAGAGTAAATACAGGTAGGCTAGCTTAAGCAAATGTTTAACAGGCACAGGAATTATCCATTATAAATCGTAGTCTTAAGAAAACTCAGATATGTAGAAAATTTCGACGCCTGAATGCATGTAAAAATCTAAAATTGAATTCTTGATAAAGCTAACCTTAGGTAAAAGAGTGTGTTCATAGGAACGGTACAGATCATGTCAGTATTTACACATTCTAGCATACGAAGCTCGATCAATTAGTAAAATTGTAGTAAAATATCAGTCGACATGAAAACATTAAGCGTTTACTGAAATTAGATTAAAAGGTAACTACAGGTAGGGATAGCTTAAGTATGTGTCGAACAAGACACAGAAATGTTTATTCTAATTCGTACTCTTAAGAAAAGCGCAAATATGCGGTCTAAATGATTAAGTGCATAGCAAATTTATAACCTTAAATCCTGAGGTGCCTAGTTTCAAGTAAGAGAGTGTGTTCATACAATAGGCATGAGTCACGTCAAATTTAGATACTTTAGCATACCAGGTACGTGCAATAAATAAAATGATAGTATAACACATTGCGATATCCTAAAATCATACGGGACATTGGCAAAAATGAAAGTGGAGCGTAACAAATCCAGAGAAAAGGTGATGCACTTATCTGATAAGTAGGCTTGGCCTAACACATATGAAAGGAAAAATGGAAATAACTCTTCATACGGATTTCCAGGGAAATGAACTCGTGCAAGAACGACCAAAATTCTTAGCACTCTGGATTCGGTAGATAAATGCTCTTCTCCAGGACAATTACATAAAAATTCACAAGTACCAAGAAAAAGGATTCAAGATGGTGGTCGCGGTGCTCACAATTTGCGGTCACATGATGGTATATGCGAGAATTTCTGCATAAAATAAGAAGCTAAAAGGCAAAGGAAAACGACATACATTAAAAACAAATCTACACAACCGAGAACTAAAAAAATAAACTTACCAGATATAGAGGAAATCGATCGTAACAGTTCAACCGACATAAAGTCGAAAAAACTAAAATAAATTCTGAGTAGACGCGAAGGCATATATTTAACGTTAAAGAACGTTCTCGCCAAAAGATGGTGGGACAACCCATAAATAATTAAACTAATTCTTATTTAAATTAAAATACAGTAATGCATTACTACTGAATATGATAACGTGATGGATAAAAATAAATCAAACGAAAATTACTAACGTCAAAATGACAATAAACCTACCGAAATAAATGAAAGAAAGAAATTCTGGTATATACAGCACTGTTCAAAAATTAACGCAACAATATAAAGGGATTCTATAACATTCATATTTACTAAATTAATAAATACCAGTATATTTATTCCGTAGTCAACTAATGTAACGCTTAATCAACACCCTGAGCTATCTAATATCTAACAGATACAATCGTAGCATCCACACGCTGCCATCTTAATTTACTGTAAGATTTGGGACTAATGGATAATTTAATTATAATACTGGAAACTTTCTTTGATGTTATTGCATCATGTGCGTGTTGACCCTTGTTATTAAATGAAGTACTTTATTATTCATGAATATTAATTATTTTATTTTTCTTTTCAGCCAGAAGATGATAGGAGCTTGAACAAAGAATTTTTACAAATCAGAGCGAAATTGAAAACAAGAACTGAGTCAAAATAATATTGTTTCTGTATAATTATTTATGTTATGTTAAGTACATATATAGATATATATTTTCAAAACAAAATAATTGAGAATATTTCCTGTTACTTGAATGTCTGTACCTACTTGTATGTATTAGCATATTGACCTTATTGTGTATTATTAATATGATAGGATCTCACTTTCTCGATATATTTTGAATATATATTAAGCTAGAGTAAAATAAAGTATTTTTATAAACGTTGTTCTTACTTTCACATTACCGAATTACATATTTCATGTGATACACACATAATTATATATCCCTTTCGTGTCTAATTATCGCATGGAGGTGTGGTGATCTACGTATGTATATACACCTTTAGACTAATGTATTTATCTATCCGTCCAACTATCTATTACTCAGAGAGGGGTAAGAAGGGTTTACGCGCCGCCACAAGATATACAAACAGCTCCGCCTATTTCTCCCCATCACTGCTCCTGATTCAATGCGGGGACAATCAATTAAACTCTCGGATAAGCATACATGAGTTAGTTTATCGTGTAAATGCTTTTGATATTCACTATGCATAGGCTTGCCAGATTTCTGAAATGTTCAACCGGGACACCGGAATGCCCCCCAGCGTCGTGGGTATTCAATGGTACACACCCTTGGCGGTTTTTTGGGGTGTTTTAGAGGGTAGTTTATTCTTAATGCTATGAGGCAAACAATAAATGACAAGCATATAAATTTAAATATTTTATTTCTTACATGTTAATATTTATTTACTTATTTACTTAATGTTTTGGTTTTAATCTTGTAAAAATATTCACAAGCTAATCCGATATTAATTTTACATGTCATCAAGCCTTTAACCGTAGATTCCCCTATCATCAGTCTATGCGTTGTTCATCAAAGACTATTGTCTTTAATGAACAACTGCATGGTGCCGATGTCCCAGGTAAGCAGAAGGCATACTCAACCATCTTGATCAGATTGGGGGCTGCTATGTAATTCTCCTTGAAGTGACCAAACAGCCTGAGCCATTTTTCGTCACTTGAAATAATCACATCTCTGGTAATCTCTTCTTGCTTCCACTGTTCCCAATTTGACTGCAAATACTCCCTAGCAAGCACAACTTCGTCAAACAGCTGATCATTGTTTATTTTTATATTGGGTACATCAAGAAGACTGCTATTAATAATTTCAGCAGAAATTTCGGCGTTTTCCCAATCAACAGCATTTGTTTTGGTCAGATTGACCCCTGAAAACTGTTCAGCGTTTCCAAAACCATCCTCCCAGAAGTCCAAGCATGCAATGCATCTTTCATAAATGCCATCAAATTCTTCTTTCACACTGGTACGAACTTGCTCATCTAGATTCCTATAAAAGTTCTTTGCGCCCATAACGATAAAGTTTGAAGCCTTTCTTTCTGTCACGTTTCTTTTGAGAGCTTTATGAGCTTCACCAACCTCAAAAGCTGTAGTGTTATATTTTTGCATTGCCAGGATGGTCTTGTTAAACAGTACAAGCTATCCGTGGACAAACCACAAGTAGAGCTCGCCCGTTAAATCAGTAAACAAGTTTTTTATTGTTGATGGGCACATTTCTTGGACTAAAAAAAACGCTTTCAGACATTCAAAAATCTGTAAAATTCTAATAATCCTTTACAGTTAATTATTTTTATACTTTTTTGGTCATCTATAAAATCGAATTTTAATTTTTACCGGGACGTGAAGTAAACCGGCCGGGACACCGGGATTTTGCCTGTCTGGCAAGCCTAACTAAGCAAAGCTGTTCTTTATTAACGATGTTTTACTTGAGGTTAACCTTGATTCTCGTAACAATCTTTCTTTAGTTCCCTTATCCACCTATATCCATGACAATTTACTCTCAATGATATCGTCGAACTTTTGAGTTATGCTCAATGCTGGCCAAGTCCCTTTTTTCTCTGACGACACTGCAAATGAATTGAATAAATCCAAGCCATGGTCTCCAATTAAACGCAATAAGATAGCGACCTTCTTTTCATCTGCCTTCTCATATAGATCATTTGCTGACCTAACTAATTCAAAGCGTTGGTTAAATTTCTTCCATTGATCTGCTAAACTTCCATCTAATATCATAGTCACCGGTGGCTTAAGCACAGCATATATTTTTTTATAGTTGTATTAGTGAACTATTTTTCCGGTAAAATTTCACATGTCACCGTGGGCTATTTACAAACTTACAAACTTAATTGGTTTCTTAACTAAACGTCCATATCTAGATCTAGATAAAGCCACGCCATCAGATACATTACTAGTTTCTATATTAGACTGAGAACATTCAAAGGAGCTCTCCAACTCAAGGTGAGTTTTGTTACTTATGTCTATTGTAACAATTGTCATTTTCAAACACAAACTTGTCACAACTAATGTGGCTTACACGATTTCGTCTTGCAATATTACCAGACTTATTCAAAACTTTATAAGACTTTATATGATCTAGGCGTTCTGTCAAGATTCAAAACCTTCTCATATATTTTCAACATGATTATAATCAGTACATATTGTTCAGGCTCTAAGTGTTTAAGATTTGATGCAGTTTTATTATAGTACTTAATGATTAAATTGACTTTTTCTATATTTTAACTTTTCTGCCACAAATTTAACCCATAAGTAAATGCTGGTGATTAAAATATATTTTAAAGGAGAATTCCGATACTGCAACAAACGCCTCAAATATCTCTTGACTCTCATCTAATGATTTTTCAAGCAAGTTTTTAGCAATACCTACAGCTTTGTCGGCCAAACCATTTCATTTTTGGAGAGTTGGGACTTTGTGTTGTAATATTTTAATTCCATTCCCTGGCAAATTCTTTAAATAAAAAGCTATCAAAAGGAATATTATCACAAATTAAAAGTATCTGGACAGCCATATTTCGAAGAGAAAGGTTTTTTTTAAATGGATTCTTATGGTTTGTGGTCTGAACAAATCTAAACATTCTTCATGCCATATATAAAATAATGTAACTTTTCACAACTAAATACGATAGCAAGTCGCTCCTTTTCTATTTGCGCCTACCTAATGTGTCTATTCCAAGACGAAGAGTGAAATGAGGTGTCGACAGCAGAAGGAATGGCTTAAAGTGAAAAAGAAGGCCAGTTCAATATAAGCTCTGTGGTAAGGAATGTGAATGAACATATGGTGATTCTAGTTTTGGATTTAAGGCCATAGGGCCATAGGGAAAGTAGTGTTAAGATGTTGTGTCATTCAGTATGTAGCACAGGTGTCTTTTGTTATTGTTCAGAATGACCGAATGTCTCTTTTAGGCTTACCAGGTTGTTTAAGGCATAATTTAGTTAAGTAACAAAAGCTAGAAATCTTTAGATGATGTTATTGTTACATATCCTAATGTATTTAGAGGTCTAGGTCAGTTACCTAGGGAACACAAAATTGATCTCAAACGAAATTCTGTACCACATGCAGAGCGTCGAACAACAGATTCAAATTCAAGCTTGAACAGAAGGGTGTAATCCGAAGACTTGAAAATCCAGCGGAATGGTTGAACTCCTTGGTTATAGTTGAGAAGAAAAATGTATTTGGATCCCTAATTTTAGATTGATTTGATCATCACAACTGAGATAGAGTCAGAACATGATAAGAATTTGCAATTAGTACCTACTATAACGAGCCTTAAAGTATAATATTAAATTTAACAAGGAAAAATTAGAACAAGTATTTTCTGAAGAAATTAATACTAATGAATCTTATGTTAAAGCTATAGTTGACATGAAAAAAACAATGAATAAAAGTGATTTATTGGGACTGCAGGCCATGAATTTGGGAAAATTTGTACCAAACATGTCCAAGATGACAGCTCCTTTAAGGCATTTAACACGTAATGATGTTGAGTGGATTTGGGATCAATCTCAAGACAATGCGCTTGTGCAGTTGAAACACTCAATAAGTATGCATTTGTCAATATGCACCAGTTTCAACATTTTTAATCCCTTTCCCATAGATAGAAATTAAAACAGATCCCTCTAAATATGGCCAGGGAGCATGTATTTCACAAAACGGTCGTACGGTCGCATTTATGCTTCTCGTACATTAACACAAAGCGAAATTATGGAGGCACTAATAGAAAAGGAGCTACTCGCTATCGTATTTAGTTGTGAAAAGTTTCATTATTTTATATATATGGCATAAAGAATGTTAAGATTTGTTCAAGCCACAAACCATTAGAATCCAGTTTCAAAAAATCTTTTTCTACGAAATATGGCTGTCCAGATGCTATGATTTGTGGTAACATTCCCTTTGGTAACTTTTCATTTAAAGAATTTTCCAAGGTATAGGTAGCATTTCAACTGTGATAGTATTCGTACCTGATGTTTGTAAGTTGGAAATATGTGTAAGGTATCAGAAGTCACGTAATGACGCTAAGATGTAGTAAGTTGAATAAATACATAGGTACATAACACACTAGCTAATCAATTATTTTATTTATTCCCATTAAATAACACAGTCCCTATTTTTTCAATAATGAGTTTATGTAGGTACCTAATTTAAATACTCATTGTCACTATCGCAACTATCTTCGACTGTATCCAATCCTACTTCATTCACAGTCTTATTCTTCTTCCCTGTGCCTGGTTCATTCTTGCATGCTTAAGTAAAATGGTTACGCCCTTACCACATCATCCCATATGCAGGACACTTTCTTAAAACATGTTTGTAGCTTTTTTTGCATCCAGTTTTTACAGCACTAACCAAACTTTCATTCTGTAATGACGTTGACTAACTTTTACTTATATACTTCGACAGAACGGCCAAAGATTACTACTTTTTCTAATGTCAAATCGGCTTTCCTCAACAATCTATCCTGTGTCATTTTATCCTGTATCTATACCTACCCATAACTATTCGATCTCGTATCACTTTATCAGGTTG
Organism: Amphimallon solstitiale; assembly: GCA_963170755.1. Classification (NCBI taxonomy): domain Eukaryota; kingdom Metazoa; phylum Arthropoda; class Insecta; order Coleoptera; family Scarabaeidae; genus Amphimallon; species Amphimallon solstitiale. The sequence continues at coordinate 128,449,823 of OY720680.1, forward strand.
CTTATATTCTGTTGTTTGTGCAACTGTCATCGTTAAAAAATTATCAAATGTTTGCCCTTGTTTTTGAACTATACGTCAAACTTGTAACTCTCAAAAATTACTGTGGTATACCTGCAACACTGCCTGCCGCTCATAACCTAAAAAGCAGTTGACAGAGACGAAGCGTCGGATACGGTACAAACGCGATCATTTAAATTCTAAATTATAGCAGGCGGGATTTTTTTTTGTTAGGTTGTCCAGAATGTCAATTATTGATTAATTAACATTTTGAAACGTCACTTTGACAATTCAAATTGTAAATTAGTACTTATATACCAACTTAATTTAAATTTCACAGCCTGCTCTAATTTAGAATTTAAATGATCGCGCGGTAGAAGTACTTAGGATTTCGGAAAAACTTTTATAAATTTACAAAATTCGGGATTTAAGATAAAATAATTTAAAACTTAATTTACACAATTTTCGTATAATTGAAAGGCACGTATAAGAAAGTCGTGTGGTGCCCACGCGTCGTTTTTTATATGTTCTTTAAGTATTTCTTATGATTAAGGTTTAGCAAAAATAATTTTCATAAAGTGTTTGTAAATGTATTTATCTGCAATTTTATGTATAGTATTCTTTACAAAATAAAATACAATTGTTTTTATTTCCTTATCATTTCACTGCAGAGAAATACTTTCATTTACCAATATTAGATATTTGATTGCAATACAAATACATTACCCCATTTTAGTTCTTAAATATACGCTCAAGAACTATTTTAGCATGCTCTCTATACATAAACAAGAACAGAAGCTTCTCTAAGACTCATCAGAGGTAGATACGTTTTATTATATTTATTGCATGTCTTTGAGAACTAGTTTACAAAATAACAATAACAAATGCATGTTTTAACATAAAATAGAATGTAATCAGCCTTCTTCCGAATATATATGTAAATATATATATATATATATATGTATATCCTTAAAATGCAAGAATATTAAATTTATTCGCGCAAAGGTGGGTTCACAAATTAATTAGTCCAATGCGTCATCGTCAGTAGATGGTGGCACATTTCCGGTGGTCGGCTTGGTTCCGGGAAAACCGGCGGGAAAAGTACCTGCTCCAGGAAATCCAGGAAAATTCGGACCAATCTTCGACGATAGTTTCTCCAGGACGGACTTTATTTTAGGATTGTTCTGATATTTTATAAAGTTTGCCGGATTAGAGGATATGTCCTGAAAAGCAGCGGCTACATCAGGATCCTGAAACACAGGAACAGTTTCTAGTTAATAAAATTATTATTCACATGTTTCTATAGTCCTCAAAATATTGATTGGAAATGTAACTTTTACTCTTAGCAACTATACTTTTCAAAGAATATTTGTGCAAAACCTGTTCCAGATTGAATTATAAACACCTCTGATACCTTGAATTCTTTTATAAAACTAATGGTTGGCTAATATATTAGTGTTGATCAAATTAAAACTGTGGGATATGGAATATATTCAAGTGATTTGTTCAATTAAAATTGTAAACTGGAAATGAACCATTATATACAAAACGTTGACTGTGTCCAGACATTTTTGATAAATAGCAGAATTTACAGAAAAGATATTGTAAAAAACGATTTATAAATAAAATATAAAATTATATAAATTATCACAATTGCCAGATTTTTCTGTCGGAAGACCAACTTGAATAGATTTTTCCAACATAACCCAAGTAGTTTATAAATCAGTAGAGACTGTAAACCTTTTTGTTACTGAGATCAAAAAAGTACCTATGTAGAAATAATTTAATAATAATAAGAAAAATACATGTTTCCAGACAAATTTTAAAGGCAGGGTGAAAAAACGATTAATGCCAAATTACAACGTTTTTTCACCCTACCTTTAAAATTTGTCTGGAAACATGTATTTTCCTTATTATAAAATGTCTCGTAGATAATATGTTTAGGTGCCAATCCACAATGAGAATATCTCATGAGATTTATGTCTCATGCAATAAAACTCGCAGGATAACTCCAATTTCATTGGTCTTTCGACCGTTTCCACAATGAAATTGAAGCGATTTTTATTGCATGGGACAAAAATCTCATGAGATATTCTCATTGTGGATTGGCACCTTAAGTGAACATGAAATTGAGAGATGTACTTACTTGGGTTTAGTTATGAGCAAGTTCTTGAAAGTGGACTTAAAAAGCTTAACTTGATACTATTTATAATATTTTATATCACACTTGACATTAATAAATGTAAAACAAGCTTCAATTGCTGTACTTCTTTATATTGAAAAACACCCATTAATATAATTACTGATTTGTCTTACGAGTCTTAGTTGTTAATAAACTTAAGTGTATAATGATGAGCTGTTCATAACCACCTGAGATCTAAAAACAATATTAACTTGATGATATTTACCTGAAATGCTGTCATAATATCTGGATCTTGTAAGAGCTTATAAATATCTCCCATTTCTGGTGGACTTTGTTCTTGTTGTTGCCCACTCGCTGCCTTTGCATGTGCGTCCTTGGCTATACGTATCCTTTCCTGACGTTGCTTCTCTTCTTTTTCGAGTTTTCTACGTTCCTGCTTTAGATGGTGTTGTTCAATTTTATGAGCAATTGGTTGCACCTCTTTCAGCCATTCATCAGACTGTTCATCATAATCAATTTTTACTGCTTGTCTCAGATCGTGTGCAGATTGCTCCCATTCACCTAATAACCTATAAGCACGACCTCTAAATTTATAGGCTGGTGCAGAATCACAATTTAATTCCAAAGCTCTGGTACAATCCTTTATGCAGGCATTTGGCCTTGATAACTTTAGGAACGCCTGAGCGCGTTTAGAAAACAATAAGGCAGATCCGGGATTTAATTTTATGGCTTCACCATATAGGTCGACTGCTTTCTCAAAATTGCCTTCTGAAAATTGATTCATGGCTTCCATTCTTTTCTCTTCAGCTTGGTTCTCCTCTTCTTGAGTAATTTCTTTCTCGGGATCGCCCATAACTTGAGTGTCATCATCAATATCGTCCGGTGCGATACAACCAGTCGTGTCAAATTCCAAAACGGATTCGGCATCTGATTCAGTTTGTTCTATATCCTCCTCTACTGATTCCGTGGAATCGGAAAATACCTTTTCCTCTGGTTTATTCATTTTCGGCACTGGAATTTTACCTCCGAGGGACAGAATGTATTTCGTGAAAAAATTTAATTCTGGAAAATGAAGTATTTCTGGTTTTGCGATGCATACGTCAATAAATCCTTCCAATTTTGCAAGGCTATCTTTATCTAAAGGGCAACTCATTTTCGCTGTTTACGTTTTGAAGCTTACTTGGATTAAAAATAACAATCACGTACTATGCACTATGCACGTCTTTATAAACTATAAACCAATTCCAGACATTCTAGAAAAGTGTCTGTTGATGTCTGTTACCAACATCTTTTCCCCTGGCGCAGCTTTACCTTACTTTAACATTATTTTTATATTTTGTTGGCAGTATTTGCAAATTATGAACTGCCTTATTACACGGATTATCGGATGGTTCACTTAAATCAGGGGTTTTGCCGCCTAATCTACCTATGTACGCCATTATTCGATGGCGCCACGGTGTTAGAAACAAGAGACCTAGAAGTAAATTTGAATCATGACTTTAACCGAATAATTGAGATGTCGCTACTACTGTGCTGTCATTTTATGCAAGCGCGTACCGCGCGTACAAGGCCGTTAACCAACAAATTTGTGTGTGTTGCTAAACATTATTTTTCTTATTACTACTTAGTACTTAGTTAGTGGTGTTATAATCGCACCGTACCGTACAAGCAAGAAGCAAGAGCGATGCATATTTTCCGAGAATGCGAACACTAACTAACTAACGCCACTAATAGTTGACATATAACCCGAAGGTGAGCTGGAGATTTTTTGTTTGTAGTTCTGATTCCAAGTGCAACAAGGACCACCTGGTTGTAGCAAGGATTTTGTTGGTTTCCGATTACACCAATTAAAGTTTAAATGACAATTAAGTAAGTAATTGGCAATTATTAGGAGCATAATATAAGTGGGAATAATTGTAGTTGAGGTGTCAGGCGATTTTTGACAAAATGATTAGTGTACATTATAAAGGACCTCTAATTGAACAACTTTTTCTTATAAAATTATCAATGCAAATGTAGGGAAATGGAGATAAAAAATAAATTTAGTACTCACCGAGTCAACCTTGCAGGTTACATCCCATGTGAGATATCCCATATAGAGCATTGAAATAATGAAAATCACAATAAATAACGTCTATATAAGCTCACAACACAACAATTACTTTTGATTTCCACGTTTTTAGATTGAATGTTAGCAAAATTGTAAATACGAGATCACATGATATCAGCTGTTTTTGTTGACATTTGATGGTGCTTTTAAAATCGCAGAAGTCATAAGAAAACATACAAATTGACCTAAATTGAGTGTGATTATGTGAAATAAACATCAATTATCGTGATTTTCATCATTTCAATGATCTATATGGGATACCTTAGATGAGATGTAACCTGCAAAATTTACTCGGTCAGTATCTAATTTATTTTTTATCTCCATTTCTCTATGTTTGCATTGATAATTTTATAAGAAAAAGTTGTTCAATTAGAGGTCCTCTATAAGGTACAGTAGTCGCCCGATACCTCAACTGCAGTTTAACCCTATGGGTGTATAAGAAAGCCTTTAAAGTACACGAAAAACTTACTACTTGTTTTTAAGTTTCTATATTGTTTTTTCACAAGTAATCAATCGATGTTTAGCAGTGTTAATAGAAACTTCAGATTTCTTGGTACAGAAGCATTTATGGTTTTTCCTAATGATTTTCCTGTGCAGTTTCCTATAATAAAAACGTGCCTTTATACTATCATTGATATTTGTTAGTATACAGTTGTAATTATTATATTTTATTATTCAGGAGCGAAACTTGACAACAGCAAATGGGCATGAAACCTGTGCTAGATGCCAGTACAAGATGCAATAAGAAACTTTGCAGCCTACATTTTGACACAACATGCTATGCACACCCTCATTCAGTACGCCTCAACAGAAATGCAGTGCCGACACTCCATCCCATGAGGCCACCCACGGAGATTAAGGCAGCCATATCATTGGAAGTCTCATTTGTTTTACGACAACAATAAATTAATTATTAGTTATTGCAGGTTTAATTTTTTTGTTTTCTTCTATAGCCATGTAATTAACATTATTTAGTTTTTAAGCCCTAATTGTCACTCTTTTAATTATATATTGATGAAAAGACGTCTACTAAATTTGTTAGGTATCCTTATGTATCCATATTTTTATTTATGTCACCTTATTTTATTTCATCACTTATGTAATACAAGATTTTGTAAATGGTGGTAGTAAACATGGGTTTAAGTCATTGTGTATCTATCGGGTTTAATTACATACTTTGTAGTATTTTGAGTAGGTACTTGTATTTTTCAACAGCAATTCTATCCTATTGTTAAAACTATCTTTGTAGTAATATATTTTGAACACTTGTGAAATATAGAAATAGTAATACAATAAAACACCTTTTTCACAAAAAAATGTTTAATAACTAGATGTCACATTTCGTGTGCACTGCACACATCATCAGTAGTAACTGTTATTACTGACGATGTATGTAGTGCACACGAAATGTGACATCTAGTAATTAAACAATTTTTTGTGAAAAAGGTGTTTTATTGTATTACTAAAAGTATGTTTGTTAGTCGAATATTCTACTTTTGGTAGATTATGCTATTGTTCGTTACTTTATTTTTGTACTGGTAATTTAACTAAAACATACGTGTTAGATGTTACTTATTAATAATCATAAGTGTACTTTGTACCTTTTCTACGTAACGATATTAAAGTGTAATTATTTAAGTAATTCTTTTCTTTAAAACGTTATTGTGTAGTTACAGCATTGTAATTGAATATCGTACTGTATACTGTTTTCCTTAGCAATGATTCCTCATTACTACGGGAACCAGTAAATAGTATGCAATTTGATTACAGTGTTGTGATCATGTACCGCGAGATAAAAAATTATATTGATAAAGATTTGTCATAGAATGTAAAACGTCTGTCTTAAGTTATACCATTAAGTGTCATACTGTCAATATTTGTCATTATATTTTCTCTTATAATGACAGTATGACACTTAATCATATAACTTAAGACAGACGTTTTACATTCCATGACAAATCTTTATCAATATAATTTTTGATATCGCGGTATTAAACCCTTTATTTTGAATTTCCCGCTACCAAATACATTTGAATCGCCCGCTATTTGCTTAGTGATATTGAAACCTGTAATTTTTTGATGTCAGCGCCGTCTATAATTGGCGTACAACAATACAAAGCGCGGATAAAAATTTTGGCTTGGCTGCGCCATCTGATTCTAATCTGTGCTTATTAATAGACTACGGTAAAATAGCCAAAGTTAGTAGCCACTAACATCATACTAAGTCGCTACTAAAAATTTTCGATTAATAGACGTTTTTAATAAGCAACTGGGCTTAGTTGCCAACTAAATTTTAGTACCGTGTTATAGCGTGTTTAGGAGGTAAGAAAGCTGTTCCTATCTTCGGTTTAGCGCGAAATTAAGATTCAAATGCGTCTTCGTGCTTGAATGTTATTGTAAAATATTTTTATTTCGTGGAATAGGAGGGATGGCAGTAAACGATGTAAGTTATAAACAAAGAAAGTATTAAATAATAGTTCAAAAAAGAAGGAAGAAAAGTAATATTTGTTTTCTTATAACAAAAGGGCAGATCACAAAATTGGGATGACTGGAGAAGGCAACTCTAATAGAATGTGTGAGGGAAGAAGCCCCATCATTGCAAATAAAAGGAAGCTGACTGTGCTCAACTTTTTATTTTACTTGTATAATAATCTCATAGTCTGTGTAAGTTTCTTTTTTTTACATACTTACATATTATGATAAATGTGTAAACAGTTACCAAAAGTTTGTACGATAACATTAGTTGTAGATAAAATTATACACAATATTACAGCATGTACATATAACTTTTATTTTTTTTTTTTGTGAATAATATAATTAATGTTGTATTCAACATATTTTATAGTTTGAAAAAAAAAGAAAATACACTAATTTACAAATACATATTTTTCTTTCTATTACTACATAAACTTTTGATTTTATTGGAAGTATCTATTTATGTAACTGTGCCGGAAAACATTCCCTTGTACGTTTTCTTCTATTTCCATTTAATTCACATCCAAGGGAATATAATCTTCATCAGACATATCTAGAAGAAAAACAAAGTAAAATAAGATACTTATAACTATTCGTTTAAACTATACCTCTATTTTCTATGTTGTCATTCCTAACAATTGCTACAATAGCTGCCTTTGTTGTTTCCAGATTTAAATTCTGCCCATTAAAAAAGTAATGGAATTTGTTTTTCATTATCCCAAATAATCTTTCTACAACATTACATGTAGTAATAACGGCTGCATTGTATCCTTCAGCATTTGTTTGAGGGTTCAAATAAGGAGGTGTCACAAATAGGCATATCCATTATCCCCAAGTAATATACCATCTATTTTGTCATTCTGTAAAATAGAGCAAGTTACACGACAAATACCATTATTTTTACAGATATACATACTTCAAACTTCCTGTTTAATATGCAGAGACTCCATATATGGGAATCATATCACCTTATTAGAAAATGTAACTGAAGTCATACTTACATAGTGTTATTGTCTATTTACTTGAACATTTGAAAAATAGTACCATATATGATTTTAAAGCAATAAGAGATTGTCACCTCCCAGATTTTTGATTTTTACTTGTATGCCATCTACTACACCAACAACATTTGAGACCGAGAAATTTATAAAACTCGCCTTTCACTTCTCCCTAGGCATTATTATCGCTTGGAAAATTAGTGAATCCTTGTCGGTGTCTAGCTATTGCCTCAATAACTTTCCTCACAACCAAACTCAATGGTGGCTGTGATAGACCATGAAGTTCAGCTATGACAGAAATTTCTTTCTTATTCCTTATTTCTTTTTAGTATGTATTTCTACCTACCTATATCTTATCCATAAGCCCCTTTAGCTAAATAGCGTATAGTGGCAAGTACTTGAATATCTGCACTAATTGGTAATCTGTGATTACTATTTCCCTGTACAATTTCATCTATAACGAGATTAATAATAAATCTTGCAACTTCTTTACACATTCAATCATCTTTCTTTAAAAATAAGTCATACTTCGAAAGGATTCTTTCATGCCAAGTATACCTTTGGATTGCGATTTATTACAATCTCTACTTCTATCACCTCGTATAATTCGTCTTGGATATTAATTGGATCTCCCATTTCACTTATAAAAAACACCAACAACTCACATATACTGGGAGACGCGTTAAGTTCCGTTGCACGTCATCGATGACGTTTACATGTTGTCATAACTGTATTAGAGAAACTAAAAAAGTTACTTTGTTAAATTATACTTGAGGGCATTTATTTCATTAGCTTAAATAGAATATTTATAAATTGATCGTAATATACGCATTCATGGCAAATAAACACATAATTTCCGTTTCAATATTAAATTTCTTTATTACATATTTTTAATAGACTAATAGTTCAATTCGACGTTGTCAGATAAATCATATCTGTCAAAAGGCGTGTGTGGTGTATATTTTGCCTGTCAAATTTGTATAAAAAGATTTATGTAAACAGTCGAAGCAATTAATTGCTTCATTGTTGACCTATTTTGAGAAAGAACTTGAAGGCGGAAAAGTATTAGTTCCAACAACTGCTGTAAACGACTAAATTATTTACCATGTAGGGAATAATAGACTTTTTTTTATATTACAGAGAGTTGCTGCTGCTTTAAATATTAGTATATCCACCGTTAGTGGCATAGCCAAATGCGTGAAAACAGACCAACCCCTCACAAATCCTTCAAATAAAAGAGTAAGAGCTAAGCTTCTTCGTGATATTGATCATGCTGCTGAAACTGCAATACGTAATGTTATTTATGAGGATATATTCTGGAGTGCCAATCGTCTGAAATCAACCCCGACTGCTGGTGACGATCAGATACCTACTTATCTAATTAAGGATTGCCGTATGGTGTTTGTGCACCCATTAAAAATTAATTTCAACTTGGCGCTGCGCAAAAATGTATATCCAATTAGATGGGAGAAAGTTAGAATTAGCGCTGTTCTGAAGAAAAGTGATCGGAGTGATCTGAGGAATTATCGTCCAATTGCAATTCTCTTCAACTTCTCCAAGATTTTTGAGCAAATACTATACAAGTTCATATATGCTAACTGTCACAGAAGAATATCTCCTATACAGCATGGGTTCGTGAGTCATTTCTCAACGACGAGTAATCTGCTTTATATCACCCAAGATATCTCTATAAATGGTGTCAGCACAATGATCTGGCACTTACTATCAATAAATGTCATGCTGTTAAGTATTCTAGAAGGATGGAGCTTATTGACTTCGATTATTGCATTGGGGACCAGGTATTGGCCTACGTGCAGGAGATACAGGATTTGGGAGGGCTATTTAATCGACATTTATACTTCGCCAAACATATTACTAATGCATGCCCGTCTGTCTCCGGTACACTTGGTTTTATTCTTAGAAATAGTAGACATTTTGCTAATGTAGCCACTATTGACCTTTATTTTTTGCTCGTGCGTAGTAAGCTAGAATACACTGCTGTTGTTTTGCATCCAATTTATATCTGCTATAAATTGAAACTGCAGATCATCCAAAGACAATTTCTTGAGCTTTAAGGCCAATGGAATTTATCCCTGTAGAAATACTGACCATGCAGTTTTTTTTGGAAGAGCATAATTTCGTTCTACTGGACACACGTCGTGTAATTGCTAGTTACAACTTTTTACATGGTTTATTGCATGACAGGATTGACTGCCCCTATCTGTTGGGTTTGATTAATTTCAACATGCCACGGCTTTCTGCCAGAAGTCTAGTTACGTTTTTTACTTCCACGTGCAGCACAAATGTCATGCTTAGGAGTTCACTACATTAAATGTGCCTTAATGGATACAAGTATTTTATTGATATATTTTTGGAGCTCAAAGTTAAATGAATAATTTTTCTGTAATTTATTGTATTATATTGTTTGTAATCCGCACATCTATTATAAATTACAGTCCCTTACTGTTTTTTTACTGTTGGATACACAGTGAGGTATTATTATTATTATGATTATTATAGGCATGCAATTTTATCATGAAGTAATGCTGTAAATTTTGACATTGTACCACTTAATGTTTATTTAAATAAATGCAAGTGTATACCATTAATAAATTATTTTCTTTAATGTTGTTTGATTTGTACTATTAACTTTTTACAAACTTTTCTATAGTCATGTGTTAAATTTAATGTGAATAGTGTAAGTATTGGTTATTTTTAATTCTATTAAAGATACATTATGAAACATTAAGGTTTTTAAGCAATCTAAATTAATATAATAATTAAAAAATTCTATGACAGCATATCGTTTTATCCTTTCTTTGAAATAGTAGAAAAATTAAAAATAGTCTTGTTTTTTACATATATTAAATTATGAAAGACGGAAGTTGAGAAAGACTGAAGTCTTATACCACGCGATCATTTAAATTCTAAATTATTGCAGGCGGGATTTTTTTTATTAGGTTGTCCAGAATGTCAATTATTGATTAATTAACATTATGAAACGTCACTTTGACAATTTGTAAATTAGGACTTATATACCAACTTAATTTAAATTTCACAGCCTGCTCTAATTTAGAATTTAAATGATCGCGCGGTATATTACGTTATAGTTATTGTATTGTGTCTAATTTTTTTTAGGGTTATGTCAAATGTCACTAACAGAAATAAAAATAGATCCGGCAACATATACAAGGTGAGTCGTCATGGATCTAGTATGACGTGCAACGGAACTTAACGCGTCTCCACCATATACAGATGTCCAGAAACTCTCCTGACAAACGAAGACAGGAGATTTCTCAGATAATTTTAAGACAATTTAACCCAATTCACCCTAGTCCGAAAATGCTTCCTAAGGGAGCTAGAGCTCTTTGAAGATGGCGCCTTGTAATTATTTTCTTTTTAATATCTCCCGAACGCTTCTATTTAGATAAACAAAAACTGGTATGCTTATTTATCCTCCAGAGATGAATCGATTCCATCAATTGCGAATTTCTAGTACCGGTTATAGGCGTCCGTTTTGGGTAGGTAAACGGTTATTTTAACGCATAACTTTTTTGTCTTTAACTTTTAAGCATTTGTGACACTAGATTATTAAATTTTCAGGTATTCTAGTACTAAAAGGTATTCTTACTTTAAGTCGGTAGGATACACCGTTTTCTAGAAAAATCGATTTGAAAATTTTTCGTTTTTTCGTCATTTCATCTTTCGTCATTTCAACTTCGCGAACTGACAAGAATTTGACAATTAAAAACGTAGGTTTTATTTCTGTTGGCAGTTCAGAGCGAACTAGTGCAAAAAATAATAAATTGAATTTTAATGACGAAAAAACGAAAAATTTTGAAATCGATTTTTCTAGAAAACGGTGTATCCTACCGACTTAAAGTAAGAGTACCTTTTAGTAGGTACTAGAATACCTGAAAATTTAATAATCTAGTGTCACAAATGCTTAAAAGTTATGAGTTAAAATAACCGTTTACCTACCCAAAACGGACGCCTATGACCTTAGGAAGCATTTTCGGACTAGGGTGAATTAGGTTAAATTGTCTTAAAATTATCTGAGGAATCCCCGGTCTTCGTTTGTCAGGAGAGTTTCTGGACAGCCTGTATAACCTTTACTATTTTCAATTCACGCGCACTTTTAGTCTGCTTTTGACAGAAACTGACGGATTTGCTACGTTGCCAACGATCAAATGCTATTAGAATAATACCACTGATCTGTATAATTAATGGATAAGCAATAGCATGTTAAAAATTGTGATCAAATACGAACTGCGCACGGGGCTGACGCACATGCGCAATAACATAAAATAAAGGCGCTAATTTCTTTGAAAAGTATTTAACAGAACATGAACTTTAAAATTAAAATCTGCACCTGAAGATAATGAAATACTTATTTATTAAGGGAAATTTGAAAAAACACTCAAAAAAAAACAATACATTCCTTTTGAAATATTTACTGGTTATAAAAAAGTATTAATTTGGAGACCTTTTTTCTTAGAAGTTCCCCACGTTCTACTTCTGTTTGTTTCTTTGCATCTCTGTGCATCGCACAACATGCTTAATTAAAAGAGAAACGTGACTTCCATGTAAAATAGATGAATCAAATGCGACCATAAAATTTTCAACATTTATGACCATGCATGACGACTTGTTTTAAGCACGAACAGCTGACAGGCTGCATCTGTCTCACTTTATGTAGCTGTCATTCCCAGTGTTCCCAGTAGTTATATGTTTTGTGTTATTTGTGGTTATGTCAAATTTGTTTGGATTTTATAACTATTGCACGAAAGAAATATATGATACTATAGCATAGTACTATAATACCTTGTTTTCTACCAAACTTATTTAGGTCTTTAAAATTAAATGAATCAAGGAGAGCCAACGAAGAAGGTGAATTGAGAGACACAATGAGGTACAATATAATTATGTTTAATTTATTGGTATTAGAAATATAGAAGAGATGATATTGAAAGAGATAATTCTGACACCGACGATGATTACGTTCCATACGTACCAGTCAAAGAACGTAAAAAACAACAGTTAATGAAACTTGGAAGAATTAGTCAGGTATGTACGATAATTAAAAAACATATACTACTATACAACAAATATAGTTGAAGGAAGAACAAAATAAGCCCAAATCATCAAGTGAAAATGAGACTAATGAAGAAGAGGATGATGAAGAGCAGGTGTGGGGTAGAAAATATAACATCTCGCTCCTTGACCAACATACTGAATTGAAAAAACTTGCTGAAGGTATACAATAATATATTTTAACATGCCTTTTCTTTATCTATTATATTTTCGGGTTTCCACATTTTCAGCTAAAAAAGTGAGTGCTGTAGAAAGACAACTTAAAAAGGAAGAAGAAATTTTAGAAATAGTTGCAGAGAAAAAAGCTCTTATGGGTGTTTCTGAGTTAGCAAAAGGTATTCAATATAGTGAACCAATAAAAACCAGGTTAGACATTATTTATTAGCATTCTTCCTTGTTTCAATAATATTTTGTGATTAGTTGGCGACCACCACGATATGTTTTGCATATGCCTGAAAGTCGACATGAAGTAATCAGAAACGAGTTGAGAATTCTCGTGGAGGGAGAAGAGATTCCAGCACCCCTCAAGTCATTTAAGGAAATGAAATTTCATAAAGGCATATTGGATGGACTGAAAGAGAAGAACATAAGGAAACCAACACCTATACAAGTTCAGGGAATTCCTACAGTGTAAATATAGTTTATTAACCCTTATCCGGTCAAGGTGAGTCTAACAGACTCATCGACCAAAGTTTTTTAAAATATTTTTATTACTATGGGTGGTATCTAAAATTTCTTCCGTGACTTTGTTTAGAATTATAACTAAAGCGTTTACGTGTTTGTAGATTGAGAAAAAATATTTGTGTAGACATAAAAAAAAATCTTAACAATTTTTCAGACGTAACCGGACAGTATGAGTCCGACAGACTCCAACGAGTTTCTCGAACTTTTACGGAGATTTCCGAAAAGAATTGTGTCGAATGCATCTATGCGCTTGTCTGTTGTTCTATTTTTAGCATAACTTGTCACATCTTGTCAGCTGGTTGTGCGTTGCATCCGTGATCAAACTGTTGTTTTTGAGATTTTATGTGAATTGTCAATTTTTGATTATTATTCGGTAAGTCATATTTTCCAGATAGTTTTGGTAAATATTCTAATTTCTTATCAATTATTTTAGTTGAATATTTACAGACATCTATATAATGACAAGCAGAGGGCTGTCTAATAGCGAACTTCAACAAATTATTGATAATTTGTCTGATTTCGATGACGATGCTGATGACATCAATTATTCTGACAATGAGTCTGAATCAGAAGAAGACAATGTATCTGTAGCAGGCGAAGAATCTGATATTCAAAATGATGACAATGAAGAATCTGAAAATGGAGATGAGACTAATGGAACAACATCAGTGTTTTATTTTACTGGTAAAGATGGAACGCAGTGGTCGCACGAGCCTGATTCCACTGGTCGCACAAGGGCTTGTAATATAATAAGAAGTCCATTACATAAAGTGTGCCTTCCACCAGGTAAACTTTTAGAAGACCCGGTTGACTCTTTTTATTTGTATATGACAAATGAAATTGTTGAAGAAATAGTCAATTTTACAAATGCTGAAGCAATTCGTGTCTTATCAAACGAAAGATGGAAGTCTTGCGATAAAATAGAAATGTATGCATTTTTTGGACTTTTGCTCACTGCCGGTCATTTAAAATTTAACAACACAAATTATGAAGTTTTATGGAGTCCTATTTATGGACCGCCAATCTTTCGAGCCACAATGGGTTTGAAAAGATTCAAGTCTCTTTTACGGTTTATAAGGTTTGATAATAAGGAAACCAGATCTCAACGCCGTGAAAATGACAAGCTGGCACCGATCAGAGACATCTGGGAACAAATAAATAAAAATTTGAAAAAATATTATCTGCCGGGCAAAAACATTACAGTCGATGAGCAGTTAGTCCCTTACAGAGGACGTTGTCCGTTCAAACAATATATGCCTTCAAAACCGGATAAATATGGCATGAAAATCTGGTGGGTATGTGATTCAGACACGTCTTATCCACTAAACGGTATTCCTTATTGTGGAAAAGAAGGTAACACTGTCACACAAGGACTGGGAAAAAAAGTAGTTGAGTTACTAACAGAACCATATCAGAGAACAAACCGAAATGTTACGTTTGACAATTATTTTACTGATTTGTCATTAGCATATGGTTTGCTTTCAAATGGACTTACTATGGTGGGAACAGTAAAAAAGAACAAAAGATTTATACCCAAAGAATTCCAGCCTCACAAAAATCGTGAAAATGAATCTTCAATTTTTGGATTCACTAAAAAAGCAACCTTGGTATCTTACGTCCCAAAACCTAGGAAATGCGTAATTTTGTTGTCGACGATGCATTTCTTCAAAGAAGTAAGTGACATCAAAAATAAACCTGAAATAATTCTTGAATACAACCGAACTAAAGGTGGTGTGGACACATTAGACCAGATGGTTCACGAATATATGTGTAAGAGACGCACAAACCGTTGGCCCTTTGCATTTTTTATGAATATGTTGGATGTGGTTGGCATCGCAAGCTATGTTGTATGGACAAATCTATACTCTGAGTGGAATTCTCAAAAGCATGAAAAAAGACGCCTGTTTCTTGTGTCTCTTGCAGAAGGACTAATAATTCCTCAAATACGCAGAAGAAAAAGTTTTGGACTTACAAAAGAAATCAAAACAACAATGAAGCGAATTTTGCCGGAAGCACAAGAGCAACCAAGTACTTCAACAAGTGGAAATTGTTCACCTCCTCGCAAAAAAAGATGCTATATGTGTCCCTCCAAAAACAGCAGAATGCAGAAACAAGTCTGCAGTAGCTGTAAGAAAAGCATATGCAACGAACATTCTAAAATCAAAAGGACTTGTTTTTGTTGTTCTGAAACTTTATAATTTTTTCTGTATTTATTCAAAAATTTTGTAATAAATTATACTGTAAAATTATTTTGTTTGTTGTATTATACGTGTTTTAATATTAACGCAGATTTATAGTCTCTATCTATGTATATCTGTAAAAAATTTTAATCAGTTGCAGTATTATATCACGTAGAGTCCAACGGACTCAGACTATCCGTTCACGTTAGTAAAGAAGTCTGCCCGGATAAGGGTTAATTATAAAAAATGTCCTATAAAACTAATTTTATCTATGCAGGCTCAGCGGAAGAGATATGATTGGTATTGCATTTACCGGTTCTGGAAAAACATTAGTCTTCGTCTTACCACTGGTGATGTTCTGTTTGGAACAAGAATTTAAATTACCATTTGTAAAGAATGAAGGACCATATGGATTGATAATATGCCCGTCCAGAGAATTAGCAAAACAAACATTTGACATTATACAACACTTTTGCCATAGCCTCCAGAAACATAGTATGCCGCAAATTAGAAGTTGTTTAGCGATTGGAGGTGTACCAGTTTCTGAAAGTATAGATGTCATCCAAAAGTGAGTATTTGGTATTTTTTCTCATAAAGAATTATTGCATTATTAAAGGTGTAGAATTAGACTTGCAAAAGAAAATAATTAGCGGACATTATAATTTAGTTGAGAAATAAGCGGAAATAACCGTTCCAGTTGAGAAAATAATTTGCTGATTAGCAAAAAGAAAAACTACAATAAAATTTCAACATGCGTTCCTTCATTTTCTATACACAACGCTTTCCGATTCGTGGTATTGAACGTGGTATTGAAGGCAATTTTGCAGTGTAGAACGTCTAATGTCAAAATATCTATGGTTAAGGGTGAACTGCCGCCGTCAGTAAGATTCTTGACGAGAGTTGTAATTTTCTGTTTTGTGGAACAAATACAAAAAAAAAGTAATTTATTCGTGTGTTTTAAGATAAGTATATGTTATGATTGACTAATTATGAGAGGAACAATGAAAATTTAGGATATCTGTAGTCAGAAATAGGGCAAAACTTACGTTTGTAATTCAAGTTTTTCTCAATAACTATTTTGTAAATTAAGTTAAATTAAGGCTGTACGTTTACAGTAAGATTTATTGAAGGTACCTAAAGGACGTTTTTTTTCCATTTGTGGAAAAATAATATAAAAAAAATATGGTAAACTTGAGTCACTTTCTAGACTCCATCTATAAATATTTTAATAAGTTTTATAAAATTTAATTCTTTAGGTACCTCAGAAAAACCTTAAAACATTTGTTGGTTTTTGTTTAAATAAAATCGCTGCAAAAATAACGGAGAAAAACTTGAATTTCTAACCTCTTGATTTCGGTAGTCGGCAGTTCCCCCTTAAGTCTATACGTTAGACGTTGCGAATTTCCCTTTTACGTCAACGAAATGTTGCTACTGCATCTGTTCGGCGATTCTACTATACTCTATTAAAAATATGTAAGGGAGACATTTAATATTGAAACGGAAATTATGTGTTTATTTGCCATGAATGCGTATATTACGACCAATTTATACATTTTCTATTTAAACTAATGAAATAAAATCCCTCAAATGTAATTTAACAAAGTAACTGTTTTAGTTTCGCTAACACAGTTATGACAACATGTAAACGTCATCAATGACGCACAATTGAATATAACGCGTCTCCGTTTACGTTTTATTAGTGTACATATGTACACTTAGTTGCAAAAGAAATTCCACTAAAATTTCGAATAATGTGGTTAGTGGAAACTTTTTTTTGCAACTAAGTGTACAGTCGGTTAGCAAAAAATCTTGGAACATCTGAATTTTTCCTAATGTAAATTTCATTGATAAAATGGAAATATAATCTGGCATATGACAGCAGAGTATACTCTCAATACGTAAATTTTAGATTAGAAATTTGATAGGGGTAAGGCAACACCGTGCCCAAGATTTTTTGTTAATCGACCGTATATATATATACAGATTGTCGTATTTAAAAGTTAATATGCATCTTCAAATACACACACATAAACATGTACCTATGTATGTATGTATACAACAGTTCAAGAATGTGGCTCTCGGTTTACCCACACCACCATAAGACCGGTGGTGTGGGGAGACCGAGAGCGCGGACACCATACGCGCATGGCATTCGTTCCGTATCTTTAGAGCGTGAACTTACATTGTGTCTGAGCAAACTCGCAAATATTAAAATAAAATGCCCTTAACTGTCGAGGAAAAAATACAGATTGTGTTACGGTATGCGAAGGATAATTCGTACAAAGACGTGCAAAATTTATTTGTTGCGGCGTATGAAAATCGTCCACCTTCCTCTGCCAGCTATCCATAAGATTGTGAAACAATTTCGTACAGAAGGTTGTGTTAATTCACTGCATACTAAAAGACACTGTAACGTCACAGAAGAACAAGAGGCGCAGGAATTTCTTATTTGTGAAGTGTCGAGGAAGATTCTTCATTAAGCTGTCGGCTAATTGCCGCTAAGTTTGATATTAGTAAAGAAATGGTTTTAAAAACTTTGAAGAAGTATGGCTACAGGTCATATAAACTTCATAGGTCAAATACACTATTTCCCGATGATTACTGGCGTCGGATGGAGTTTTATGAACGTGTAATGGAAATCGCTAACAGGAATGATCGGTTTATTAGTAACATTATATTTACTGATGAATCGACATTTCCATTACACGGTCGACATAACCCATCTGTAGCCCGTTGTTGGGCTAAAGAAAATCCTCACCTAACCTACAACGCTCACACACAATACCCGCAAAAACTGAATGTTTGGGCTGGTATTTTGGGGGATAATATTGTAGGACCAGTCTTTATTAATGGCACGCTAAATGGAGAAAGGTATCTCGATCTCTTGCAAAATCAGGTAATTCCTGCAATTCGAGCAATCCCAGGTGTTAGATTCGATGATGTTTGGTTCCAACAAGATGGCTGCACCGCTCACAACTGCCGGCTTGCCGGGGAATATCTCAACGGCATTTTTCCGGAAGACGTATTGGTGGTCCGGAATGCAGACCTTTGTTGGCCTCCACGTTCCCCGGATTTAACACCCTGTGACTTTTTTTGTGGGGACACGTGAAGTCGAAAATCTATACCGCTGAAGGAAATAGAGCGATTGATTTGGATGGCTTAAGAGAACAAATTCTTAACGCCATACAAATGATTACTCCTGAAATGCTATCGAATGTACGAAATGGGTTTTATAATCGTTTAGGGTACTGCTTGATGCAAGAGGGACATACATTTGAACATCTTCAACATTAAATTTTGTATAGTTCATTAAGTATAATATTTTGTTTCGTTTTAAATGTGAGAATTTTATTTAATTTTTTATAAGAATTTTATTTTAGTTACAAATTTTATAGAGTTTTGTTTCAGTTCAATGTTAATACATTATACATCAGTTACCAAAATATTATACAAAAGCCGTACATAGCGGAGCAATTCCTTAAAGCAAACGTCTGCATACTAGCTTTCAACGTTTTGCACTGAAGCCTCGGTACCCGGTGTCCCGATATGAACTCATCTGTACTCCCCTATTATCGTACCCCTCCATTTCATGTTTGCATGCACATGTGTGCGTGTCTGTGTTTCCCTATATCTACTTTTATTTCAGTCTAACGGTATATGTTACTTTGTTGCCATATTGCACTTCAGTATTGTTGTAGGGGTGTACATATCATGGTTGCCACGCCAGGGAGGTTGATGGACATGCTAGAGAAGAAAATTGTTAAGCTCGGAGTGTGCCGGTACTTGTGTATGGACGAGGCTGATCGAATGATCGATTTGGGATTCGAAGAGGACGTTAGAACAATATTTTCTTATTTTAATGTGAGCTTGTTAATTGTGTCTGTTTTCTTATCTTTAGTATCCTCCCTTATCTCTGACTGCGATAGCGGCAAAACGGCTAAAGCTATCAGTACCAAACTATATTTACGAGTATAATCTTCAGCGAAATCGGTAGAACGGAAATGGTAGTTTACTTTGTAAAAAAAATCAAATTTTACCAATATCGCGTTATCTAAGTTTAGATACATTTCTAATGAGTAGAAAAGTAGTCAATTCCTTTCCATATATGATATTAATGACTAAACTCTTCTCGAACCGGTGCCCCGGCGTCTCTCAACACACCCAGAAGGGAAGGGAATTTAAAAAAGTTAAATATTGTAACGAATGAGAAATACCATACGGCGGATAGAAATGTAAGAGGTTATGAATAAGATTGACGATATCTGAGATTGCAATTACAAGAAAAGATGATTGATACATACTTCCTCGCCATGTTCGCAGAGAGAAGAGTCAACAATATTCAATCTGAAAAGATGAACAGAAACTATACAATGCTCAAATCTTAAACGAGGTAACGAATTAAAGTAAGCTATTGACATTAAAGGAAACTACTTAAACCATGGAATTCTTGGGATATTGGGACATTATTTTAAAATTAGGTTTTAAGGAATTATCCACGTACTCTGCCAAATCATTGTACAATAGTTTTTATATATATACTGAAATTATGGTCGGGCGTTGCCAAATTAGTAAAGCTGTTTCACAAAGTTAGGACTTGCCTTAAAATAAGTGTAAAGTTTGAATTCATTCATTTTTGTGTTTTAAACGTATAATTGTTGGAAAACTACGCCTTTCAAAACATTTGTGTCCCAAATAACCTACAAAATAAGTGAAGGCATTTTGTTCAGTTATATTTTACCATTGTCGGTAATCAATTTTCGAAAATTAAATTTTGCGTTGGTGGTGGTGGATTTTTCATGAAGTTTGAGTAATTATTCACAACTACAATAAACAATATGCACATTTTAACAGTTGAGGACATTTTCATGCACGTGGGGATCTTACCGCATTGGTTCTTTCGAAAACCTGAAAAAGCTTAATTTAGGTGCACAACAATAATGGGGCATTTTTGTTCCAAAGTATTCGCGAAACGAAACACTACAATTATTGATAAAACGTTATGCTGCGTGCACACTAATTATAAAAAACAATTTGTTTGTCAAAAATATTAGAAGTACGTCAGCATCTATTAAATTATATGGAAATGTTTCAAGGAAATGCACAATAATCAAACAAAAATTTTTGACACATTTTAAATAGAAATTCTAAATTAATAATGTGTTAATAAATTTATTTGACGTTAATTATAAATGCCAAAAGAATGTATAATTTAGTTTTACATATGCCTTGTTTAATTTGTGTACAACTACCCATTAATTTGTAAAATTAGTGTTCATAATAAATTGTTTGTCAAACATTTTGTATAATTGGTGTACACCCAGCATAACTTACATTAACGGCCATTCACAAACCGCATGCCGAGCAGTCGCATCAAATAATCCCGCCAACTCAAAAGCTGATGGCTGACTACTGCGCTGTCACGCACGCGTCGGTTTGCCGGTGGACAATTATTTACCTCGAGAGAAACTACTGTTTCTATTACATAGCTATATACTATGATATTATTAAGGTTAGGGATTTATGATTTTAAAATGTCACTAAATTAATCAAGTTCTAGGAAGTACCAACTTTACTTTTACTCACTAGTGTTTCAAGTGACTTTTTACGCACGCAAATCGAATCGTGAAATGACAGGTTTTGATAAGCGAGTACAAAAACCTAATTTGGAACACCTTTTGTATAAAAAAAAAATGTACCGTCAAAAATACGTATTTCTACAAATTTACCTTTGTTTTTATCTTTTTCTCGCGAATATGTTAACGAACTTTTTTTAAAACAATATTATACATAAATCTGAACAGTTTCAAAGTGCGTAGCCTAAAAATCCTGGATACTTCAAAAATATCTTTCCTAATTAAAAAAAAAACTTAATCAGTCAAGATTTTCTATATTTTGTTCATTGTCCAGTAGTTGGTTGATTGCTGAGTCCTTTTTTGGTCGGTGACAAACCAATCCGTGTTTATTAAAATGCAATTTTTGTACATTTTATTTTTAACTGTTGTCTTGTTTGCATTCGCAGGGCCAGAGACAAACTTTACTCTTTTCTGCAACGATGCCGAAGAAAATCCAAAACTTTGCCAGATCCGCTCTAGTTAAACCGGTGACGATCAACGTTGGCAGAGCAGGTGCGGCATCCATGAATGTAATTCAGGTAAGTCAATGCCGTTATGTCGAAATTATTTTGCGGTTTCAAATTATGCTGACAAATTACAGGAAGTTGAATACGTCAAACAGGAAGCGAAGATCGTCTACTTGTTGGAGTGTCTGCAGAAAACTACACCTCCGGTTCTGATATTCGCCGAAAAAAAGCAAGACGTCGATGCCATACACGAGTATTTGCTGTTGAAAGGTGTCGAAGCGGTCGCTATACATGGAGGAAAAGGTACGCGACAGATGCAATGGTTTATCAACCACGTTTAGAGTTTAGATGTAATTAATAGATGCATTAGATTTCCTTGGACCTTCAGTTCGTAATACTTTTCAGATTCTCCTAGAATTAGTAATTGTGGTGATAAAGAGTATGTCCGTTCAAAATCTGGTTGTGAAATAGTTCCGAAATCTATCAACTTTAAAACAAGAATTTTAGGAAAATCGAATTTCCAACATTAGTAGCAGAAATATTCAAAAACGTCATTCAAAAATTGAGAATTCCATTTCATTCATTTTGTAGAAGTCTTCAAAACAATTGTTGAATTCCGTGATTAGATTTTGCACAAGTTGAGAATATTGATCCAATTTTTTTTGGTTCACTGTGCCAAATGGTTTTAAATGAGGGGAATGATCCAAAATTTGATTTTTTACCTGATTTTCCCACAGTCTCAACTTTGTTTCAAAGGCTTGAATACATGAATACATTTGAGTGACAATCCGATTTTTACCCTGTAACTTTACATTCAGATCAGTCAAGTGTTTATTCATATCTACCAAAAAGGCACAATCAACCCACCAGTCATTGTCATAATCAATTGGGTTGCCTTTTTCTAACATGAAAGCTTGAATAGGGTCACGCAATGCAAAAAATCTTTCCAAAACTACTCCTCGACTGAGCCAACGAACTTCGGTGAAATAAGGGACATCCGAAAATTTTTCGTCCAAATCTTATAAAAACTGCCTGAACTGTCGGTGATTTAGTCCTCTGCTTCTTATAAAATTTACTATTTTAATTATAGGTTGCATGACATGGTCCATTTTTAAATGTTTGGATGCCAATGATTCCTGATGAATTATACAGTGAAATCCCACAAAATTCCCTGATGCGCTGCTAAGTATATTCCAGTCGAGTTCATATTCTGCTATCAAATGCTCCATTGCAGAATAAATATCATTTGCTGTTGTACTACCTGTCAGTGGAACGCACTTTAATAGTTCTTCAGTTATTTCAAAGTTACTGTTAATACCTCGTATAAAAACAGCAAGTTGAGCTGTATCAACAGTATCAGTGCTCTCGTCAACAGCCAGTGAAAAGTTTGTAAATTCCTTAATTTTCTCCTTCAGTTGAAGATCCAAATTTTGAGATAAATCATTTATTCTTGAAGCAACAGTGCTTCTTGATAGTGAAATATTTTGAATTATTGACTTTTGAAATGGAAATGAAACATCGGCAACTTTCAACATACAGTCTTTAATAAAATCACCATCAGTGAAAGGTTTTGATCTCTTCGCGATTTCTAATGCAATAATAAAACTTGATTTCAGGGCATGTTCGCTCTCAGTATTAGCTTTAGTAAACATCGATTGTTGACCTTGAAGTTTAGATTTTAAAGATGACAATCTGTCCATTCTTATTTTTTCAGTGTAAAAATCGAATTTTGATTTATGATTCGCATTATAGTGTCTCTTCAAGTTAAACTACTTAAAAACAGCAACTGTTTGATTGCAAATCAAACACAGTGGTTTACCTTTCCATTCTATGAAAAAATATGCAATTTCCCATTTAGACTGAAAAACTCTGCACTCACTATCAACTTTACGTTTTTGTGACATTATGCCTAAATCGTAACAATTATGGCACTCGACACAACAATTATGGATATCGCACGCGCACGACACAAACAAATGCACAATACCTTCACAATCACTACTTCGCAACTGACTCACGTCGCGCCGACGCACTCCTTTTATATCGATAAGGAAGGTTCTAGTGTAGACTCGAAGCGCGCGGAAGATTCTATTGTTCTCAACAAAAATAATAGGGTATTTCCGCTTGTTGCAAAGAGATGGCGTTACTGTGTATCTCTCTCGCTTGTCTAGGCAGGCGCTGCCCTTGTAATTACTTATAAATGTAGTGTACGCATTTTAAAACTTCCGTAGAGGAATCGAGTGATGTCTAAAAGCTCTAAAAAACATGATTCTTCTTTCTGTGACACATTGCGATCGCGGGCCGTACTGATACGGTCCGGGGGCCGGATGCGGCCCGCGGGCCTTATCTTTGACATGACTGCACTAGACAAAAGCGGATCGTAGGAAAGTAAACGTTGTACGTTGTGATCCGCTAAAATATAGCACGGGCGAACGCCCGTCCGTGAAATGGATATTTGTAGTGGGTAGATCGGATAGCATATATTTCATCGTACCTATATTTCTTCTTAATCGGGTAGCGGACGAACACAGTTTAATTTCAATTTTGTATTTCAGATCAAGAGGAGAGATCTCGTTCGGTAGAAGCTTTTCGGAGACAGCAGAAAGATGTCTTGGTGGCAACGGATGTCGCCTCCAAGGGTCTGGATTTTCCAGAGGTGCAGCACGTCATAAACTACGACATGCCGGATGACGTGGAAAATTATGGTACTTATCGCACATCAGTGCGATACCAGCTATTTACTTGTTTTGTTCGGAGTGTGCACGCTTCTTTCAGTTCACAGGATAGGAAGGACTGGCCGTTCAGGTAATCAGGGCTTAGCGACCACCTTCATCAACAAATCCAACGACGAGTCCGTACTATTAGATCTCAAACATCTATTGATGGAGGCGAAGCAGAGGATTCCCACTTTCCTCGCCGAGCTATGCTCCGAGAGCGAAAAGTACCTCAACTTGGGAGGTAAGAATTTGCGAACTTTATTACCCTTATCAATCGCACCGTGTATTCTTTTTATCGTTCCTCCTCTCGCACACTCATCTTTCGTCTGTTTCAGATGAACGCGGTTGCAGTTATTGCGGCGGATTGGGTCACAGAATTACCGATTGTCCGAAGTTGGAAGCTCTGCAGAACAAGCAAGCGTCGAATATCGGACGACGAGATTATCTCGCAAATACGGCGGCAGATTATTAATTTTTTATTCAGTTTGTTATGTGTTGATATTTAAAAAAAGCTTGTAAATCTGATTAATAGTTTAAGTTCGGGCATTTTAGAAGAAAATATTTTTATTTGTTGTAAGTTGTAACATAAGACACTATAATACACAGAGTTTCCATTTAGAAAATTAAATTTCACTTCAAATCTTGAAAACACAATAATTTTTTTGCATTGTTTAAATGAGCATTAAAAATACTACTATACTCCATTCAGTCTAAGAATGGAGCATTGGGAAAGATAGGGCTTAAAATAAACGTTTGTGATTGGTTGAAATCGAGTGTGCATTTACACCGGCAAAATAATCGCATTTAGCTCGTTCTGTCAAAAATTTGTTTACTGACAGTTTTGTTCAAAGAGTTTGTCGATTTCCGTATTTTACATAGTTATTTGTTGTTAATATTCTTAAAAAATAGTTCTTCTTAGAACTCGCAAGTGAAATATTCATTTGTTAAGGTATTTTATCAATTTCTAGATATTGTAAATAAGATAATAATTGAAATATCTGCTAATGGAAATAGTATCTAAAATTTATTGGATTTTAACATGAAATATTGCCCTTTACACCTTTTACTCACATGTTGATAATGATACCTACATTCCTGAATGTTGTAAAATGTAAGCGTTCTATTTACATGTAGACACAACGTGTTATTCAATGTTTTCCTTATATTTTAATATTTTTTGTGTGAGCGATATTCTGTTTTGGAAAACTTATCAAATACTGATTAGCTGTTTGTCTTTTCATGTTTGTTAGTATGGTTATTATTTTAAAAGCAATGTAAGCCTTACTTAAATAAGTGTCAATAAACACGTAAAAGTCAAAATATAATGATATCATATACAATGTATATCCCTGCTATCCATCTGACAGTAAACATATGTTTTATTTGTTTTCAAAATACAAAATTCATCATGTGTAAACTGTGCTCATATTGTAGCGCCATCTACTCCATTCTTAGACTGAATGGAGTATAGTTCACGAAACAATTTTGTATTTCTAACAATAGATTTGTTCGAACTGAACAGTTCTCGAATCATTCTAGAATTAGTAATACCCCCTCCAAATTCTGGTTCTGAATTAGTTCGAAATCCTAAATGTCTAAACAATTTTAAATTGGCATTTTAGGAAAGTTGTACCGCGCGATCATTTAAATTCTAAATTAGAGCAATTTGTGAAATTTAAATTAAGTTGGTATATAAGTACTAATTTACAATTTGAATTGTCAAAGTGACGTTTCAAAATGTTTGATTTAGAACATGATTTTTCTTACTGAAAGTTATTTTAAAAACGCCGAACGACAAGAGAATGGTGAATGGACATATTCAGTACCGCACTGCATCAATGATTTTCAAAATGCCTTCCCTAATTTTCCTGCGGATTATCAAAAATTAGTCCAAGAAATTTACACATGTGTGGCGAAATTTCGTAATGTTGGAACTGTAGGTAGGAAAGCTGGTAGTGGCGCGCCCAAAAAAAGGACTCCTGAGATTGTGGCAGATGTTGCAGAAAGAATGGAACAGTCTCCCAAAAAATCTCTTCGCAGATTAGCCCAAGAAATAAACCTTTCATATGGAACTTGTCAAAAAATTTTAAAAGAAAACTTAAATCTTTATCCCTATAAGATTGACGTCGTTCAAGAGCTATTCCCTCGAGATTTTCCTGTACGAATAGAATACTGTCAGTGGTTTTTGAATAATTTAAATAACAACAACACTTTGGATTTAACATTTTTTTCTGACGAAGCGTGGTTTCACCTATCCGGCTATATAAACAAACAAAATATGCGTATTTGGTCTTCGGAGAATCCTCATGAGTTTATTCAATCGCCTCTCCATCCGCAGAAAATTAGTGTTTGGTTAGCGGTTTCTAGAAGGCGTATATTTGGACCTGTGTTTTTTGAAGGAACGATAAATGCTGAGAGATATCGAAATAATTTACTTGAACCGTTTTTACAAAATCTTCATGATGACGAACTTTTACATGGGTATTTCCAACAGGACAATGCAACAGCTCACAAAACATGGGAAAGTATGGCTCGAATTCGCGAGTTTTATGATAATCGAGTCATTGAATTTCCGCCTCGCAGTCCAGACTTAACGATTCTTGATTATTTCATTTATCCGTATCTGAAAAACACAGTTTACAAAAATAACCCACAAAATCTTGAAGCACTACAAGAGGCAATTTCTAATGCATGTAACGCTATAACCGTTCAGATGTTGGCAAATGCTTTTGAAAATATGAAACAGAGGGTTAACAGTTGCATTGCAACAGGGGGAGAACACTTTGAACACCTTTTGTAATTCACAATAAAACTACTTTATCTTGTAATGCTTTCATTTCCATTAAATTTAAATCGATTACACATAAGATTCACAAATGTCACAAAGTATAACATAACCGCAAATTTCAATTAATCAATAATTGACATTCTGGACAACCTAATAAAAAAATCCCGCCTGCTATAATTTAGAATTTAAATGATCGCGCGGTACTATAGTCTATTTTTTAATTCGGAGGAGTAAAATAAAAAGGCGCGTTTACACAATGGAATTTTGGAAAATTACTTTTTGGCGGCAGTTTTAAAACTAGGGACGATTTTATATAAATTGTAGTCAAGTAATTAATTAAAAATTTATTTAAAAAATTAGATAATTTTAATTTGAAATAAAAAGGAATCATCATCGTAAGTGAAATGCTTAAATCAAAAGTTTTAAAGGTGATTTGTATATTTTCAAATTTAAAAAGAAAACACAGATGGTTCTTATTCTTATATGATTATTTACAAGCGAACAAAAATTTAGACAAATATTAATTATAGCATATACATATAAAACATATAATTATTCACAATTTTTTATTATTATATACAAGTGAACAACAATTTAGACAAATGTTAATTATAGCATATACATATGAAACAGTAACAATTTATAATTATTCACTATCACTTTCCATTTCACTTGAACTATTTTCACCCACTGATATAATAAATGGCTCGATTATATCATCGACCAACCCATCTAACTCACACATTCTTCTTTCTTCATTAATCACATGGCCTACACATTTCTTCCAATTGTCCATAGTGATATTCTGGATTGCTTTTAGTAAAAGTATCTTCGACTTCTTATATTGCCATCTACCCAAACTCATTGTTTGGTATGACCTTCATTTAGCCATGTTTCATCTAAATAATAAATTGGCCGATTTTAACGATGATAATCTTTAATTGTCATCAAATATCTTCTTCTCCTCCTAATTATATCATCACGTTCTATCAAAACACTCTTTCGATTCCTCTTCATATACCTACAATAATATATCATATTTATTCTAACATATCAAAGCATGTAAAATATAAATTTGAGTACTTATATACTCATTTTTTTTTTGCATATTAATTAGAACATTGGCGCTGACCTAAAGCTTATCATTTTCATCAATTTGTATAATGTTGAACAGCTCATCTGTGGCAAATCATCACGCTGTTTGATTTCATTCAGCACTTTATCAAGTGTAGGAAGCTCATTTTTATAAAAAAAAAATTGTGAATTATTTGCCTTATAGAATTCTTGACGGTTTCACTATAATCAGTAATTAAAGAGTGTCTTCCAGAACTTTGCTTGGGTGGGATAACTTGTCCTTTCTGCTTATATTCTTTTATGGTACGATAGACAGTAGACCGTGCCACTCCTAAAAACAAGATAACATAATAATATATACCTAATGATGGTAATGTATTATAACACTAACCTATCATACTCGATATTCTTGCGACAATAGCAGTAATCCTCATTCTGGGGTTATCAGCACGTAATTTTTTGAATATATTTACTATATTCAGCTTCTCAACAACAGATAGATGTCCTAAGATCACAAATTTTCGCCTTCTCAACGGGGAAATTTGCGATCCAGAAGTGCTTGCTACTTCCTCCATATCCAAAAAAAACGCTATGAAAATGATTTACACGGAGAGTATATCAGTCGATTCAGTTCTATTAGAACTATTTTACTATTATAACGCAAATTGAACAGAAACGCACTGACAAAATTAACGATGTATACAATAACAATAACAGCTGTTGTAACAGTATGGCGGACGTAGACATGTAAAATTTCCATATTGTAATTCTTCCCGAAAACTGACAAATAGCAAGCCTCCTTTTTAGCGCTTCAATTTAAAAACACTCCTCCGAATTAAAAAATAGACTATACCAACAAGAACATCTAACCACCACAACTGCGATAAGATTTAAAGAGTAATGAAAAAGTTGCTTATAATACGTTTATCTAAATTTTGTATTAAAGGATATGTCTGATAATCCCGGTAAATAAATGAAATATTTCCCATACAAGCTGTTATTAATAATTGACACGTATATCAAGTATTGTCAATATTCCCTTTTCCTTTACGATTTTTAAATGAACTTTTCACATGTTCATAAATTCCTACAATTATACCATCACTATAGACCGGACATGAGGCCGACGATTCATCGCCCATGGGCGCACTATTCACCCTTAGGAAAAGAACTCAAGAACACAAACTCATTGCCATTAAAAAATTAAAAATGTAATAATGAAGAGTAAACGAATAATAGGTATAAGAAAACACATGAAAAATAGTTCCATGAAATCAAAACAAATACTCTAATAAACACCACAAATTAAAAGGAAAGCCAAATAATCGAACATTACGACTACAAATTAAAGTTCAACATAAGAGAAAAGTGCGAAAGCTAATACGAATGACAATTACGCAAGCTCAGGATTCGTAACAATTTCAAATAATTTGAAAATATGTTTTGCCTGCTTGTCAGGAATACATTGAATATGATAAAAAAAATTCACTCGGGAGCGATGCGAATACACGACCTGCATTGGCTAGACACATGTTCTGCCATTTGGGCAACCAAGCGAATATTTTCTAGTGTTTTATGCTTATTGAATCATACCTGGGAACAGATGGAACAATTTGCCTGCTATTGGCTTATATATTTTTCATGCAAATAAAAATTATATTTTGTCATAAAAATCACGCTAATTAAAAAATATATTTTCAATAGAATCTTTTACAGTGAGAAAAACATTTTCATTTAAGGCGAATCGGGACGGCCAAGTGTGCGAGAGGGATGCAGATATCGGAAAAGTAATTAGCGATTTCTGAAGAAACGGTACAACCGATTTTCAAATTTTAAACTGCATACTTCGTAAAATATTGTTTGAAAATGCGCCAACGTTTTAGTTTTTTAATTTTTGGTTTGATAAAAAAAATTAAAAAAATATTTTTGTAATAAAAAAAAAAATTAAAAATCGGCTCAACGGCGCATATGAAGACCAATTTTTTAGTGGCAAAACTTTTTTTTTTTTAATTTCGGCAAATAATAACGCCCGAAACGGAAAAATGCATTTTCCTTTGACAGTCATTATACCGACAGTCCGCTGGATCCTTTTACACAAAAAAAGTTTAGGTGGGACGTAACATTTTCTGTATTTTATTGATAGTAACGGGGTCAACGGAAGAGCGTGGAAATTTTGAAATTTCCATCCTCTAATTTGGTACTTACCTACACCATTTCTAATTGCAACTCAGAAAGCGCAAGTTGATATTCAGAAATCGTCAACTGTAATTTAAATTAATCGTTATTTAGGTATCAAATGTAATTCAGAAATCATCAGTTTTAATTTGGAACGCATAATTTTGGCAATGAATTAATATGCGAATAGGAACATAAGTGTTGATTTTGTTAATAATAGAACTACCCTAGGTTGACCTTTTTGTATATTTTTATCGTTTGTACTGTGTGTTGAATTAAAATGCTGCATAATCTCTTTTAAATTACATTTGATGATATTCTCTAAATAACAATTAATTGATGATTTCTGAAATACAGTTTACTCTATCTGAATTTCAATAGGCTATTCTAAT
The DNA here is from genome assembly GCA_963170755.1 of Amphimallon solstitiale. Taxonomy (NCBI): domain Eukaryota; kingdom Metazoa; phylum Arthropoda; class Insecta; order Coleoptera; family Scarabaeidae; genus Amphimallon; species Amphimallon solstitiale. The sequence goes on from OY720680.1 coordinate 128,480,729, forward strand.
TACAATTCTTTTGTTCTGAATTTCATTTAACTAATCGGAATTACAAGTATTAGTTTCACAGTAAAAATGTCGTTTCCATGACACCAGTGTCAAATGTCCCCCACTTTTAACGTTGGTGGCATAAAGTTACATTACAACAAACGCTAAAAGTCCTACTGTTTTTGATTAGAGTGGCGGTTTACGAGCTAATAGTGCCTAAACTTTAATACATTTCCCCCTCAAATGTTACATAATGTTAATAGAAATTTTGTTGAACGTATTTGTAGCTGCAGAACCCAACAAGGAAATCAGTTCGAACATTTTTTTAAAAAATAAATGTTAGGTAATTAATTTTTGTTACTATTGCTATTTTTTTAATGCTGGAAAATAAATTAAATATAGGCACCATTAGCTCGTAAACCGCCACTCTAATCAAAAACTTGTATCCTCTCTGTTTTGTCTAGAATCTCAAGATATATTAGAAATTGTTAAAAAAACGCGGTGTTGCCATTTAAGAAAATATGTTTTTCTGAAATAGCGCCCAATCTGGCAACAACGCGTTTATTTTTTCCACGCATTTTTCTTATTTGGACTAATTCCTAAAACTTTGCTTCAAGGACGATAGGTCTATCTTGTCAAATAAAAAAGTTAGCCTATGTCAAGATTTAAAAAAATAACCCTGTATATAATTGTCGTATCAAAAATTTTCTAAGCTATGTAGGATTACAAAATACTGCAAAATTAAAGTTTTTTGAGTGCGTAAAACAATGTATATTATATAGTCTGTACCAGATAGACAATTATAATGTTTATAATCTTATAGCTATAAAATTTTGTCGACAATAGTTAAATCGGGAATACTGGTAGATATCTATGTTATTACCTGGAAAATGTTGCATTCGGTACTGAGATTGAATCTAAATCTACAGGAGATATAATATTTTGTACATTTAAACTGTGGGAAGTAACTGGAACAGATGCTAAGTCCAAATTCTGTTTTGTAGCACTATAATATAAGTAATGACAAAATAATACAAATAATAATAATAATAATAATAAGGTATACATTTTTTCCAATATAGCATTGATTTTAGAAGAAGCTTTTTCCCTTTTGAAAAATGTCTATAGTCCATTTTCAAATGTACAGTAGGTACTGGGTAAACACACACAACAGTACAAGGTTTGAGTAAAGAATCAAAATAATATCCAAAATCAGAAAGTACGAAAATAGAACAATTTTAAGAGACACTATGACACTGACAATTGAAGAATCTGGAAGAAATATAATCCGAATTCCTTTTGGTTGGAATTTTTGTTTACAGGCATGAGGTTTTCTTGCAGAGTAATTGGTAACTATCAGAAACTGTACGACGCATGCGTATTTTATGATCAATGTTCGGAGAGTAGAATCACAAATTCGATTCGTTTCCTACTACTAGTTTAGTGTTCGGACTAATACAAATTTGCAATTGTAAACGATTTTCAAACTATCACAAGAGTTAGGTGTTTTATCTCTGACAAAAGTTCGCACATGCGTGTGTACACATTTCAAGTAGATTTTTTTAAATTTCGGTGTGGTTGGTAGGGTCATTGCGTCGAGGTGTTATCGATCACGATTCCTTTATTGTTGTACATAATGGAAATACATAACCTCCGTGTATATTCACATTTATATATAAAAGGTAACTAGGTATTGGAAATATACAAACAAAGAGATTCTAAAAAAGATCATCTTTAAAAACAGAAACGATTATTTACAATGAAGTGTATAAAAACAGACATAATTTATATAAATATTAATAATTTTGTATTATCATAGGTCCATAATGTACATTCATTTTCAACAGAATGCCTCTCTAAAAAGCGTTCGTACTGTCAAAATCTCAAACAAGTTTGATTTATATTAAATTTTGACTGGCGCATGCCCATTAGAAAAGTCGGAGACTGTCGAATAACTATAACAAAATCTCTCTACGAACAAACCTATGATGTCATTGGAATTCCCGGAATTGCAAGTTCCACAGTGACACTGTGTTTTGAATATTGTGTTTAGTAGATATAAGAATCAAATTTGTGGGTGAGTTGGGTGTCTTGTTTGATTTTTTACCGCCGTACGTGCAAAAAGTCAGTTTTCGGAAAACCAAACTCGGAAAGAATTAGGTACCCGTTCTACTTTTAAATGTATCAATAACTAGTATGAACATAGTATTATATTTTTTCAATTTTATATTAATAGTTTTCTTCATAAAGTAAGTAAATAATAGTATAATTTATTGAATTGTTGCAGAAAATACGTAGGTACCTAAGCTACTATGAACCCGTAGCCCGTAAACATTCTTAACAGGCTAGCCCTTTTATTTCCAGTATCATTAACATAATTATTTATTATCTTAAGTCAGTAATATAATTATAATTAAATAAAAACACCTTTTTCACAAAATAATATTAATACATATTAAGTCAGTAAATTCAATTGTTTTAACTATGTATGCTACTTCGCAGGACACTGGCAATGTCTTGAAAAGATCCTTCAGCTCGAATATAGGTATAATTTGTATGGCGCAGTCAATTAGACGCGTGGCAAAAAGAACGTCCGCGTTTATGGTGCGGCGAGATCAAAGGGGAAAACGTATATTACTGTTTCGGACGCTATTTTCGGGCGAAAAAATAAAATAAAAATTGATTAAACATTAGTAGCTTGAACGTCGCGCTTGGCCACTTTTTCTATTTTCTTCTTTTTTCTTAAGTTATAACAAAAAAAAAATTTTAGAAAAAAAAAATTGAAAAACTAAAACGTTAGCGCATTTTTGATTATTACTTTCAAAACATTTATTCTTTCAAATTAAAAATATTTTGCTTAGTTTTTCTTAAAACAGCTAAATAATTTCAGCGCCATCTACCGCATCGGAAACACACTAAATGGTCGTCCTGATTCGCCTTAAATGAAAAATTTTGTTGAATTAATAGTACTTACCAGCAGTATAAAAGTAGTGATGGCAAAATGACTGTACAAAAAGGTAGACCACTTTTAACAATCGCATTTGTAATTAAACACAATGTGTGAACTTAATTTAAGTTTAAATAAGATTGTGGTCAAAAAATTGATAAGCGTAAGGCAGCCTACATTTTTCAATTTCACTCCATCAATTAACGAAAAATTAAAATAATTTACGCCCGATTCAATCGTGTGGATAGTTTTAGGGATCGGGATTTTAATGACACTTTGAAAAAGACGATAGCTATTTTGAAAATTTATTAATTTAAAAAAGTACATCCATAAATCTACAATACAAGGAAACTGTCTAGTGGGAAGTATGCACACTTGCGTAGACAGTGCGTCGGAATTAGTTATACCCCAATAGTGTACATTTCTCTAAGGAAAAAATCGCGAGCATCAAGTAAAATACAATAATAAAAATATTATGACGCAGCACACGCATAAATTTCAACGTTTACCAAGCGCCAGAACAATAAATGTATGAATGATAGATACTATATGTGCTGTATTAGGAGATGTACTGCAGCAACTTCAGACTTTACACGTTTCAGTATCATACTTGAACGGTTCTGAAAATTGTATTTCGTTGTCAATAAGTGTGGCTCTATCGTCAATTTTTTTCTCTGTCACATCCGATAGGTTTACCTTCCGATCGTCTTGGTAATTTATCTCCACTTCGTAAAAATTCCTTTCCCTTTTGTGCACGCCACCGACCAAGCGATCGTCTGTCTTGTATTTAGCAGACGTCATGAGCAATATTAAGACAACGAGTGTGGCGATCAACATGGATATTAGCAATATCGACTTGGGAATACCTGAGTTACGGGAAGCGCAGTCCAGCCAATCAGCAGACGGGCGAGTTCTCGCCTCGTAGATGCGTCTCTCGATTATTTCAGCGATGGGCATTGTTTTGATTTTTGTCTCCGGGATTCGGTATTCCACGTTGTAGCCCTGTGCCACTTGACTTTTTATCATCGGATCGGATAATATGTCCGATTCGAGGATTTCGATTTCGGTCTCTAGAAGGAAGTTTCTCGAGTTTTCTTGCCGTATGAATGCCAAGATGCTCGTCAATTCGCCCTAAAAGCAGAATCTGAAGAAGTACGGACCGTTATTAAAAATGATAGGTGATAAAATGTGCAGTAGAAAAGCAACTAATGAAAGTGATAGATGCAATATTTGCATAAACAAAAGTATACGAGTATTTTTTTCTAATTAGGCGGTCATCATATATATATATATATATATATATAATACAGGACATTTTCTAAAAAATTATAGGTTTTAGTGGAACAATTAAATTATAAATAATTATAGTTCGTAAGAATTTGTTTTCTGTATTGTGGTAATGTATTAACCAAATAGAATTATCCCTGCAAAAAATTCCGTTAAAATGAGTTACAACGTCAAGATTAGTAGAATGACAGAATAGGGCGCTAATACTATGATACAGTGTTGCGATTGCTGTTACAATTGTAACAGATCTGTTACGTTTCACTATGTTTTATTACGTCCTTACGAAAGCATATAAATCTATTACGTTTTTGTGGATTTTTCAACGATTTTTTTTTCTTTAATTCAAATCTTCCCAAGCAGCAAAATCACAATTTTAGAGAAGGATGAAAATATATATTTGGTAATGTAGGAAAGTATGCATATAGTGATTTTGCTATTACGGCTGTGCCTATATTATTGGAACAATATCCTTAGTAGCAAAATCACTATATATACACTTGTCCTACATTAGCAAATATATATTTTCATCTTTCTCTAAAATTGTAATTTTGCCGCTTAGGTACATCCAACTAATACCTACATCAAGAAAAATATGTAATGGCAGTCAGATTTTGGACAGAAGATGGTTGCCGTATTCCGGTTTTTTTTTTACTATTCAGGGACTTTATATAACCTTGCAAGGCCAACTGTATCTGATATCGCTGCGCGAAATAAGGCCGTCACGTAATTTCGATTTACATTGTTGATTTTGATTATAATAACCTCAAAATATTGATCCTTATGTGACGCCATCTAGTGGTAACCAAAATAAATAATTTCTGAATTTTTATGGAAATAAGCTTTAAAATAAAGTAATATAACAAATTAAAATTAAAAAAGTGTTGCGAAAAATGAAGTTGTTGGGTAGTGTCAAAAATAACAATTTTACTTACATTTCGAAGTTTTTATAAAAATACAATACGAAACAAAACAATAATTAGGGTTCAATTACATTGTAAAGTGTTTGTTTGGATTTTGTATATGAATTTTAGGATTTAAAAAAATTTTGGGTTACTAACGTAATTAATGCTTTCAACTGTGTTGGAAGATTATGAAGCTTTACTATTCCAATCATATTGCATAATTTTAGCACGTGATTTTAAAAATGCTCAGGTGTTACCAAGCAGTTTATTATGCTTTGGATAGATGGCGCCACATAAGGATCAATATTTTGAGGTTATTAGAACCAGAAAAATCGCGTTATGTGACGGCCTTATATCGGGCAGTGATACCCGATACAGTTGGCCTTGAGTCTTGAAAATAGCTGAGCCATCTATTACGAAACAAGATAAATCTATTACGCTTTTGCGCAGAAAACTATTACAAACTGTCATGTCGCTGGGACAACACTGCTATGATATCAAAAATTAAATTGCTCAATGTTGGTCATGGAATGTAAAACGCTTGTCTTAGTTTAAATCATCCTTTTGAAATACTAATAATTTAATCATTGTCAAGCTACACTGACATTATCTATCAATAACCTACAAATGTGTTACCCACTTAGTTCAGCTGTAAAATAATAATGAACTACAAGTTATGAAATAAATAACGTTTTTATTAACCAGAAAAACTAAATTACAATAATTGTTGGAAATGTCCCCCGTTTTGTTCAATGCACAAGTTTACGCGCCTCCTCATGGTGTGAAAAACGGTTTGCAGCATTTCTGGCGTTATGGTTGCACATTGCTGAACAATTCTTTGTTGCAGTTCTTGCAAATTATGTATCGGATTTGCGAAAATCTTAATTTTTAAATAAGGAAAGATAAAATAGTCCACAATTGTCAAACAAGGTGATCTCGGAGGAAACTCAACTTCCGTATGCAAACTTATGAGCCGGTCATCAAAAAACTCGCGGAGAAAAGCAAGATCTTCTCGTGTAGTATGTGCTGTTGCACCGTCTTGCTGGAAATAACCGTATTGAAGTTCATCATCGTCTAACTGTTGCACAAATTCAGTCAAAAAATATTTCTGTACCTTTCTGCGTCGACGGTGAAATTGAAAAAAATTGGCCCAATTATTCTTCTGCGAGAAACTGTCAACCCAAACACCAATTTTCTGAGCATGTAGTGGCGTTTCAATAAAAATATGAGGGTTATCAATGCTCCACATTCGCATATTCTGAGAATTGATGTATCCCGAAAAGTGGAAACAAGCTTCGTCAGAAAAAAAAGTTAAGTTCAGCAGATCGTCATTCATTAAATTATTAACGCACCAATGGCAGTACGCAAGGCGTTTGGGATGGTCTGCAGGCAGAAGAGCTTGATATGATTGCATCTTATATGGATGCATGTTCAGGTCCTTCTTTACAATCGTTTGGCATGTTCCATAAAAAAGCCGAATTTCTTGAGAGAGACTTTTAAAGGTTTTGTAGGCTCTTCTTCCATACGTTGACGAACGTCATTAATAACTTTTTCTGTACGAACTCTTTGTCTACCAGCAGCTTTTTTATGCGGCACAGAACCAGTTTCGCGAAACACTTCAACACAATTTGTAAGGCATGCATAAAACTTGTTCGGTAATACTGCTACGGCTGGGAAGTGCTCTCGAAAATTGTCCAAACACAAACGTTGACTGTATTCCTAAGTTCTATTAACTAGCACACCCGTTCGAAAATAGGCTTCAATCATGTACATTTTGTGCTCTGTAGTGAGAACCATGATTCAAAAACCGTGCAGGATTAAAAACTTCAACACAATAACTTGACAGATTTTGACATTAAAAAAATTATGACATACCTAAATGTACGACAATAATTTTAAAATCCATGACCACCATTGACCAATTTAATTGTTAATATCCCGGTATAATCCTATAGCATTCGCCGGTCACTTGTCAACAGAATTTCCAATATAATTACTGCAGGGTAAACTCCTTGGCTTCGACTCAGTCACCTTATTTGGTATTGGACTCTAAGGTTTTGGGTTCGTCTAGATAGGTGAGACATTTGATGCGGAGCAGGTATGGACTAAAATATAGGTACCACGGGTACACCCAAATTGGCTATCGTTTATGCGTAATGTAAATTACAGATATTGACATGACGTGTTCAACACATTACAGACTTGATTTTTTTTCAGATTATTCAACCTTGTCATGTCAATCCGCTACTATCATTGTCATATCAATAAATAGTGGGGTGGGAGACTCAAATGAAGTGTTTTTTATTACTCTACTCGAAATGTCGCTACCCTAGTCTATGTTTTCTCCAATATTCTACATTCTCTACAAAAATAATTATCGATAAGTAAGATCTTTTAATATGATGAATATGTGTTATGGCTAATACTCAAATTAACTAATTTATAAACTAACTGACTAGTTACTAAGTGTAACAAAATGACCGTCCTTTTAATTCAGTTTAAAAATTATTTTAGTAAAATGATCAATTTCAATGAAAACAGCAATCTCATTTAGCATATTCACCAGTAAGTTTTTATACCCATTAAGTTTGAATTTTAGTCAACACATATATTCATACAAAGTAAATGTTCCTCAGATGTTTTTTAATTACTTAAAAATTCATAAAATATTTTATTGATTAAAGAAAACGTGAAAGCACAAGAAATCTTATATATCCATATAAGCAATAAAGACTGTTATGCATATGATGAGTTATTGGTGCAGCATATTAATAAAACATTGCTGTATTAAAAGTAACACTTTTGTATTATTTCTTATGTTTTTCTTAAATATTATACATACAAAATTTCAAAATTGACGACCAGAATCTATAGCTGCTCTCTTTTGTTAATGAAATATCTTGCCAAGTACTTTGTCCTAATACTATACTAGTTACCAAAATAAAACAAAAAGAAAAGAATAAATATGATATACAAAAAGGTGCATTTATACTTCTTTCTTTTTTGACATAGCATTACATCCAGTAATACAGGCTGCATTTTCATTAATATTACTATATGCCTCCTTGCAGGCTAAAAAGACACTCTCAATTAACAACGAAACAAAAACAGAAAATGTACTTACACATATGACATTGTCGTCTGGTACTGTTAATATTATTTTGGTCAGTTAAATATATAATATTAAAAAACCGACATCCCTTCTCACATACAGCTTTACCATCATGTACCTGCAGTAGTTAATATTCGCTTTCTTGCATTTGTTTCTAATAATATTTGTTTAAAATAAACAGAGGTACTAACCGCAAAGGAAATCTCTCCGCAGACACCCACACAAAGACTTTTATCATCGTTCATATCTTCAATAATAAAATCTGCACTAACGTAACTATAATATAAAATGAAAGAGAGTAAGTACGTTGTCAGTTTGAAAATCATTTTAAAAATGGTATATATTTCATGTAAACATCATTATTTAATAAACATTTGGTGTATATCAAAATGGGCTCGGTCAAAACAATTTCAACAAGAAGTGACACTCAAGTTTCATAAGTGTCTGTGCTCAATTCAGGGCTGCCCCATTCGAAACTGTACCGATATTTTAGTTGAAGACGTACTGAATTTGGCAAAATGTACTGAATGGAGGGAAATTTAAAAAGTTTGTTATAAAGATATTTGTTTTATAACGTCAAAAGAGGTAGCAGAAATACAGATATAAAAAAGAAATTAATATCTTAATCGTAGTAGAGATGTTTACAAAATGGAAATTAAAACGTGCAGACGCCCTATTATCATATTTATGTTGTCTTTAGTAATGATTTTGTTTATACGAATGCATATTATGTGTATCAATTTGTATGGGTATCTCGGTATGCATGTTCTATGAAAAGAACGTATACGTTGGTATACGTAATTGTATACGTATGCAGTAATCATGATATTATAATATACTTGTGTTGTTGACAAATACCTTGTTAAATTTGGAAATAGATATACACTGGTATTTATTTCAAATACTATCTAATAAAATGAACCAATACATTGTGAATACATATTGCAAACGAGTTCTAGTTCCTCATCAGAAGATGAGGTTGATGGCTGATGTGTCGTAAGACCAAAACGTAAGACGACCGACGCGGACTTATAGAAGTATGGAGAACGGTTTGAATAAATTCAATGACAATGAATTTTTCAATAGATTCAGACTAACTAAGAATCGAACATTTAATTTCACTTCCTACGAATTGGTAGGTATTATCATGAAGTTATTGTATCACTACTAATAAATGATATATTTTAGTGGAGAATGCATATAGTCATACTACACAATATTGCAATTGAGATGCAAGAGGAAATACCAGATGAATGGGAGGCTGATTTAAATGTGCATGAAGCAGATAACAGAGGCAGTTGTTAATAATTTTAACGGAAGGCTAGGAATGAGCGTTTTTAATCGTAAACATTTTAATAACTTGTAATATGCACATATATTTTCTTCTTCATTATACCCATATTTTATGTGAAGTTGAAATTTCTGTCTCACCGGAATATTTCAAGAGGTTGTTTGCTAAATCCATAGCATGAAACTTTATATTGAAAGTATGTATAAGTAATATAATGATAAGCCATACTCAATTTTTTGAGAAGAAATTTATTTCATATATAACTGTATTCTTTACAAGTGCAAGTACAGAATTATATTAATATTGTAAATTATTTATTTCTGCTTTCTAGTCTTATATTTATTTAATAAAAGTAAATTTAAATGTTTTCATTGCTTTATTTTTGTATATCTGATAGTTGTATGAAACAAAACAAATTTTTTAAACAACTGACAAAAAATTGAACACAGTTAATTAACTGTTCCTTATCCTAAGAATTAGTCTTAACCTTAAAAATACACGTTATACAGAAATTAAATTTATAAATGACTGAACGCTAAAGCTTAGTTCACAGAACTTCGACGGTCGCGGGCGACACTTCCCCCGCCAACGAAATTTGGTAGCGCTGCAGTAGTCTAATGTCGCTTGCGACACTTTACCATATAACCTAAAATTCAAAGAGATTTATATTTAAAAATGATAAATAAACGAATTTTGTTATACACTCTAACTTATTTGTGGCGGAGAAAAAGAAAACACGTAAAGAAACAAAAAAACGGTTTGTTGTATGATTTTTATTTATTTTAATGAACATAACCTCACTAATTTGAGCGACAGTATGTGTAGTTCGCAAATTCCAACTTCACAGCGACAGAGGGGAATACGAAACAACAAACAACGCCATTGGATGATAGTTGTGTCGCCCGCGACCGTCGAAGTTCTGTGAACTAAGCTTAACACGTATAAATGATCGAACTTTCTTAGGACTAATAATACCTAATACTAAGTTAGGACTAATTCACGCTGCATAAACCCACCGTAACTCAAAGCAGACTTTGGCACATGTATTATGAAACCGGGCGGGCGTAAGCTCTTGAACTGAAATACGCAATTATGCTACTATGATTATTTGCATTTGACAGTAATGATATTCCTCTGCTAGATTTTCATTTCCATTTAAAATAACCAAAGCCAGTTTTAATTACTTGGCAATTGCGAATTGAAGCCAATAAGATAGAAGTCTTTTAATCTCTTATCATGAAAGAAGGTGTCCTAGTTTATTTCTTTCTTCACATTTGAAAATAATTATTTTAATCTCCAAATTCCAAACGTCTTTTGTAAGGTAGATAACACAATTATTATTGGTAATATATAGTACAGAAACATTTAAATGAGAAATATAAAACTGTATTTAAAAAGGAAGTTAAAAACAAACAATAAATTATACAATGTTTATTTTATTATTTTCCAAATTTTTGGTATCTTTTACAGGTATTATTAACTTTTGTGATTTTGTTGGAAATTTACAGAATATCCACCTGTATTCGGATCTTGTTGTAATTTGAAATTTTCTGTTGACAAACCAAAGGGCCTTAATACAAGATTACCTAAATCTTTTAATTTTCCTGAAATAAAATCATACAGAAATAAATTATTTTTGTAAATTGTGACTATGAAATTCATTAGATTACCTAACATTTCCTCTTTCAATTTCTCATTTCGTTCATTCACAAGAGGTGGTAACCTTACCAATGCTGCTCTAGCTTCGATGTTTGCAGGATCTAATTCTAAAACTTTTGTAAAATCTTTTAAACTCTCATCTAATTTATCAGTTTTTTCATATAATTTTGCACGTCGTATATAAGCTTTTACATAAGCATTATTAAGTTCTATTGCCTTTGTACAATCTTCAATAGCTGTTTCAGTATAATCAAGTTTTATTTTTGCTGCAGCTCGATTGCAATAAAATGTAGATCTTTCTGTTTTACAACTCAATGGGCACAGGTTTAGAGCTTTTGTATATAAGTTGATTGACTCAAAATAATTTTCTATCTTAAATTCGTCATTTCCTTTTGCTTTCATATTGAGTGCTTCAATTTTATGTTTTTCTTTATCACTGTCTGACATCGATTTCTCCAAGTTTTGTAAGATATCTTCATCAATATCATCTATTGGATTTGTTGATTGCTCATCACATTCATCAGTATCATCAATATCTGTTACAGGACTCTCAGTATTAGAATTATTTGAGAAAGGAATTGATTGATCAGCAATTACTTTGTTATCCAATTGATTACTTCCTTCTTGTATTGTATTATTTGTAATGTCATCATTTACATTACACTTATTAATTATATTATTTATAATTTCCTCGTTCTGTACGTTATTTTCCATAGTTATGACGATAATAACATTCTTGTTAAATAAGTAATTGTTTCCAATGTTTACGTTTACACCAATATAAAGTAACTGTCACACCACAGACTACTCCAAACCGGCAACTTAATGTTAAAAATTTGTCCGAGATAAACAAAGAAAAAAGTGTCCTATTTCACTCCTTTAGGTAGGCACGTGCCAGATGGCACCACTAGGAGCATACGCGGCAAATTTAAACGCAGTTAGTTGGAACTTTAAAATTTAAAGTGCACTACATGTTTTAATTTAACGTTGAATTTAATACAATTTGTAATAAATCTATTAACAGATTGTATTAAATTCAATGTTAAATTAATCACATGTAGCATATCACAATATTTTATATGAAAAGTTGAACGTAATAATCGTTTTCAAATATAAGTTATAAATCGTATTGTTTGATGCATAGAAGAAATATTTTACTTAAAAAAAAATATATTTTTGCATTACTTCTAAAAAGTTTTATTACATTCAGTAAGACAGTGAAATAAAAAAAAATGGAAAGAACAACATTTTATTTTTGAAACAATATATTCAGTATAGAATTGTTTAACAAAGTATAAAAATATATCATGACAGTTCAATTATATATTTGTTAAATTATTGAAAAATATCAAGTAGTGTATTACGAAAATAAAAAGAAAACCAGCAACTAATAATAAGATAATAATCACAGCATAATATACAAAAAACAAAGACAAAATAAAAATAATAAACATGACAAAAAATCTACTCGTGTCTCAATTTCTTCAATTTTCTTTCTGAAGCACGGCGCTCTAAATTAATTTCTTTATTCTCCTGATTCAGCCTTTTGCAATACCATGGAATATCTATTTTACATATTCCTTTAACAATACATTTTTCAATAAATATTTTGTGGACATTGCATTCTATCCATGAAAAATTCAATGTATCGTTAATATGATTTATTACTTTATTCTCTACCATATTGTCAGCACATAGTATTTTCAGAATATTTTCTAATTCAATTTTTTCTCTTCTTCGGAAAATCTTTGAAATAAATAAATTGATTGCAAAGTAATTTCTTGCTTGTTGTGAGTGCCATGGAACAATCTTTACAATCAACATCTTTTAAGATTCTACTTGCGATATAGCCGCTGACATAAGCTACTCACAGTATATTCACTTTACCAGTAGTAACCGAGATGGCGATATCTTCAGCAACTTCATTAGCCAGATCAGTTGGAATACTTACTGTTTCAGATTCCAATTCATTTACTTCCACTTCATCAGCTGATTCTACATGTAAAAATGACCTTAAATCACTTAACAGTATACCATCATCTGCTTCGCAATTACCTCCTTGCAACCCATCATTTATTAAACCATTAATATAATAAATAATAAAATATGTCCTGAATCTTCAGTGGCACAACGACAAAGATTTTTTCCGTCCAGGCTTGTCATTGAATTTCCATTAAAGCTATCAATAGCTCATCTACTTGTTGCACAAAAGATGCTGTTGCAACAGATCTTTGAGGTAGAATTCCTGAAATAAAATGCTATGAATAATGTCAACAGAAATCACTTTATATTTCTTACCACTACTTAAGAGAGAGTAAATATAAGTAGCCACAGTTCTGCCTAAAACTTGCGCAGCAATTTTTACTTTCATTGCAGTACGCATTATAGGGACCAAATGTATTTCCCTTAATTTGTGCATACTTCTGAATATGTATGGCATATTCTGATCAATTTTATAAGCATCCACTATATCGGAAAAGTTTGCTTCCATAATGCGATTCTCTGTACCAATTTTTATGGGGAGATGAACATTGTGTTTCCGAAACAAGGAAGCACAAGTCTTTTATATTTTTTCCTCGTCTCTTACATTCCCTTTTTAGTTTCCGTAATAATCTTCCTTTTTATTAATACCATCAATTAATAGTCTTTTCTTTGGTGTTAATTGTTGGAAAGACATATAAAAATGTTTAAATACATTGCTTCTGCTCTTGACATTTATAAGTCCTAGAAAAAAAAAATTAATTTTGTACTTAATATTAGGATTTATAAACATCAGCTTCAATGCATTTTCGGGTGCATTTTCTTATAACAGATTACAATTTGGCTATAACAAAACATATATATGAATAGATAGGTACCTTTATGTGGAAGGTTTTGGTGATGTATCAACTATAGATTTGTCTTTTAAAGATATTGCTTCTACTATTGAAGTTGGATTTGCGGTGTTTGATGTTGAAGGACGCCCAAGCAGTGTTGGAGAAAGTAAGTTGGTAGCAGGCAAAAGTTTTGGACATGTGTCTTGTTTTAATGTAAATGTTGTACTGACATAAGCATCACGTGCAAAGTGTCGGTTGCAAATTCTGTAGCTACGTACTGATTTATCTGATTTGCGTCATCGTCTCATCGTTCATCACATATAAAAGCTTTTCCTGTTTGCTTGTTTCTATTGGCAGCTGCTTTAACTGTTGATGTATGTCGCAAATATTTTTTGCTAATTTTGGTAAAACTAATCTTCTAGCTTGATATATATTCTTTCTAATACAGTTCACATCATTAACACGTAGTGTCTCAATATGCTTATTTTGCAATTCTATATGTAGAAGTTTCATAGGACGTTCGCACAGATCTTCAACTGCTTTGCGTTTCAGCCGTTTCAGGCCGTTACTTAATATATGTCTATTAAGTATTTCAGGTGAAATCTTATCATGACTATCTACCACCGAAATTTGTACTACACTGTTGTCAGAGATCAGCACCTTCCGTTTTAACAAATGCTTTACACGAAGTTGTTTTAGAACGCGACGTACAAGTCCATCTTTTCATACCATTCGTCAGCTCTTTTTGAAATGAAAATTTATAACCATCCAACACCAACATTTTTTTTTTTTTGCTTGTAATGGGGTAATAAAATTCCAATGATCTAATAATATAGAACTACTAGATGGACTGCAGGGTTGCGATATTTAGGGAAATTTCCCTAGATCTACGGAATTTTATGTTCGTTTAGGGAAAAAGGGAATTTTAATATAAATAGGTCAAAATCTAGGGAAAATTTAATACAACCGTCTGTATTTAAGCTACCTATATTGTATCACAATTCATTTTAAAAAGTTTTAAACTTAAACCACAGATAAGGGAGATTACAGATAGCCGGTGTAATGGCTATTATTGGCAACACATTTTGGAGACGACCGCTAGAACCTAGCGGTCGTCTCTAAAATGTGTTGCCAATAATAGCCATTACATCGGCTATCTGTAATCTCCCTTATCTGTGCTTAAACCACTGATTACATATTTTTTTAAATAGTAGTCCGCCATCTTATGGCTAGTAGGAAATTCAAAGGTTAATAACGCGATAACATCTATACACATTCCGAACCGGTGCTCTACCGATTTTAAATTTTAAGCACGTTTGCAAATCGATCAAATTACTACAATATAATAAAATAAGGTAAATCCCTTGGAAAAAGTCCCTGCTCTGAAGTATAACTATAACAGCTTGTGCTGTTTTTTATTTTTCACATTTTAATTCAAGCTTTCGAGAAGTAAATGTGAATGAATTTTTTAATTCACTAATAAGTTTAGTTTTATCTGTACAGCTTAGTTATATCTATTTAATGTAAGTATATGTAGATACAAAATTACTTTTGTTTTATTAACGAGGTTTAGTTTATCTGATTCTTACTTAAAGTGTTCGGTTGTTTCTCATTTATTAATGAATTTTTTTGAATGAAAAATAGATAACGAGATTCGAAATGAATTTTGTAATCCTTCAATACTAAAAAAATATTTTGTATTTTTCTCAATGTAGTGGGTGTCATTGAAACGAAGATGTAAAATATTAAAAATAGGCTATAAACGCACATCGAAAATATAGTGTTCGCAAGTTCATACAGACAGTTTGAAAAAAAAAACAGGTAATTCTTGACTAAGTAGTTAATATAATTCGTAATCACCTTTGTTGGAAGTTTCGAAATGCACTAAACTTTATTTTTATTGATCAGTGATACACACAAGCTTACTCATATTATTAAATATTTTTGTGACCGTGATGACTTAATTTTTTTTCTACCGTCTGCATGAACATAACAGCATTATTTTAAAAACATGCATGCGGTTGCAAAACTTAAGGCCGAGTTTTAATTTAGGAGATGCCTACTTTCAGTTTTCTTTTTGATTTAATGTTTTTGAATAAAAAAATAGATTGCGAGAATCGAATTAAGTTTTGTAATAGTTTAATACTGAAGAATATCAACTTCAATTTATATATTTTTAAAATAATATCTCGTACCATGTCATTTACCGACAGTGGGTATTTGAGTTATTGCATTATATTATTCTAAAAAGATATAAATTCGAGATGGAATTCATAAATATTATACTATAGCAAAACTTAATGTGACTGCCGTGATTTATTATTTTTATTTCAAAGTCGTTAACTATTAAATAAAAAAAAGCAGAAAACTGAAAGTAGGAAACTGCTAAATTAAACCACGGCCTTAATTCGAATTTCGTGATGTATTTGTTATTCAAAAACAGACAAAAACTAAAAGCACGAATCTGCTGAACTCAAACTCTGTCTTAAACGATTTAAATTTTACCATTGCCCTTCTATTTCTCTTTACAATAGAAAATTTCAAAATGTCATCTCCACGACCTTCAACGTCCAAGGACCATTCAGATTCACCATCTTCATCAGCAGAAGGTCAAGTTTCTAAAAAGAGGAAAAAGAGAGACAACAAAAGGTACGCTCAAAAATATAATATCCAATGGGAGGAAGATCTCCAATTTAAAGGTTGGCTGCAAAGAAGCAAAAAGGGAACCAACTTCGCCAATTGTAAAGTTTGCAATAAAGACATTGTTTGCGGTAAATCTGAGATCATCAAACATTCTCAAGGAAAATTGCATAATAAATTAGTTAAGTCAGTTCATACCCAACAATCCTTAACGGATATGTCTTCGTTTACACAAAAAATAGTTTTAGAAAAGAAAATTAAAAATGCTGAAATCAGAATAGCTGCATTTGCTGTAGAACATAATATTGCTTTCAATACTTTGGATCATTTATCAGAAGTCATTAGAGTATCATTCACAGATTCTGAAATAGCACAAAAAATTACGTGTAGTCGAAAGAAAGCCACATCTATTGTAAATAATGTTATAGGATCCTACAGTTTTCAAAAAACAATAGAATTATTAAACTGTAAAAAGTTTTCTTTAATTGCAGATGAGTCGACCGATAAAGGAACCATAAAGCATTTAGCTTTAGTAGCTAGAGTATTTGATGGATATAAAGTAAATGATATATTCTTGGGTTTATTGCAAATGCCAAGCGGTACTGCTGATGCCCTTTATAATACAATTATTGAATACTTTTTACAACATAACATTAATTACAAAACTAATTTAATAGGTTTTGCTTCTGATGGGGCAAGTGCCATGATGGGGATTCATAATTCTCTATCAACAAAATTAATAAATGATATTCCTGATTTATTTATTATGAAATGTGTATGTCATTCATTTAACCTATGTGCAAATTATGCTTGCGAAAAGTTACCCCAGATGATTGAAGATCTTATCAGGGAAGTACATACATTTTTGCAGTTTAGTTTCAAAAGGCAATCAGAATTTTCAGAATTTCAGGAATTTTTGAACATCAAACCTCATAAAATTCTGTATCTGTCGCAAACGAGGTGGCTTTCGTTGTTGTCTGTCACAAAACGATTTTTGGAACAATACAATGCTTTAGTTTTATACTTTACCAATGCTCATTTAGTAGAAAAAAATTTGCAGGGTGAAAATATTTTGAATAGACTTCGAAATCCTTGTGTTAAATTATATTTACATTTTTTGGATTTCGTGTTACCTTTTTTCAATAATTTAAACCTTGAAATGCAGTCTGAAGATATCAAAATTCACACGTTATACAATAAAGTAACATCTGTTCTAAGAACCATTTTAGACTGCTATATCAAAAAAGAATATTTAGATACAACACAATTAGAAAATGTAGAATATAGAAATCCCTATTATTTTGTTGAAATTGAGAAAATTTATTTAGGTGCATTTGTCATGGGAACTATTAGTAATAAATCGCATGGGTTAAACGAACAGGAGCTACTAGATTTCAGGAGAAGATGTTTATATTTTTTCATCGAAGGTTGCGCACAAATATATAAAAGATTTGACAACAAAAATAAAACAACAATGATTCTGAAAGAGTTATCTGTTATTTCACCATTGCAAGTTATTTCTGGGAATCACTTATCTATAGGACCTTTAGCCCTTAATTTTCCCTCTCTTATAACGCACAATCAATTAAATGAAGTCGACAGAGAATGGCGAATCCTCCGAAATGTCGATCTTTCAGAATTTAAGGACTTAAACATTGTAGTATTTTGGGTCAAAGTGTCTCTTCTAAAATTTGGTGACAATTCTCCAATGTGTTCCAATTTATGTAATTTTGTTTTTAATTTGTTGAGTTTGCCCCATTCTAGTGCAACAGTAGAACGCATTTTTTCGCAAATCAATTTAAACAAAACAAAAATTAGAAACAAACTGTCAACAACCACTTTAAGTGGTATCCTACATTCCAAAAATTTAATGAAAGCAAGCAATTGCCACAACTTTGAGATACACTCCGACATGTTGAAGCGGTTTGATGGAAACATCTATAATACAAAAAAACGATAATAATTAATCTAATACAAACTATTCGATGTAAATAAAATATGTACTTAATTAGTATTAGGTAACTTCAAAGAGAAATTATTTTTTAATTTACCTAACACATTATATTACCTACTTTGATGAACTTTTCTCATGTACTTGTTTTTGTATTTTGTATGCTGTTTCAAAATAAAATTTTACCTTTACTTAGGTGTGTTTTTATGTATTCTTTTCTCAGCAAAGATATGAGTTTGCTTGCGTGGAACATTGTTAAATAACACGGGTATTTCCCTATATCACCATATACTTCAAAATTACAGCTTTATTGTTTTTTTTTTATAAGTTATACAAATATTTCCTCTCTGGTGTAAATGTTATAAAGCCACTTAAGTGTGCTGTTAGAGCCATTGCTACTAGCTTGGATGTAGAAGACATTATTCTGGTATTTAAAAAACATAATTATACCTATCTAAAATTTTGTATTTGTGGAAGGCGACGACAATGATCCACTTCAAATAAGACAAGTACTACTATTTTCAATCAACGATACTTCAAATTCATACACGTTATCGGTTTCATAATCCTTCAGCAAAATACCTACGTGTATTTTCCATTTTTAGCAAATAAGATGTATTTGTTTCATATAACTGATAACTTTCATCGATTAGGTAGGCACTATTCACTTGAATCAACATCGTTTGAATAATATTTCGAGTTCTCTGTCATATCTTTATCAAAACGTCATTGTGATAAACGACTTGTCACTTTACTTTTAACGCTAGTGTTAAAAGTTAATTACTTTTAACACTTGTTAAGATATTTCATTTTTAATTGAAGTATGATGTGTTAAAAATTGAGTTTTTAATAGTGTTTGTAGAAACAAAAAAACAATATTATACACTTCGGGGAAATCTAGGGACATTTTGACTAGAAATCTAGGGAAATAAAAAAAAATCCGATCGCAACCCTGATGGACTGTAGAGAGAGAGGAATTGACCTCTACCACAGCCTCTACATACAAAGGAGACAGATATACAAAACCGTTAGTTGTGGGCAAAACATGGCGATATCGCATGGTTTTGTATATAAACTTTCTCAATTTTGTTGATTTATACATATTTATTTGTCTTTTTGGTAATTAGGATTATGTATTTTATTAATAGATGTCTTCTAGTATTGATTTTATTTCATACACCACTGACTTTATTTTTATTTAAAGAAATACGAGTATAAAGACAACTGTGGATTCATGATGATTCAATCAACTATTTTTATTTATAAAATTGTGATTGTAATTAGACACATTTTAAGAATTTCATTTTTATTTGATATAGGTAATGTATATAAATTGAGAATCATCAAGAATATTGGCAAATGTTAACTTCAGCTTATAATTTAACAGTGTTTTTCTCATGGATTTAGTGTAATAAATATTTTAAATTGTTGAATATTATATATACCAGCTTCGCAGTGCTTGGAGTCACATATTTAAGACACAATGGTAATGTCATGTGCAGCGTATGGTTGTACTAATAGGGCAGAAAAGGGAATGAACGTATCATTTCACAGGTTAACTATTCTTAATAAAATACATGATTTGTAGATTTGATATAAAAAAATTTAGTTTTCAATCTAATCAAGTACTATGCAAGCAGTGGATAATTTGTACTAAACGAAAGGATTTTAAGCCATCAAAATATTCAAGATTGTGTTCAGAGCATTTTGTTCCTGAAGATTTTGTTATAAGTTACGGAAGAAAATATTTGCCCCAAAATGCAATTCAAAGTATTTTCAATTTTCCTGCTCGCTTGAGAAAAGTTCCCTGTAATAGCAGATCTCAACGATTAAAAATTACTGATGCACCAAGCAAAGAACTGTTAAAGTAAGATTTCTATTTGTAGTTATTATTCTGCCTAGATATTTTTAATGTTCTATTTACCTTATAGCTCAGAATCCCCAAATGTAACTAATGTTGAAGTATTTGAATTAGTCACAGAAAAAACATCTCACGAAATAATACAAGTTGTTATTCTAGCTTTATGTATTTTTAATATTTCTTTCTCCATTTTACTTCGATCACATATTTACCATTTACGTATTTGTTAATCCATATTAATTATATGTACATATATTTTAATAAAAAATTAAGCATTAATTGCCTTTTATTTTGAATATATTAGAACTTGTAAGGAACACCTAAGAAAAGCTGTCAGTTTCTATATTTATTTTTTCAGAACGTAATTTGAAAAAATCTAGTGGTCAATTCAAAATTTCCAACTGATATCTGTAGTGATTTTTAAAATATTTTTCTAATACTACTGTTTTAAATAAAAAGTGAATGATCATCAAACATGCTAAAATAGGTATTATTAGAAGAACAAAATCATATAGTTATCTCATAGTCATTAAAAGTCATTTATTTAATTTTCTTTCCTTAATGAAGAATGGCAACTAGCATAGATACCTTTAAAATGTTATTAAACAGAATATATTTAATACCATATTAATAATATATATTTAATTATTTATCTTTTTGATTATTAAAGTTGCAATACCTTTACTTTCCTCTTAATATAGCATATTTTTAACAAAATAATACTTTTAAACATTATAATCCATTACAAGCTATAGCAACATATTTGAATTTTGCCCACATAAAACGGTCAATTTTGTTCATCCTTGTCAAACTTTCGACGCTCATATATTTTCCTTCTTTCTCCTATGGTGTCACTTCCTAATCAGCAAGACATAGGGTACACTGCATCTAGTAGTATAATAGTATTAGATCATTGTAAAATTCTCATTATCGTCGTTATTCCTTAATCCTCTTAGCTTTGGGAACGAACTCGGTCTATATCACCTTGTTACCTGTATATTTGGGAACGAACTCGGTGCCGTCCGTCCTTGAAATGTTTCTTTTAAAATGTTTTCTTATTTTTGCCTTCCATGTAATGTAATAAAATAGATGCACTAAATGTGACTACACTTAAACTTATATAGTTTTTCCTTCTTTTCAGCAGAAACATGGTTTGCGAGGTTTGCACGGACGAAAGTATAGGAATGTATTATGGCGCCAGGGTGTGCTGTGCATGCCGATCATTTTTCGCCAGATGGGCAAGAAATAATTGTTATGGGGGCAATTGTGCAGTAACTAAAGACTCTAGAAAGGCTTGCAGGCATTGTCGCCTGCAGAAATGCCTTAGAGTAGGCATGGAGGTTGGTTAGGAGACAAATGGGATGGAATGGAGAGTAATGGAGACTACATCCACAGTATATAGCTATGTAATAGAAACAGTAGTTTCTCTCGAGGGAAATAATTGTCCTCCTACCGACGACCTTGAACCGACGCGTGCGTGAAAATTTCTGAATGCGCAGTAGTCAGTCATCAGCTGTTGAGTTGGCGGGATTATTTGATGCGACTGCTGGGCATGCGATTTGTGAATGGCCGTTAATATAAGTTATGCTGTACACCAATTATACAAAATGTTTGACAAACAATTTATTATGAACACTAATTTTACAAATTAATGGGTAGTTGTACACAGATTAAACAAGGCATTTGTAAAACTAAATTATACATTCTTTTGGCATTTATAATTAACGTCAAATAAATTTATTAACACATTATTAATTTAGAATTTGTGTTTAAAATGTGTGTCAAAAATTTTTGTTTGATTATTGTGCATTTCCTTGACGTACTTCCAACATTTTTGACAAACAAATTGTTTTTTATAATTAGTGTGCACGCAGCATAACGTTTTATCAATAATTGTAGTGTTTCGTTTCGCGAATACTTGGAACAAAAATGCCCCATTATTGTTGTGCACCTCGGTGCAAGACACGGGTTGTTATCGCTTACGGCCGGGTTCAGACAGTTTATTATTTCTTCACTAAGCCCGCGAGATGTCTCTTCGTTGGACATATACGGTCGATCGGTAAAACAATTCGCGTATATACTTACTAAGTTGTTTTGCTTTGGCTTTGACTTTTTCGCCATTTGCATTTGCCTACTATAGCTTGTGCAGGTTATAGGTATGTTTGTGTTCATCGTTCATTGTTTTACTTTAATCAATACTTGTTGTATGCTGTTTTTCATTGCTTTTATCATAAAGTTAGTTATATTTCACTGTTTGGCAGCTTATAAGGTACCTAAGTAATAATGGTTTTTTATTATTTACCGTCATGTCAACAACAATAAAAGCATGAAAATGCGTACGTTTCCAAAGGATGCAAATGTAAGTTATTAAATTAATAGAATTGTAAAATAACTTTTTTACTTAAAATGGTATAATGTATTTTAGTTATTCAATTTATGGATGCAGCAAGCTATAAAAAAATCCGAAACTAGAATTGCAAGCACCTACTGAAGTCCGAAAGAACTATAGTGTTTGTGATATACGAGTATGTGATATACATTTTGCTGAGCAAGATAGGCACAATAGTGCAAATTTGTAGAAACATAGTGTTCCATCTCTATATTTGCCATATACCATTGAAGGTATGATTTTATTCTATTGTGTTGCTGTATGAAATAAAATCAAATGTTGATATATAGAGGAAACTTGTTACATTCAATTGTACATCATACTAGATCCATGACGTCTCGTCTTGTTTATGTTGCTGGATCTATTTTTATTTCTGTCAGTGATATTTGATATAACCAAAGAAAATATGTATTAACAATACAATAACTATAATGTAATATATTTTGTAATTGAAATGCTCTAAGACTTCAGCCTTTCTCAACTAATTTATTATATAGAGTTAGATTGTTGAAAAACCATAAATGTTTCATCCATAATAAAATTTAAAATAACCAATACTTATGCCATTCTTATTAATCGGATGATTATAGAAAAGTTTGTAAAAAGCTTCGGCTGTTTACAGAAACATTTTGGCATATATTCAAAGGACGCAAATAGATAATAATCACAATGTACTTCTAAGAAGAATTGTTTTTATACAATTCATATCAAAGCAAAAATAAACACGCAAATTTGACAGGCAAAATATACACAAAGGCAAAAAATACACAACACATGCCTTTTTGACAGATATGATTTATCTGCCAACACCAAATTGAACTATTAAGTTTATTAAAAATATGTAAGGCAGAAATTTAATATTGAAACGAAAATTATGTGTTTATTTTCTGCCTAAACTAATGAAATAAAAGCTCTCAAATATAATTTAACAAAATAACTTTAAGTTTCACTAATACAGTTTTGACAACATGAACATGTCATCAATGACGTGCAATTGAATATAACTTGTCTCCTCTATAAGTAATTTCAAATGTGTGATGCATGATACCGGAAAGACTTTTATAAAATTACTTATTCAATTTCATTTATTTACCTACACAAAAAACATTAACAAAGTAATGAAAGCAAAAACACTCGCTGTGAATTCAACACTCACTGAAATTACTTGTGCGAGAACAATATATTAAACACAAGAAGTTCTTCATAAAAATTAAGAATACTTGATTATGTACATAATTTGTTATATATTATTATTAGTTATACACATGTATGTATTTGTATATCTATCATTTATTTGTAATAAAATAACTTCATCATGTTTGAAATTGTTTTTCTATAAGATTTCCTTTTTTATTATGTCTTTCTAGATCTATTTATCATTACAATTGTACAATATAATGAGAAATAATGTTTGAATTTGAATTTCTGTTTGATTAAAAATATATTGTACTATTGTGATGGGTGAAAATAAATTAAAAAGAGAGTATTCTTGTCTTGCAAACAAATTGAATGTGTTAATTTTCATCCGACTTTAAGATTTGCATTAAAGCGAGGTGAAAATGAACACATTTAATTTGTTCGCATCCGAAAACGATAATTTACATGTTTGAAAATATGGATAGGTATATGAAAGTAATACGTGACTACGCCCGCAAGAGGGCAGTTCCGTAAGTACTAAATTTATATACAGTGTGTTTCCCATCTCTGCAAGAATAGTTCGAACAATTCTAAATTAAGCTTTTTCAGGTTTCCGAAAGAGCCAATGCGGTAAGATCCCCAGGCGCATTAAAATGTCCTCAACTGTTAAAATGTGCATATTGTGTATTGTAGTTGTGAATAATTACTCAATCTTCATGACAAATTCACCACCAACGCAAAATTTAATTTTCGAAGATTGATTACCGACAATGGGAAAATATAACTGAACAAAATGCCTTCACTTATTTTATAGGTTATTTGGGACACAAATGTTTTGAAAAGCATAGTTTTCCAACAATTATACGTTTAAAACACAAGAAATGAATGAATTCAAATTTTACACTTATTTTAAGGCATGTCCTAACTTTGTGAAACAGCTTTACTAATTTGGCAACGCCCGACCATAATTTCAGTATACCTATGTATATATAAATACCGCATTAGGAAAAAGCATTCTGTGAATTTTTTTCTTCATTTTCCTTCGAACCAAATGTTAGCTTTAAATTAAAACAGAAGTTGGAGGATAAACATCCCTGCGAAAATCTTCCTACTGAATTTTTGATAAAGCTATTTATTCGTGTAAGAATTTTTTATACTTTGAAATTTTGCAATAGAAATTTCAAAGTTAGTGGCAATTCAAATAAAATAACAATTTTACAACACCATTGATGAATTGTCTCAAGAAATTTAAGTAATCTTTAGGTTAGAGGAGCCTTTTTTTGTGTTGTACGTATAATGTATTACATTTTAAATGCGTGTGTAATATGTACTTAATAAAAAGCAGTGTTTTATTATCGTTTTTTGTATTATTGATATAGCTTTTTCATAATTTTAAAAATAGATTAATTATCTCATAAAGGATTTGGTTCTACGTCACTGGCTTATTCCTGAATAGAAAAATTTACTACGCCTCTGGTTGTGCGTGCGTGAATGCGCAGTACTATTTTGGGACACAAACATCAAAGGTGCCGACGGCGAGAGAAACTACTGTGTCTATAGTGGAGGCAATCCTTAAACCGTTGCACGTCATTCATTTTTTAAAAACCGTACCACCCAAAAAATTATAAAATTTACAATACACAATTATATTTTTCAGATATTTATATGTCAAATTTGTTTACATAAAAATGGCGTGCAAATCATATGATTTTTCAAACAGACTTGACTACGCTGCAGTATATGACGTCATTAACGAGTAATGACGTGCAACGGTTTAAGGATTGCCTCCACTATTTCAAAAATATGCCGGCAAATTCTCACTTTTTCCCGCTTCTTTGTTCGATCAGCATCATATTTACTGATTCACAGAAAACGACTACTTTTGTTATAAGTTTCATATTTATTAGTTTTATTACTGTTGTTTTAAATAATAATTAATTAGTTTTGAAGGTTAGGTAAGTACTTAGGTTTGGAACGAAGGAGGAAAATGGATCATTCATCAGGAAAGTGTCAGTATTGTGATAAAAATTTCGCTAACTGCAAACTGAAGAACCGTCACATCAAGAGAGTACATAGGATAGTTGTAGAAAATTTTCGAAAAAGTCGCATTTTATGTCCATTGTGTGAAGAGGGAAGCGACGTCCAAACATATGAGAATTTGCGAAAACACCTTCAAGAAAATCACGGGGTAAGTATTGAAAAATTAACTCTTTAATTTTCTAGCAGTCTGGAGTACGAAGTGTGGAAAAATGCAGAAAAAATAGAGACCAATTATGCAATGCACAGATCAAGCCAGTTGAAAGACCACAAGGAAGTACACTCAGTGCTGCCGTTTCAGTACAATTGTACCGAATTCAGTACAATATTTACAAATCCAGTACGTCAGTACGCCATTTTGCAAAAAGAGCTAAATTCGGTACAAACTTGAAGGTTTCAGTACTAAATTAAATCCAAGTACTAAAAAAAATCTTTATTTTAAATTATCTATATTATAAAAAACAAGTATAAAAATAGTTTATAGATAGATACGGTCGAAAATTTAGTATTTGCCAAGCAACTGATTGGCAATATCGCTTGCCATCAAAGGCAACCTAGTGAAGAGCTTATTAATTTTAGTACAAAGTAATTGATAACATTTTACAACGTTTTTCGGTTATCTTTCACGATGAGTTTCACCTTTTGTCAAAACAATTTCAAGAATTGTCATTATTGCAACATGGAACGGTTGAGATGGCGAATGCGAAATGCCAAAATTAGTAACGAAATACGCAAGGGAAAATCTTCTGTTGATGTAGGAAGACAGTTTAATGTAAAACTGAATACAGTGTGTTAAATTTATCCAAAAAGTTTGCAAACGAGACAAGTACATAGACGACCTCCCGGCCACAGAAAGCAAGAAGAATAAAAATTCTTTTGTAAATTGTACTTGAATTTGTTTATAAATTTCCTTATGTATTGTCTATTTAACATACATATAATAAATATGCATTAGTTCGACTGCTTTCAATTATTATATTATTTACATAAGAAGAAGGAATATCATTTGAAATACAAATGACAAATCGTGAAAAGAAACCGAAAAATCCTATATAATATTTAAAAATTATTGTAGGAAGCTGAAAAATGTGGTTATAGGTACTTAATATGGTTGTGGTAAATAGTCATTTAAGATTATGAAAGTTGAATAGAGTCATTACACATGTTGGTGATTAATTTTATTGTCCTTGAGACTAAAAAAAGGTCATTAATAAATTTTTGTCGATTCAGTACGTTTTTTGTAAATTCAGTACGAAAATTCAGTACCTTTTTGGAGCTCGTGGCGGCAGCACTGAGTACACTATGAGTGCAACAAAAGTGATACAAGAGGTAGAGTAATATAATTATGTATTCAATTTTTTCCAATACACAGAAGTTAATGATTTTCTAGGATATCAACCGAAGTATTGCAAAAGGACCGAGAAATCTGGGGGGACAATAAAAATGCATGGTGTGTGCCCGTCCAAGTTAATTATCAAATTTTATAATGGTAAGAATTTATGTTTAGTGAAGCTTTTTATAAATTTTATTTTTGAGTAGGTGGTAAAGTGACTGTCAACTTTTGGAAAACACATGCTGGGCATGATGAAAAGGAACTGAGAAACAAACATCTGTCGACAACAGAGAAGAATACGGTGGTGTAGAAATTGAAATCTGGGGTACCAATAGACAGAATTTTGGAAGATGCAAGAAAATTTGAAATGCCGAAACTAGAAAGGATCAATTTGCTAAGCAGGGATGACGTCACTTATTTATAGTATAGTGATCTGTGCCGGTAACTAGGTCCAAGAATTTATCCGGGAATTCATTCTTTTCTAGCTTGTAGGTAAAGTAATCTATCTATCCTATGTTATCAATATCTGCAGCCAGTTGTGAGAGGCGAGAGGCGCTGATGCTAACCTAATGCGCAAGCGTGAAACTTGCTTCCTTCATTCGCATTTCCATCATTGTTTATTGTTTGTGAATAGTCGCGTCGCGTTATAGGTTATATTAGTATAAAGTCTATAAATATTTTTTGAATAGTCAACACAGATCCATCAGTAAGTAAAAATATACTTTTTCGTCATAATTTCCACTTTAGCAAAGTAATTCGCAGTAAATCGCCTTTATGTTAGGCTGGATGCACACCTATCAAACAAAATAATTCAGAAATACTTTTAGGCAAATCTCTGATTAATAAATTTATTTGCCAGCAGTTATAAATGCCAGGTTAATATATATGGACATTTTATTTAATTGGTATACAATTCAAATTAATTTGTGTTTATTAACACCTTCAAGCAAACTGTTTGTCAAATATTTTGAATAACTGATGTGCATCTAGTTTAAATCAGGTGTATTCTGTTAACATGGATTGTTGGCTATGTAAATGTGTTTAGTGTAAAATTTATTATTTTGCAGGTAATATGGCATCTTCTGGTAAATGCATTGTTTGTGGTTTTGCAGAAGATGAGGTAGATAAATTGCACTACTTTCCTAGGAATGTTGAAAAGTGAGTATATTAAACTAAATAGTTTTCAAGATAAGAGCACCTTGAAATAAACTCCATTTACTGATAATTAATAATTTACTCTTGTAGAATACCTACATACTTTAAGAATAGCTAATGAATAATTTAGAATTCCCACAACACTTGAATAACTATTATAAACTATAGTTTAATATAATATATGTTACTTATATATAAATATATGCATGTTTCTAATTTCAGGGCAAAATTGTGGCTAGAAGCCATGGGAATGGTTTTGTCAGATAAATCAGTATGTAGCTACAGAATTTGCAACCGACACTTTGCACGTGATGCTTATGTCAGTACAACATTTACATTAAAACAAGACACATGTCCAAAACTTTTGCCTGCTACCAACTTAATTTCTCCAACACTGCTTGGGCATCCTTCAACATCAAACACCGCAAATCCAACTGCTATAGTAGAAGCAATATCTTTAAAAGACAAATCTATAGTTGATACATCACCAAAACCTTCCACATAAAGGTACCTATCTATTCATATATATGTTTTGTTATAGCCAAATTGTAATCTGTTATAAGAAAATGCACCCGAAAATGCATTGAAGCTGATGTTTATAAATCCTAATATTAAGTACAAAATTAATTTTTTTTTCTAGGACTCTTATAAATGTCAAGAGCAGAAGCAACGTATTTAAACATTTTTATATGTCTTTCCAACAATTAACACCAAAGAAAAGACTATTAATTGATGTTATTAATAAAAAGGAAGATTATTACGGAAACTAAAAAGGGAATGTAAGAGACGAGGAAAAAATATAAAAGACTTGTGCTTCCTTGTTTCGGAAACACAATGTTCATCTCCCCATAAAAATTGGTACAGAAAATCGCATTATAGAAGAAAACTTTTCCGATATAGTGGATGCTTATAAAATTTATCAGAATACGCCATACATATTCAGAAGTATGCACAAATTAAGGGAAATACATTTGGCCCCTATAATGCGTACTGCAATGAAAGTAAAAATTGCTGCGCAAGTTTTTGGCAGAACTGTGGCTACTTATATTTACTCTCTCTTAAGTAGTGGTAAGAAATATAATGTGATTTCTGTTGACATTATTCATAGCATTTTATTTCAGGAATTCTACCTCAAAGATCTGTTGCAACAGCATCTTTTGTGCAACAAGTAGATGAGCTATTGATAGCTTTAATGGAAATTCAATGACAAGCCTGGACGGAAAAAATCTGTGTCGTTGTGCCACTGAAGATTCAGGACATATTTTATTATTTATTATATTAATGGTTTAATAAATGCTGGGTTGCAAGGAAGTAATTGCGAAGCAGATGATGGTATACTGTTAAGTGAATTAAGGTCATTTTTACATGTAGAATCAGCTGATGAAGTGGAAGTAAATGAATTGGAATCTGAAACAGTAAGTATTCCAACTGGTCTGGCTAATGAAGTTGCTGAAGATATCGCCATCTTGGTTACTACTGGTAAAGTGAATATACTGTGAGTAGCTTATGTCAGCGGCTATATCGCAAGTAGAATCTTAAAGGATGTTGATTGTAAAGATTGTTCCATGGCACTCACAACAAGCAAGAAATTACTTTGCAATCAATTTATTTATTACAAAGATTTTCCGAAGAAGAGAAAAAATTGGTATATTCATCAGAAAATTTAGTAATTATAGTGGGACATGGAGTGACGGAATTAGAAAATATTCTGAAAATACTATGTGCTGACAATATGGTAGAGAAGAAAGTAATAAATCATATTAACGATACATTGAATTTTTCATGGATAGAATGCAATGTCCACAAAATATTTATTGAAAAATGTATTGTTAAAGGAATATGTAAAATAGGTATTCCATGGTATTGCAATAGGCTGAATCAGGAGAATAAAGAAATTAATTTAGAGCGCCGTGCTTCAGAAAGAAAATTGAAGAAATTGAGACACGAGTAGATTTTTTGTTATGTTTATTATTTTTATTTTGTCTTTGTTTTTTGTATATTATGCTGTGATTACCTTATTATTAGTTGCTGGTTTTCTTTTTATTTTCCTAATACACTACTTGATATTTTTCAATAATTTAACAAATATATAATTGAACTGTCATGATATATTTTTATACTTTGTTAAACAATTCTATACTGAATATAGTTTTAAAAATAAAATTTTGTCCTTTCCATTTTTTTTTATTTCACTGTCTTACTGAATGTAATAAAACTTTTTAGAAGCAATGCAAAAAGATATTTTTTTTTAAGTAAAATATTTCTTCTATGCATCAAACAATATGATTTATAACTTATATTTGAAAGCGATTATTACGTTCAACTTTTCATATAAAATATTGTCATATGTTACATGTGATTAATTTAACATTGAATTTAATACAATCTGTTAATAGATTTATTACAAATTGTATTAAATTCAACGTTAAATTAAAACGTAGTGCACTTTAAATTTTAAAGTTCCAACTAACTGCGTTTAAATTTGCCGCGTATGCTCCTAGTGGTGCCATCTGGCACGTGCGTACCTAAAAGAGTGAGATAGGACACTCTTTTTTCTTTGTTTATCTCGGACAAATTTTTAACATTAAGTTGCCGGTCTGGAGTAGTCTGTGTTGAGATAACCGGAAAGCTTGCAGGCATTGTCGCCTGCAGAAATGCCTTCGAGTAGGCATGGAAGTTAGGAGACGAATTGGTGAGTATCAAAAATTACATTTATTGCATTTACTATAAGATATTAAAATAAATTATTGCTCTGTATATACAGACGTACAGTGCGTTTTTTTAACTGTTGCCATAGGGAATTGCATGGTAAAAATTCAACCACGTGTTAACTTTTGTTCTGATGAAAATATTTAAACCATTTTTGGAACAAAGCTGGAAGATTCTTTAAACTATCGGATAGATTACAATTCAATATTCAGAACTGTCGAAAAAGTTTTGAAAAAAATATTTTTGTGAGAGCGTTTTCTTGCCACTATTATTTCTAGAAGGCTTTGTTTTAAAAAATAAATAGCGGAAGCTCCTCAAGGTTATGACTAAATTAGCTTTTGGAAGACAGAACATGTAAACATTTATTTATAAAAGAAAACAAAACCTTGAAACCATTATAGCTCAAATAACTCTACAAATTAACAAACATTATCAGTAATTATCAAAGGAATTGTTCATAGTGGTTTCCTTCGACTGCTAGACAATGTCCCAAGCGCTCTTGAAAATTTCTTCGAGTGTTTTCTAAAGTTCGCACTGTAATGAAATTACAAGCTTCAGTTATTCTTGCCTTTAGTTCCTCCACAGTTTCTATTTGTCCTCTTATGAGGTCATAAACTTGTGTTCCTAAATGCCACCATAAGAAAAAATCGAGTGGTGTTAGGTTAGGACATCGACCGGACACTGGACATACCTTTAATGAATGCTGTTACAAGTTCAACACGTTCTTTAGTTGTGAAAACAGACATTTTTAAAGAATTGTTCACAATAACCGGGTATTTGGCAAAACTTATGAATAAAATGACATTGTCAATTTTCGTTTTGATCTTGCCTACTAAGTTTTTTGTCAAATTATGTATGTTCATTACCTTCAAGTTTGAAGAGTAAAATTAGTCAAATAAAACTACTTGTGGTTGTTCAAACAGTATGCATTCTGTACTCTTATTGGTTATTTATTACTAAAAGAAAAATTAGCACCAAATCTGCATCGCATCAAAAGTTAACAGGGGTTATAATTTTTACAATGCAATTCCCTATGGCAACAGTTAAAAAAAATGCACGGTATATGTATATTTTCAATTGTAGATGTAGTTGACATAATAACAAGAATAAACCGACATCGTTAATTATAGGTTACATCATGTTAAAATGCGATTTTCATATTCAGTCGGTTACCTTAATCTTTGATTAATATACCAGTTAGTACAAATTTGTGATTTTCTAACACCGCTTAACACAGAAATGTTTTAAAAAATACGTATGTGTAACATAGTCAGTCTTCATTCCTTCTTTCTCTTTTCCTTCTCCAGTTCATATGAACTTATTTCAACGACTTGGTTATCTAAATAAGTCTTTCCTTTCTGAAAATAAATGATAACAATATAAGCAAAAACAGAACACTTATCATGAATGCTTTCTTAGCTAGAGATTATACTGTGTGAAATAAATTATCTCCAATTTCGCTAAAGGATACTACATTCATATTAAAATGGTTTGCCATGGAATGTAAAACGTCTGTCTTAAGTTATATCATTATGTGTCATATACTGATAAATATTAATGACAGCATGACACATAATGATATAACTTAAGACAGATGTTTTACATTCCATGGCAAACCTTCATCAATATAATTTTTGATCTCGCGGTATTTATAATTATCTACGGCTAGGGCAGGGGGGGGGGGACTTAGATCTACCTAGTCATTGAAAAAGATATCGTGGATTTCTCTTATTTTTAACATTTTCTAGCAAATATACATGGGTTAATTTGTGCTTTTTTAATTCAAATTATATGACCTAATGTTTTGTTTGATTCGTGTATTAAAGTCCTGACCAGTTTGACATATACATAGTACAAATTATGTTCTGCTTTACCCAAATTATATAGTATTCAATTGTTTTTCTGATTTTGCTACAAATTTAAGAATAACAAATCTAATAACTTCCTTATATATCATTTTGCAATCAATCATACCATAGTCCAGGTATTTACTGTGACACATAAAACTGAATACACTGTATAACAATTGTCCTAATCTGTCTACATTCTCAAACTGGTAACACTGTGGTATTATTGCTGTATGTTTTACACAAACCCATACTTGAAAATTGCTATTTTTGAAAGTAAGAGAATAGAGTATGGAATATGATTTTGTTATTTCTCTCATTCATACGCTTACTTCACTTACTTTCAAGAATCCAAGGGTTCCATCTAGAAGAGCTTCTTCATTTAGAGAACAAACATGACGTCACCGCCCAGTGTACGAATTTAGTGATTTGTTAGTGATTTGTGCAGATTTTCGTAAACGGGCTGATTTTTCTCTAAGTGTACGAACTCTATCAAAAGCATTTAGTTAGTATGTAGTTGTTTTTTTTTTGCTGTAAAGAGTATGGTTTATTCAAGCTTCTCTTTTCTTTGGGATTACAGTACCGCCATCAATCTGCACGACCGATCTAAGGGCTGGCGACATCACAGGTATTTATACCAGGTGTCTGTTTAAGCTCGGCCACCGGCCATATCTCGGCAACCGTTTATCGTACAACCTGGCGGAAAAAATCTTGATAGTAAAATGGACAGCAGGAATTTCTACCAAAATATTTTTAAGTTTCCAAAATGACCGCAAGGGCGATTTAAACGGTTGTCGAGATATGGCCGGTGGCCGAGCTTAAACGGAGAGAGGCTTATTTTAGTTGATAGAGCAATACTAATGTACTTTTAAGCAAAACATGCCTTAATGGTAGAACATATAAACGATTGTCCTGCTGGAAGGCTTCTTGAAGGACAGCTGGACATGATAAGTTGTCCTGCTAGAAGCATCTAATCTTTATATTACATTGTCCTATAGGCAGGACTTCTAGGCCTACCAGCAGTTTTCCATTAGCGCCGTCAATTTATTTTCACATAGATACACAAAGTTGATGAAAATGAGTAGCAACAAAGTAGTATCGAAATTCAGTTAACATAGATAGTTATCTGTTCTTTGACGACAGACTGCAAATGTACTACTTTTTATTTAGTCTTTGGACACGAACTTTTTCTTTTATAATATCCCCCCAGTTTTCTTTTTGCAGTAGTGTTCAATTCGTCCACAGTTCGAAGCATTTTTCAGAGAGACTTACTGTAATTGAATCTTACTTAAGAAGTTGTTTTCTGAAACTACTAGATCTTAGTTTCAATGTAGGTTTCATGTTTCAACTCTCCCTTCTTTTGATTTGTACTGATGAAATCTTCGAGTCTGTCTGTCCATAAAACATCCTCACTTCTATTTAAAGTACGCTTCCATGTAGGAAAAACTCGATCTTTAGTTATCTACATGACATTGCTCATCCATTTTAATACAAGTCAGTGGACTGGATGCGTTCTCACTCGGTCATCGTATTGAAATTAAGGATGTAATAGCTATTTGTTTTGTCTGCAAAGTTGTGAAGCTGACAAAAAAAAATGTAGAGCTGTTTTGCAGTTGATAGAATTATTAACATATCAGACGAGATGATTCCTGCATTTTCAGTCTTTTCTAGGCTAATCTAGCTACTAAGAAAGGTATTTTTTATACAGCTATATAGTTCGTTGACACACTGGAAAATTAAGGAAAACGTAATCTTACCAAAAAAAAAAAACATGTGAACGTGTTCTCGCATTCAATAACTAATTAGAAGCTCGATAATTATATACAGCTCGATAATTATATACATATATATATATATATAAATAAAAACTAACATTCTTGGTATTAGCGGCCTGTTTCTTATTACTTGTCAAATATTAAAATTTAATAAAAAAAACATAATTAAAACGTTTCGACAATTTTATTCTTGTCTTCTTCAGTTAAAACACTATAAACGGCCAAGAAACAAATTTTATTTTATATATATACATATTGCTGTAGTCTTGCAATACGTAGGGCATGATCTTATAATTATGCTATAACCCTGCCTTCTAACCATTTCCTTTCGTCTTCATGTAGGTTGATCTGCATATAACTGTCAACAACGTTAACATTATTTCTTCTTTGTAGATCCTTCAAATCAAACAAGATTTATCCTGTTGTTTTTGAAGCCTTTACTTTATTATAACATTTCAAGGATGTGTTTCTATCTATACTTTTAATATATCGTTCCGAATAAAGAACATTTTTTTGTATATCCTTTTAAAAATGCTTTTAAATATAAGTATCAGGTATTTATTGTATTTTATCATGATCATAAACTCTCTTAGAGATTAGAATCATTGCATAATTTTAAATTCTATTTTTATTCATTAGAATAGATGCTTTCACAACAGGCATGTTTAATGTCGCCTTGTTCATATAACTTTATGGCTTTTAAATGATTCACCCTCTTCACAGTTCCGTCTTTTAACATCACTCTCTCTCTGTTGTTTACTTTTAATACATTATTATTTTTGAACATTGGTTTATTCCTCAGAATATTTAATGCTATTCTGACATTTTGTACGAAGTTTGGTTTTGTTTTTGTATATTCAAAGCACACCTTGTGTTCATCTTTTCTATAAAAAATATAGAATACATGAATTTATTTTTGTGTTTATTTCTATTCCTCTTTTAATATATTCAACTTAAATTACTATATACTTTTTATCATGATATTGCGCCTTAAAGGTTATGCAACTCATTATTATCTTAACAACTATATTTACAACTTAAAATTTATTTTCTTATTCTAATGCTTAATTATTTAACAATATTAAAAATACTTAAACTATAAAGATCACGGCAATATGTATACAGGATGAGCCACCTCCGCTGGCAAGGCAGATTATGACTTTATGAGAAAAGATATTTCGAAGCAGTTTTTTCCTATGATGGCCACTTATTAGGAGCACCATTTAAAATTATTTTGTATTATACAGAGTGTTTCATAACTTGGTGGCTGACCATAGTTATAGTTTTTTAATTGGAACATCATGTATATTTTTACACTTTTCACTTATTACCATTTTTCTGAAAAATGTGTTTAAATTAATGTTTTTATAAAATTCTATTCCTCGAAAACGACCTATTAGATGGACACAATTTTTGGTAGCGTTGTTTATAATAACAGGTCCTAAAGTAATGCCGTGTTTATATTGTCAATAAATTCATGAAGTTTTTGACCTTGAATTTACTGGAGCGTGTAAAGGCTAAACTTGTCAGTTGTACTTTCTTATACGTAGTATAAGGAAGTATTGTGATGTGTGTTTGTGACCACGATAGCAGTCAAACCGCTTTAGATATCAATTCCAAATTTTGTATTTATCAACATAATCTTACTCTTGAGAACTGATTAGATTTTCAGTAAAATTGGTAGACCGGAAGTAGTGTTTTACTTCAGTGAAAAAATTGAATTTTGCCATTTATTCGTCAAGTACTAAGTTTAAATAAATGTATAAAGAATTCATATGTACTCAAAATTACATTTGAGAAGAATGTTATTAAAAAAGTTTGGAAATTCCTACCGGAAGTAGGTCTATTACTCTTATCGAAAATCAGTTTTTTTGCAAGTCATGCTTTTTAGACAGGTACGTTACGAGTATAAAAGTATTTGGAACTTAATTTTCAATATCTTATGTATCAAAAAAAAAAATCAAAATTCGGACCCGAAGTAACACTTTTACTCGATTCGAGCATTCTATATATATTTCTCAAAAGTATTTAGAGTTGGATTTGAAATATTTTTTGTGTAAATGAAATTTCAAAATTCGGACCGGAAGTACCTAACACTTCTACTCTTAGCGAGTAGCACTTTTTTTCGAATATCTCGCAAAGTATGCATTCGATACAGATTTATTAAGAGAATAGAAGTATGTATTTAAAAAGGGATTTTGAATATTTTTTGTATAAAAAAATTCTTAAAATTTGGACTTGAAGTAACACTTACAGGTTTATTTTTCTAAGATAAAAGTATTTAAAACAATTTAGAACAACTTGTGTATAATTTGAAATGCTCATACGTATGAGAAAGTCGTGTGGTGGCTACACCTCATTATTTTCTTGTCAAATAAATTCATGAATAAATTAGTCGAATTAGAATCCGCTGTATTTTTTCGTCGATTTTCTAGGAAAATATAGTAACATTTTAGTTTAAAATGAATGCCAACTTTCGCGTTGTGAACCTTCTGCCCCGTGAAATTTTCTGTATTATAAAAGATTAATAAAGTTAGTAAAATCAATCGTATCTGTAAAGAAATATATACAGGGTGAGTCATTACTAGCCGCTTCTTCGATTGCTCTTTTGTGTTTTAAATAAAAGAAAAAACAATTAGTGGAAGATCCATGGTTGCTTGTGGCGCATATTGTAAAAATACTTTAAGCTCTGGCGCACTTCCGGTTTCACCGGAAGTGCACGAAACCTATTTTTTTTAAATGACTCACCCTATATATTTTTAGATTTTCTTGTATTGCTTTAAATTGTCTGTTCGAATGTTTTTTCTTTTTCAAAATTGAGCCAATAGTTTTTGAGTTATTAATTTTTTTTGAAAATATTTGACCAAAACACGTGTTCAGAAAAAAATCATTTTCACAGTGTTTTTAAAAGCAGAAACATTAACTTTGGTGGTGCTTGTAGCCAAGAAAATTCTGCATCATTTGGTAAAGTTGAACTCGACAATACCTCAATGAACTTTGTTTTTTCAAAGCCTACTTCCTGAAATTTTCACATACCAAAAACTTATTTTTTTAAATGAAACACCCAGTATTTTATTGGGGCATTTTGTTCCTTTTTTTATTCTCTTTCATTTTTGTTAACAATGTCCTATACCTATCTTTTGTAATTTCTGAGATAATCACTATAGGGGCAATTAGCGGTCAATTAAAGAACTACGAGCGCTGTTGTTCTATGCACCAAAATATCCGTTCAACCAATGGAAGGCAGGGATGGCGCCCGACTTCCTTAGTCAACTGTCAAACAAAGTAAATGTTATATCCAACTATCCCAAAAGTAATAATTTTATAGAATGAAGAGCATCGCATTTCAATTTTTTAATTCCGGCAATGTCCAGTTGCAGTATTTCATTTTTAACACTGTTGGTTAACATCGAAATAAAATAAAGGCTATGTTTACTGACATATTTGAAGATGTCTTCAAAAAGTTTTGAAAATCCGTTCGTAGATAACGTTTTCATCAAAGAAATAAGGTCCAATTATGTAACTACCCACTATTCCTCCCCACAGTTTTAATGACCCACGATTTTGAAAGTTTACAGGTGTGATAAAGTGGGGGATTTTATGTGTTATAATAACGGAAATTGTGACGATGAACGTATTCACTTGAATAGAAGGTTTTGTTGGTAAACAAGAAAAAATTGAGAAAGCCAGGATAATTTATCTGCTGCCAATTGACAAAAATGTAAACGATTCTGAAAATTTCTTTCATCTAACCCTGTGTATGAATATGCTACGCGCGAATTTCGTATTTCCTAATTATTCTGGATTCTCAAATTTCACTTACATCTAACTGCTGACTAATTTTCGTAGTACTAGTATGGGGGTGTTCAACTACACTCGCAAGTACCATAAACGTCTTATCCTCACCAGTTATTGCTTTTTCCTCTTTTTCTTTCATATTCAATGCTTTCTGTTCACTCAAACCGTCCACTATATATTTTCGAAGGTTTCTGGCTTCGGTTGACTTCTACCAGGGATCGCTGTGCATAAAGTCTGGATGCCAGCAAAGAGATTCTTTCAGATTCACCCAAAATGTCAATCATATCTATTAGCTCTTCATAAGAATAATTCATTTGGATGATAACTAATAGCGATGCTTTTATAAGTTTGACATAAATGTATACCGACTTTCTTTAACAGTTGACTTAGGCAGTCAGCCGCATTCCAGCCTTTATTGGAACAATATTTGGGTGCAGAGAACAGCGCCCGTAGTTCTTTAATTGACCGCTAATTGTTCGTATAGTGATTATCCCAAAAATTAGAAAAGATAGGTATAGGACATTGTTAACAAAAATGAAAGAGAATAAAAAAGGAACAAAATGCCTCAATAAAATACTGGGTGTTCGATTTAAAAAAAATAAGTTTTTGGTATGTGAAAATTTCAGGAAGTAGGCTTTGAAAAAACAAAGTTTCTTGAGGTATTGTCGAGTGCAACTTTACCAAATGATGCACAATTTTCTTGGCTACAAGCACCACCAAAGTCAATGTTTTTACTTTTAAAAACAATGTGAAAATGATTTTTTCTGAACAGGTGTTTTGGTCAAATATTTACAAAAAAAAATTAATAACTCAAAAACTAGTGGCTCAATTTTGAAATAGGAAAAACAGTTGAATAGGCAATTTAAAGCAGTACAAGAAAATCCAAAAATATATAGGGTGAGTCATTTAAAAAAATTAAGTTCCGTGCATTTCCGGTGGAACCGGTAGAGGTTAAAGTATATTTAGAATATGCGTCACAAGCAACCATGAATCTTACACTAATTGTTTTTTCCTTTATTTATAACACAAAAGAGCAATCGAAGAAGGGGCTACTAATGACTCACCCCGTATATAATATGTATCGTATATTAAATAATATACTAAAAAACGATAGCGAAAGATATGAAAGAAATTGAAAATCATCAATAAAGGTAAAAATATTTTGAAACTGAAAATAATGGTAGGACTTACCGTACTTCCTCCCGACTACCAATTTCGTGTTGAACTCTCTACATCGCATCCTCTTTCGTATGATAGTTTGACACTTGCATTTCGAGGTCTTTTATTCGTTCTTGCATGGTTTTTAATGTCTGATTGAGTTCTGTAATTCTGCGTTGATATATCGCGTTCTTATCATGCTCCTCCCGAAATTGGGCCTTGTAGTATGATACCGCGTCATGCTCCTGCGATGCTGATTGGGAGCAGGGGTTTTCTTGCAACGTCAATGGTGGCCTGACACACAAATCCTGCAATTTTAACAACATTTCAATCCGATGTACAATTTCTAAACAAATTCTATGCTATTTCTGTGCATGCTGCAAAATGATTGTAAATTGTAAGAATTGCATTCTTGTATATAATATGTATCGTATATTAAATAATATACTAAAAAACGATAGCGAAAGATATGAAAGAAATTGAAAATCATCAATAAAGGTAAAAATATTTTGAAACTGAAAATAATGGTAGGACTTACCGTACTTCCTCCCGACTACCAATTTCGTGTTGAACTCTCTGCATCGCATCCTCTTTCGTATGATAGTTTGACACTTGCATTTCGAGGTCTTTTATTCGTTCTTGCATGGTTTTTAATGTCTGATTGAGTTCTGTAATTCTGCGTTGATATATCGCGTTCTTATCATGCTCCTCCCGAAATTGGGCCTTGTAGTATGATACCGCGTCATGCTCCTGCGATGCTGATTGGGAGCAGGGGTTTTCTTGCAACGTCAATGGTGGCCTGACACACAAATCCTGCAATTTTAACAACATTTCAATCCGATGTACAATTTCTAAACAAATTCTATGCTATTTCTGTGCATGCTGCAAAATGATTGTAAATTGTAAGAATTGCATTCTTGTATATAATATGTATCGTATATTAAATAATATACTAAAAAACGATAGCGAAAGATATGAAAGAAATTGAAAATCATCAATAAAGGTAAAAATATTTTGAAACTGAAAATAATGGTAGGACTTACCGTACTTCCTCCCGACTACCAATTTCGTGTTGAACTCTCTGCATCGCATCCTCTTTCGTATGATAGTTTGACACTTGCATTTCGAGGTCTTTTATTCGTTCTTGCATGGTTTTTAATGTCTGATTGAGTTCTGTAATTCTGCGTTGATATATCGCGTTCTTGTCTTGCTCCTCCCGAAATTGGGCCTTGTAGTATGATACCGCGTCATGCTCCTGCGATGCTGATTGGGAGCAGGGGTTTTCTTGCAACGTCAATGGTGGCCTGACACACAAATCCTGCAATTTTAACAACATTTCAATCCGATGTACAATTTCTAAACAAATTCTATGCTATTTCTGTGCATGCTGCAAAATGATTGTAAATTGTAAGAATTGCATTCTTGTATATAATATGTATCGTATATTAAATAATATACTAAAAAACGATAGCGAAAGATATGAAAGAAATTGAAAATCATCAATAAAGGTAAAAATATTTTGAAACTGAAAATAATGGTAGGACTTACCGTACTTCCTCCCGACTACCAATTTCGTGTTGAACTCTCTGCATCGCATCCTCTTTCGTATGATAGTTTGACACTTGCATTTCGAGGTCTTTTATTCGTTCTTGCATGGTTTTTAATGTCTGATTGAGTTCTGTAATTCTGCGTTGATATATCGCGTTCTTATCATGCTCCTCCCGAAATTGGGCCTTGTAGTATGATACCGCGTCATGCTCCTGCGATGCTGATTGGGAGCAGGGGTTTTCTTGCAACGTCAATGGTGGCCTGACACACAAATCCTGCAATTTTAACAACATTTCAATCCGATGTACAATTTCTAAACAAATTCTATGCTATTTCTGTGCATGCTGCAAAATGATTGTAAATTGTAAGAATTGCATTCTTGTATATAATATGTATCGTATATTAAATAATATACTAAAAAACGATAGCGAAAGATATGAAAGAAATTGAAAATCATCAATAAAGGTAAAAATATTTTGAAACTGAAAATAATGGTAGGACTTACCGTACTTCCTCCCGACTACCAATTTCGTGTTGAACTCTCTGCATCGCATCCTCTTTCGTATGATAGTTTGACACTTGCATTTCGAGGTCTTTTATTCGTTCTTGCATGGTTTTTAATGTCTGATTGAGTTCTGTAATTCTGCGTTGATATATCGCGTTCTTGTCTTGCTCCTCCCGAAATTGGGCCTTGTAGTATGATACCGCGTCATGCTCCTGCGATGCTGATTGGGAGCAGGGGTTTTCTTGCAACGTCAATGGTGGCCTGACACACAAATCCTGCAATTTTAACAACATTTCAATCCGATGTACAATTTCTAAACAAATTCTATGCTATTTCTGTGCATGCTGCAAAATGATTGTAAATTGTAAGAATTGCATTCTTGTATATCCCGTTCCCTTTGCTGATCCTTTTTCTAAATTATTACAATTGTACTCTATTGTTAGTATTTCATAATTATGTCAACGATTATTTGCTTCTGTGGATGTAATGATTCTGTCGAGGAACATAAAGTAATTGATTGTTCTGTATGC
Source organism: Amphimallon solstitiale (assembly GCA_963170755.1). Taxonomy (NCBI): domain Eukaryota; kingdom Metazoa; phylum Arthropoda; class Insecta; order Coleoptera; family Scarabaeidae; genus Amphimallon; species Amphimallon solstitiale. The sequence goes on from OY720680.1 coordinate 128,523,095, forward strand.
AAAAAACAATTCAAATACAGTTGTGTTGATATAACCGCCTCGGAAGTACGCACAATAAAAACAAAGAAGGGATTGTCGTGGTCATGTCGTAATTGTTCGACTCTAGGAAATGATATTAACGAACTTAAGGCCGTAATACTGAGTTTAAAGAATGAAATTCTTTCTCAAAAGTGTAATACTATTAGCGATAATGTATTTGAGGACATGCTGCATGAGCTTCATGACAGAAATGAACGTAAGCAAAACATTATAATACATAATTGTTTAGAAGTGGATTCCGGCTCTTCTGCTGAGCGCAAGGCGTTTGATTTGACTGCTGTTACATCTATTGTTGCCGCTTTACCTGTCAAGATTGATGTCAGTGATGTCGAGGTATTCCGTTTGGGTCGTTTTAATGCCGATAGGCCTCGCCCTCGGCCGCTCCGCGTAAGGTTTAGGAACGCCAGAGATGTTTACTCGATCATTAAAAATTCAAGACATATTAAAAACTCCGATACTTATAAACACATATTCATCTCCACGGACCGTACTCCTCGTCAAGTCAATTATTATAAAAAATGCAGGAAGAGTTGAATTCACGAACAGCAAACGGCGAATTAAATTTGAAAATTAAATATAAGCATGGTACTCCTTACATTCAATCGTTAAACTAGTTCTGCCCAACAGTGAACTTAAAATATATTACCAAAATGTGCGAGGTGTGCGAACTAAGTTAGACAATTTTTATACAAGTGATTGTAGCTATTCATATGATCTGATCTGCATTGCAGAATTCTGGCTGTCGAATGATATATTAAATAATGAACTATTTCCTTCAGACTTCACAATCTTCAGGCGTGATAGGGATTTCGCAACTGTTAATAGCAGTCGAGGAGGCGGAGTCCTGCTGGCTTGCAGGTCTCACTTGCGGGCTTATGAACTAGATGTGACTGTAATAACTGATGCTGTACCACTTGTTGATATATCGGGCTGTCGATTGGATTTAAATAGTATTAGAATTTATGTTTATGTAATTTATATTCCACCAGATTTGCCAATCGTACAATATGAGATATTTCTTGATATGTTTGAGATTATTAACCAGTCACATGACGACAAAATTTTAATTATTGGGGACTTCAATGCCCCTCTGTATTGTAGTGCTAGTCTTACTGATGAAAAATGTGATTTGCTTATAATTTCATGGAATTTCTTAATCTTAAACAGGTTAATGCTGTATTCAATTCAAATAACTGTCTTCTTGATCTTGTTATTACAAACCTGAATGATTTAAATGCATCCCCCTAGTTGGGGAGGATCTGGCTCATCCCCCTTTGCTGGCGATATGTAAATATAAATGTACGCGCTCGTCCAATACATTGGGTAATCCAGCTTCTAAGGTCTATAATTTTAGAAAAGCGGATTATCTTGGCATGTATGAATCTTTGCTAAAGATTGATTGGACTAGTCTATGTGCTTTTACTGATATTAATGAGGCTTGTTCTGAATTTTATAAGCAAATATACGATATCTTTAATGATCACGTACCATTGAAGAGTTCTCAGAGGTCTTCGTATCCCATTTGGTTTACTAAAGAGCATATTATCAATATTAAAAGAAAGAATATGCTTCACAATATTTATAAAAAGTCTGGCCGTGACGAAGACTACCTTCAGTTTAAAGAGCAACGCAAACTAGTCAGAGCGAATTCAAAAGTCCTGTACAGTAACTATATTATTAATGCTGAACAGCAACTTAAGGAAAATCCGAAACAGTTCTGGTCATTCGTTGCTTCTGAGCGACGGGGCCCGGGTATGCCTGGTTCAATGAAGGGTGTTGATGGATGTGAACTAAGAAACACCACATCTATAGTGAATGGTTTCAAACAATTTTCCCAATCCGTGTATACCGCTTCGGTGCACAATTTGAATACTACTTCCCCATCATCTACCGTATGCTTTCCTATGATTGGTGTGTATTCACTGTCTGAGTCGGATGTTGTTAGCAATTTAAAAGAGTTAAAGAATGCTTATACTATGGGTCAGGATAATATACCAAGTTTTCTTGCTCGTGATTGTGCGTGCATCTTTGCTAAACCACTCGCTTTCCTTTTTAATTTAGCACTTAAAACGTCTGTCTTCCCTGAGTGCTGGAAAGTGACCAAACTATTTCCAATTCACAAGAAAGGTGACACAGCCTTGATCGAGAATTACCGACCGATAGCTATTCTTAATAATTTTGCTAAAGTGTTCGAAATGTGCCTTTACACCAATGTTTACTCACAAATTCGGTGCAGACTCTCGGACGACCAGCATTGTTTTATGAGTAAGCGATCTACAACTTCCAATCTTGCAGTGTTGACCCAGTTTGTCTCGGAATGCCTGGATGATAACGAGCAAGTTGACATCATCTATACTGACTTCTCCAAGGCTTTTGATCGTATCGATCACGCCATATTGCTACGTAAAATAGATGCTATTGGTTTTTCACCTCAATTGAAATCATTATTTAACACTTACCTGATGAATAGAGTTCAGTACGTCAGTTATGCTGGTCACAAATCATCTTACTTCACTGCCACCTCAGGAGTTCCACAGGGTAGCAATCTAGGTCCCCTATTATTTGCAATATTTATTAATGACATCTGCTCTGAATTGGGCTGCCATAGACTTCTATTTGCAGATGATGTCAAGCTCTTCCATAGAATACGCACCATTACGGATTGCTTGCTTCTGCAGAGTCAAGTGGATGTTTTGGGAGCATGGTGTACGGTGAATAATTTGCCCCTGAATATTTCTAAATGTAATGTTTTGACGATTAGTCGAAAGCAAGAACCTTTATGTTTTAATTACGCCGTTGACGGGATTCCTATTCATCGTTGTTCAGTGGTTATGGATTTAGGCGTTCTTTTTGACGCTAAATTAACGTTTTCAGACCACATCAATAGCACTATTTCCAGTTTTACGACTTGCCAACCATGGGCTTCAGGGCTGCCTCCGAGAGCCAGTCGCTTGTCTATTGATACTTCAAAATATATATAGTTGTGATCGCTTAGTGACTCTTTATCGTTAACTTGCCATTGAGTGACATTACTTTTCATGTCGTTTGTTGCTATTGTTAAATCTATGATGGATGATTGGTCTCGTCTCTGGAATGTAGGCTCCTCACCTCTGTTAGCAACGGCGAAGTCATTTTTTGTCATCCATTCAGTTACCACACGGCCCCTAACGTCGGTCACCTTCATCCCCCACTGCGGGGACTTCGCGTTGATGTCTCCAGCAATTATAGCTTTTTTTTTCTTCGCTCTGATTTTGCTCCCAATCTGGTCGAGTGTCATTTCTAAACTCTGCACATCGTCATTACCAGAGCAATAACAACTAAAGACCATGAATCCACATGTTTCTACGCATACAAAACCACGGCCACATCCATACCTTTCTATCGGTAGACTCCCATCCACTACCCTGATCGCAGCATCTAGTTTCTCATCATACTTCCAATCTTTTCTATTTCGAATTAAGTTTTTATTCGGCTCCGATATTAAAAGTATTCCTACTTTTTGCTCCCTGGCATATGCTAGCGCCAAATCTTGGGCTGCTCGGCTTCTATATGTGTTAATTTGTAAAATCTTCATCTTTTGTGCGCTGGTTTAGACTCCCTTGCGGTTTTTTTTCTATTACCAGCCTCCTCTGGTATACCGGGCATGACCTGTCGAATGCAGAATGCTCCCTAGGTTCCAAACCCATCGTGCAGCACATCGGGCAATTCAATATCGCCGGTCCGGCACAGTCGAAGCTACGGTGTTCTCCCCCTCACCTTGCACATGTTTCGGCACCTTTGCAGACCTTGCTGGTGTGACCGCAACCACAGCTCTTGAAACACCGCAACACATTGGCATACTCTTCCACATAAATCGTCAGTAGGTCGAGGTAGATTTTCCCGCCGCAATCACTAATAATGAAGTCGTAAACATCCTTGGTTGCCTCGATGGTCCAATTCTCCTTTTCTGGGTTACGGCATTTACGTGCCCCTCTCGGAGTGAACTGAGCTTCAAAGGTGTTCTTGTCCCATCTCTGCTGTATTTTGGTGTTCTGATTCCAAATGTTCGTAGCGTGCCTGTCTGACCCGTCTCTACATCCGTAAGTTGACGCATTGGGGCAAGCGGTGCAGGATCCCTGGCCTCAAGGCTATTCATTCTTATAACCTTGTCCTTTAGCATCGCCTTTTGCCCTTCAGAAGAGCTTTCAAGTAATAAGCCTCCTTTTTGTGTTTTCCTGATAGATTTTACCGGTCCCATTTCTCCAGCTTCTATTCTTGCTGTCAATTTATCCCGAATTTCTTTAGCTGAGACCCCTTCTGTCTTACTACCTACAACTGTTAATAGCCTCGGGGCAGGTATAGGTAAAGGCCCCATACTCCCCCCTCCCAGTGCCTGGGAGTAGGTTCTCATGCCTCCGCCTGTCTCTTGTCGTTCTTTCTGTCTATCTTCGTCTCTCAAGCTCCTATCTCTCTTCCTTATCAAAGCCCCGAGATTCTGAGCCGCGTCTCTGTCCGAACCCCCCGTTCTGGGGTCCATAGTCCCTCATCGAATCACTGTCCTCAGCTACCGTGACAACTGTGTCTGAACGCACCTTAAGTCCCTTTATCTGCTCCTTTATTTCTCTTAATTCTTTTCGTATGCTGTTATCTTCGGCCCTGGTGTCTTTCATGCCCTTTTCCCTGATCTCCTTCCTAATCTCTTCCATCTCCTGTCTAAGTTTTACGAGTTCTAGACCGAGTTCCGCCCCGCCAATCTGCGTGTGTCTAGCAATACTCTGCTGCTTGCTAACAGCCAGAACTAACATGTCTTTTACTATACCGTCGCAGCAGTTTGCAACAGTTGCCTCCTAAATGAAATTTTGCCCCCCTGTCTCTTAGTTGTCGCGTGTTTAATTTTTTCAATGTTAGCCATAATTCTTAGTGTGAGATCTTCTTCTGTGCTGGCGTCGAGGCCTTCGTCAAGATTACCACAGCATGATTTGATCTCCCCATCGTCGTTTCCGTCTTTCTCACCCGCTTCCGACTTACCATCTTCCTCTCCTTCGCCCAATTCCAAAGTATTTGCAGGTTCGAGGGTGCTTTGAACCTGTCCCGATTTGTCGTCCTCATGGTCTGATACTATGATTTCCTCGCCGTCCTCTCCTTTGGTTTTTTTCCTAGGTCTCCCTTTAGAGAAAGGTAGGGTCCTATCCACGACGTTAGACTTTCTGAAGGGGTCATCATTCCCCTCCGGATTCCCCTCGTCGCGATCCATATCAAAACTAATTAGGTTGGAGAGTTAATTTTTTCACTGACTTTTGTCCTGTATATGTCCTTTCACTGGCCGAAGTTTTGAAAACCTACCCCCACTCCTTCCCCGAATGCCGGCTGCATCAAGGAACAGGTGCAGGCGGCATTCTCGACAAAAACCAATCACTACTAATGTTTCCTTAATTAGTAGGTATACCAGTCTGGATTTTTCACAGGTTGGAGCCCTTGTGCTTCCACACGACTCTACCAATTTGCCGCTCCCTGGTCCCCTTAATACACTAATTATTCACTATTAAGCACGGAACTGATATAAACACGCAAGTTTTATTCTAAACTTTGTGAACTTTTCGAGTTTGGATATAATAATAATAATTTGCTCTATAAAGAAATAGGACAAGTCAACAATTGTAATAAATATAACAATATGTTTTAATAATAATAATAATAATATAATATATCTTTATTGCCCAACAGATTTTTTACATCTAATTACAGGACAAGAAAAAAAAATGCAATGAATCGATAACTACACAATATAAAATCAAATAAGAAAAAAATATATATACACATATACATACATACACATACATAACTCAATAATGTCACAAAAAGAAAATATACTAATAAACCTCCTGTATATTATACTCTTATATTAATTAAATTTCATTTACTGTATACTGGACTTTAACAAGTAATTCTAATTCTTTATCAAGACGATTAGTTTCAGTCGTACGATTATTAGTACATTAATTAAAACACCAAAATGATAACGTTAAGAGCGGAAATTGCTTTTGGTTCTTGTTAATAAGAAATCTAGGGTTCACCTTGACACGCGCTGACTCCACACATACGTGGAGCCACGCGCGGTCTTCAGGAAGCTAGCCAACACCCTTCAACCACAAAGACGTGTGCAAAATAAGTTCTTTGCGCACATAGAGCTTTAAGTAAATAGAATGCCAAACTCTATTTGCGCATAAGAAATAACAAGAGTAGGAAAGGTATGATAAGAAACGCACCCGATCATATAAAAGGTTCGGGAGCATACAATAAAGGCACTTGCAACAGTCATAGATCAAAAGTGCCTAAACTCAGTGAGTGCCAAGTGTCTTCCAGAAATATGTAAGTCTTTATAAATGTTCAATGTATTAATGTCTTGTAATGTAAATTAATGTGTTTTGTAACTCGCTTGTTTATGTGTGTATCGTTCTGTACAATTAAATTGTCTTCTTGTTATAAATGTCTATTTTCTGTTAAATATATTTAGTTGTTAAATGTTGTTCTCTGTTTAATTTCAACATCCTTATACAAACCTAAGTGTTAAGCTAGAGTCGTAAGCCGTTAGCCAAGCGAATTTATTAACTTATATAAAGAGTGTTTAGTAGAGTCAGTAGGAATATTTAGAATCATAAATCATCAAATTAGTCTTGCGACATATGGTGGAGGTGCCTAATAAACAATTTATATTGTTTTTCAAAAATTTTTATTTGCAAACATTCTCTTTTTAATACTTGCACTTAGAAAATTTAAAATTTCTATCGGGTCGATAAAAATCAAACCGTACCTGAGCTTAACATGAAGGTTTTGTATAATTGAACAACATATGTCGTCACATAAGTATAACCTTAGGGGTATTAAATCAAGTAACGAAGACGACGATTTAGCAAAATATAACGACGTGTTTTCACCATCTCTCAAATTATCACGCTCACCTCAAGGAGAAAATTCATTTACCCCGCCTGTTGAAAGTACGCGACGAAATTCTATAAATAATTTTAATTTTAACTTAGAATCACATACAGATAATACGGTAACAGAATCGAACGCGTTATTTAAATCTATTTGCAATATACCATCAATTTCACAAAATCAAAATTTAAATTCAAGTAACCCCAATTTAGAAATTATAGAAAAATTAATTCAAAAATGAGTTTAAATGCAACGATAACAACTTCAAAAAGTCATAAATTAACAGCCCCGACGCCGGAGTTTAGAGTTCCTGACAAATTTATACCGGGAAAGACAAAACCCCACATTTACATTACGCATTTCGAGGAGTGCGGGGAGAACAACTTATGGACGGAAAAAGACAAAATAGCAATTTGCGGAAATTACCTAACCGGTGACGCGAAAATCTGGTATAAAAATTTCTTAGAAAATGTCGATAACGCAGACAAAACCTGGCAAGATATAGTCGTGGCTTTTATAAAGAGATATGGTCGTCCGGTTGACGGACATAAGATCATCACCGGACGGAAACTCGGTTCTAATGAATCAATTATTGAATATTATTACGCATTAAAACAACTGCGAAACGAGTATGAACCCAACCTAACTGATAAGGAATTACAGAAAATTTTCCGTGACGCGTTACCTGGTAAAGCACGATACGAACATGATACATTCATTAAAACCACAATGTCCGAAGAGGAGTATTTAGAAGAGGTAGTTTACCGACTTCAGGATTTTTACGACAATTTTTTGCGTGAAGAACAGACTACAGTCGCAAATATCACAAGAGATTTCAAAAACTTAAATTCGCGTTATAAAAAATAGCGAAAAACCCTCCTTCCGTGATAGAAATGTAAATTGCGATAAACATAGAATAATTTCCGGAGTTAATATGAACTACAGAGATAATTATACGCGAGATATCTTTTCAAAAAATACTTTCGATAGGGGAAACATGAGGCCATTTAATAGAGGTAATTTTAGAGGTGGTAATTACAATATGAATCGTAACCCCAGAAATAATGACTGGTATGCAAGTCGAAACTTTTCAGGTAATAATTTCAGAGGTAATAATTTCAGAGGTAATAATTTCAGAGGTAATAATTTCAAAAGTAATAATTTTAGAGGTACAGGCGATTTATATAAATAGTACGCGAGACGGACGAGTAAAATGTTTTAAATGTAAGAGGGACGGTCATTATGCGAACACGTGTCCAAATGAGGTACAGGAACGCAGAATAAATACAGTACAAGCAGATAACCCAAACGAATAAAATCGGCAGGGGTAAGCCCACCTCCTGTCGACTGTCATATAATTAAGGGGCACTCAATTTTGCAAATTCCTTCCGTTATAAATAATGTCCAAGTTAGTTTAATAATTGATACAGGCGCAAACGATAATTTTATTAGTGGCGATCTCCTAGGGAAAAATCCATTTCAAACAAAAAATATAATAGCTAAAGCTGCTGATGGTCATGTAATTGAAATTACACAAAGTGCAAATATTCCGATTCAAATAAATAATTACGAAATTAATGTAAATTTTTTAGTTTTATCAAAAATAACGAATTTTGCGATACTAGGAATACCTTTCTTAACTAAATATAATGCGGTCATAAATTTCGAAGATAATACATTACAATTTTCTATAGACAATGTATCTAATATAGTGTTACCATTCTCAAATAAAATGTATAGTAAAGACCTTGTAAACACTGTGGAAATTCTAAAAAACTTACCGTCGTCGAATGAGGAACTTCAAGATAGTCTCCAAAACGCACTTAAGTTACAACTTGCTGAAGATGTAATTCTAAATACAGGGGATGACTTTAAACCAATTAAATTAATCCCACATAAATGTATAGATAGCGAAGAGTCACTTTTTAAATATTCATTAGAAATAAACGCAAATTTTCAACTAAAAAATTATTTATTATTTTCAAAACTATTTTTTCTAGACAACAACTTATACATAAATATTAAAACGCTATCACATCATAACTTAAAACTATTCAGACATTCTACAATTGGTAACTTATATCTAATAGAAACTAAACCTAACTTAATATTACTTACAAATATTACAGACGAATACGAAACAGATATAAGCTATAACATAAATAATAATTTAAAACCTAGTCAAAAGTCAGAATTAATTGATCTATTAAATGAATACAGGGATGTATTTTTAATAATATTAATGAAATGGGTTTTACGACCTTAGTAGAGCACGGAATTAATACAGGAGATGCGCAACCAATAAAATCGAAACCATACAGAGTGTCACATTCAGAGCGAAATATAATAAAAGAAAAAAAAAAATAAGTAAAATGTTAAATAATGAGTTGAAATTGTATAAAAATTCTTTAGGACTCTGTAAATATTATCATAAACCTGTTCAAATAATTTTTCTTTCTTTCTTCTTTTCTTTTTGTTTCAAATAGCGAGACCTCTTTATAAATTAACGAAAAAAGATTGTCTTTTTATGTAGAATTTATACGATATCAGAACTTAAGGCCTTATCCGTTGTTTTACTTTAAATTAATTAATGCATTTAATATACATACGCAAAACAGTAACTTATCACAATGCTCTTTGTTGGCTTAAAATTATTAAAGACCCAACGCTGCCGGTATATCGAGAAATCCGGTTAACAAACCGCAAAACAATGATATCAGCGACGATGAAATTCCAACTTATCTATTAGACCTCAAAGAACTTTCTAAATAACAGGAATGTGAAAATTTAAAACCTATTTCTTTTTATGCAATTTTACACGCTAATTTAGCTGCCATAGGTATTTTTTTTTTTAAACGAAGTACAAATTTCGAAATTATAGATAACGTTTATTATAAAACTAATTCACATAAAGAGAGCTCGGAAAATTCATTAGTCATTCCTAAAACATTTGTAAGTGGAATATTATTCTCTAGTCATAACGAACCATTGTCAGGTCTTTTAGTATTCACATAAACAGATAATAAAATAAAAAACTACACTATTAGGACAATTTACCGGAAGATGTAGAAAAATTCGGTAAAAGAGGTATTGATTGTCAAACAAAGAAAAGGGAGCGCAAACTTCAAACCAGCTGCTTCCTCCAATTTCAGTAGCTACCCTTTTTGAGAAGAAAGGCATCGACCTACTAGGACCATTTAACCTAGTAAAACAGGTAAAAAACTACGCATAAGATATAAGAAACATATATACTAGTTGCAAAAAGTTAGACCACAGGGCAGGTCGAAGCAAAAATTTTATCAAGAGGAAACGCATTAGTAATAAAGGCACAAACAGTGCAAAATATAAAAGATATACAAGTAAATAATAAAATAATGCATGATTCAAAACAAAGATATGTCGAATAAAATGTAGTTGATACAATTAAAGTTATTACTCCTGTACGACAAGTAGAAAAAAAAAAGCGAGAAATTATTATTAAGATGGTTCGGGTCATTTATAATAGTAGGGAAAAAGGTAATGTAGATTATATTATAAAAATTGCGCATAAACAGTTGAGACAAGACATTATTCATAGTAGTACAATTCCCAAATGGTAGACACTTTAGGCAAATCTTTTATTTCACAATTTATTTACTAAATATCAATGTGACGACATGGACGTGCAACATAAACAAGCTAAAGTTACCTTATTTATACGTCTTCGTCTTATGTGTCGTTTATGAATCTTCTTGTAAGTATAAGTACATCACCACATGTAATAAAACGAGGGGTTATTGAGGTCACAGCAAATCTATGTTATAATGTACTTCCACACAAATATTTTCTTTTCATGTTACCAGAATTATCTAACGCATAGAATACAAAACATGTCAGCAGGAGCTTCAACTACGACATACACGGTGGGGGTCCAGGGGTTCCATAAGACAAAAGACAGCTACTTTTTAAAAGAAGTGGCATTTATAAACTTAGAGACGGGGGAGGAGAGCGTACTCACCTCCCGGCCTCCCAAGGGGGGTTAGTGGCGATGTACGGGCAAGCAACCTATACTTGGAAAACAGGTTCCACGGCCTGAGTTTTGGCCAGGGAGAACATGCAAACAAGGCGTTTAACGAGATAATAAGAAGAAAACTAGGGGGCTCGCTCGTACTTACGAGTGGCCGGGAGAAGAGAACAATGTTATCAAATGTACTATCTGAGGACACAATAATAGCGATAGTGGCAACGCCTAGAGACGCTGGAGAGCAGATGGAACCCCCTTGCCGGAACCATAAGTTCCGGACTACCAAATGCGCATTACTAGAGGCTAGGAGGGTGAGGTTAGCGGCCATTGACGCGGAGAAGGGAAAAGAGAAAAATACCCCACCAAGACCTCAAACCAACGGCACCCTCCCTCAAGGCATAGGCATGGGGAGAGGGTATTACAGGCAGTTTCCAGGGGCAAATAACAGCCCCCTCAGAGAACCCTCACGTAGGCCCATTGGGCAATCTAGGGCCGCACCTTTTTCTCCGGGAAATGCACAACGGCCACAAGCAAGTACACAGACGAATAGAGCCGGACTCCCACCACGTTGGCCAGCCCACAAACACCTGGAAAAGGTATACCACCCGCGGTTAGGATGGATATACCTGGCATAACCATCAATGAAAAAATTTTTTTTTTTGACATAATTATATAAGAATAGCTCAGAAATTTGGAAATTTTATAGTATAAACTATATTAACAAGTATAAATATATATATTATATTACGTTCAATAATTTTAAGTATGTAAATGTAAATTACTGTATTATAAAATAACTATCTTGTAATGAACGTCTATATATTTCTTTTTTTAAATTATTCGAACATGTTAAGGAAACAAACTGGTACCCTTGTACGCTGGTGACCGAGATACCCCTCGCTGCTATTATTGATATACATAAAAATACTAATTATGTAAAACAAAAATGTTTAGATAAAGTTAGGTAAAAAAATGATGGAAACACAAAATTAACGATACCTGTTATATGGATAAATATAAGTGAAGAATAGAAGCAGCGCGGGACGAATAAAAACAGCAGAAGATCCCGATGCACCAAAGAGAGATCTCTGGTTACTCCGTGTGGGTTTTTGAAAAAAAAGAATAAACGTGGTATGGGCCGTAGCGGTCAACACGGAGTACGCCAATCGGAAATTAATGATCAATGCCAAATTCAAGATCGTTAATCCCGATTGACTCACATCAGTGTAAACCATGCCAATCAAGTAAAATGTTCCGTCGATCTTGCCTTCCCTACGCATGTTTACGATTCATTACGAACATCTTCATTAAATAATTAAAATACAAAACTATAACATACAGTTCCGTATATTTATTAAGAGAAATAATTTCAAGCAAAGACGTGGTAGCTAACATCAGAGTCAACCATCGAAATAACTTCAGACAATATATATACAGCACGTGTCAATTTTCATTAGCCATAGGCGATTAATTCATGCAATACGTGACAACATGGCACCCCCTACTTTTCTCTTCAATGCGAGCGCGAGCGATACAAGCTCAAGTTATAGCAGTAACTGTTGGACTGCTGACTTGGATGTTTGTAATGCGTTCTAATATTTACGCGTTGCAAGGTTTTGTTTTTCTTTTTCCCTTCAGTAAATGCAGAGAATTATTAAGCTGCGTTCACGCTGCATGACACAAACAAAAGCGTAATTCTAATAAAATTAAAAAATAACCCTAATAAGGTAAATAAAAAAGGATTCTGAAAATAATAATAAACAACTAGATCGCGCCGGCCATTTGATGATGACGGAGAACGTGTTCGCAGCTGAACATTTAATGTAGAAGTGGCAAGATCGGTGAAAGTCGCTGTGATGTCGATTGTTGCCGGGAGACACACGTTGCCACGTATTATTTGTATACGTATAAATCGCATGTAAAGATTGAATCCCTATAGCTAATGAAAATAGACACATACGGTATACCGTTTGACTGAAATAAAAGTAGATATAGGGAAACACAAACACGCACACAAGTGCATGCAAACATGAAATGGAGGGGTACGATAGTAGGGGAGTACAGATGAGTTCGTATCGGGCGTGATATCGGGACACCGGGGTACCGAGGCTTTAGTGCACAACGTGTCTTTTAGTATGTAGTGAATTAACACAACCTTCTGTACGAAATTGTTTCACAATCTTATGGATAGCTGGCACAGAGGGAGGTGGACGATTTTCATACGCCGCAACAAATAAATTTTGCACGTCTTTGTACGAATTATCCTTGGCATACCATAACACAATCTGTATTTTTTCCTCGACAGTTAAGGGCATTTTATTTTAATATTTGCGAGTCTGCTCAGATACAATGTATACGTTCACGCTCTAAAGTTACGGAAAGAATGCCATGTCTGCGCGCGCTCTCGATCTCCCCACTATCTCCCCACACCACCGGTGTTGTATACATACACACATAGGTACATGTTTATGTGTGTGTATTTGAAGATGCATATTAACTTTTAACTACGACAATCTGTATATGACCGTACCGGTCGACAGGAATATGCCATGTGGAACTTGTAATCGAAACCAAATTCACAAGTACTAGCAGGACATGGCACACTTCAATGTAAACCATAGCAATCAAGTAAAATGTACCATTGACATTAATATAATATAATAATTTTTAACAAATACGTAGTAGGTACTATCAACCAAGGGAAAAATACATAGAAACAGAAGACACAGGGAGAATCCATTTCTAATGCAGATGATAATACACTATTTGTCGACAATGGAAGGAAATAGATACATAATAGGCTACCAGTATATTGGACTTTATATCAAATTGTAAATTAGGTACATGATAAGCTAATAGTATATTAGACTTTATATCTAATTGTAAATTAGGTACATGATAAGCCAATAGTATGTTAGACTTTGTATCTAATTGTGCACATTGTTGAAAATATATAGATTATTTTACTATTCATTTAAGTATATATATTACTCCATAGCATAAACTGGGAACAAGCTTCGAGAAAATTCATATTGTTAAATAAAGCATTAGTTAAAATGTATTAAATTAGGTGCACATAATCAGGGATCGAATAAAGATATTATTGCTAAAATCAATGATTCCGAAGTTTAGAGTAAAATATAATAAGTATAAATTTAAATTTGTATTTGCAGTCATCTTCTTATTGATTTATTAAAAATTGTATAGAAACGGAACTATATTGTTCATTATTTAGAATGTTTTATATATTTAAATAGTATTGATATCTACACATTCCAGTAGATAATTATACTTCATCATTTAATATAAAGGAGTTAAAAGTATGATCATATAAAGACTGCAGATGATCAGTTGAATGATAAGAAATTCAAGACGGAAATTATAACGTCATAATATAAAGATATGTTAAATTTATATAATATGTACATGTATGTGCGTGTTACAGGAACAACATAAATGGACAATCATAGTCGATAAGAACATATAGTACACGTACGAAGTCACAACATAAGTACGAAAGCTCCAATGGCCGGCCACATTAAGAAGTAGAGGGGCGAACAAATTTTAAATTCCAGGAAAACGTACATTCTTCTCCATTTTTTCTTTCTTTTCTAGCGATATCGTAGACAACGTTCACCGGTGAAGTCCTGTACAGGCCCGGTTCGAGAGCAGTAGACTCTCGAAGTTCAGTTTAAAGTTAAATGTTTGATTATTGATATAAAGTTTTTGCAATTATGATAATAGCGGCGATCTGACTAGTGATTTTTTATAATATGATTTAGCGGCAAGTTGAGTATTGATTTATGTTAAATATGATAGGGATCTGACGAGTAATTATATGCCCCAGGATTATATAAGTTTCACACCTTGGAATTGTGTGATGGTATACGTATACGTGTTTTGAAAGTAAGTAAATTCGGTGTTATATTAAAGATTTGATTTTTTGAAAGTGCACTTTATGTTTGTTGATATATAAGTTAAATTTATAACACTAATAAAACTTAAAAATTTATTTATTTATACAAAAGCCACACATAAAATAGTTTATAACAATTAATATTTAATACTATGAACGATAATTACTACTGTGTCCTATGGATTCTTACTTTCCCTTTTTATATCAAAATATACCTAAGCTAAGCGATCTATCTTAATTTCTAAGAAAAGCATGCGGTCATCGTGTTAGGATGAGCTCATGATGATCTCATTGACCAGGTGTAGTACGTGACTCCTGCCGCCCTAGATAAAAAATTACAGTAGCTAAAGATGTGCAGGTAATTTTTGTTGTTGATCACCCTGTATACTGGGTTTCTTCTTATCTTTGACCTGCCGGAATACGTTAATTAATGTTTTTCTGAAAGTAAAGACTAATATGATTGTAACTAAAAATAAAATGCAATACATAATATAATTAATAGTTTGATCTTGTTTTTGTGTGAATGTGATGGAATCTAGTAGTTTACTTTGATATTCAATTTCTTTTGACAAGTTATATACGTTGGGTTTTGAAATATTTAACGTGACTATTTGGTCGTGCTGAATATTGTATTCTATATATTTTACTTCTGAGTTTATCATTGTTTTATAGTTTCGAATTATTTGATTCTTTATAGAGAATACGCAATTTTCAATGTTTTTAATTAAATATGTGCCCTTTACAATTTGAGTGTCTTTTTCTTGATCGCAGGTTTTAATTAACTTATTTTCCTTAGGACTGAGTAGCAATTTTACATTTGTTTCTAAATTTCTAATTTCTACATTGTTTGTTGTGAATGACTGGTAAATACAATTTTTGTAATTATCATCATATTGCAAAATATGGACCTCGCAAGGAGATTTGTCTGAAATTAAATTTTCTATTTCATGGTCGCATAAATAATTGTTCTTAAATAATTGTTTACAAACTTTATCTGATACTATAAATTTATTTTCCTTTAAACCTATGTATTTAATTTTAGGGGTAATTTGTTTGTATGTACTATTTCCTAAGAATATTGGTAAAGCATTTAAATTATAGTATTGATATGATTCTTTACTAACTACAGGTATTGATAATATAAACGTAAAATAAGTCTTAGTTTGATATACTTTTACTTTAATTAATGATTCTATCTGATAAATATTTTCTACTAGAGTGCTAAATGGAAACTTACTATGTTTATTTAAATGAATAGACATTATGTTATCTAATAGTATCTGAGGACTAATTACCATGGGATGCAATATTTCATTTTTCGCAAATGTGAGAGCCGTGATGGTTTCTTCTACTTCTTGCTTCATAATTTCTAGGAAAAGAATTTGGTATTGGAGTACTCCTTCTTCATTATGGGTGACTCGGTTGGTCTCCATTAGGTTGGTTAAATGTTTCTGGTTTGCTAATAATGTTCGGGCGTTTTCCTCGAACTGAGTGGTGGCATTTGCGAGTAGTCGTAACTGCTCCTTGAAGGCGATTTTCATGGTCTTCTGATTTTGTTGGAGTTCTTGAATTTGTTGTTCATACCTTCGGCCATCTTCGTCATCGAGATTTCCAGTGATAGCTTTTATAACTCCTCCCACTATATTAAAGGCTCCTCTTTTTTGTCGTGATGTTATTTGGATTGAGTTTAGTAGTTTTTTGACCTTTTCTTCTTCGATATCCCGTAGGTATTTTAATCTTCTCATTTCACTCGAGGTGTTACTAGCTGGAATACTTTGCTTCTGCTGTAGATAAATGTTCCAAAACTTATTTAGTTGAGAGTAGTCCTTACGAATGACGAGTTCATATTGATCTTCGATGTTGAATGCAATCCCTAATTTTAATGGTAATAACCCAACTTGGTTTTCTATCTTTTCGATGTCGGCTAATCCTCTTCCGCTGAGGATTCTGGAACAAAACCCAATTTGAGTGAATTTACATGATATTTCAGGATTTTGTTTTTGGCGTTTTTAACTTCTACTACACCGTTTTCTAGTATTCTAGTTACTGTATATGGACCCCAATATCTTTCGCTTGTCTTCTGAGTGTAGTACTTTGAAGGTTTGACATATACTTTTTGACCAATTTTTAACTCTTCTACCTTACGTTTTTCGTTCTTCTTGTTGATAGATTTTTCTTTATTTTCTTGCATTTTGCGTGCTATACTTTCATATAGATTCCGGGTCCGTTCTTTGTGATCTTGGATATATTCTTGAAAGTAGACATCATCGTAGTATAAGTCCATAGGTTCTTTGGTGTTGGTGTGTCCGTATAACAATTCGAATGGTGTTACTCCAGTTGCTGAGTGATTTGTAGAATTGTATGCTAACACCGATAATCGCATCAATTGTTTAATGTCTTGTGATGTTCTTTGGTTTTTTAATATGCGGATGTGTTCTAATAGGGTAGAGTGAAGGCGTTCTATTAAGGAATTTGAGTTTGGATTTTGAGGTGTAGTGTGATGGATTTTTATTTTGTAAAGTTTAAGGAGTTCTTTAAGGGTTATATTATTGAATTCCAAGCCTCTATCCATAACCATCTCTTGCGGTGATCCATGGATACTAAAACTTTCGATCAGTTTGTCGACAATTTCCATTGCTGTCTTGCCTTGAACTGGATACACTTGAGCGTATTTAGTGAAGGCGTCGATTATCGTGAGAAAAGCTTGACTGTTTATACTAAGAGTGTCTATGTGTACTTTGTCAAAAGGTTTATCTACTTTTTCGGTTACTTGGAACGGTATCTTAGGTGGATTTCTGTCATATTTGTTTCTTTGACAAATTTCGCAATTTTTGATATAGTTAGTGATATCTGTCTTCATTTGTGACCAATAGTAAGTCTTACTTATTTGTTTATGGGTTTCGTTTATTCCACGATGGTCTGTTTTACCTTCATGGTGTTGTAGAATTATTTCTATCTTCTCTTCAGGATCTTCTACCGTTCTTACACGTTTTGTGCATCGATATATTTTCGGTCCGTTGTTGTTGAAGTGTTCTATGTATTGTTTGCACATTTCTTGATATATTTCGTCGGTGGTGTATATGAAATATTTTCCTTGTGCCATTATTTCTTTCATTATACGAATTAATTCTTGTGATAGGTTTTCTTTATAAATTTTTACATGATAAATTGTTTTTCCATTGTCGCTTTTATGGGATATTACGGTTGGAAAGATGTGTTTTTCAAGGAATATTTGGATTTTTTGGGAATCTATGGCTAATTCGGTAATGGGTATAGTGTGGTCAGGTTCTATTGTGGCATTGCTGTGGCTAGACTCACTTAGTTCTTCAATGTTGTCTGGAGGTTCGTTTATTTTGATGTTCTTCTTGGCGATGTTTTGTGCTTGTTGTGGTGGTTGTAGTGATGCAAGTATTTCATCTAATTCCTCGGTAGTTATTTGTGGTATAGTGGATAATGCATCTTCATCCCTGTGATGTATCTCTACTCTGGAAAGAGCGTCTGCGTTTTTATTGATTGCGCCTTTCTTATATTCGATACTGTAATCATATTCACTTAATTTTATTTTCCAACGTTGTAATTTCATGTTTGGCTCCTTGAGGCTATGTAACCATACCAATGGTCTGTGATCCGTGATTATGGTGAAGTTTTTTCCGTAGATGTATGGGCGAAATTGTTTACATGCCCATACAATTGCTAGAAGTTCTTTTTCTATCGTGGAATATCTCTGTTCCGTGTCCGAAAGCGTTCTTGAGGCATATGCTATTGGTTTATCTTGGCCAATAACTCCTTGGGATAGAACTGCTCCAATCGCTACGTTGCTTGCATCTGTTGTTACGAGGAATGGCTTTGTGAAGTCGGGATACTGCAGTATTGGTTCGTTACATAGGATGTTCTTACATAATTCGAAGGTTTTTGTGTATTCCTCCGTGAGTTCTACCTTGCTACCTTTCTTTAAGAATTTGGTCATTGGTTTCGTTATTTTTGCAAAGTCTTTAATGAATCTTCTATAATACCCTAATAATCCTAGAAATGCTTTTATTTCCTTCTGTGTTCTTGGTATTGGATATTTCTTTATTGCCTCGATTTTGTCCGGATTAGGTTTGACTCCAGATGGTGTTATTATGTGACCCAAGTAGGAAACTTCTTTGCGTAGGAATTCGCATTTGTCAAGGGATATCTTCATATTTGCTTGACGTAGTCGATCCAATACTTTTCTTAATTTCTCTCGGTGTTCTTGGAGTGATGTTGAGTATATGACGATGTCGTCCAAGTAAACATGGCATGTGTCTGATGTTAGGCCTCTCAGGATGTGGTTCATGACTCTTTGGAATGTCGCAGGAGCATTTTTGAGTCCAAAAGGCATTCTAGTAAATTCCCAATGCCCCTCTTCAGTGCAAAAGGCTGTTTTTTCTCGATCTTCCTCATTCATCTCAATTTGATGATAGCCTGATGCCAGATCCAAAGTGGTAAAATAATTTGCTCTTCCTAATTTATCGAGTATGTCTGTTATATTAGGTATCGGAAATTTGTCATCTATTGTCTTCTCATTCAACTTCCGGTAATCTATGACCATTCGATATTTAGTTAGACCAGATGCATCGACTTTCTTCGGCACTATTGCAACAGGGGCCGACCATGGGCTACAGCTTTCCTGGATAATATTTTGTTGCATCATCTTCTTTACTTGCTGATTCACTTCGTCTCTTTGATTAGGGGATTTTCGGTAGGGCTTTTGATACACCGGGTTTTCATCTTTTAATCGTATGTGATGTTTTATTTGAGACGTAAATGTTAAGGGTAAACGATCGTCGTGGCAAAGGTCTTTGTATTCTAAGCACAAATTTTGTATGATGGCTTTTTCTTCTTTGTTTAGATGGTCAAGACGTAATTTATTCAGCACATTTTCTTTTTGGATTTGTCTTATTTCTTCTAATGGTAGGTGATTTTGTATTTCCTCGTGGTCGTGATTGTACATTTTCGTGTAAATAGGTTTATCTAACTTGACTTGTACTGGGTATTCGTTAAAGTTCACCATTTCAGTAATTGCTTGATAGTCTTGTGCGAGAACTATGTTTTCGGGAATTTCTACTCCTGGGATTATTTCTTGGTGGGCAATCAAAACTTCTTGGAGGTTTCTATTGACTGGAATCTGCACAATTTTTCTTTCTCTCGGGCCTATCGTGATGGTAGGATCTTCAAAATGTAGTGGTATTTGACAGAATTTTGTCTTGAGGATTTTGTTTTTGAGATCGATTGTTGCATCCATTTGTTCCATGAGTTTCAATCCTAGTATCCCATCATATTTCTTCGAAAAGTCGACTATATTAAATTTATGTGTTTGTCCATACGCATTAAATGTAGAAAGGGATGGTATTTCCAGGATATATTTATGATAAGTGGTTCCATGCATTGTGGTGACGGAGAAAGGAGAGTATTTAATGTATTCAGGAAATTCAGTTTGGGAAATATTCGTTGAGATGGAAGAGGCTGATGCTCCTGTGTCTATAAGGAATTTGGCGTTTATTTCAGGAATGATAATGTAAGGTAGTCGAATAGCATGTTGGTGATTAAATTCAATGTGGTCTTCTAATTTTGATTGTTCGGTGGTGGGTCTTGTGGTGGAGAGGCCGCTTCTGGAAAATTTTGCTCATCTTGCACTTCCCATCCAAATGGTTCAGTGGGTTCGTCCCATTCTGGTTGAAATTCGTATTGTTCCTGCTCTTCTTCTTCCCATTGTTCTTGTTGATGTAATTCTTCAGCTACCCATTTGTTTTGTGGTACAGATGGACCAAAAGGTGTCATTTTAGTTCTGAATCTACTCATACTGTGATCTATATCCATCGGCTGTTGTCTGGGTTGTCTTCTCTCTATTTGTTGTCCAGGTGTCTTAGCAAATTTAAAGGAGTTTGGTTTCTGTGGTGGCTGTTGTGGAAATGATTGTTGTCGATTTTGAGAAGGTTGGAATCGAGGTATTTGTTGAAGTGGTTGTTGTCGCATTTGTGGTTGTTGGAATCGAGGTATTTGTTGAAATGATTGTTGTTGCATTTGCGGTTGTTGGAATCGAGGTATTTGTTGAAATGGTTGTTGTTGGAATTGTGAGGGAAACTGATTTTGTATAGAAAATGATGGAAATGATGGTTGTTGTCGTTGCGGTATATTTGGAAATGTATTTGCTATTCTTGTTGCACTGTTCATGTTTCCTGGGGTAATGAGTGGTATGGTTTTGTGTTGATGTTGTGGTGCTGCAGAAGTTCCGCATCTATATTGCCAATTTTGATACTCTAAAACTGCTGACATTGCCGTTTCTAAACATTGAGGGTTTTTCAGGTATATCACTTCACCTAATCTTCCAAATCGCATAAGACCTCTTTTATATGTCTGTAAAGCTGTGTCTTTATATAATGTCGTTTTTAATGGGGCAATGTTTGCGTCTGCTTCTATTTTCATTTTAGTTAATAATAAATTTAACAAATCTTTTATTCGCTGTCCAAAAGTATACGGGTTTTCATTTCTTTTGGGCTGTTCTGACATTAAATCGTTTAACAAGCAATCTTCCGATCTTTGGTCTAAATAAGTTTTTTGTAAAAGATTTTTAATATCATGCCAAGTGTCTAAACTACGAGAGCCAATTAATGCTTGTGCTTCGCCTCCTAATCTGGATTTTATTATGCGTACTAAGTATGGATTTATAGGATTAGTCTTAGTGACAACGTCCCCATATGTGCGCATTAAATCTTCACATGCATCTATATACAATGGTAAAACATTCGAATCGCCGGAAAAAATAGGGATTGTTGATATTTCAGCTTGGCTGATGGAGCTTCTGGTATATGGATGATCGTTAGGCATTGTTACGATTGTATTTACTGTTAGTTGTTCAATTCCGGTTATCAAATCACCAAAAGACATAAAGATTACTTACAGTGTAATAATAAGGTTGATGATCATTTATTCTTGTTTCCTTAATTATGGCTTTGATTCGGTCCCCTCGAGATTTTGATCGATTGGTCCTTTCTTGGCCTTATTGTGTCGAGATTCGGATCGGCACAATCACTACTTAATTATGGTAAAGACACTTTGTTTTTCACCACGTTGCTTCAAAATTTGGATCGTAGCAACCGTGTGGACTTTTGGTAAAATTTGTAGGTTTCAGACTTAAAGATTTAAAAATCACTCACGTTTCGGCGTTTGTAATCTTCTTCGTGATAGTCTTCAATCCTACTGACTGCGCCAGTTAAATTTATAACACTAATAAAACTTAAAAATTTATTTATTTATACAAAAGCCACACATAAAATAGTTTATAACAATTAATATTTAATACTATGAACGATAATTACTACTGTGTCCTATGGATTCTTACTTTCCCTTTTTATATCAAAATATACCTAAGCTAAGCGATCTATCTTAATTTCTAAGAAAAGCATGCGGTCATCGTGTTAGGATGAGCTCATGATGATCTCATTGACCAGGTGTAGTACGTGACTTATATATGTTATATGCCGCTTAGAAATATTGATTTGTTATATGCCGCTCAGAGATAATTTTAATAAGAAATCTGTACAGAGTATTTGGATCTGACGATGCATCGTGGATGCACGGTAAAGTATAATTAAAATGTTGATTAAAAGTATATGTTTTTGGGTGTAGCTACACTGTAATTGATAGTCAGATCATAGTAAGTTGATTGAGATGAATAAGATATATAAATAGTATAATGTTTTTATAGTAGGTATGTCAGATCCGGGAATAATGTTTATAATAAGTAATGTCAGATCTTGGTGGCCACCCAGTTGTTTTTTGAATTTATTGATTATAAAAGGGGCTTAAAACCGAATTTACAGGTATAACACATTGGTAGGTTAAAGTGATCACAGACGGTGAAATGCTGTCAGGTAGAATTAAAATATTAATCATAAGTAATGTAATACACTCTAGGTAAAGATGCATCTTCAAGTTATAACTAGTATTACACAAAGATCTAGTAGTAAACATTTCAAAAATGCATGAGCGTACGTACGTGTAAGCGTGTATGTGTGTGATATTTAACAATATCAGCTTTTTTGCTTATTAATGCTTAGCTTATAACACGTTATTATAGTAAGAAAATATTTTGACAGGATGCGTATTATGCCAAAAAGCACCTGCATGAATACATTACAAAACAAACAAATACAAATTTATTTTTCTATATCCGCTTACATAAATATTTTCTTATTAAATTTAATTACAATACTAAAATAATAATTAGTTGCTTAAACAAACCGCATGCGATAAGGCTAATATAATATATATATATTTCTTATCCCAGTTGGAAGGCTAGATAAGGAATGTCGTTATATTTATTATTTAAGATCAATAAATCTATAAGAATAATTAATATATTAATCAATATACATGTTTTAATAGAGGAATTTTCTTGATATTCGAGGTCAGAATGGCCTATACAGCGAAAAAGGGCGAATTGCCATTCTTTGAAATTTTCAATACATACGCTGTATTAAGATTGCCTCAATTGTTTTTTCTATCAAGAGACCAAGTAAAAGTAAAATAAGAGAATATATTAAAGTTATCATTGTATATAGATATCATAAACATGCTTATAATAATCATTTTCATTTTTTATTTTTTTCAAATAATATTAAGGGAGAAATTCCCATACAAATCAATGCGGGAGCTTATATTCAAAGACTACCCAACATGACTTTTTATGAAACAAATGTACCTTTGCTAATTGAGCTTCAATATTCATATCCAACTACATGGTCTCATTGTAAAAAGTATTTAGAAAACTTAGATTTATATAAAGCTTATTTTCCACCTTTTGGATATTTTTATAATATATTAAATGATATAGAGTTACAAAGTACAGAACAAAGAAGTGACTTGGTCCATGATGATGGAGAAATGTGGAACTTTCCATTGGTAACCAGGACACATGTCAAGGATAGCTTCGTGACAGATAATGAAGCCAAATACATAATGGAGAAACTGGCCAAGACGTTCAAAAAGCATCAACTGTCATCACCAGGTGATAACAACATTAGGGGATGCAATGCATCCATAGCTGAGAAAGTCGTACAGATACAGGCGGTATTACAAGAACAAAAACGACAACAAATAATGGAAATGTGTCGATCTAAAAAACCTAGTCCAAGTATCGTAAGCTTTTCACAATTAAAATCATTATTGCAACATATAGAATTTAAAGGGAACTTGAGAGGATATGTAACTGCATTGAATCATACAAGAACTTATTATACACTTCCTCTCGTTGAATGTATATTATCCCCAAGTTACGTTGCTTTTGGAATACATGTACCTCTAATAAGTGAAGAATTAAAAGGATTGTCCCTTCAGCGGATAATCACACCGTCCTTCGCATGGTATGAAGAAAATTGTTCACTGGAACTCCAAATGGTCGAATTAGCTGTGAAGAGGGTTGGAACCACTGTCATAACCAGGATGCCGAAATGTGATCCATTCAGAGACGAACTTTGTTTAATAACCGAAATATCAGATGAGCATCTTCGTAGCGAAACATGCGCCAAGTTAATCATCCAAGGAGCTGCCCTTACAGATTTTATCAAAACATGTCCATTTACCTGCAGAGAAACCGGAAGCACTTATAGTTACCTCACAGGCTTTCCAAATAATAGGGTATTAATAACTCACGTGATACAACCAGTCAATGTTACATGTGTTCATCAGTCTTGGACCTTCCAACTAAATGAAAACATTGGACTCCTAGATATCCAGATGCCATGTGGATGCACCTTATCCTATGGGATCCGCGTCATCAAACCAGGGTACCCATGCATCAATGAAAGGAAGTCACCTGAAGTCCATGCAGTATTACCAGCGGCCTGGAGTTCAATTCAGAGTATCAAGATGCCAGCATACGATGAAAATTCACCCGAGTTTACCAGCATCGACGAGTGCTTAAACAAAAATTGGAAAAAACAAAGCAGCAACTACATACAAATTTTTATTATTTTTGATATTATATTATTTATTATAAATATAATACTTATGGTCTTTGTATTCGTAGTTATATGGCGCAGACCATCTCCAACTATGGAGCAGCCACAAATAATTCCAAAAACTTTGGTTCCAAAGGATAGGAATCCTGTTCCATTAAATCGCATTGGGATGGAACCAATATCACGAGCACCATGTCCTCTTCCGAGACCACGATCAATAATGTCAGACAGCCAGTCAGATGATCAATCATCCAGTGGTTATTTAACACTGATTCACCACCATGCAGATAGAGGTCAAACACCACTACACCGAAGTCAAATGCTGCCGCAACATCACCCTTACGGGGACAATGACAATTCTTACGACGTAGTACAGCCTTACTGCGAATCTACACGAATGCTTAAAGATTCATCAGCCAGAAGACAACCTCCGGAGCACGACGGATACATATTAATGGAAAAACCAAGATTATCTTAATTTTAAGTAAGATTTTCTTCAATTTCTTTTGTTATTTTAAAATCAATGTTCAAGCTAAAATTTAAATGTATACGAAGCACAAGGCACCACTAAAGTAATTAATTGCGAATAAGTTAATTAATGTTATTATAATCAGCGGAAATCCGCACAAGAGGCGATAATATGCAGCCAATTTATTTCTTATTTAGACTCCTTAAAATTTCGATGTATTTTAAATTCATGTATACAGTTATCGCCAATAGTTTCAATCTTTTTGTAAAACCAAGTAATTTCCTCTGTAAATCAACATTCAGGTGTTCTCGCGTTAGTTAAAGTGCCGGGACGTCACTTTTTAAAAGGGGGAGTAATGTCACAAAAAGAAAATATACTAATAAACCTCCTGTATATTATACTCTTATATTAATTAAATTTCATTTACTGTATACTGGACTTTAACAAGTAATTCTAATTCTTTATCAAGACGATTAGTTTCAGTCGTACGATTATTAGTACATTAATTAAAACACCAAAATGATAACGTTAAGAGCGGAAATTGCTTTTGGTTCTTGTTAATAAGAAATCTAGGGTTCACCTTGACACGCGCTGACTCCACACACACGTGGAGCCACGCGCGGTCTTCAGGAAGCTAGCCAACACCCTTCAACCACAAAGACGTGTGCAAAATAAGTTCTTTGCGCACATAGAGCTTTAAGTAAATAGAATGCCAAACTCTATTTGCGCATAAGAAATAACAAGAGTAGGAAAGGTATGATAAGAAACGCACCCGATCATATAAAAGGTTCGGGAGCATACAATAAAGGCACTTGCAACAGTCATAGATCAAAAGTGCCTAAACTCAGTGAGTGCCAAGTGTCTTCCAGAAATATGTAAGTCTTTATAAATGTTCAATGTATTATGTCTTGTAATGTAAATTAATGTGTTTTGTAACTCGCTTGTTTATGTGTGTATCGTTCTGTACAATTAAATTGTCTTCTTGTTATAAATGTCTATTTTCTGTTAAATATATTTAGTTGTTAAATGTTGTTCTCTGTTTAATTTCAACATCCTTATACAAACCTAAGTGTTAAGCTAGAGTCGTAAGCCGTTAGCCAAGCGAATTTATTAACTTATATAAAGAGTGTTTAGTAGAGTCAATAGGAATATTTAGAATCATAAATCATCAAATTAGTCTTGCGACAATATTACGCCCATTAAGTCGAGGCTTTTTTATTTTTTGAATATTCATGAAAATAAGCCAGAAGTACGTTTTCAGAAGTTACTACTGTATATTTGGAATTATACCATTTTTTAAATTCTGTAAATGTTTTCATGTATAAGTGATTGTGATTAGATTTATGCGGAAGCAAGTTCTCAGCTGCCTGTTCTGCAATCTCGCGCATTTCAGGTGGTGTACATCTAAACTCTTTAGACATTATAAATGGAATGAAAAATAATCTAAAAAATACTTGAGTTTTAGTTTCAGCATTTACGTCAAAACTTATTTGTAAACATCAAAATATAGCCTACTTATTTGTTTACATGAAGTTTTATTACAAGGGCATTCTTACATATATGAGTAAATTTATTCATAATTATTAAGGTTTTAAGGTCCAATTAGACTACTGGTACAAAAAATAGTATACATACTACGGTTGAGAAGACTATTATTGCCCTTGTGGCTTAAATTCCTCGGCGCTTTGCGCCTCGGAATTTAATCTCGCCACTCGGGCAATAATAGTCATCTTCTCAACCTTGGTATGTAATATACTATTATTAACCACACATATAATTTTCTATCTATTGGAGTGGTTGATCTTTTAAGGTGAGTATTAATTTTGATTCAGGTGACATATTTACATAATTAAATTAACGTTTTATTACTACACCATTGAATTTGAATGGTAATAATGGATACAAAATAAATCTCTGTATCAACTTCAACCTAAAAAATCTTGCTTTCATATTTATATTGGATCAGAATCCTTTTTACAAATGTTCCTTTGATAAAAATTTCGTAATATATGTCATACATAAAACAGCTTACGGTAGAATCACATTATATAAAATAAAATAGAATTCTTGAGACTATTCAAACGATAAATAATTTTCATTTGTATAAAATTTCACAAAGTGAGGCAATTGCGTATGTCGTAGGTGACAGGCAAACATAATATCTATCAAAATGTTAAACACCCCAAAAACCAAAATCTTAGCGCCTTTCGCCTCGTTCTGGGATTGGCTACGAAGTTCATGCGCACAAATGGATAGTCTCGGAAAGTGAGATGCAGATATATATTTTGTTTCACTTTGATTGCCAGACTCTTTGTACATGTAAAGAATAGCTAAGGAGCATTATATCTCTTTAATAGTTATATGCATAGACCAGACTATCTTTAGTTATTTGACAATTACCACCATAACACAGACTACTCCAGACCGGCAACAATGTTAAAAATTTGTCCGAGATAAACAAAGAAAAAAGAGTGTCCTATCTCACTCTTTTAGGTAGGCACGTGCCAGATGGCACCACTAGGAGCATACGCGGCAAATTTAAACGCAGTTAGTTGGAACTTTAAAATTTAAAGTGCACTATATGTTTTAATTTAACGTTGAATTTAATACAATTTGTAATAAATCTAATAACAGATTGTATTAAATTCAATGTTAAATTAATCACATGTAGCATATCACAATATTTTATATGAAAAGTTAAACGTAATAATCGTTTTCAAATATAAGTTATAAATCGTATTGTTTGATGCATAGAAGAAATATTTTACTTAAAAAAAAATATATTTTTGCATTGCTTCTAAAAAGTTTTATTACATTCAGTAAGACAGTGAAATAAAAAAAAATGGAAAGAACAACATTTTATTTTTGAAACAATATATTCAGTATAGAATTGTTTAACAAAGTATAAAAATATATCATGACAGTTCAATTATATATTTGTTAAATTATTGAAAAATATCAAGTAGTGTATTAGGAAAATAAAAAGAAAACCAGCAACTAATAATAAGATAATAATCACAGCATAATATACAAAAAACAAAGACAAAATAAAAATAATAAACATGACAAAAAATCTACTTGTGTCTCAATTTCTTCAATTTTCTTTCTGAAGGCGCTCTAAATTAATTTCTTTATTCTCCTGATTCAGCCTTTTGCAATACCATGGAATATCTATTTTACATATTCCTTTAACAATACATTTTTCAATAAATATTTTGTGGACATTGCATTCTATCCATGAAAAATTCAATGTATCGTTAATATGATTTATTACTTTATTCTCTACCATATTGTCAGCACATAGTATTTTCAGAATATTTTCTAATTCAATTTTTTCTCTTCTTCGGAAAATCTTTGAAATAAATAAATTGATTGCAAAGTAATTTCTTGCTTGTTGTGAGTGCCATGGAACAATCTTTACAATCAACATCTTTTAAGATTCTACTTGCGATATAGCCGCTGACATAAGCTACTCACAGTATATTCACTTTACCAGTAGTAACCGAGATGGCGATATCTTCAGCAACTTCATTAGCCAGATCAGTTGGAATACTTACTGTTTCAGATTCCAATTCATTTACTTCCACTTCATCAGCTGATTCTACATGTAAAAATGACCTTAAATCACTTAACAGTATACCATCATCTGCTTCGCAATTACCTCCTTGCAACCCATCATTTATTAAACCATTAATATAATAAATAATAAAATATGTCCTGAATCTTCAGTGGCACAACGACAAAGATTTTTTCCGTCCAGGCTTGTCATTGAATTTCCATTAAAGCTATCAATAGCTCATCTACTTGTTGCACAAAAGATGCTGTTGCAACAGATCTTTGAGGTAGAATTCCTGAAATAAAATGCTATGAATAATGTCAACAGAAATCACTTTATATTTCTTACCACTACTTAAGAGAGAGTAAATATAAGTAGCCACAGTTCTGCCAAAAACTTGCGCAGCAATTTTTACTTTCATTGCTGTACGCATTATAGGGACCAAATGTATTTCCCTTAATTTGTGCATACTTCTGAATATGTATGGCATATTCTGATCAATTTTATAAGCATCCACTATATCGGAAAAGTTTGCTTCCATAATGCGATTCTCTGTACCAATTTTTATGGGGAGATGAACATTGTGTTTCCGAAACAAGGAAGCACAAGTCTTTTATATTTTTTCCTCGTCTCTTACATTCCCTTTTTAGTTTCCGTAATAATCTTCCTTTTTATTAATAACATCAATTAATAGTCTTTTCTTTGGTGTTAATTGTTGGAAAGACATATAAAAATGTTTAAATACGTTGCTTCTGCTCTTGACATTTATAAGTCCTAGAAAAAAAAAATTAATTTTGTACTTAATATTAGGATTTATAAACATCAGCTTCAATGCATTTTCGGGTGCATTTTCTTATAACAGATTACAATTTGGCTATAACAAAACATATATATGAATAGATAGGTACCTTTATGTGGAAGGTTTTGGTGATGTATCAACTATAGATTTGTCTTTTAAAGATATTGCTTCTACTATTGAAGTTGGATTTGCGGTGTTTTATGTTGAAGGACGCCCAAGCAGTGTTGGAGAAAGTAAGTTGGTAGCAGGCAAAAGTTTTGGACATGTGTCTTGTTTTAATGTAAATGTTGTACTGACATAAGCATCACGTGCAAAGTGTCAGTTGCAAATTCTGTAGCTACGTACTGATTTATCTGATTTGCGTCATCGTCTCATCGTTCATCACATATAAAAGCTTTTCCTGTTTGCTTGTTTCTATTGGCAGCTGCTTTAACTGTTGATGTATGTCGCAAATATTTTTTGCTAATTTTGGTAAAACTAATCTTCTAGCTTGATATATATTCTTTCTAATACAGTTCACATCATTAACACGAAGTGTCTCAATATGCTTATTTTGCAATTCTATATGTAGAAGTTTCATAGGACGTTCGCACAGATCTTCAACTGCTTTGCGTTTCAGCAATTGTGACTACACTGTTGTCAGAGATCAGCACCTTCCGTTTTAACAAATGCTTTACACGAAGTTGTTTTAGAACGCGACGTACAAGTCCATCTTTTCATACCATTCGTCAGCTCTTTTTGAAATGAAAATTTATAACCATCCAACACCAACATTTTTTTTTTTTGCTTGTAATGGGGTAATAAAATTCTCATTATCGTCCTTATTCCTTAATCCTCTTGGCTTTGTGAACGAACTCGGTCTATATCACCTTGTTACCTGTATATTTGGGAACGAACTCGGTGCCGTCCGTCCTTGAAATGTTTCTTTTAAAATGTTTTCTTATTTTTCCCTTCCATGTAATGTAATAAAATAGATGCACTAAATGTGACTACACTTAAACTTATATAGTTTTTCCTTCTTTTCAGCAGAAACTATGGTGGTTTGCGAGGTCTGCACGGACGAAAGCATAGGCATTTACTATGGCGCTAGGGTGTGTTGTGCGTGCAGATCCTTTTTCGCCCGATGGTCCAGAAACGCCGTTGTTATTAATAATTGTTATGGGGGCACTAAAAAAAACATAAATATTTTATATTTTGTTTGAAAAAAGTGGTTTTTAAAAAATGTCTGTGTGTCTGTGATCACGATAGCGGTCAAACGGCTATAGCTATCTATTCCAAATTTTGCAATTAGTAGTATAATCTCCCTCTTGAGAACTGATTAGTTTTTCAGTAAAATCGGTAGACCGGAAGTAGCAGTTTACTTCAGTGAAAAAATCGAATTTTGCCAATATTTCGTCAACTACTAAGTTTACACAAATTTATAAAGAATTCATGTACTTAAAATTAAAATTGAGAACAATTTTATTTAAAAAGTTTTTCGAAATTCCTACCGGAAGTAGGACTTTTACTCTTATCGAAAATCAGTTTTTTGCGAATATTTCGCAAGTCATGCTTTTTAGACAAGTACGTTACGAGTATAAAAGTATTTGAAACATAATTTTCAATATCTTTTGTATAAAAAAAATTTCAAAATTCACACCGGAAGTACCACTTTTACTCTTATCGAATAGCGATTTTTTGCAAATATGTCGTAAGTTATACATTTTATATACATTTATGAAGAGTACGAAAGTATTTAGAACTGGATTTGCAATATTTTTTGTATATATGAAATTTCAAAATTCGGACCGGAAGTAGCACTTTTACTCTTAGCGAGTAGCACTTTTTTGATAATATCTTGCAAAGTATGCATTCTATAGAAATTTATTAAGAGAATAGAAGTACTTAGAATAGGATTTTGAATAATTTTTGTGTAAAAAAAATATAGTATAGTTTGAAACGCTCATATATTTGGATGATATTTAAATGGATTCAGTATCATCACCCGGCAACTTCGCGCTAAATTTTGGCTAAAATTGCATAAAGAGTCCGCTGTAGACTATCATATAAAACTTTATCAAAAATGAGGTGTGGCCACCACACGACTTTCTTATACGTATGAGTGTTTCAAATTATAGAATTTTAAGAATTTTTTTATACAAAAATTATTCAAAATCTTATTCTTAGTACTTCTATTCTTTTAATAAATCTTTATAGAATGCATACTTTGCAAGATATTATAAAAAAATTGCTACTCGCTAAGAGTAACAGTGCTACTTCCGGTTCGAATTTTGAAATTTCATATATACAAAAAATATTGCAAATCCAGTTCTAAATACTTTCGTACTCTTCATAAATTTATATAAAATGCATAACTTACGACATATTTGCAAAAAATCGCTATTCGATAAGAGTAAAAGTGATACTTCCGGTGTGAATTTTGAAATTTTTTTTATACAAAAGATATTGAAAATTATGTTTCAAATACTTTTATACTCGTAACGTACTTGTCTAAAAAGCATGACTTGCGAAATATTCGCAAAAAACTGATTTTCGATAAGAGTAAAAGTCCTACTTCCGGTAGGAATTTCGAAAAACTTTTTAAATAAAATTCTAATCAATTATCTAAAAAAATGGATAATAGAGGTAGATGGTTTATGGTGACTGCTAGTGTGTGCATGGGTGAGATAGAGGAATACGTTCAATTTAACTCAGGCTAGACCGACTCGTGTTTTGTCGGCTCTCGGGCAGTGTATTACTTACCGATTTCCCCGAGAGCCGACAAAACACGAGTTGGTCTAGTCTGAGTGAAACATAACCGTATTCCTCTATCTCGCTCATGTATAGTATGTACTATCATCTAGACTTAAACAAATATTATATATAATAAAGGGAAAAGAATGCGAAAGTAGTGATTATAACCATGGCAACATTTAAACATAAATTAATAAATTCTTGTATTACCTACTACCGAAGAATCGTTTTTATACTTAACCGAAACAATTTTATTAATGAAACTTAGTAAAGGTATTTGTTGGCACGACTCCTAGTGATTTAATTATAACCAGTAAAAAGTCGATTTATAAAAAAAAGGTGAATTTTACTATGCCATTGCAGCAAATTTTTAATCAAACCTTATAAAAATTGGTATTTTATATGAAAACAATTATAATACACTTTGAAGCAAATGATGCGCCTGCGAAAATTCCAGTTATTAATTTTAAAATGCAAATAAACAAGTACGTTATTACATTCGAAGTATTTATGGTTAAGTTTTTCATTGCAATTTCCATTCATTTATCGTATTTTGTTTTGTTGTGTGGCGCGGTGCAGGGGCGGGGGGCATATTGGTTACTTTCATATTATACAGCTATTTTTTGACTATATTCCTTTCCCACCACTTTCTATTTCACAACATACCTACTTCTTTAATAATTTTATATAATTTTAAAAAACATGGTATATGTAATAAACTACAAATCTATAAATAATTTACATTTTATTATATATTTTGTTACTGATTCGCATGTAATTTACAAATAAATATTAAAAGCCAATAAAATAAACTACAAATCTATAAATAATTTATATTTTATTACATATTTTGTTACGGATTCGCATGTAATTTACAAATAAATATTAAAAGCCAATAAAATAAACTACAAATCTATAAATAATTTATATTTTATTACATATTTTGTTACGGATTCGCATGTAATTTACAAATAAGTATTAAAAGGAAATAAAATAAACTACAAATCTGTCAATAATTAACGTATTTTAAACTAATTTGCCTGTAATTTTGAAATATAGACGACAATTTAGATGGGCCTCTACTCAGTAAATAATTCTATGGAAACCATTCGTTTGAGTCCGTTAGACCGCATCTAACTTAGAATGGGCGGCTTCCGGCGGATGAGATCACGTGTATATCAGCTGTTTTGTTGACATTCGATGGTGCTTTTAAAATTGAATAAAAGTAATAAGAAAACATACAAATTGAATTAAATTGTGTGTGATAATGTGAAATAAACATCATTTATTGTAATTTTCATTATTTCAATGATCTATATGGGATATCTTACATGTGATGTAACCTGCAAAATTCACTCGGTCAGTACCTAATTTATTTTTTATCTCCATTTCTGTACGTTTGCACCCATAATTTTATAAGTAAAAGTTGTTCAATTAGAGGTCCTTTATAGGGTACACTAGTTATTTTGCCAAAACTCGCCCGTTACCTCAACTGCAGTTTACCCCTAAATGTGACTACACTTAAACTTATATAGTTTTTCCTTCTTTTCAGCAGAAACATGGTTTGCGAGGTTTGCACGGACGAAAGTATAGGAATGTATTGGAATGTATTATGGCGCCAGGGTGTGCTGTGCATGCCGATCATTTTTCGCCAGATGGGCAAGAAATGCCGTGCAAATAAATAATTGTTATGGGGGCAATTGTGCAGTAACTAAAGACTCTAGAAAGGCTTGCAGGCATTGTCGCCTGCAGAAATGCCTTAGAGTAGGCATGGAGGTTGGTTAGGAGACAAATGGGATGGAATGGAGAGTAATGGAGACTACTTACTACATTAAAAGCACAGATTAAAAGACACAGGGGACGCGCTTTATGCGCATGCGTCGAGAGTGGATGCCAACTTAATTCCTTACAATACCAACCACGTAACATGCGTAGTATTTCAAAAATATGCCGGCAAATTCTCACTTTTTCCCGCTTCTTTGTTCGATCAGCATCATATTTACTGATTCACAGAAAACGACTACTTTTGTTATAAGTTTCATATTTATTAGTTTTATTACTGTTGTTTTAAATAATAATTAATTAGTTTTGAAGGTTAGGTAAGTACTTAGGTTTGGAACGAAGGAGGAAAATGGATCATTCATCAGGAAAGTGTCAGTATTGCACAGATTAGAAGAGATGGCGCAGCCAAGCCAAAATTTTTATCCGCGCTTTGTATTGTTGTACGCCAATTATAGACGGCGCTGACATCAAAAAATTACAGTTTTCAATATCACTAAGCAAATAGCGGGCGATTCAAATGTATTTGGTAGCGGGAAATTCAAAATAAAGGGTTTAATACTGCGATATCAAAAATTATATTGATAAAGATTTGTCATGGAATGTAAAACGTCTGTCTTAAGTTATATCATTAAGTGTCATACTGTCATTATAAGAGAAAATATAATGACAAATATTGACAGTATGACACTTAATGGTATAACTTAAGACAGACGTTTTACATTCTATGACAAATCTTTATCAATATAATTTTTTATCTCGCGGTACATGATCACAACACTGTAATCAAATTGCATACTATTTACTGGTTCCCGTAGTAATGAGGAATCATTGCTAAGGAAAACAGTATACAGTACGATATTCAATTACAATGCTGTAACCACACAATAACGTTTTAAAGAAAAGAATTACTTAAATAATTACACTTTAATATCGTTACGTAGAAAAGGTACAAAGTACACTTATGATTATTAATAAGTAACATCTAACACGTATGTTTTAGTTAAATTACCAGTACAAAAATAAAGTAACGAACAATAGCATAATCTACCAAAAGTAGAATATTCGACTAACAAACATACTTTTAGTAATACAATAAAACACCTTTTTCACAAAAAATAGTTTAATAACTAGATGTCACATTTCGTGTGCACTACATACATCGTCAGTAATAACAGTTACTACTGATGATGTGTGCAGTGCACACGAAATGTGACATCTAGTTATTAAACATTTTTTTGTGAAAAAGGTGTTTTATTGTATTACTATTTCTATATTTCACAAGTGTTCAAAATATATTACTACAAAGATAGTTTTTACAATAAGATAGAATTGCTGTTGAAAAAGTACCTACTCAAAATACTACAAAGTATGTAATTATACCCGATAGATACACAATGACTTAAACCCATGTTTACTACCACCATTTACAAAATCTTGTATTACATAAATGATGAAATAAAATAAGGTTACATAAATAAAAATATGGATACATAAGGATACCTAACAAATTTAGTAGACGTCTTTTCATCAATATATAATTAAAAGAGTGACAATTAGGGCTTAAAAACTAAATAATGTTAATTACATGGCTATAGAAGAAAACAAAAAAATTAAACCTGCAATAACTAATGATTAATTTATTGTTGTCGTAAAACAAATGAGACTTCCAATGATATGGCTGCCTTAATCTCCGTGGGTGGCCTCATGGGATGGAGTGTCGGCACTGCATTTCTGTTGAGGCGTACTGAATGAGGGTGTGCATGACATGTAGTGTCAAAATGTAGGCTGCAAAGTTTCTTATTGCATGTTGTACTGGCATCTAGCACAGGTTTCATGCCCATTTGCTGTTGTCAAGTTTCGCTCCTGAATAATAAAATATAATAATTACAACTGTATACTAACAAATATCAACGATAGTATAAAGGCACGTTTTCATTATAGGAAACTGCACAGGAAAATCATTAGGAAAATCCATAAATGCTTCTGTACCAAGAAATCTGAAGTTTCTATTAACACTGCTAAACATCGATTGGTTACTTGTGAAAAAACAATATAGAAACTTAAAAACAAGTAGTAAGTTTGTCGTGTACTTTAAAGGCTTTCTTATACACCCATAGGGTTAAACTGCAGTTGAGGTATCGGGCGACTACTGTACCTTATAGAGGACCTCTAATTGAACAACTTTTTCTTATAAAATTATCAATGCAAACATAGAGAAATGGAGATAAAAAATAAATTAGATACTGACCGAGTAAATTTTGCAGGTTACATCTCATCTATGGTATCCCATTGAACTGATGAAAATCACGATAATTGATGTTTATTTCACATAATCACACTCAATTTAGGTCAATTTGTATGTTTTCTTATGACTTCTGCAATTTTAAAAGCACCATCAAATGTCAACAAAAACAGCTGATATCATGTGGTCTCGTATTTACAATTTTGCTCACATTCAATCTAAAAACGTGGAAATCAAAAGTAATTGTTGTGTTGTGAGCGTTATTTATTGTGATTTTCATTATTTCAATGCTCTATATGGGATATCTCACATGGGATGTAACCTGCAAGGTTGACTCGGTGAGTACTAAATTTATTTTTTATCTCCATTTCCCTACATTTGCATTGATAATTTTATAAGAAAAAGTTGTTCAATTAGAGGTCCTTTATAATGTACACTAATCATTTTGTCAAAAATCGCCTGACACCTCAACTACAATTATTCCCACTTATATTATACTCCTAATAATTGCCAATTACTTACTTAATTGTCATTTAAACTTTCATTCGTGTAATCGGAAACCAACAAAATCCTTGCTACAACCAGGTGGTCCTTGTTGCACTTGGAATCAGAACTACAAACAAAAAATCTCCAGCTCACCTTCGGGTTATATGTCAACTATTAGTGCCGTTAGTTAGTTAGTGTTCGCATTCTCGGAAAATATGCATCGCTCTTGCTTGTACACCCCACACACAATGCACCAGCATCTATCCATCCTTTAAGTCTAAAAAGGCATTATGTCAACTTAATAAAATTATCATATTACTCTTTACAGAACTTACGGTACGATTATAACACCACTAACTAAGTAGTAATAAGAAAAATAATGTTTAGCAACACACACAAATTTGTTGGTTAACGTTCTACGCGTTTCCATAAAGTGACAGCGCTATAGTTGCGACATCTTAGTTATTCGGTTTAAGTCATGATTCAAATTTACTTATAGGTCTCTTGTTTCTAACACCGTGGCGCCATCGAATAATGGCGTACATAGGTAGATTAGGCGGCAAAACCCCTGATTTAAGTGAACCATCCGATAATCCGTGCAGTATTGTGATAAAAATTTCGCTAACTGCAAACTGAAGAACCGTCACATCAAGAGAGTACATAGGATAGTTGTAGAAAATTTTCGAAAAAGCCGCATTTTATGTCCATTGTGTGAAGAGGGAAGCGACGTCCAAACATATGAGAATTTGCGAAAACACCTTCAAGAAAATCACGGGGTAAGTATTGAAAAATTAACTCTTTAATTTTCTAGCAGTCTGGAGTACGAAGTGTGGAAAAATGCAGAAAAAATAGAGACCAATTATGCAATGCACAGATCAAGCCAGTTGAAAGACCACAAGGAAGTACACTATGAGTGCAACAAAAGTGATACAAGAGGTAGAGTAATATAATTATGTATTCAATTTTTTCCAATACACAGAAGTTAATGATTTTCTAGGATATCAACCGAAGTATTGCAAAAGGACCGAGAAATCTGGGGGGACAATAAAAATGCATGGTGTGTGCCCGTCCAAGTTAATTATCAAATTTTATAATGGTAAGAATTTATGTTTAGTGAAGCTTTTTATAAATTTTATTTTTGAGTAGGTGGTAAAGTGAAATTTATTATTTTGCAGGTAATATGGCATCTTCTCGTAAATGCATTGTTTGTGGTTTTGCAGAAGATGAGGTAGATAAATTGCACTACTTTCCTAGGAATGTTGAAAAGTGAGTATATTAAACTAAATAGTTTTCAAGATAAGAGCACCTTGAAATAAACTCCATTTACTGATAATTAATAATTTACTCTTGTAGAATACCTACATACTTTAAGAATAGCTAATGAATAATTTAGAATTCCCACAACACTTGAATAACTATTATAAACTATAGTTTAATATAATATATGTTACTTATATATAAATATATGCATGTTTCTAATTTCAGGGCAAAATTGTGGCTAGAAGCCATGGGAATGGTTTTGTCAGATAAATCAGTATGTAGCTACAGAATTTGCAACCGACACTTTGCACGTGATGCTTATGTCAGTACAACATTTACATTAAAACAAGACACATGTCCAAAACTTTTGCCTGCTACCAACTTACTTTCTCCAACACTGCTTGGGCATCCTTCAACATCAAACACCGCAAATCCAACTTCTATAGTAGAAGCAATATCTTTAAAAGACAAATCTATAGTTGATACATCACCAAAACCTTCCACATAAAGGTACCTATCTATTCATATATATGTTTTGTTATAGCCAAATTGTAATCTGTTATAAGAAAATGCACCCGAAAATGCATTGAAGCTGATGTTTATAAATCCTAATATTAAGTACAAAATTAATTTTTTTTTCTAGGACTCTTATAAATGTCAAGAGCAGAAGCAACGTATTTAAACATTTTTATATGTCTTTCCAACAATTAACACCAAAGAAAAGACTATTAATTGATGTTATTAATAAAAAGGAAGATTATTACGGAAACTAAAAAGGGAATGTAAGAGACGAAGAAAAAATATAAAAGACTTGTGCTTCCTTGTTTCGGAAACACAATGTTCATCTCCCCATAAAAATTGGTACAGAAAATCGCATTATAGAAGAAAACTTTTCCGATATAGTGGATGCTTATAAAATTGATCAGAATACGCCATACATATTCAGAAGTATGCACAAATTAAGGGAAATACATTTGGCCCCTATAATGCGTACTGCAATGAAAGTAAAAATTGCTGCGCAAGTTTTTGGCAGAACTGTGGCTACTTATATTTACTCTCTCTTAAGTAGTGGTAAGAAATATAATGTGATTTCTGTTGACATTATTCATAGCATTTTATTTCAGGAATTCTACCTCAAAGATCTGTTGCAACAGCATCTTTTGTGCAACAAGTAGATGAGCTATTGATAGCTTTAATGGAAATTCAATGACAAGCCTGGACGGAAAAAATCTGTGTCGTTGTGCCACTGAAGATTCAGGACATATTTTATTATTTATTATATTAATGGTTTAATAAATGCTGGGTTGCAAGGAAGTAATTGCGAAGCAGATGATGGTATACTGTTAAGTGAATTAAGGTCATTTTTACATGTAGAATCAGCTGATGAAGTGGAAGTAAATGAATTGGAATCTGAAACAGTAAGTATTCCAACTGGTCTGGCTAATGAAGTTGCTGAAGATATCGCCATCTCGGTTACTACTGGTAAAGTGAATATACTGTGAGTAGCTTATGTCAGCGGCTATATCGCAAGTAGAATCTTAAAGGATGTTGATTGTAAAGATTGTTCCATGGCACTCACAACAAGCAAGAAATTACTTTGCAATCAATTTATTTATTACAAAGATTTTCCGAAGAAGAGAAAAAATTGGTATATTCATCAGAAAATTTAGTAATTATAGTGGGACATGGAGTGACGGAATTAGAAAATATTCTGAAAATACTATGTGCTGACAATATGGTAGAGAAGAAAGTAATAAATCATATTAACGATACATTGAATTTTTCATGGATAGAATGCAATGTCCACAAAATATTTATTGAAAAATGTATTGTTAAAGGAATATGTAAAATAGGTATTCCATGGTATTGCAATAGGCTGAATCAGGAGAATAAAGAAATTAATTTAGAGCGCCGTGCTTCAGAAAGAAAATTGAAGTAATTGAGACACGAGTAGATTTTTTGTTATGTTTATTATTTTTATTTTGTCTTTGTTTTTTGTATATTATGCTGTGATTACCTTATTATTAGTTGCTGGTTTTCTTTTTATTTTCCTAATACACTACTTGATATTTTTCAATAATTTAACAAATATATAATTGAACTGTCATGATATATTTTTATACTTTGTTAAACAATTCTATACTGAATATATTGTTTTAAAAATAAAATTTTGTCCTTTCCATTTTTTTTTATTTCACTGTCTTACTGAATGTAATAAAACTTTTTAGAAGCAATGCAAAAAGATATTTTTTTTTAAGTAAAATATTTCTTCTACGCATCAAACAATATGATTTATAACTTATATTTGAAAACGATTATTACGTTCAACTTTTCATATAAAATATTGTGATATGTTACATGTGATTAATTTAACATTGAATTTAATACAATCTGTTAATAGATTTATTACAAATTGTATTAAATTCAACGTTAAATTAAAACGTAGTGCACTTTAAATTTTAAAGTTCCAACTAACTGCGTTTAAATTTGCCGCGTATGCTCCTAGTGGTGCCATCTGGCACGTGCCTACCTAAAAGAGTGAGATAGGACACTCTTTTTTCTTTGTTTATCTCGGACAAATTTTTAACATTAAGTTGCCGGTCTGAAGTAGTCTGTGTTAGGGTGGTAATTGTCAAATAACTAAAGATAACCGCAAAGCTTGTTGCAGGCATTGTCGCCTGCAGAAATGCCTTCGAGTAGGCATGGAAGTTAGGAGACGATTTGGTGAGTATCAAAAATTACATTTATTGCATTTACTATAAGATATTAAATTAAATTATTGCTCTGTATATACAGACGTACAGTGCGTTTTTTTAACTGTTGCCATAGGGAATTGCATGGTAAAAATTCAACCACGTGTTAACTTTTGTTCTGATGAAAATATTTAAACCATTTTTGGAACAAAGCTGGAAGATTCTTTAAACTATCGGATAGATTACAATTCAATATTCAGAACTGTCGAAAAAGTTTTGAAAAAAATATTTTTGTGAGAGCGTTTTCTTGCCACTATTATTTCTAGCAGGCTTTGTTTTAAAAAATAAATAGCGGAAGCTCCTCAAGGTTATGACTAAATTAGCTTTTGGAAGACAGAACATGTAAACATTTATTTATAAAAGAAAACAAAACCTTGAAACCATTATAGCTCAAATAACTCAACAAATTAACAAACATTATCAGTAATTATCAAAGGAATTGTTCATAGTGGTTTCCTTCGACT
Organism: Amphimallon solstitiale; assembly: GCA_963170755.1. Lineage (NCBI taxonomy): Eukaryota > Metazoa > Arthropoda > Insecta > Coleoptera > Scarabaeidae > Amphimallon > Amphimallon solstitiale. The sequence goes on from OY720680.1 coordinate 128,564,495, forward strand.
GCTAGACAATGTCCCAAGCGCTCTTGAAAATTTCTTCGAGTGTTTTCTAAAGTTCGCACTGTAATGAAATTACAAGCTTCAGTTATTCTTGCCTTTAGTTCCTCCACAGTTTCTATTTGTCCTCTTATGAGGTCATAAACTTGTGTTCCTAAATGCCACCATAAGAAAAAATCGAGTGGTGTTAGGTTAGGACATCGACCGGACACTGGACATACCTTTAATGAATGCTGTTACAAGTTCAACACGTTCTTTAGTTGTGAAAACAGACATTTTTAAAGAATTGTTCACAATAACCGGGTATTTGGCAAAACTTATGAATAAAATGACATTGTCAATTTTCGTTTTGATCTTGCCTGCTAAGTTTTTTGTCAAATTATGTATGTTCATTACCTTCAAGTTTGAAGAGTAAAATTAGTCAAATAAAACTACTTGTGGCTGTTCAAACAGTATGCATTCTGTACTCTTATTGGTTATTTATTACTAAAAGAAAAATTAGCACCAAATCTGCATCGCATCAAAAGTTACAGGGGTTATAATTTTTACAATGCAATTCCCTATGGCAACAGTTAAAAAAAATGCACGGTATACCTATATTTTCAATTGTAGATGTAGTTGACATAATAACAAGAATAAACCGACATCGTTAATTATAGGTTACATCATGTTAAAATGCGATTTTCATATTCAGTCGGTTACCTTAATCTTTGATTAATATACCAGTTAGTACAAATTTGTGATTTTCTAACACCGCTTAACACAGAAATGTTTTTAAAAAGACGTATGTGTAACATAGTCAGTCTTCATTTCTTCTTTCTCTTTTCCTTCTCCAGTTCATATGAACTTATTTCAACGACTTGGTTATCTAAATAAGTCTTTCCTTTCTGAAAATAAATGATAACAATATAAGCAAAAACAGAACAGTTATCATGAATGCTTTCTTAGCTAGAGATTATACTGTGTGAAATAAATTATCTCCAATTTCGCTAAAGGATACTACATTCATATTAAAATGGTTTGCCATGGAATGTAAAACGTCTGTCTTAAGTTATATCATTATGTGTCATATACTGATAAATATTAATGACAGCATGATACATAATGATATAACTTAAGACAGATGTTTTACATTCCATGGCAAACCTTCATCAATATAATTTTTGATCTCGCGGTATTTATAATTATCTACGGCTATGGCGGGGGGGGGGACTTAGATCTACCTAGTCATTGAAAAAGATATCGTGGATTTCTCTTATTTTTAACATTTTCTAGCAAATATACATGGGTTAATTTGTGCTTTTTTAATTCAAATTATATGACCTAATGTTTTGTTTGATTCGTGTATTAAAGTCATGACCAGTTTGACATATACATAGTACAAATTATGTTCTGCTTTACCCAAATTATATAGTATTCAATTGTTTTTCTGATTTTGCTACAAATTTAAGAATAATAAATCTAATAACTTCCTTATATATCATTTTGCAATCAATCATACCATAGTCCAGGTATTTACTGTGACACATAAAACTGAATACACTGTATAACAATTGTCCTAATCTGTCTACATTCTCAAACTGGTAACACTGTGGTATTATTGCTGTTTGTTTTACACAAACCCATACTTGAAAATTGCTATTTTTGAAAGTAAGAGAATAGAGTATGGAATATGATTTTGTTATTTCTCTCATTCATACGCTTACTTCACTTACTTTCAAGAATCCAAGGGTTCCATCTAGAAGAGCTTCTTCATTTAGAGAACAAACATGACGTCACCGCCCAGTGTACGAATTTAGTGATTTGTTAGTGATTTGTGCAGATTTTCGTAAACGGGCTGATTTTTCTCTAAGTGTACGAACTCTTATCAAAAGCATTTAGTTAGTAGTTGTTTTTTTTTGCTGTAAAGAGTATGGTTTATTCAAGCTTCTCTTTTCTTTGGGATTACAGTACCGCCATCAATATCCACGACCGACCTAAAGGCTGGCGACATCACAGGTATTTATACCAGGTGTCTGTTTAAGCTCGGCCACCGGCCATATCTCGGCAACCGTTTATCGTACAACCTGGCGGAAAAAATCTTGATAGTAAAATGGACAGCAGGAATTTCTACCAAAATATTTTTAAGTTTCCAAAATGACCGCAAGGGCGATTTAAACGGTTGTCGAGATATGGCCGGTGGCCGAGCTTAAACGGAGAGAGGCTTATTTTAGTTGATAGAGCAATACTAATGTACTTTTAAGCAAAACATGCCTTAATGGTAGAACATATAAACGATTGTCCTGCTGGAAGGCTTCTTGAAGGACAGCTGGACATGATAAGTTGCCCTGCTAGAAGCATCTAATCTTTATATTACATTGTCCTATAGGCAGGACTTCTAGGCCTACCAGCAGTTTTCCATTAGCGCCGTCAATTTATTTTCACATAGATACACAAAGTTGATGAAAATGAGTAGCAACAAAGTAGTATCGAAATTCAGTTAACATAGATAGTTATCTGTTCTTTGACGACAGACTGCAAATGTACTACTTTTTATTTAGTCTTTGGACACGAACTTTTTCTTTTATAATATCCCCCCAGTTTTCTTTTTGCAGTAGTGTTCAATTCGTCCACAGTTCGAAGCATTTTTCAGAGAGACTTACTGTAATTGAATCTTACTTAAGAAGTTGTTTTCTGAAACTACTAGATCTTAGTTTCAATGTAGGTTTCATGTTTCAACTCTCCCTTCTTTTGATTTGTACTGATGAAATCTTCGAGTCTGTCTGTCCATAAAACATCCTCACTTCTATTTAAAGTACGCTTCCATGTAGGAAAAACTCGATCTTTAGTTATCTACATGACATTGCTCATCCATTTTAATACAAGTCAGTGGACTGGATGCGTTCTCACTCGGTCATCGTATTGAAATTAAGGATGTAATAGCTATTTGTTTTGTCTGCAAAGTTGTGAAGCTGACAAAAAAAAATGTAGAGCTGTTTTGCAGTTGATAGAATTATTAACATATCAGACGAGATGATTCCTGCATTTTCAGTCTTTTCTAGGCTAATCTAGCTACTAAGAAAGGTATTTTTTATACAGCTATATAGTTCGTTGACACACTGGAAAATTAAGGAAAACGTAATCTTACCAAAAAAAAAAAACATGTGAACGTGTTCTCGCATTCAATAACTAATTAGAAGCTCGATAATTATATACAGCTCGATAATTATATACATACATATATATATATATATATATAAATAAATAAATAAAAACTAACATTCTTGGTATTAGCGGCCTGTTTCTTATTACTTGTCAAATATTAAAATTTAACAAAAAAAAACACATAATTAAAACGTTTCGACAATTTTATTCTTGTCTTCTTCAGTTAAAACACTATAAACGGCCAAGAAACAAATTTTATTTTATATATATACATATTGCTGTAGTCTTGCAATACGTAGGGCATGATCTTATAATTATGCTATAACCCTGCCTTCTAACCATTTCCTTTCGTCTTCATGTAGGTTGATCTGCATATAACTGTCAACAACGTTAACATTATTTCTTCTTTGTAGATCCTTCAAATCAAACAAGATTTATCCTGTTGTTTTTGAAGCCCTTACTTTATTATAACATTTCAAGGATGTGTTTCTATCTATACTTTTAATATATCGTTCCGAATAAAGAACATTTTTTTGTATATCCTTTTAAAAATGCTTTTAAATATAAGTATCAGGTATTTATTGTATTTTATCATGATCATAAACTCTCTTAGAGATTAGAATCATTGCATAATTTTAAATTCTATTTTTATTCATTAGAATAGATGGTTTCACAACAGGCATGTCTAATGTCGCCTTGTTCATATAACTTTATGGCTTTTAAATGATTCACCCTCTTCACAGTTCCGTCTTTTAACATCACTCTCTCTCTCTGTTGTTTACTTTTAATACATTATTATTTTTGAACATTGGTTTATTCCTCAGAATATTTAATGCTATTCTGACATTTTGTACGAAGTTTGGTTCTGTTTTTGTATATTCAAAGCACACCTTGTGTTCATCTTTTCTATAAAAAATATAGAATACATGAATTTATTTTTGTGTTTATTTCTATTCCTCTTTTAATATATTCAACTTAAATTACTATATACTTTTTATCATGATATTGCGCCTTAAAGGTTATGCAACTCATTATTATCTTAACAACTATATTTACAACTTAAAATTTATTTTCTTATTCTAATGCTTAATTATTTAACAATATTAAAAATACTTAAACTATAAAGATCACGGCAATATGTATACAGGATGAGTCACCTCCGCTGGCAAGGCAGATTATGATTTTATGAGAAAAGATATTTCGAAGCAGTTTTTTTCCTATGATGGCCACTTATTAGGAGCACCATTTAAAATTATTTTGTATTATACAGAGTGTTTCATAACTTGGTGGCTGACCATAGTTATAGTTTTTTAATTGGAACATCATGTATATTTTTACACTTTTCACTTATTACCATTTTTCTGAAAAATGTGTTTAAATTAATGTTTTTATAAAATTCTATTCCTCGAAAGCGACCTATTAGATCATAGGTTCCCAAAGTGGGCGATAACGCCCCCTTGTGGGCGCTGCAGGTCTAAAGGGGGGCGGTAAGAGACCCAGAAAAAAAATGGGGGCGTTGTGTAAAGGCTTAGGGGGCGATTTGTAATTTCATCTAGAATCTAGGAGGACTCTTAGACACCGACTGAGCTCTCGACTCTCGACTAGGGATGGGCGATAAACATCGATGTTCATTGAACATCGATATTTTAGGATCGATGTTCGATGTTTTTGCATCGATGTTTGCAATTTAGATTTATCGATAAACTATCGATGTTAGAAGAAATATAGTGAACATCGAACTTTTAAGCTTGACAAAATGTATTTGCACTAATCACAAAATAAAACAGCGTCCTCTGTTGACAAATACAAAAATGTTTCCAAATTAACAGCTCACATACAGGCTACGAGGATGTAAAATTGTCTACGAATAAAAGAAGTATTTAAATTACACAGTGCTATATCATATAAATTCGAATATTTCATTTTAGGCTCTTTTAAATATTACTCAGTATAAATATTTAAATAATATATAATTAAATACATAAATTTATAGTACTTTTAATGTGCAGAATAAAAGTTAAATTATGTATGCATGCAGAATAAGTGAAGGAGGTAAACGTATTTTCATAGAAAAAGAAGGGAGATAGACATTACCGATGTATACTTCTTCGGGAAATTCCCTAGTGCGTACAATCATACACGACGATACACGTATTAAATGCAAGATGACACATCAGAAATATAAAACCATATCCATATGTATCTCGGTATTTGCCAGCGTAGTCAAAAAAAAATGCAAGACTATAAAATCCCAAATAAAAATCGTTCTCTTAAAAAGCTTTGATACACGTAAATGTATATATTTTTTAAGTATCAGACGATTTAAGTCATGTGGTTGTTTCATGCGTAATTGCATAATATTGTTTTTTTATATAGTTTTTTTTGAGTAGTTTCTAAAGTTAACTACATATTATAAATGTATATATTTCTTTTATTATTTTTTTTGAATAGTGATATCTTTTATATCATTTTGTTAAGGACGTAAATTAATTAAGTTATAATAAAGTTTTTGTTAAACTGCCAAAAAATAAATCTATAAATATAATTATCGATGTTTAAAAACATCGATGTTTGGTAGTCGATATTTTGCAACCATCGATGTTGATCAACGATGTTAACATCGATGTTTGATATCGATGTTTACCCACCGATGTCCCATCCCTACTCTCGACTACAGCTTGTGAACATCAACTAATATTAATTAAGAGATTGCTCAAACCAACTCGGTTCGATATTTCTCTCCGAGTAGTTCATATATCTGTCCTGTTTTATTGAATAAATAAAATAAAAAACATATCAATCGGTCGCTCCGTTTCGAAACGAAAAGAGACACAAACAAACAAATAAAAAGGCAACTGTATCAATCGGCTGGTTCATAGAATACTTGTTCTTACTTGTTGAGTACGATTGAGCGTCGAATGAGATAAACGAGTTTATGCATGTTTGTCTTATTCCTGTCGGTGCGTGCTGCTTATGCAATCCTATATAAACAACGTAATATTTATTTTATTTTCATTTGCGGTTTCGCGCGTAATAGATAAGCAGTACTTAAGTTCAACACTTATACTTACGTATTTCTCAAAACAAAACAATGTCGGAAGTAAAAAAGAAGAGACGGGGCAATACTGTGCGGAATATATTAAATTCGGATTCATTGAAAATCCTACAAACCCATCGTCGCCTTTGTGCCTTCTATGCCTAAAAACATTTTCGAATGAAGCAATGAAGCCTTCAAGACTTCAAGATCATTTGAATAAAATGCATCCAGATAAGAAAGACAAGAATGTAGCATATTTTCAAGACCTAGAGAAGAAGCATAATACTCGGCCAAGTGTAGCAAAACTCTTTTCGGCGGCTGCTAAGCAAGATGACGACGGACTTCGAGCTTCGTACAACATCTCTTTGTTAATTGCTCAAAAAGGCAAACCACACAACATCGGAGAAGTGTTAATTTTGCCAGCAATAAAGGAAGTAATAACTACTGTGCTTCATAAACCGGCCGCAGATATTATCGGAAAAATTCCTTTGAGTAATAATTCTGTGCAAAGACGAATTGATGAAATGGCCGGAAACATAGAAGAATCATTGTGCAATCATCTGAGGACTAGTCAATTCTCAATTCAGCTCGATGAGTCCACTTTACCAACTAATGAAGCATTGTTGCTGTCTTACGTGAGGTTTATTAAAGATGAGAAAATATGTGAAGAACTATTGTTTGCTAGAAATTTAGAGACCGATACAAAAGGCGAAACCATATTCAATACATTGGAAAAGTTTTGTGATGAGAAAGAGATTCCCTTGAAAAATATTATATCAGTTGCTACGGATGGCGCTCCGGCTATGACAGGGTGCCATAAAGGCTTCATAGCGTACGTAAAAAATAAAATTCCAGATGTCCTTGCTGTACATTGCGTTATTCATAGACAACATTTGGTTGCTAGAAATTTAAGTGAACGACTATTTCAATCACTGCAATATGTCATCAAAGCAGTCAATAAAATCCGTAACTGCTCTTTGAATGATAGATTATTTCATCAGCTTTGTGTTACTAATGACGAAGATTTCAACCGTTTGTTGTTTCATACCGAAGTTCGTTGGCTATCAAGAGGCAATTGTCTGACTCGATTTTACAACCTGTTTGACTCTGTGATAGAGTTTTTGGAAACTAAAGATACAGAATTGCGCAACAAGCTCATTACATCAAAAAATGATATAGCTTACATGACAGACCTGTATAAATTGTTCAACAACATGAATCTCCAACTGCAAGGCGATGAACTAAATTTAATTAAAACAAAAAATGTCGTTGCTGCTTTCGCAGCCAAACTGCTTCTACACAAAAAGAATATGGGCAGACGTGAGTTTCATAATTTTCCGAATTTATCAGTATCCTGCAGTAACGACGACTTGTTTGCCTACTGCCAACATTTGGAAAAGCTCCACATTGACTTCACCGAACGATACCAGGATATTTTGAACTTGGAAATACCAGACTGGGTGTTGGATCCGTTTTCAAATGTCAACACAGCAATATCACCACATCTGGAAGAAGAACTTATAGAATTGACAACGAACGAGGAAATAAAAATCAAGTTCAAAAATGGCTACCAAGAATTTTGGCTACAAAAACCGATTCCGCAATTGTACCCTGGATTGTGGTCAATCATTCAACGATTCTTGATAGCATTCCCATCGTCATATTTGTGTGAACGTGGATTTAGTGCTGTAGCAACGCTGCTTACTAAAAAGAGAAATCGTTTGCATGTTACCGAACGTGGTGACTTGCGGCTGTTCTTGAGTAAATTGGAACCTGATATCAACAAACTTATTAAACAGCATCAGATTCATCCTTCACATTAGTTTTTATATTAGAATCGATTATGTTTGTTTTATTTTGAATTTTGAATAAAAGATACTTTGTCTGAATACTATAAAGTTGCGTTTCAATAATCATTCTCATTGGCAGGTGTAGCCCGTAAAAGTTAACTTGAGACCTGAGCGCCGTTGTGTACTACCTACTACGCTCAGGTCTCAAGTTAACTCATTCATTCTAAACGAGACTTTTACTATAACCCATAGTAAAAGTCTCGTTTAGAATGAATGTTTAATCTCCGCTAATATAGCTCACAATAATTAATTTAATTTGAAGTTATAGTGGTTTTTGAGTAGGTGAAAAAATGGGGGCGCTAAAAAATAATTTATTCTCAAAGTGGGCAGTAGGCAAAATAAGTTTGGGAACCACTGTATTAGATGGACACAATTTTTGGTAGCGTTGTTTATAATAACAGGTCCTAAAGTAATGCCGTGTTTATATTGTCAATAAATTCATGAAGTTTTTGACCTTGAATTTACTGGAGCGTGTAAAGGCTAAACTTGTCAGTTGTACTTTCTTATACGTAGTATAAGGAAGTATTGTGATGTGTGTTTGTGACCACGATAGCAGTCAAACCGCTTTAGATATCAATTCCAAATTTTGTATTTATCAATATAATCTTACTCTTGAGAACTGATTAGATTTTCAGTAAAATTGGTAGACCGGAAGTAGTGTTTTACTTCAGTGAAAAAATTGAATTTTGCCATTTATTCGTCAACTACTAAGTTTAAATAAATGTATAAAGAATTCATATGTACTCAAAATTACATTTGAGAAGAATGTTATTAAAAAAGTTTGGAAATTCCTACCGGAAGTAGGTCTATTACTCTTATCGAAAATCAGTTTTTTTGCAAGTCATGCTTTTTAGACAGGTGCGTTACGAGTATAAAAGTATTTGGAACTTAATTTTCAATATCTTATGTATCAAAAAAAAAAATCATAATTCGGACCCGAAGTAACACTTTTACTCGATTCGAGCATTCTATATATATTTCTCAAAAGTATTTAGAGTTGGATTTGAAATATTTTTTGTGTAAATGAAATTTCAAAATTCGGACCGGAAGTACCTAACACTTCTACTCTTAGCGAGTAGCACTTTTTTTCGAATATCTCGCAAAGTATGCATTCGATACAGATTTATTAAGAGAATAGAAGTATGTATTTAAAAAGGGATTTTGAATATTTTTTGTATAAAAAAATTCTTAAAATTTGGACTTGAAGTAACACTTACAGGTTTAGTTTTCTAAGATAAAAGTATTTAAAACAATTTAGAACAACTTGTGTATAATTTGAAATGCTCATACGTATGAGAAAGTCGTGTGGTGGCTACACCTCATTATTTTCTTGTCAAATAAATTCATGAATAAATTAGTCGAATTAGAATCCGCTGTATTTTTTCGTCGATTTTCTAGGAAAATACAGTAACATTTTAGTTTAAAATGAATGCCAACTTTCGCGTTGTGAACCTTCTGCCCCGTGAAATTTTCTGTGGTATTATAAAAGATTGATAAAGTTAGTAAAATCAATCGTATCTGTAAAGAAATATATATATTTATTTATAAATGAATAATATGGAACTATTGCTATTCTACACAAACATTGTAAAAATCGATTGCGAGAAGTGAAGCAAATAATTATTTTAATGATCATGATCAAGTCGCACCTATAAAAAGATAATATTTTTCATGAAAACAACTACAATACGCTGTGGAGAATGTTGCATTTTATTAACTAGTTTGTGATTACTACAATCAAGCACATATAAAAATATTCGGATATTCTTTTGTATCCATCAGCAAGCTATAAGTTCATGTTTTGCATATATAATCCCGTAGTATTAACCCCTACAAATATCAGATTAACAAGTTTCGCGTAACCTTCAAATTGATGAATAAATTCATTAATTTATTTGACCGTGTAGTAAACGACGAGTAAAACTGTTACTTCAGTTTAGGGACGCGCAAGAATTGAAGATACAAAAATTGAAAGTAGTCTCAGATTCGGTTTTGAGTATGTACTTTTCTATTCTTTAGAAATTTGACTACAACTCCGATTAAATTGCCGGTTAGCGTAATCATTGATTAAAACACCGGTCAGTACAAATTTGCTTTGTTTTTTCAACACCGGTTAGCGCTAATCATTGCTTGCATTCAGCAGACACAACAGTTGCGCAACTGTTCAGTGATCATGTCCAGTAGATGTCCGCTCACTCTCAACATGTTCAGGAGCGACTGCCATTTTTGTGAGCGGAAAAATTCTACGCTCACTTAGCGAGCGTATTCTGTACGCATGCGTCATTGATGCATTCCAAAACTAACCTAATACATAATTTTGAATAAAGTTACTAGAAAAGTAGGATACAGCATTAAAGGTATAATGCAGAAATAAATGTCTTATAATATTGGAGTTCACCCAGTATTTTATTCGGGGTTGAAAAAACCAGCCCTTACACTAAAAACTACGCCAAAACCTAATGCAGAAAAACAATTTATTATTACTGTTTATTCGGTTTAATCTGTCTAATTATAACATATGGCAGCAATGAAAAGTACATATTGACAGACGATTACATAAAGGTGAGCGGTTCTGCCCAGCCAACACTCAACTGTTGTGATGTGTACAGTTGGAGCGAGAACGGTTGCCGATCCGTCTGCTGAATGAAAGCATTGATTAAGAACGAAACAATTAATCTTCTTTGATAAAAGGACATAAAGTTAGTTAGAATGTATTGTTTTTAATAAACAGCTGGTATATGATCTTTCAATAAAAGTATCTGGGTTTATTTGTCCTAGAGAAATTTGCTGCAAGTTAAATCGTGTCAGACATAGAAATAGAATCTTCTAGAATATCTTATACCATTAGAATGTGATTGATAAGCCAGCTTAAGACCCTAGATGCAGATTTTCTTTTTCAACAAACTATTCCTAGTTTTATGATTCTGTTTCATGTAATATATTTTGCCTATTTTTGGTAACTGTTAATTTCATATGAATATATGTATGTATATGCATTAGTTTTTTTTACTTTTCCACAATATTTTTGTATTTCTCAATAGCTAGTAGTAAGTAATCAATAAATTTGTTTGCACTTTCTTACTTATTTCGTAATAGAAATTTTAAATATGTGCTTAATAAATAAATGCCTACAGTTTATTTACTAAAATGAAATTACGAATTATATAGAAAATCTTTAAGAAAATAAAATAATGGCAAAAAGCAGAAATAAGAAATTCAAACCTAGGAAATGGCGCTAATATTATTAGAACAATATGCTAATTTAGATCAAATGCACTAGCAAATATGTTGCCAATTTTGTACAATAAATCCTTAAACACTTTAGATAACCGGCGTATTTCCTCGCATTGAAAAACGCCAGTTAGAGATAATCAATGATTAGTTAACCGAGTACTTTAATCGGTGTTGACAAAACCGGCTCTTAGTAATTGACTGGAAGTAAACATTTCTCATTGATATCTATAATCGTCTGGCCGTTATCGTGACCACAGACATAGAAAGAAATAAACACCCTTTTTCGTTATTAGGGGATTTCAAAACGTGGATATGTCTAAAAATGAGGTATTTTTATTGTAATGTTTTGGATTTAAGCGTATTGATTTTATTGTTTTCTTTTCTTTTTTCTATGGACGTATAGGCTCCAATAAGAGACGATCGGTCTCGATGACCGATCTAAGAGGAGCTAATGAGCGAGGAGCGGCCGGGAAAGGTAGGTAAATTTTTTTTACTAATTGATTTTTAAAGTCTCCGGTCTGCTCCTGATTTATAGTAATGATTTTATTATTTTTCGGTGTCAATAACGACCAACGTCAAAAAAATTCGTTGCCGAATAGGATCAAATAAAGATGTTATACGTTTTTTTACCTTTGATTGATATACCAGTTAGTACAAACTTGTGATTTTCCAACACCGCTTAACACAGAAATGTTTTTAAAAATACGTATGTGTAACATAGTCAGTCTTGATTCCTTCTTTCTCTTTTCCTTCTCCAGTTCATATGAACTTATTTCAACGACTTGGTTATCTAAATAAGTCTTTAGTTTCTGAAAATAAATGATAACAATATAAGCAAAAACAGAACATTTATCATCATGAATGCTTTCTTAGCTAGAGATTACACTGTGTGAAATAAATTATCTCCAATTTCGCTAAAGGATACTACATTCATATTAAAATGGTTTGCCATGAATGTAAAACGTCTGTCTTAAGTTATATCATTAAGTGTCATATACTGACAAATATTAATGACAGTATGACACTTAGGGCCGTTTGCATCGTAACAATTAAGCCTGGTTTAACGTTAAGTGCAGCTTAAATTTTAAAATTCGTTTCCACAGTATGGTAAGTGTTCCTTAAATCTCTTTAAGAAGAGCTTAATTTAAGCCCGGAATTTTGAAGGCTTAACGGCCCCTTAACCTAAAGAAAAGTTACAAGCTTGCGCACTTTACAACATTGAATATACATACGTACAATATCGGAAATGGCGGGAAATGCCTCTGATGTAAATTTTGTCAACATCTGTGAATGTTTTCGTTGTTTTTTATGATCAGTTGTTCACTTTGTAGTAGCAGATATGAACTTTTTGGATGAAGAAGAGAGCATCTGTTAAATACATATATGAAGTTAGGTTTGTTCCCCTATAATATAAAATATATGTTTAACGTGACACCTTTGATAATACTTACTGCACTTTGAAAGAAACAAAAATTTAAAACTAATGGGTGCTCACAGCCACAAAAACGTAATGTTGTCAACAGTTATGTATGATTATTCAAAACTTTATGGTTCAAAACAAACCCGTCTGCAACAAAATCGTCCTGCTTTCTTACCGACAGAGATGGACAAGACGATTTCAAAGATTAGAGAATAAAGATACGACGCTTCGATCGGAACCTTTATCTCTTACTCAAATTTTCAGTGACCTTGGACATTTAAATTGGAATGTAGAAGTGCGGGAATTTTAAACAGAACAGATTTTAAAATTCTTCTGTCATAAAAATAAATGTATGGATTCGCAATATTGTAAAATAGAAATACAAATTATATGTCGAATAATTACATATTATAAGAATATAATAGTTATTTATGTAACAAGTCAGTAAAGTGATACTTTATCGAACGAGTCTGATTTACGAGCCAAGCGAGTGAAGCGATCGCGGCGAGTAACAGACGAGTTCGGTAAAGGTACTTTACTGACGTGGTGCATACAAAATTTTATCGCCAACCGTGAAAATTGTTAATTTAAGAAATAACGATATAGTAACTTATGACAGTGACAAACTATTTATTTTTAAAGTCATCAGTCATGGCTACGCTGACAGATATTAGCGGCAGGTAAAGTACTTTATTGTACAGTACGATAAAGTGTTTCTTTTATTTTTTTATTGCACTGCCATAAATGAAATAATTTTTAGCTTTCAAGTGATATAAAATATGCTGTGATTAGTGGTAGATAGGTATAGTAGAAAATCTAAAATTTTCTAAAAGTTGTCTTAATCGAAAGCAACTGAACAATACACTTCAAATGAAAAACACAGTTACTATTGGAAATAAACGACTTCCGTAAATAATATTTAATCAAATACTAGATAAAATAAAAAAATACCTTTCTATCGGTAGACTCCCATCCACTACCCTGATCGCAGCATCTAGTTTCTCATCATACTTCCAATCTTTTCTATTTCGAATTGAGTTTTTATTCGGCTCCGATATTAAAAGTATTCCTACTTTTTGCTCCCTGGCATATGCTAGCGCCAAATCTTGGGCTGCTCGGCTTCTATATGTGTTTATTTGTAAAATCTTCATCCGGCCTAGTCCCCCCCTTTTTTTTTTGTGCGCTGGTTTAGACTCCCTTGTGGTTTTCTTTCTATTACCAGCCTCCTCTGGTATACCGGCCATGACCTGTCGAATGCAGAATGCTCCCTAGGTTCCAAACCCATCGTGCAGCACATCGGGCAATTCAATATCGCCGGTCCGGCACAGTCGAAGCTACGGTGTTCTCCCCCGCACCTTGCACATGTTTCGGCATCTTTGCAGACCTTGCTGGTGTGACCGTAACCACAGCTCTTGAAACACCGCAACACATTGGCATACTCTTCCACATAAATCGTCAGTAGGTCGAGGTAGATTTTCCCGCCGCAATCACTAATAATGAAGTCGTAAACATCCTTGCTTGCCTCGATGGTCCAATTCTCCTTTTCTGGGTTATGGCATTTACGTGCCTCCCTCGGAGTGAACTGAACTTCAAAGGTGTTCTTGTCCCATCTCTGCTGTATTTTGGTGTTCTGATTCCAAATGTTCGTAGCGAGTAGCGTGCCTGTCTGACCCGTCTCTACATCCGTAAGTTGAAGCATTGGGGCAAGCGGTGCAGGATCCCTGGCCTCAAGGCTATTCATTCTTATAACCTTGTCCTTTAGCATCGCCTTTTGCCCTTCAGAAGAGCTTTCAAGTAATAAGCCTCCTTTTTGTGTTTTCCTGATAGATTTTAGCGGTCCCATTTCTCCAACTTCTATTCTTGCTGTCAATTTATCCCGAATTTCTTTAGCTGAGACCCCTTCTGTCTTACTACGTACAACTGTTAATAGCCTCGGGGCAGGTATAGGTAAAGGCCCCATACTCCCCCTCCCAGTGCCTGGGAGTAGGATCTCATGCCTCCGCCTGTCTCTTGTCGTTCTTTCTGTCTATCTTCGTCTCTCAACCTCCTATCTCTCTTCCTTATCAAAGCCCCGAGATCCTGAGCCGCGTCTCTGTCCGAACCCCCCGTTCTGGGGTCCATAGTCCCTCATCGAATCACTGTCCTCAGCTACCGTGACAACTGTGTCTGAACGCACCTTAAGTCCCTTTATCTGCTCCTTTATTTCTCTTAATTCTTTTCGTATGCTGTTATCTTCGGCCCTGGTGTCTTTCATGCCCTTTTCCCTGATCTCCTTCCTAATCTCTTCCATCTCCTGTCTAAGTTTTACGAGTTCTAGACCGAGTTCCGCCCCGCCAATCTGCGTGTGTCTAGCAATACTCTGCTGCTTGCTAACAGCCAGAACTAACATGTCTTTTACTATACCGTCGCAGCAGTTTGCAACAGTTGCCTGATCCTCTAGCCTAAATGAAATTTTGCCCCCCTGTCTCTTAGTTGTCGCGTGTTTAATTTTTTCAATGTTATCCATAATTCTTAGTGTGAGATCTTCTTCTGTGCTGGCGTCGAGGCCTTCGTCAAGATTACCACAGCATGATTTGATCTCCCCATCGTCGTTTCCGTCTTTCTCACCCGCTTCCGACTTACCATCTTCCTCTCCTTCGCCCAATTCCAAAGTATTTGCAGGTTCGAGGGTGCTTTGAACGTGTCCCGATTTGTCGTCCTCATGGTCTGATACTATGATTTCCTCGCCGTCCTCTCCTTTGGTTTTTTTCCTAGGTAGGGTCCTATCCACGACGTTAGACTTTCTGAAGGGGTCATCATTCCCCTCCGGATTCCCCTCGTCGCGATCCATATCTCACCGCTGTACGGCCCAGTCCCCTCACGCACTGATCCGTAAGGTAACGCCCTCCCAAAAGAGCAATAGTCAAAGGAAAAAACACACCAAAAATCTGCTCTTTATTCACTTAAAAGTAACTTATACTAAAAAAATTTAGGTATTTGTATTCGAAGTCTCTCAAATGTACAACGCCCCACCACCTAGGGTTACCCGATCTGTGTACAACGAATTTAAATTACAAGCTTATTTTGAAAACTAGTCCTAAAGTGTACATTTATAATCAAATTTCCTCTAATGTTCAATACCCCTTATGTACTCCTGGTACCTAATTTTACTAAATCCGAGATTAACGGCGCTTGACGTCCCTATGTCACTTCGACGCTAATGTTGTCCGTTTTGGTACGTCATACGTGTGACGCGTATAAAATTTCAACAATTTCGATGGTATTCTTAACGCGCTAATGCTGAAATTTTGCGTATAAATTAAGATATTCAAAGTTCCTATATACCTTATATGGCATTAAAAATGCAAAGTGAGCCAGTGATTGCCATATAATATGTGACCACCTGGGGCCACAAAACCCGTCAACGCAGTTTTTCAAAGACCGAAAATCCAAATGCACTGCTTTCACTTCGAAGTTATATTAATTCAACGCAACTTTAAAAATCATTAACTCCGAAACTAATTAGGTTGGAGAGTTAATTTTTTCACTGACTTTTGTCCTGTATATGTCCTTTCACTGGCCGAAGTTTTGAAAACCTACCCCCACTCCTTCCCCGAATGCCGGCTGCATCAACGAACAGGTGCAGGTGGCATTCTCGACAAAAACCAATCACTACTAATGTTGCCTTAATTAGTGGGTATACCAGTCTGGATTTTCACAGGTTGGAGCCCTTGTGCTTCCACACGACTCTGCCAATTTGCCGCTCCCTGGTCCCCTTAATACACTAATTATTCACTATTAAGCACGGAACTGATATAAACACGCAAGTTTTATTCTAAACTTTGTGAACTTTTCGAGTTTGGATATAATAATAATAATTTGCTCTATCAAGAAATAGGACAAGTCAACAATTGTAATAAATATAACAATATGTTTTAGTAATAATAATAATAATATAATATATCTTTATTGCCCAACAGATTTTTTACATCTAATTACAGGACAAGAAAAAAAAATGCAATGAATCGATAACTACACAATATAAAATCAAATAAGAAAAAAATATATATACACATATACATACATACACATACATAACTCAATAATATGCACTACAAGAATTAAGACAGTGAAAAAAAAAATGAAAAGAAAAAAAACAAGCCTATGCAACGTATAAGTAACCCTACTAATTAATTAATTGCGATAATGGTGAAAAATTAATATCGAGATCATCCCCACAAGTGGCATTGCAACGACTACAACCTCTATAGAGCGGCGATGCAAGTAAAATATTTGTCCTGGCCGTTGAAAAATAAAATACATTCCTCGTGCGACATGGGTACTGAGGTACAGCAAACATGATCTTTGCCAAAAAATATGGAACATCTATATTATTGTGCAATACATCATAAATGAACTTAATGTCTGCTTTATGTCTTCGTATCTCCAAAGATTCAAAATTAAATTCTTCAAGAAGGACATCATAGTATGTCCCCTGAACGGGGTACAAACCATGCCTCTTGAAGTACAGATATTTCAAAAAGCGCCTCTGAACCCTCTCGAGTGCTCAGAATAAGTTTTATATGCTGGCGACCAAACGAATGAAGCATATTCGAGGCGAGACCGAACAAAGGAAAAATAAAGGGTAGTAATGGCCTCCATGGATGCAAACTGCCTGGTATTTCTAATAACAAACCCTAATGTTTTCAGTGCCGATAAAATAGTGCTATTGATGTGGTCTGAAAACGTTAATTTAGCGTCAAAAAGAACGCCTAAATCCATAACCACTGAACAACGATGAATAGGAATCCCGTCAACGGGGTAATTAAAACATAAAGGTTCTTGCTTTCGACTAATTGTCAAAACATTACATTTAGAAATATTCAGGGGCAAATTATTCACCGTACACCATGCTCCCAAAACATCCACTTGACTCTGCAGAAGCAAGCAGTCCGTAATGGTGCGTATTCTACGGAAGAGCTTGACATCATCTGCAAATAGAAGTCTATGGCAGCCCAATTCAGAGCAGATGTCATTAATAAATATTGCAAATAATAGGGGACCTAGATTGCTACCCTGTGGAACTCCTGAGGTGGCAGTGAAGTAAGATGATTTGTGACCAGCATAACTGACGTACTGAACTCTATTCATCAGGTAAGTGTTAAATAATGATTTCAATTGAGGTGAAAAACCAATAGCATCTATTTTACGTAGCAATATGGCGTGATCGATACGATCAAAAGCCTTGGAGAAGTCAGTATAGATGATGTCAACTTGCTCGTTATCATCCAGGCATTCCGAGACAAACTGGGTCAACACTGCAAGATTGGAAGTTGTAGATCGCTTACTCATAAAACAATGCTGGTCGTCCGAGAGTCTGCACCGAATTTGTGAGTAAACATTGGTGTAAAGGCACATTTCGAACACTTTAGCAAAATTATTAAGAATAGCTATCGGTCGGTAATTCTCGATCAAGGCTGTGTCACCTTTCTTGTGAATTGGAAATAGTTTGGTCACTTTCCAGCACTCAGGGAAGACAGACGTTTTAAGTGCTAAATTAAAAAGGAAAGCGAGTGGTTTAGCAAAGATGCACGCACAATCACGAGCAAGAAAACTTGGTATATTATCCTGACCCATAGTATAAGCATTCTTTAACTCTTTTAAATTGCTAACAACATCCGACTCAGACAGTGAAGACACACCAATCATAGGAAAGCATACGGTAGATGATGGGGAAGTAGTATTCAAATTGTGCACCGAAGCGGTATAAACGGATTGGGAAAATTGTTTGAAACCATTCACTATAGATGTGGTGTTTCTTAGTTCACATCCATCAACACCCTTCATTGAACCAGGCATACCCGGGCCCCGTCGCTCAGAAGCAACGAATGACCAGAACTGTTTCGGATTTTCCTTAAGTTGCTGTTCAGCATTAATAATATAGTTACTGTACAGGACTTTTGAATTCGCTCTGACTAGTTTGCGTTGCTCTTTAAACTGAAGGTAGTCTTCGTCACGGCCAGACTTTTTATAAATATTGTGAAGCATATTCTTTCTTTTAATATTGATAATATGCTCTTTAGTAAACCAAATGGGATACGAAGACCTCTGAGAACTCTTCAATGGTACGTGATCATTAAAGATATCGTATATTTGCTTATAAAATTCAGAACAAGCCTCATTAATATCAGTAAAAGCACATAGACTAGTCCAATCAATCTTTAGCAAAGATTCATACATGCCAAGATAATCCGCTTTTCTAAAATTATAGACCTTAGAAGCTGGATTACCCAATGTATTGGACGAGCGCGTACATTTATATTTACATATCGCCAGCAAAGGGGGATGAGCCAGATCCTCCCCAACTAGGGGGATGCATTTAAATCATTCAGGTTTGTAATAACAAGATCAAGAAGACGGTTATTTGAATTGAATACAGCATTAACCTGTTTAAGATTAAGAAATTCCATGAAATTATAAGCAAATCACATTTTTCATCAGTAAGACTAGCACTACAATACAGAGGGGCATTGAAGTCCCCAATAATTAAAATTTTGTCGTCATGTGACTGGTTAATAATCTCAAACATATCAAGAAATATCTCATATTGTACGATTGGCAAATCTGGTGGAATATAAATTACATAAACATAAATTCTAATACTATTTAAATCCAATCGACAGCCCGATATATCAACAAGTGGTACAGCATCAGTTATTACAGTCACATCTAGTTCATAAGCCCGCAAGTGAGACCTGCAAGCCAGCAGGACTCCGCCTCCTCGACTGCTATTAACAGTTGCGAAATCCCTATCACGCCTGAAGATTGTGAAGTCTGAAGGAAATAGTTCATTATTTAATATATCATTCGACAGCCAGAATTCTGCAATGCAGATCAGATCATATGAATAGCTACAATCACTTGTATAAAAATTGTCTAACTTAGTTCGCACACCTCGCACATTTTGGTAATATATTTTAAGTTCACTGTTGGGCAGAACTAGTTTAACGATTGAATGTAAGGAGTACCATGCTTATATTTAATTTTCAAATTTAATTCGCCGTTTGCTGTTCGTGAATTCAACTCTTCCTGCATTTTTTTATAATAATTGACTTGACGAGGAGTACGGTCCGTGGAGATGAATATGTGTTTATAAGTATCGGAGTTTTTAATATGTCTTGAATTTTTAATGATCGAGTAAACATCTCTGGCGTTCCTAAACCTTACGCGGAGCGGCCGAGGGCGAGGCCTATCGGCATTAAAACGACCCAAACGGAATACCTCGACATCACTGACATCAATCTTGACAGGTAAAGCGGCAACAATAGATGTAACAGCAGTCAAATCAAACGCCTTGCGCTCAGCAGAAGAGCCGGAATCCACTTCTAAACAATTATGTATTATAATGTTTTGCTTACGTTCATTTCTGTCCTGAAGCTCATGCAGCATGTCCTCAAATACATTATCGCTAATAGTATTACACTTTTGAGAAAGAATTTCATTCTTTAAACTCAGTATTACGGCCTTAAGTTCGTTAATATCATTTAGAGTCGAACAATTACGACATGACCACGACAATCCCTTCTTTGTTTTTATTGTGCGTACTTCCGAGGCGGTTATATCAACACAACTGTATTTGAATTGTTTTTTGCATACAGAACAATCAATTACTTTATGTTCCTCGACAGAATCATTACATCCACAGAAGCAAATAATCGTTGACATAATTATGAAATACTAACAATAGAGTACAATTGTAATAATTTAGAAAAAGGATCAGCAAAGGGAACGGGATATACAAGAATGCAATTCTTACAATTTACAATCATTTTGCAGCATGCACAGAAATAGCATAGAATTTGTTTAGAAATTGTACATCGGATTGAAATGTTGTTAAAATTGCAGGATTTGTGTGTCAGGCCACCATTGACGTTGAACGAAAACGCTTGCTCCCAATCAGCATCGCGGGAGGATGAAGCGGTATTTTACTATAAGGCCCAATTTCGGGAGGAGCAAGACAAGAATGCCATATATCAACGCCAGATTATAGAACTCAATCAAACATTAAAAACCATGCAAGAACAAATAAAAGACCTCGAAATGCAAGTGTCAAACTATCAGACGAAAGAGGATGCGATGCAGAGAGTTCAACACGAAATTGGTAGTCTGGAGGAAGTACGGTAAGTCCTACCATTATTTTCAGTTTCAAAATATTTTTACCTTTATTGATGATTTTCAATTTCTTTCATATCTTTCGCTATCGTTTTTTAGTATATTATTTAATATACGATACATATTATATACGGGGTGAGTCATTAGTAGCCCCTTCTTCGATTGCTCTTTTGTGTTATAAATAAAGGAAAAAACAATTAGTGTAAAATTCATGGTTGCTTGTGACGCATATTCTAAATATACTTTAACCTCTACCGGTTCCACCGGAAATGCACGGAACTTATTTTTTTTAACGACTCACCCTATATATTTTTGGATTTTCTAGTACTGCTTCAAATTGTATATTCAACTGTTTTCTCTTTTTCAAAATTGAGCCAGTAGTTCTTGATTTATTAAATTTTTTTGGAAATTTTTGACCAAAACACCTGTTCAGAAAATAGTTATTTATGTACCAAGTCATTAAAGTGATACTTTATCGAACGAGTCTGATTTATGAGCCAAGCGAGCGAGGCGAATAACAGACGTGTTCAATAAAGGCACTTTACTTACGTGGCGCATACAAAATCTTATCGCCAACCGCAAAAATTTGTAATTTAAAAAATATATAACTCAAAAACTATTGGCTCAAATTTGATAAAGAAAAAACATTTGATTATACAATTTAAATAAGTACTAGAAAATCCAAAAATATTTAGGATGAGTCAGTTAAAGAATTAAAGTCAGAGGTTAGAGTATTTTTAGAATATGTGTCCCAAGTAACCATGAATCTTCCACTAATTGTTTTTTCGTTTATTGAAAACACAAAAGAGCAATCGACGAAGCGGCTACTAATGACTCACCCTGTACATATTATTGTATATTTTGCGTACGTTTATGCTATTTCCCCGAGGGCGCGACGAATCGGAAACGACAACCAACCAATTCACGTTTTTCTACTCTGTTATTTCAGGCAAGGCCACATTCAGCAACAGCAGCAAAAGCACCGCTCCATGGAAGTTCAGGTGAGAAACGAAATTTTTTGCCATGTGGGCTTTTAGAGTCTTATGCAATGCTTCCGTTAGCACTGTGCAATATGTCTATCTGACTGCGTGTGTATACAGGATGAGTTTTTTATCTTGAGACAACGGACTATCTCTAAAACACTGCATCAAATCAAAAAAGGATCTTAATAAGATTTGTTATAATGTAGGGGGCTCACTGAATGGTGCCGAACTCGCCCCCCCCCCCCCGAGTGGGAGGGAGGGCAACTTTGAAATCTTAAATGGGAACCCCCATTTTGTATTGCAGATTCGGATTCTACGCCATCAAGTATGTAGTTTTTTTTGAAATTTTTTTTGCGATTCGTAACAGATTGCGCTGTAATCCCAAAAAACATGGCTGTAAACGTCTAGAAAAAATACTCAAAAAAGAGAAAACATGATTTTGTGTTTTTTTTTTTTTATTTTAACATTAAATAACATTTCAAAAAGCCATTCAACAACGAAGAACTTTACTTTATCATACCCATTTCAGAAAATGTGTTCGAAAATGTGCCCTTCCACTTCAATATAGTTATTTATTCGCAATTGGAATGATTGCACACAACTGAGAAGTGTTTCCGGCGTAATCCTTGAACAAGCGTTGGTGATTCGCGCAATAATGTTTTTCCTCGTGGTTGGCACTTCTGTATAAACTTCAGACTTTAAGTGGCCCCACAAAAAGAAGTCAGATGTGAAGTAAGATCTGGTGATCTTGCAGGCCAAGACACTGGACCACCTCTTCCGATCCATCGACGATTATTGTCTCGATCTAATACTTCTCGTGCTATTCTTGAATAATGTGCTGGATAACCGTCATTTTGGAACCACATTGTGGTACGTCCAAGGGAAGGTCTTCAAGTAACACTGGAAGTTAGTTCTGCAAGATGTTTCGATATTTTTCACCATTTAAGTTTCCATCAATAAAATATGGACCAATAAGCTTATTGCCAATTATTCCACACCAAACATTTACGTTCCAAGGATGTTGATGTTCAACTTGGCGCAACCAATGGGGATTGTCGATACACCACTAATGCATGTTGTGCCGATTTACCGTACCGTGATTTGTAAATGTCGCCTCGTCAGGAAATAATACTCGAGCAAACAAATCTTGTATCCGTTGAAGCGCCCATTGACAAAATCGCAATCGATTTGGAAAATCATAGCTATGAAGTTCTTGATACAAGGAAACTCTAAATTGATGATATTTCCTACGCTTCAATATTTGGTAGATAGTGGACTGAGAAATTCCTGATCTGCGAGCTATTTCTCGAGTACTAATTTGAGGATTATTAGCTACTGCAGCTAATACCGCGATTTAATTATTTTCTCCAGCAATTGTTTTTCGCCGATTACGTTTTCTTGGCTGTACAGTTCCTTCCCTAGAGAACTGTTGAACGACTCTGTAAAAAGAAGCGCGTGATCGCACCTTGTCGGGAAAACGTTGTGAATAAGGATTAACAGCATCATCGATATTCCTACCACTTTCTCCATAGATGTAAATTCAATTCTTTCTTGTAATGTTATAGCCTCCATTACTGTTCAATTATTCAACACTAACTAATTTGTATTGGATTAATAATTAATAATCTAAATGGGGATCGGACAATGTGTAGTATTCACAGCTTGTCAAGTACTTAATAAAGTACGGTTGTGTATCGTTGAATAGCATTCCAATTGCGAATAAATAAATGTATCGAAGTGGAGGGGCACAGTTTCGAACACATGGCTTTTTGAAATGTTAGTTTATGTTAAAATAAAAAAAATACAAAATCATGTTTGCTTCCTTCTCTTTTTGTGTATTTTCTCTAGACGTTCACAATCATGTTTTTGGCGATTACAGCACAATCCGTAACGGATAGAAAAAAAAGGTTCAAACAAAACGTACATACTTGATGGCGTAGAATCCGAATCTGCAATACAAAATGGGGGTCCCCTTTCAGATTTCAAAGTTGCTCCCCTCCCACTCGGGGGGGGGGGGGGATCGAGTTAGGCACCATTCAGTGAGCCCCCTACATTATAACAAATCTTATTAAGATCTTTTTTTTGATTTTGTTTTAGAGATATTCGGTTGTTTCAAGATAAAAACTCACCCAATATATACCGTATATGCTTGGCTAGTTAATCAATTTCTACCTTCTTTCATTTTCCATTACATGAATTTAATGTGTACCTAACAGTTCCTTGACTTGTTCAACGCTTTGTTGCATAACTGAATAAATTGATATTATTATTATTATTATTATTATTATTATTATTATTATTATTATTATTATTATTATTATTATTCCCCGTAAAATTCTGAGTGAAAAAATTACGAGATAGAATTGGCCCAAAATCTAAAGTGTTCGGTTTGTCACCATTTTGCTGAAAAATACAATATTTTTCAAAAATGATATTATTTTGAAAACGACGGTTTAGGCGAACCAATTTTTGATAGTGTTATTCATAATACAAGCATATTTCATTTTTTCCATTACTACAGTCGAAAGCAAAAAAAAGGTAGGCAAGAGATCTTCTACTTTGTAAACTTGGCTTTATTTACTTGTCATTAGTGTCGTCATTATCCTGTGGAATATCAGATAATTATCAAAACATCTTCTCATCTGATTAATACGAATCAAAATACTAATTAAAAAATATATGCATTAATATCTGGTCATAGAGCCGTTTTTGTTTGAAACTTCTTACAATCTACATATTTGGAATAGAGTTATACACGTTGGACAACCCAGGTTCTCGGCATGATCTCAATATCGTATATGAAATGGTATAGGAAATAGTCGTGCGGTGTTGCCGTCGCAGTTCTTAATTCACCCGTCCCGTGTTTAATATTTCTAATATTTCAGTACGGATCGAGACGCTGTGGAGTATGTTATTGCCGATTAAGTAAATATTACGTCAATGCTAATCAATAATAATGCATGAAGCGATATTTCTCATATTAATAAAATATTGGTGTAAATATTTAGAATGTGTAATACTGACAAAGTGTTTATGTAAATTTTTCTGTCATTTTGTCATTACTTCAATAATTGACAGATAAATGTACATTAAAAATGATCGTGTCAGACGGGCTATTACACGTAACAATTTAAAATATTGAGTTTCACATTTCTTTGTGATGCCTACTTATACAACAGAGGAGCGAATAAGTATCATTAAATGGTATTATTCTTCTCCAAGTGCAGAAGCAGTCGTTGGGGGTTTTGTGTTTTCGTACCCCGATCGACCAGTTCCAAACCGTCGTAACAGTTTTAAATATCGTCCGTCGTTTCGAAAAGTTCGGTGTATTACTGGCTGTTCTAAATGCAACAATAGCGATCGGCAGGAACGTCCTTTTTCTGACGAAAGAATGGAGCGGGAGGTGCAAGTATGTGCATTTGTTGAAGCAAATGAACCGTGTTCGAGCCGTCAAATATCTGAAAACGTGAACATTCCAAGAACTACAGTTAGGAATATTTTGAAGCGACATAAATATAAGTGCTTTAAGACACAAAAGATTTTCCAACATGACCAAGTTAACCGCCTTGACTTTTGTGAGGCTATGAGGGAAAAATGCGACGAGGATGATCATTTTCTCCGAAATATCTTGTTCACGGATGAACCCCCTTTTTCGCTTTATGGTCGCCACAATCCGTCCATCGTCCGATATTGGTCTCGGGAAAATAAACGTATCAATTTAACAGCAAAAACGCAGTACCTACAGAAGCTAAATGTCTGGGCAGGAATTCTGGGTAACCATATTATTGGACCATTTTTCATAAATCGCACTTTAAACGCCCAGACATACTTGCAATTACTGCATCATGATATTATACCTGCTGTACGCAATGTGACTGGTAATCTTGAGGAAATTTGGTTCCAACAAGATGGGTGTCTGGCCCATAACGCCAGAATAGTATTGGAATTTCTTAATTTATATTTTCCTCAACGCCTCATTTGCACCAGGGGTAATATACGCTGGCCACCTAGATTTCCTGACTTAACACCCAACGATTTTTTTCTGTGGGGATTTTTAAAACAAATGATCTACGGACATCAACACAAAAGGCCTAAAACATTACCAGAGTTACGAATGCGAATTACACAAATATGCAACAACATTCCACCCCAAACTCTAAATAATGTACGTCGAGAATTTTATGATAGGCTAGGTTACTGTGAAGCGGAAAATGGAGGGATTTTTGAGCGCTTCATTAAATAATATTAGAATTTTCTCATTATTTAGAATCCATTTCTTTTGTTTACTGTTTAGAGTTTAGCTTGTATTTATTTTCTTAGAATACATTTTATTATATGACAAAACGCGCTTTAAATTTTTAAAATATGAAAACACTGTCAGTATTACACATTCTAAATATGTATCTACACCAGTATTTTATTAATATGAGAAACACAAAACGCCCAACGACTGCTTCTGCACTTGGAGAAGAATAATACCATTTAATGATACTTATTCGCTCCTCTGTTGTATAAGTAGGCATCACAAAGAAATGTGAAGCTCAATATTTTAAATTGTTACGTGTAATAGCCCGTCTGACACGATCATTTTTAATGTACATTTATCTGTCAATTATTGTAGTAATGACAAATTGACAGAAAAATTTACATAAACACTTTGTCAGTATTGCACATTCTAAATATTTACACCAATATTTTATTAATATGAGAAATGTCGCTTCATGCATTATTATTGATTAGCATTTACTTAATCGGCAACAACATACTCCACAGCTTCTCGATCCGTATAAACACGGGACGGGTGAATATAAAAACTGCGATGGCAACACCGCACGACTATTTCCTATACCATATTTAGATCATGCCGAGAACCTCGGTTGTCCAACGTGTATATTACGTTGGTATTATTTTGATTTACATTCTCCCATGCTGTGTGAACTGTTTGTTTCTACCAGTTCTTGTCTATTTTGAGGTCTGCGATTTAATTTCTTTATTTCTTTGATCATCAACCCCCATATTTTCGAGAATATCTAAATCAGGACTTCTTGGCGGAAAAGCCAACACATTGATATTATTTTCTCTGACTCATGTTTTCACTCTGTTCGATGTATGGATAGGACAGTTATCCTGTTGAATTATAAAATTGCGATTTGGAAAAAATAGCTCAACTGAAGGCAACATCGCATTACTCAGAATGTTGATATAACACTCTGAATTCAAGTGTCCTTCTATTTCCCATAACATACCAGTTCCTTGAATTGAAATTCTACCCCAGAAGTTAACTTTGAAATTTTATGGATACAAATTACTAATAAAGTTTTCGTCAAATCGGGTAACTTGTCGGTATACATGAATCTTGCTTTGAAATAATTTTTTATTTGTAAAAATTACAGGTTTCCAGAAGTGTCTGTTATTTACCAAATGTTCAAGTGCAAGCGTACACGAGTTTTTTTGTGGGTCGCATTCAAATTAAGTTTTTCGGCAGTTTTATGGCACCGCCAATTAGCTTGTCTAATTTTTCGTCGGACAGTAAAAGCAGAACCCGGAAAGTTACTTACATTAGCTGCATACACTACTGAAGAAAATTAATTTCAATAAGCACATTTGTGAAGTGGCGGTCTTGCTCAGCTGTCGAGTCTTTTGCGGCCAGAACAAAAAATTCTATAGAAATTCTGTGGTGATCTCTATATTTTTTAATAATTTTAAAAGCCGTGCTTTTATTTACCTATATTATTTCTTTCCGCAATTTCACGCATTTTGAAACCGTTACCCAAATCTGCAATAACATTGATTTTAATATTTTCATTTATGGAATAATAGTTTGATATCAATTCTAAGGTTGTCAGTACTGATAGAGAACCAAATATTGACAAGTAACTGTGAAGCCGCTATTACACTAATCATTTTGAGAAAGTCTATGACAGAAACCTGTATTTTTGTCTACTTTTTTTTATGCTTTCGACTGTCATTCGGTCATTGCATGTGAGAAAAAAACGGGATTAAACTTTAATGACATTCTTGTCTAAAAGTCATTTTCTTCGAATGGAAATTTTTGAATTGAATTGCTAACTAAATTCTACACGTAAAATATATAAGACGTTATTACTAAGCTCTTGTAATTTTTTGATACAATTTTCTCAACGATGTGTTTTTTATTTGAATATGGTATAGTAGTCATATTATTTACTGCGAAATTGACAGTTGAATGGATGATATCATATTTATGAAGTTGCTTCTATGTTAACAAGCATGAGTTTATTGTTTTTTTGTGTGTATTGGGGGGAATGCCAACAAAACATATATTAGCTAAATAGTTTGAATTGTTTATAAAATTGAATATGATAAATCCAATCAAATTATTAACTCGATTCTAGTAATGCAGAAACAGGAACTGGTTACGTGAATGGATGAATAATTAGTGGAACAGTAACTCTAAAATAACAATAAATATGAACATTAAAATAGGTAAAAATTAATTCAATAAATGTTCAAATGAATATTTACTCACTTCTAGGCATTTTTGAACTCGATCGCTTGCAAAATAATAAGTCAACATAATAAGGAAATTGCCATTTATGTTTCTAAATATTTGTCGAATATGTTCTCGTATAGCTTCTTTTGTGGTTACAATATATTTGTTCTTTTACGTATCTCACAGTGGCGTAGCTATACCCCCCATGCCACCGCGGTGCGGGGGGGGCCCGAGCCCAGATACACCTATTTATAGGATACACCAAGGTAATAATTGGTTAGCTTGAGCTGGATGTTGCGGGGGGGGGGGCAAAATTTGTAGTTACGCCACTGGTAGCTCAATAAAGAACATTCTAATTTTGTGGTGTCCCTGTCCGGAGACCTAGCAGACTAGTGAACAGATTCTCCACGGGCTAGCCCCTTCCCTGAAACATTTCATTAAAAAAATCATGCTTGTAAAGTATAACGGTTAGCATCCACATGTCTCTTCTTAAACTTTGTGGGACAACTTCCAATAATTTCACTAAATTTCTTGATAGAAATTGCACATAAGCTTGTCGTTAGAAATGCGGGTCATCCATTTTTGCTCCACCTATTATGATGATGATCTATTTATCTATTTACTGTAACGGCTTTCATTTGGATAATATGAATTTTTTTCTGTTTCAATACTACGGAAAGTAGTTTTGGGTGTAAATTTTAGTAAGCAATTCAAAAATGAACCGATATCATGTTCCACTTGAAAAAATGAGTTGTGGCCACCACACGACTTTCTTATACGTATGAGAGTTTCAACTTATAGAATTTGAAGAATTTTTTTATATAAAAATTATTCAAAATCCTACTATAAATACTTCTATTCTCTTAATAAATCTCTATACATTTTTTAAAAATTCAGTTTCTGTTATTACTAGTTCTATCTTTAAAAACGTAACGTATCTAATATTACTTTCTGCACGAATTATTTAATGCACACGTAGACTAATCATTTTAAGTGCACAAAGCTTTTTTTCTAAATGTTCTAGTCGTCTGTAATTAATAAGAAAGAAATAACCAATGAGCAGCTAATCAAGGAGAAGTTATTCGCCGAAAGTCAAGTCGCCATTCTTAACTCCATCATAGCGGACTTGCAAAAGAAAAACGAGGAACAAAAGTCCAGGATTGAAATATTAGAATCTAGGTACAGTCCTGCCGATGCGGGTGAATTAGCATTGTAAGTAGTGGATCTGTATTATTTTATTTATTTTTTTCTACTTATTTGCTTGTAAAATAGGTTCAAATAATAGACCGTTATGAGGATTATAACTAATTTCAATTAATTATGCTTCTTTACAGGCTCAGAACGCATAGAAAATTACCCCCACGTATGTACTGTGATATCTGCGAAGAATTCGATTTGCACGAAACAGAGGATTGCCCTCAACAAGCCAACGAAAGGATAAAAACACAAACATTTCTTGAAAAGGATTATTCGATATTTAGGTTATGTGTCTAATTAATATCATAGGCGTAACCAGGGGGGGGGGGGGGGGGTTAGAACCCCCTCCCCATCGTAAAACAAAAATCTGGTCATAAATCAGTTATTACTACATTAAATATTTTTTTACTAATAATATTATAATAAATGTATCAAATACAGGTTATGTTAAATCTAAATTAACCGTATATAATATAAATACCTTATTAATAAAACTTCCTTAAATTTAAATTACTTTTCAATCCCATGTACTACTACAAATAAAAAGTAATTGAAGAAATTTTTGCAAATTAATTTAAAACCTTTTTACACTGTAGCACATGGCGTGTATATTATTTTTTGTACCAGTAGTAAAAAATCTTAGCATTTTTACACATAACAAAGCGCCACGAAAAGTCATTTCTCGACTTGGAACTAATAACAGGTAAATAATGAGTCTATTATTGACCTAGGGAAATAATGAAAACAAATAAAGGGAATGCCGCAACCATGCAATCGCAGTAGTATGTATGTACTATCCGTCCATCGGATCTTTTGAGTCACGTGATTAATTTTGATCCGTATGAATTAAATCAACACTTCTGGCTCAAATTCATTCCTTAGAAAATAGAATTAAACATTTAAAAATAAAGAACTTATAATGCTTATATCTAATATTTTTTATATTTTATACCATGTTTTATTCATTGCTTAAAATTAGCTATATCTATCATAATGAAATTTAATAAAACAGTGTAAAACAATAATAACCGTTGGGGTTATGAACAAAATTTGCCGGTCTGTCATTCATTCATCTTACAACATATGGGTTATGTATAGTTCCTTAGTATGAAAAAAAAAACATAATAGTGGAATAATATCTCAAAATATTTAACAACAAATCATGTCAGTCTGAATATAGAACACATAAAATGTTTAAATGCACCTCTACCTATTTTCTAGTGACAATTTTTTAATGGAATTATTTTGTGGAAAATCAGTTCAGTTCAAAATAATTTTTGATTTATGGTTATTTTTACAATTTGTGAGTAATTATCATTGGAAAACCAGATAATACTTTAGCTCAGCAGTAGTACTGTTCTATTTATAAGCACGATAGAAATTTTAATAGCAATAACTCCTCAGTGAAGTATGTGCTACATTAGTGATGCTCGGGGTGACCTACAGCTGAAAAATGAATGGAAGAAGTAATTTTTGCAACAATCTTAATCCAGGATATGTTGTTCTAGGAGAAACAGAATGTTTAATAAAGGAAGCACTAGGAATTCTGCAAGTGAATTTTAGTTATTCTAAAAGAAGAACTCGTTAGCACCTTAAAGTATCTCATTTCAGTATGTGTTAAGAAAGTGTAAGAATATGCAAAAATTAAACAGTAGATAAAATTGTGATTGTATTTAATGCTGTAATTAACATATGTAAGTTGTAAATAATTTTGTATTTATAATTAGTTATGGCACTATACAATATTAAT
Source organism: Amphimallon solstitiale (assembly GCA_963170755.1). Taxonomy (NCBI): domain Eukaryota; kingdom Metazoa; phylum Arthropoda; class Insecta; order Coleoptera; family Scarabaeidae; genus Amphimallon; species Amphimallon solstitiale. Next base: position 128,595,727 of record OY720680.1, read on the forward strand.
TTATTCCTGTACAACATGGCCATTATTTTAGAATTTAAATAGGCATTTCATTACAGACAAAACACAAAACTTTAATAATAAGTTAAATTGATTTATTAATATATTGGAAATCTATTTTCATTTTTTAAAACTGTTATATATTGTATGCTAAATATCTATAATAAACTGTTATAAGCTGCTTTCGTTCGTATTAATCATAGTAATCACGTATTAATGAACATGAACATATGTAAGTAATCATACCCGGATTGTATTCACTACAAACGAACATGCAAAAGTTGGATGCATAGATGGCGCCAAATGCGTAAAGCTTAAATTAGAAAGTTGAACATTCTTAAAATTTGAATTTTCACTACTTCCACCTTGCAAACTTCTTTCCATCTTTTCCACTGATGCGACCACAAGACCAGATGCCACTACACGCTTTCTCTAAAGGTTATGTTGCCATTATGTAAACTAATCACAATCATCATAATCACAGTGAACACAAAAATTGTCTGATTAAGCGGGGTAAGGGGTTTGCTAATCGTGATTACTTGTTTCACAAGTGGGGGGAAAGTGATCATTGCAATCGAACACGTGCGTTGTCTAAACTGATCCTGTGATTATGAATCACGGGTACGAACGAAAGCAGCTATAATCTCACACATAATATTTCTATATGATTAAACTTATTTTCATATTACTATTTATTAACTATTGCTTCTATTATAATTAAGTGAAACTATCTTAATAAATAAATCTTATTAAACAATCCTCTGATTATTTTGTTAGGTATTGTAAATTTAAAGACAAGTTTAAATAATTAATCCTTAATCAGTGCATGAGTGGTTTTCTTTTTCTTCGTATACTAGAAATAATAATGCACCAACATAACTACAATGTTCGGCTGTTACCAGCCATGCATGTAGAGTGAGCCAAAAGTATTGATTCACATTTCATAATAATGCACTACACATTCATTGGTTTTAAATTAACTTCTTATAAATGTTTCACCGAAACAAAAACACGTACATTTCCACATAAAATAAAGAAGTTGTTAATAAATGGATTTTCAGATAAGAACTTCTTCAGGTAAACACACATTGTTTTATATTACAAAAACGTCACTCAGATTCTAAATCTGAATCTGAACTGGATGTTTCATTAGGATTAAATACAGTTTCTCAGGTTTGTTTCTCCTAACTAAATCCAACAATTCATATTTTGTGAATTCACCGGAAAAACTTATTATTGCTGGGCAGCCAGTGAATTGCCAGTGAATTGGTTGGTAAATGTGGCATGAATTGTATTTTAATCCATTCCTCTCACTTTTTACTGTTCATTTAAGCATGATAGTCTTTTGCTTTGGTTTTCGATGCAAATATCAAACTTGCACCTTCAATAAACCCTGATTCAGCTCCGGCATGTAAAACTATAAACCTTTTGCCATCATAACCTTCTGGCTTTCGAACACTTTTTGTAGATGTATCATGCCAAGATCTTCCTCAATTATCTTTTGAATATATCCATGTTTCATCAAGGAATATCACCGGTCTTGGAGAATTTGACTTTAAATTATCTGTATACTTCCTCAAGAAAGTGCTTCGGTAAAGGGCTATATCATGCTTTTATTTTCCAATATCGATTACTGCTTTGGTGTGTAATTCGTTTTTCAATGTAAGCAGACTAACATGTTTCTCTGAAATAATTTCAAATATATTAAAATTGTGAAACATAAATGAATTAATAACATACTCTCTTTATACATGTTATAAATAGTGTTTCGTACTTCCATCTTTAAAGATTCTCGTAAATCTTCTGTTTTGGGTTTGACACGAGCTCTTTTTTTACTGGGTGAAGAAAGTACTGGGTCTTTTCCTTTTCGTTATTTTATATTTCTGATAGTTTGTGCGGAGATTTTAAGGGCAGCAGCTGTTCTCTGCAATATTCAAACCTTTATGATTTCAAAAAATATATTAAGTATATAATTCTTACCTCAAGAGGTGCATTTATATTTATGAGAAGTGCACGACTTTGTTTTTCTCAAAAAAGTCCAGGACATTTAATACAAGTTGTTGAGAATGTGAATTCAGACGTTTCTCAGGTATATCTCTGTAATAAATATAAATTCTTAACCTATAACCAATAAATTTAGTGATTAGAATACTTACAGAAATTGTATTAAATAGGTAAATTTTTTTTTAGTTCTGAAAAGATAATTAGAAAAGCAATATAACGAAATTAAACCCAAACCTGTGCCGAAACGCAAAGCACAATGTTATATGTCAAAATTTAATAAATTGACTACCGCAGTAACATGTCATGGCGGTATATTTTCTCTGTCTGTCTTATTACTCTTATGGAGAAGACAACCCCACCTTAAAGTTTAAAATTTCTATCCTTATCTAGTCATTCAGATTGGAAAGAAATGAGTATATATACATTCTAGGTGCGGATATCCTTGATAACGCACGCAATTAATCATGTGACTCAAAAGATCCGATGGACGGATAGTATGTCAAGTTGTCAACCGTCAAATTCATTGCAGTTTATTTTTATTTAGATTTATACCACAAATCGTACTCTAAAACTTATAAATGCTCGACCTCTAAGGTAAAATAACTAACAGTATTTTAACAATAGCAAAATATGTATGACAGAAGTATAATTGGAAACAAATATCCTAACAGGTAACTATTATAGATGTAAAGATATTTTACTTTCTTTACATATAACTGTATTTTAAGGTTATGTAACAACATAATATGGAAACAATATAACACGTAACTATTACAGATGTAAAGAATTTTAATTTATTTATAAAAATTGATAGTGCAATTATGGCATGTCAAGTTTATTGATGGTTCAATTCTGATTCAGAGCTGTAGGTACATTAATGACAGTATTGTTAATTGTGTTAATTCCATAAGTATTTACGATATCTTCAGTTGAAATAGAGCCTGATTGTACTGCTGATGTTGATGGAATTTGGTTCATATCGAAAATTCCTGTATTTATTTCAGGTGTGTGTGTAACTAGATGTAGGTAGACCTAAACCGCAACTTTTCTTCGAGTGAAGCCTTCGATGAAAAGACAGCTAAACACAACGTTGTTTGTTTATCCAGAGATTCCTGATGTGACCGAATTCAATTTTGACCAAATTATTGGCAAAGTTAAGGCACCTGAAGAGGGTCGAAGAGGCATTTTAATATTTAAAGTAGACGCCACCCAGTGGAATTAACTTTGTATGTTTTTTTTTTATATAAATTAGAAAAATTTTGTTTTAAAAAGAATTTCCTGTTAATTTGTTGCTTTTGATAAATGTTTGCCCTTAAATAAACGAATTTTAGTTATTTTCTAGTTTAAAATGTTTTTTAAAAACATAAAACGTGTTGCCATTCACCTTTCAGACAGTGTAAAAGCCAAAACACATGAAATCAAGCAAGTGTTGTAGCTCACACCGAATATAAGGTGAATTGCAACACACCAATTTTTTTTAAAAAAAGGGTATTTACAAAAAAAAGTTAATTTTTTTCGATATGTAGGGATAAAGGTGAACCTAAGATAAGAGTTTTAAACCAAGAACGGTTTCTCTAAGACAACTCGTTTTGAAGTTATACAACCGGAAATGTTAAAAAGTGTTGTTATTGACCCCATTTTACGGTACGTATTCAAGACAGCGTTGAAAAAATTGGGATTATGGACAGTTTATAGAGTTTGTCGAACCATTTTTATACTTTATTTATTTACTGAAATCGGATAATAAATAAAGAAGTTACGGGATGGGGCGTTTTTTTTATCAAACAGCCTTTATACCCCTTCTGAACGAAGAGAGCAGAAACGCGCGAAAGCAGTGGCGGCTCGGGGTGGTTCACATAGGGAGTGCATAATTTCAAAATTAAAAAGTATAATACAAGAACGCTTACCCAATCTTTATAAGTTTCACCGACATACTGTTCCAGACAGGTACTGTTCATTGTACAGTTTGTTTTGAGGGAATAGTAAATATAACACTACAGTTTGATTAAATCTGACAATAAACGAAGTCCATTTTGCGTGTCTTTGACTTGCAGAACAGTTCTATCACTTTTTCATTAAAATTTGGGAAATCATTTATAAATTCTTTTTCACAAGATAACATAGTAAGGGCATTTAATCTGTCTTCTTTCATTGTATTTCTCAAGAATGTTTTTATTCTCTTCAGCCGTGAAAACTGGCGTTCCGCTTCAGACGTTGTCATTGGAATTGTAATGACAATTTTTAAAAGCTTAACAACTTCATTAAAGATGTCGCTTAATCCATCCAGCAGAAGGCCTAGCAGACCTACAGCACCGACTTCTATATTTTGCCTAAATTCTTCTCTAGAATATAGAACACTTAATTCAGTTCGTAGTCTGCTTTCATTGAAGCATGGATAAAATTTTACTGCTTCTTTAAGGCAATCTTCCGGAAATTTTTTTTGAAAAGAGGAGAACTCTTTAAAAGAAATTAAGTTTGCTAATACTAAGTGCCCTGTATACCGAAATCTAGTTTTTATTTCAAGCAAAATAATATCGCACACTTCAATAGTTTCCCTCCGTCTTTGGCTACCATCAGTTACTCTTCGTCGCGTTGATGGTCGAGGAGTCAGTTCTGAGTCATTTTGTTTAACCAACTGATTATCTGTGTCAGCGATTTCGGTTCGAATTTTTCCAATAGCGCGTTCAAAATTATCTAAATTATTCTTGATTTTTAATGCATCTGTATTGACATTTTGTAATTGATTAAACAATATGTCCACATGTGGCATAATTTTATGAAAGAAAGCTAACCAATAGATAAAATTTTCCTCCTCTAAAATTCGCAAATTGGCACCAGCCTGATGAATGGTAGTTTGTAAACTAGCTTCTCCCTCGATTTGTTCTAGAGCTTCAATTATTTCTTCTCGGTGCTCATATATTGTATTCACTGTCCTAGAATTGAAGTTCCATCTTATTTTTGAAGAACGAGGTAAGCTTTTTCTCTGAAGGAATTCTTCAATCTTGCAGCTCGTTGTGGTGAAGTGGAGAAAAAAGTACACAATCCCGTCAGATTGGCAAAAAAAAATCTGCAATTACTACTGCTCGATGTAGCATGTGACATAATAAGATTTGTCTGATGTGCGTAACAATGTACAAAATTGGCCCTTGGATACTGGTCTTGGACATGTCTTTGCACGCCCATTATAGCTCTGTGCAATCAGTTTTTCTGGGTCATCAACAAGCAAACTAATTTCGTCAAGGATGGAGGCAGATAAAGAATTAGCATCATGTCCACTAGGCAGAAGAAATTTCCAAAATCTTTCGACCGGTCTCGCGTTCACAATATATCTTAAAACAACCACCAACTGAAACTGATTAGACACATCTGTGGTTTCATCAGCTATCACAGATATGAAGTCGGTTGCTTTAATTTCACTGGAAACTTGTTCATGATACACGTTCAACATTGCATCAAGCAGCTCATTCTGTATCGTTTTTTATAATCCCTTAAAAACCGGTGCTGCTTCGATTTAGCAAATTCTGCCGTAAAATTTATCAATTCCCGAAAAATGCCCTTGGTATTCGACGTTTGCCGTTCATCATGACCCCGAAGTGCCAGTTCAAACGCGCCACAAAATCTAATGCAATTTATTATTAAATTTAACAAATGCCTATTTTTTGTTACCTGTTCATTGTGTTGTTGAACTGCTTTTCTATATGATGAATCTAAAACATTCTGAATGTTATTTTTTCCTAACATTCTTAGACTAAATATATTTTTCAAATGCCCTTCGGAATTTTCATGTTTCGTAATTTTAGCACTAAGATGAATTAAGTCTTTTACTCCGTTCTTTGACCAAGAAGGTTCACCACCAAACAAAAGACACGGAAAACAAAACAAACTATTTTTAATTTCACACCCACACATCCAGTCATTTTTCTGATAAATATTCATTTTGAATTTTCTTATAACGTCTTTACCTTTAACAGATTGTTTATTTTCTAAACATAATTGAGGCATCGGCCGTTTAAGATTTTTTATTGCGATTTTTTCATCATACGTTAACCGCGAAAACGTATTATTCTGTAACGCAGACACAAAATTCATTTTACAACAGCGGTGAGCCGACTAAGAATCTGCTCACATGCTATGTGTTAACGATGTGGAACTAGAACAAAATACAGGTTCTCCCCACCTTCAATATAATGTTTAATGGCTTAACGCAGCACCAGTAGAGATTGCTCATGGGTATGTTTCTCTCGGTGGAAGGGGTAAACATTCGAATAGTTTACATCCGTGCGCTGTTAGTCGTCATTATATCTGTGACGACGGTCGGTGCATGTAGGTTGTTACGCGAGCGCACACGCCACGTTCCTGTTCAATAACTATGAATACGTAATAAATAAATACTTTCACAGTTAGTCGCCGCTTGGTTTGTTTTGTTTCAAAATTCCAGGGGGTGCAATTGCTCACTTGCTCTCATTAAAGAGCCGCCACTGCGCGAAAGTATTTCCTGGTTAGTAATTATTACGAGCCAGTAAGCAGAATTCATGTTATAAATAGATAAATTCTGTCAATAATTGACTGCCGATCCCTAGTAATAAACAATTATATAATTCAAGATTTGTAGCATGGTGTTCTGAGGAACCTATCTTCAAGTGTCAGTCAGGATACTATTTTATTATTTAGAAGGAGATAAAAGTAAAACACAATTGTATAGGCAATCTTATTATTAAAATATAAAATTTCTACAAATTCTTTTTGTAACTTTGGAGATCACAAATCTTAGAAATTTCCTTTTTTTTAACTCTCACGTGATTGTGCATTTTTAGAATTTTTTTTTCATTTCCTATTTACAAAAATAAATAACTATGTAGTAATATAATCATGGTGTGCTTATGAAATTATACAAAAATATTATACATTCTATATATATAGGTATTGTATATATAAAAAGAAACTAACACGTAAAGATTGTGCTTTCTTTCTAAATATTACTGTGTTAAAAAATTTATACATACTATGAATATGTACAGATAAAAGTATATTAAATATGTACAAATATGTTCTTATAGAGTATTTTTATTATTATTATTATTATTACTTAGATACTATTATTATTTAAACACATATAAAATCTTTTTTTCTCAAACATAAAAAGTATAATGCATGTATGTCCTATGTAATAATAATTTCTAAGTGTAATTCATCTACAAGACATGTATTAATAAGAAGTTATCCTGCTTGTTATGAATTTAAAAATTGTACACTTTCAGATCGGTAGAATATACACAAGTAATAAATATAGAGAGGCATTGTTGTCAGATGTACTTCATAATGGTTAATTTAGAATTTGTAATCACCATCTATTAATTTCTATAGTAAGGTAATCTATATCTTGCAGATGATGTATCACTTACATTTTATTGCATGTTCAAATAAAGTCTTAATATTTAGAAAAATAACCGGGTTTAATATATACAATCAAAGCAAAGAAATACAAGTATTACGTCAGTCAATATCTAATGCCTCTTTTTTTTTCTACCTAAATAAAGCGAGTTAAGGGAAAAAATAGAATTTGTCGCTATTCCTCAAACCATCTTCTACAATCCACTGTAATAGTAACTTTTTGCGTCAACAAGGGTCAGCACTGCAGTTGCTTGCAAAATGGCCGACATCGATGTTCGTATTAGACAGCGTTCTGTAATTTTTTTATTTGTTTAACTTCTGCATTCAAGAATTCAATTACAGAACGCTGTCTAATACGAACATCGATGTCAGCCATTTTGCAAGCGACTGCAGTGCTGCCACTTGTTAACGCTGAAAGTTACAATTGCAGTGGACTGTAAAAGGTTTGAGGAATAGCGCCAAATTCAAAATTTTCACTTAACTCACTTTATTTAGGTAGAAAAAATAGAAGGCACTAGATATTGACTGACCCTTGTACTATTGGATATAAAGTATAGAAAATTTATAAACAGTTTCTAGAAAATTACACTATTTTGATCAAATAAAGACATCCTCTTACGTCTTCAGAATTAATATTAGATTAATGAATAGTAATTAATTAGGATTTACTATTTTTTCTAGATTCATTAATATTGTATGTATTTTACTGCATAGGATAATTTATGCTAGGGATTAATAGCATAGAATTTGTTGATTAATGCTATTTTACTGCAAACAACGAAAATAGTATTCAAAATCAATGAAACTTCTTCATTAAGTGTCCAAGTTTTCGCTATTTATTTATAGCTCCAAAAGAAAAATCAAAATTGAAAATAAACTCTGAAAATATTGCTACGAAAAACATAATTTGTATTTGATTGGACTTTTTTCTATGCTATGTTAATAATGATTTTTTTAATCGAGTTATAACTGAAAGCTTGGATATTAAATGTTTTATTTCATGATAACTGCATTTTGGAATATGTTTACTTAGTGTCTTTTATGTACTACACATCTCTTTTATAACCAATATTACATTATTGAAGAAATATTTTATTATTTTCTCGAAACTGGGCATTAGTTACATAGCAGTTTGCTTATCAACTGTTTTTTACCATACAAAGACAAAAAAAGAGAAGATATCAATGAATAAACGGTGAACAACCAATAAAACCACTTCATTGTAATATTAAGCTTTAGCAATTTATTTATACCTTTAATCACTATATTTTAAGACACTTTTTTTGTATTGTCATTCATATTTATTTCCTTTTTTTTTGTGTAGTATAGTTATTGATAATTCTTACTCAAATTTCTTTGAAGAAGCTATAGCTGTACGAGTTATTTCTTGGGTTATTTTAAGATTTTTCTGCCCTTGGATGATTTCCGGAATGACGCATTTTTTCGAAGATACAAAAATTAGAATGGTTAGGATATTTTTGCCAGGAATATGCTAAATTGTACATATTATTTGCGGCTACTAATGATTTGTAGTTACATCTTCCAAACATGTATAACTGTATTGGCCAAAGATTAGATTAAAAAATACACAGACACAGATTTTTTGAATCAAAGAAATTAGCATTGTTTGAAGGAAATTAGTGTTTTAAATAGTATCAAAATAGTTATTTATGTAACAAGTCAGTAAAGTGATACTTTACCGAACGAGTCTGGTTTACGAGCCAAGCGAGTGAAGCGAGCGCGGCGAGTAACAGACGAGTTCGGTAAAGGTACTTTACTGACGTGGTGCATACAAAATTTTATCGCCAACCGTTAAAATTGTTAATTTAAGAAATAAAGATATAATAACTTTTGACAGTTTATGACAGTGACAAACGATTTATTTTTAAAAGTCATCAGTCATGCTACGCTGACAGATATTAGCGGCAGGTAAAGTACTTTATTGTACAGTACGATAAAGTGTTTCTTTACCTCCGCAAAACGCTATGGTAACGCATCACTTTACTGACGGTTGGCGATAAATATATTTATGTGACTGAAAAACTTTTTTTTCAGATTTTCTTTTAATCAAATAAATATTTTTTGAAATAATTTGTTTGACTTAATGAAACATGGGATTTGATTTAAACAAGATTGCTTCACTTCTGAATATATCACTATTTTTTAAGTAAACAAACAAACATGCCGTTTTAATTCCCATTTTTTCAAAAGTTTGGTATTTGGTGTAATAATGACATTATACAGAGGACGATGTCTTACTACTACATAAATGTCAAAAGAGGGCGCTGATAAAAACCCACAAGCAGGTAAAAGAAATCATTTTCAACATAATGTAAACGTGTGGGTTGAAATTGTCGCTGATTGGACAGGTATGACAGGAGGATTTCCGGTAAAGTGTATATGGAAATTATTTGAAAAAATCACTCACTGTCTGGAGTACTAGGGGGTAACGAGAAATGTAATATAATTTGTGTTCCAGCATATTTTAGTGTGGTTGCTCATAGATTTTTAAAAGCAACATTTGAAGATTAGCTAGATTGATCGAGGTGGATATCACTTATAGCCTGTTCGATTTTCAGACTTAAATCCCTAAGAGTTTTCCCTATTGACCATATGAAGATATTAGTGTACAATACTCAAATATAAAATGAAGAAGATGAGAAATTGGATAAAATCCTAGTTTTTGAAACTGTTAATAAGGAGAAGGTAGATATCTGCATCGTAGCTGATTTTGAAAAAGCTTTTGCTACCATATATATATCCTCAAAACAATGTGTCTTTCTCAAATTCATCCCAGAACAAGGTCTTGAAATAGTCCAAGGGATGACCCCATCATTTTATGACGCTAGTCTGCTAAACACCCTGTATAATTGAAAAAAATTTTTTTTTGTTTTTAACAAAGATATTTTCGAATTAATCACTGATAGTATATTTCATTTGACATAATATTAACAAGAAAAATAAAATAAAATTTTGTCTTCATTTGAACATGCTTGATTAAATTTGTCATAAATAAAGAACAAATATTTTTAACAACATACCAATATGAAAACACAAAATATCACATTCTAATATAATAATAATATGTATATATAAATATGTAAAAAAATCACACAAAATTCATTCGAGATACGTTTTTTTTAAAGAATATAGTTTTTAAACTGAAGTAAATACTAAAATTCCATTTCTTCCATCGTCTTCGATAGTCTGTTATTGTCAATCCTTCTCCTCTGACTTCTCCTGACTGCATCCGCCCTTCTATACGGTTCACTTTTTAAGCCTAACAAGATATCTTCTAAAGCACCATTATACACTTCATCCTGCTGTAATAACTTCTTTTCATGAACCATCTTGGTCTTGTGTTTCAGTTCGTTTATGACAGCATCCTATTAGTGACACACACCGACATTACAAAATCATCTGAACAATATTTTTTTAACTTCTAGGTCGAAGCGGGAATGCGTTGATGCATCGGGGAGTAATTAAAACAAAAACAAAAGAGAGAAAGACTGATAACAATATGAACAGCTACTAGTAAAATAAGGGCATGCATATAAGCTGGATTTTGTAATACTCAAACGTGATTTTTTAAAAGTAATTGCGATGTTATTCGTTATTACAGATTAAGATACGTTAAATATCGTGTTTCTGATTGAATTAATTTTCTACCAAATCCATTTCAAGCAATGTTAACACATTACAATCAGTAATTTCATGTTTCCACGTAAATTAAGCGGACTAAAACGGAAGTTAATGTTGCATTACTTGTGAAGTAAGTCTTTGCATCCACTGCCGAAGTTTCGTACACTCCCCTTAGGGACATCTTCATGGCTTCTACTACTGGGATAACCTGCAACAGACTGATTTATTGCAGTAGTAGAAGCCCTGAATATATCCCTTAGGAGAGTGGACGAAACGTCGGCAGTAGAAGACTACAATGCGGTTTCAACCCAGTGTAACGGTACAGCCAATTTGAAATATTTAATAATTTTAAATATAAATTATGATTATTTTTCAAAGCATATGAAACCAAATATAAATTTATTTAAATTGTTTATTCTAAATGTATAAATGTATAAGTTAAGCACTATTTAGATAAGAAATGTTTGTATTATAAGACTTACGGCGCCAAGTGTTTGTGTATATGTCGTCGTCTGGTACGTGATAATATGTATGTGAAAAAAGGTGAAGAGCAGGGGATTTCATGTGCGTCTCGGAGAGAGCGAAGCCCGATGGAAGGAAGTAAGACCAGGGGACTTCAAAGAAAGAAATCGACCAAGAGGCTTCAAAAAAAGGAGTCAGCCAGGAACCTAAACGTAGTGGTTGACAGTATATTAAGACTGCCCTGAATCGCATAATTAAATAATATAGAAGGTTCTAGAATTATAAGAAAGTCGACTCACACATAGGGGTCGATAACGTATTAGATTGTTGTTTTGAACCTCATAAATAATATAAAAAGTTCTTTATTTATATAAAGAGTCGACCGAATAAAAAGTATTAAATGTGTAAAGTTTAATATATCTTCATATAAGAAGTTTAAAAAGTGCTAATAGGGACCTACAACAGTTTAAAAACGCTCCATCGAAGGAGGATCTCCACTAAGCAAACCGACAACAGGACGATCTTCTTCAGTGAAAAAGAAGAAAGGAAGATGAAAGGTAAAAAGGTATTTACAAGTTAATATTGTGCGAGTATTAGATAGATAACTAAAATGTTAAAATTTGTCTTAATATAGAAAGGTAATTAAATAATATGATAATCTAAGATTGAAAAACATTTTAAATAGTTTATCTTAGATACGGCAATGTCTCGGTATTTGTAAATTGCTTGTCGATGATGTTCTAAAAATATTATATGCGTTGTATGTATATTTAAATCTGAGTACAATTTGTTTTCTAATCGAGGCCTACGCCGTTTGTGTTTATGCCAATACTGAACAGCAACGGAAAACAAATATTGTTTAATGTCTTATTTTGTAGAGACAATAACATTTTAAATAGTTGCAACTAATCTTCCAATATTAAATAACTTTTGAAATTATTTTAATGGTGTGTTTATTTTAATTACAGTTGACATTATTTAGTATATGTTCTTTGTGTTTATATTAATATTTGCTAAATATTGGCTTCTAACACAAATGTTATTTAAATTAGAATAACTTTGTTTTATTTAATTGTAGCAATTAAGGCCCTAAGATTATTTTCTGATATCTCTTGACCTGGATCGTCCTGGGATAAAAATATGAGCTAGCCAGGTAAAATGATTTAGTTTTCATTTTATTTAAAAATATTAAAAACAACGGGCAATAAATTTAGAGAGGGTTTCGGTACACCAGAAACCAAGAAGGTATCAACGACAACCGTGAAAGCCTACGACTTAGATTCACCTTCGTGAATAGTTTTCGGATTTATCCAAAAGAAATCTGAAGAAAGGTGTGCTCGTAAAATCTGATATCAGAAAACTGTTAAAACACGTTTGTGTGAAGTTAGTTTTTTTAGAGAATCTGACGGTTTATTCTTAATTTTTCTTAAATATTTAAAAGAAGAATCAGAACTGCCAGAGTTAATGGGAAAAAAAACACTTTTCACCCAGGTTCCTTATTTTGAAAATTGAAAAAAGACTTCGCCAAAAAAACGGAATCCGAAAGTGTAAAGTTAGCCCCTTTTTTTTCGAAAATCGAAATTCTGACAGCTGTTCCATGTTGTTAAACGTTTACTCTAAATGGTTCGAAAGTATTTCGAAGAAAAAATCGTATCTTTTGCTCCAAATAGATGTTTAATTTTCGCAAAAAACGGTAAAACATGGTTTTTTCATATTATCTCGGCCGATTAAGTGTTTTTTTCATTGAAATACGATTTAAAACAAACCTAGAACAACCTGGAACAACTTTTGGTAATTCAAAATGTACAGAATGGGGAAAAATATAAATATATACGAGTTGTAACAGAAAGTTTATCAATTATATGGAAAATTTACAAATTTGTTTGTTAAGTTATTGCAAGAAGAATAATAAAAAAATTGAAGACATTAAACTAACATTTAAACTTTCTCAGATTGGCAAACAAAAACATCCACTGCTATCATCTTCAAACACACAGTTCAAATCATTACCTGGATACAAATTTTTATTATTTTTAAAGCATTCATTTTCCGCTTTAATAAGAGTCGAACATAGAACCAAAGGGATTTTTTATTCTGGGAGGACATATTGAATGAGAACTTAAAATAAGAGAGTTATATTTGTAGAAAAGTGCCACGGAATCTTAATTTATTTCTCACCAAGCATCTAATCCACGGGTCTGAAATAAATCCCTGCTTAAAACAGTGCCCCAGGATCTTCTTTAGATACTTTATATATTCTTAAATTTTTAATTTGACCTGTTGTACGGGAGCAATCTATACAAAAAATAGTTCACATACTTCTGAATATTAAACAAACTTGACTGGTCAAAATTAATATAGTTAAAAGCTGAAGGCTTTGAACATCTCTTAAATTTCTTTATGCTTTTTTAGTTCATCTTCTTTCTTTATTTTTGTAATTGTAAACATACTAGTAGTAGTCAAGCATGGTCTATTTATTCAATTACCCAGGGAACTCATGTGTGAAAACATACCGGTATCACATTCACACATATAAAGACTAGAAAACAGCATACACATCATGTATACGGCAAAAACGGCTTTTGTTATTACAAGGTTTACTTTTGTCCGTTTTTGAGGAAGCTGTAATTATTGCAGCATCTTCAATTTAGAATGTAAGGTTGTTTATGAATGACAAGGGCGCCATCTAGTGGATTTTTTTCTCAATTTTGTCAAGCCGCTTCAATTACACTATAAACATTTTTACTTGAGAAGAAAACTTTTCAAAAGTGTGTCACGAGTAAAAAAAAAAAAAGATATAGACCGCAATGATTGTAATGTGTTAAGACAATATAATACATCCTATTGCTTAATATCATGCCTGAAAGTTAAACAGACCTACTTACATGTTTAAAAAATTGGATATATATGTTTCATTGAGTTATCTTGGGACTTGAGAGAGTAAGCGGTATTTGCTGTATAAGTAGTATTGTTTCTGTTCATGGACACAGAGGTCGCGGTATATTCAAGACGACTGAAAATTTTAGTTAGAAAGCTTCTGTTCACATTCGTTACTCTTATATATGTCTATATATATCCACAAACTGTTTTAGTTAGGAACAGGTTTGAATATTACAATAAAACAAAAAGAAAGCATTCGTGCAAAGCGTATTTTAAAACTTATCGAAAATAATTACCAACTCATAAACATCTAATGAAGGATTAAATCATGATAATGTATTAAAAATTAGTTGTGATTATAAGAATTGTAACCATATTACACATTAGACACTTCATTTTTAAAAATCGTTTTAGGTTTTCCTTGGCATTTTTATAAGTAGATTATAGTGCATGCAAAACAAATGTTTAAAACATATATTTCAAAATTATATTAAAGGATTTTGTGGGATTGGTGGAAATGTTGTGTATATAAATAGGACACTTAAACTTGCGCTAACCATGTTTTAAATTAATTCATTGCAAAAAATAAAAACGCAGCAATATGCGCATAAGAAATTATTTTCAGGAATTTCAAAATATACAATAGCACTTTGCCCTGACAAGGTAGACGTATAATTATCCCTGGACAGCATACTTTTCAATTTTGTAATCTTCTCTAAGCACTTGTGCACTTGTAAGTTATATATGCCAAATAGCAAAACAAAAATTATTAATTTTGTCATATCCAATGTTTTTAAATGTTCTTTACAAAACCCAGAAAAATACTAGCTGCTTTCCTTTTATAAGTGACTCGAGTTCGGGTGTCCAGCATAGATAATTCGCCGCGACCGTTTCGCCACAAGGACAGTTCGCCGTAAATTAAAGGCTTCATACTTTTAAACACTATGTTTGGTTAATGATCGATAGGACTTTGATACTTCACAATTATTACAAAGTAATGGAATTTTTTTTATATCAATGTTTGCAATTAACGCCGGAAAAAATTATTGAAAAGTGCAGTCAATATTTTTGAGATGGACTGTATTGAATGATTGAATGAACTTGACCTAGCTATGCGTCTCTTTGTTTGGATTTCGACCGAGTATTGCATTTATCACATGCTATAATTTAGACATAACTACCTGCCTGGCGCCACAACATCTGGGTTTTTTTGTTTACATTTTTAGATCTGTATTTGAAATATTGTCACAATTGTAGGTCAGTCGCCTGTGCTGTACTATGTGAATAATATTAAGTGAATAATTTAGTTTTCTGTTGATTATACATACTTGTTAATTAGTGTTATGGCGTTGAATAACAATGAATTGGTGGACATGCTACTTATTTAAGGCGAAAGCCAGTAAAATAGTGCACTTGCTCGAAGGAGATATGCGGATGTTTCCAACTCGGCGGATACCGACGCACAGTGTGGGATTTTGCTAATCTAGGGGAAGTTAATTAATAAAAATTGATGGTTGGTATTCATGCAAAAAGTACGCGTTTCGGCTCGTATTATATCAAACCTCCTTCATGTCATTACGAATTTGTTACTGCCAACGCGGTATAGTCGGAACGTTATCGTAAAGTGAAGTCATTGTTTACATTTGCTCAAACGGTATTTCTGTCAGTCATATTGTATGGGGTGTGTCGAGCTATTAACTGCAAATTGAAAAAAGATCAGCTTGTTTTGTTCTTTGTTCTCCGCAGCGTCTTGCAAGGTAAGAATTGTCATCTTGTTTTAAATTTTAAGGAGAGTTTCTAATGTCACTAACTTATGAAGTTCTTAGTAGATGTATATATTTTTTAAATTGAGATTTAAAAATGTATCCTCATGTATCAAGCGTAAAACATTTATTTTTACTTTTCTATGTATATACCTCTATCAGAATAAGATTGGTTTAGCTGCGCCTGTTTGCGCCACTCATATATTTTTTTCATTTTCTTGATTCTTGGGTTTGATATACAATAGAAGTATTTAGAATAGGATTTTGAATATTTTTTTTATAAAAAAATTCTTAAAATTTGTACATGAAATAACACATTTACACAGGTTTATTTTTCGGATTATTGTTCTATGATAATAGTATATTATGCAATGAGCATTTAATGATAGCTATTAAGACACGAGTAAGAGAATTACAATACGAGGCGAAGCCGAGTATTGTAATGAATACGAGTGTCTTAATAGCCATTAAATGCGAGTTGCATACACTATTTTTTCTACGACCCCAAAATATAACATATTTTTTGAACAATCTATTTCATAAATTGAGGTTAAAATTTTCCGTACGTTTTTGTGAATTTGGCTGGTAATAAATTGTTCGTGGCTACTAAGGCTTGTTCCATAATTTCTGGTGGAGTCAATTATTACATTTCACTGTCATTATCCCTGATTTTTACCGTTTATATTTTCAAAAAAGCACAAATTTTAAGTACTTAATTGTAAATTGCAGAGAACTGTCACATTTATTTAATTTGTATATCTGTCAGATATGCAGTCGCCATATTGAATATTGTTTGAATATTGAAATGTCGCATTCCTATTGGATATAAACTTGTATCGTAATGAAAAATCTGTATTCCTATTGGATATAAACTTGTAACATAATGAAAATCTGTATCGTAATGAAAATAATTATAGTACAGGTTCGGCATATCTAATAGTACAATTAAAGTATGGGAGTACAAAAAAAGTATTTAAAACAATTCAGAACAACTTTACAGAACAACTTATGAATAATTTGAAACGCTTATAAGTATAAGAAAGTCGTGTGGTGGCCACACCTCGTCTTTTATTTTTTCATACGTAGTATTGTGATGACGAAAATATTGGAGCTCGAGATTTTTGCATATGTTCACGTTTTGAAACGAGTGAAAAGACTTTAAGAATATTTCGTTTCTCTTTGTTTATTTACGGTATTTTACTTTGGCTAATCACTTACTTACCTGTGACAATAGTTTCAAATTTCAGGACCACATGTTTGATGGTGCCAGAAAGAATTAAAACGCCTTTTAAAAATCTAGAGAAAATTCTGTAATTGGGGCTAATAATGTGTTTTTAGTTTTAGTGAGCGAGTCCAAATAAAAGTGCTAGAGTTAAAAGAGTAAAACCCACCATTTTAGGTGTCATTTGTTCCAGATCTATTTTCCGTCAAGCACAAAATCTATCAACTTTGTCAAATTTAAACCTACACTCTATTCAATATCACTCAGCCTGTATTGACAGGTAAATATATTACCAAGACATATTTTACTTCATATTACTTCACTATCACAATTTCTATTGTTCTTGTTTAGTAATATATTAGCGTTGGTAAACAAAGCTATTGTCAAAGAATTTTCTGCCACAACTAAAAACAATTCAAGTGTATTAGTTACTAAAAGAAATTAAGTTTATATGCAACATTGTGGGCTTTCTTTGATCATCTTCTGCTTGGATCATTTCATAACTTTATCAAATATAGGTAGATGTATGTATATGTAACAATTGCGGTAAAACGGCTTGAGACGAAACGACCGGCGGCGACCGGTTATCAAGACGAAGCGGCCATGAATTTCCGAACTAGGTTTACTTGTAAAAGAAAAGCAATTATACTTGAAGATATTAGCAAAGAATTATTATTTTTAATTAATTGTACATACTCGCGTACTTTTAAGATGAGGGACTGTTAAATAATACATAAATTGTGTTCAAAAACCAACAGCATATTTTATTTATTAAAAACGCGTATTGTCGATGTCCTTGTATTTTGATAATATTAACAGATAGTTTCTACAAAATGGTAGTAATCAAATTTATTTTGATATAATAAATTTGCAAAAATTTATAAAAAGCATTAATGTTTCAAAAAATGTTATTTCAAAATCCAATAAAAATGTACTAGATTTTTAAAAATAAAATGTTAGTGGTATCGTCAATAAATAATTACTTAATTAAAATATCACATTCAGGTTTTTTCATTAATCATACATATGATGAACACACAGTATTAGTACACATCTGTAAGGTTTGTACACTTCTAATATATATATATATAATATTAAGGTTTTAGCCGTAACAAGTGATGCATTTAGTATGTAAAGTGAAACGAGAATCTATAAGGCAAGCTCATGATTTCACTAGCAAGCTCACATACCTGCTGCTTCTTCTGGTTTAATTTATTCTTCTTGATGACGTCTTCGTTTGTTTTGTTATTAGCATTCATCGCCGCTATTTCTAACCTTCGTCTTTGTTCGTTTTCCTGATCCGCGACCTGTAAATATTGTATATTATGTATATCTAGTGGGCTTTTCCAATACTACAAAGAAAGATTAAAATATGGCCGTATATGATTTGTTTATAATTATTTGGATGTTTCGAATATTTAAATAATACTTTTGATTTTTATACTTCAGGTTATTTTGCTGTATATAAGCAGAGAACAATGATCTACGAGAAGCGACAAATACGTTAAAACGTGTCCCTTTTCTTCGGTGGACGAAGCGAGAGTTGTTGTTTAC
Organism: Amphimallon solstitiale; assembly: GCA_963170755.1. Taxonomy (NCBI): domain Eukaryota; kingdom Metazoa; phylum Arthropoda; class Insecta; order Coleoptera; family Scarabaeidae; genus Amphimallon; species Amphimallon solstitiale. The sequence goes on from OY720680.1 coordinate 128,614,642, forward strand.
AGGGTCATCTGTCTAGACGAGATGTTGTCCGTAAGAAAAAAAAAACTGTTTTGGTCATTTCTTTTTGCCAGTATCGCAAATTTATATAATAAATGATATTGTAGGTGTTAAATAAAACACTATTAAGAGTTTCAAATTATTTACAGACAAATAGCACATGATTTGAAAGATACTGCCTAATACGAGGTTAGTCAACGATATTAGTAGTGACATAATAAAAAGAACTAACAATATTAAAATATATTCATGATTATTAATGCTTATTTAAGATGTCAAAATAAACACATATTCAATATACATACCTGGAATCTAGAAGACATAGATATGATTTTGTTCGATCGCTTTGGAAACGCGAACACATTATTATTGATTTTGAGGGGAGAAAGATGTCAAGAGATAAATTGAGAAACGTAAAGTAAAGAAAATAAATTAATGTGTTAAAACTAAACATTAATAGCAGTCACAGGTTGAAGAGTAACACTGAATTAACAGTTGTACAAAAGATAATCACAACAGTTATCGAAAAATGTTAGAAGAATAAGTATTTGGAATACACAACACTTTAAATTAGATACAGTAAGCAGAGGACTATTGAAGAAACAGTTTTAGGAAGGACAGGTACATCAACAGTTGAAGGAGGATAAAAGGATAATAATTTTGCATACAAAACACACCAAAATTCACACTGTAAGGTTAGTTAATTGAATTATATAATAAATTGGGTGGAAAATTATTATAAATGTAAAATATTTTAGATGTAAAATAATCATGAATATCAAATTAAATGTCATAGTAAATTAAAATAATTTTTTTTTATACTGCTTGAGCGCGCGGGGTATGATCACCCGATGCTAGTCGATATTCTTCGGACGTATATTCGGCAAATGATCTCCGCTAGCTGTGTTCACCAGATATAGATATATAGATTTATTTTTCCAGAGTTGTTATTTCGTTATATTTACTGGAGAGAATCTCTAATTTTAATTTCTATTTCAAGGGTCGTTTTTATGTTATTTTATGGTATTCCTGTTATACTTATTTATAGTTTTTTTTTTACCATGAAATTTCTATTTATTTATTTTTCTCTAGACATCTTAGTTTATTCTGCAGATGTTTCAGGCGGGTTGTTTTTATTTCATTCTAAAACCCAGTTGTACTGCTATAACTTTGTACACAACTACATTATTATTTAATTTCATTAGGATAATCATAATTACGTTATAAGTATTACAATCTTCGCGTTATTATCGACTTAGTTATCTAAGCAATCGTCATCACTTAAAGAGAAAATTTAATTTGTTCTTTTTGTCAATCTGCAAAAAAATAATCAGATCACTATGAGTTCGAATATGAGCAGGCAATGCTAGTATGTTGTGCCGTTACTCTAATATGTATTATCGGACCACGTTTAGATGCGAGTTTACGTATACCATCGGATGATCATACCTCGCGCGCTCTTGCTGTATATATCTACATATAAATACTTGTATTTTGTTCTTTTATATTCTGTGAAAGAAATAAAACGACAATACACATTAATAAAGGTAAAAGAAAGTTCACACTTGGTTATTTGTTTCACTAAAATTTTATTTACAAAATACGCTTGGATAATTGCTTCGAACTTCTCAGTTCATTCTCAACTGAACAAGACAAGTTTTACTTAAAATTAGAATAGATAATTTGAGTAAAGTGGGAGTAACATTGTGAATAATATAAGGGAGTTATGTATTATGGGGGTTTTCCTAGTAATTAACGAGAAGCAGCCTTAATAACAGGGGAAATTACAAACTCTGTTTGTTCATTTACTATATTTAATGATTTGTTTACTGCTTTGGATATTTCCATTATTTCCAAAAGGTCTAATCGTTTACTTTTATTTGCTGAGTGTAAAATTTCAAAATTATTTAATGATACCATGTGGTGTTCATTTATACAATGCTCGGATATACCTGAACATTTCTTGGAATATAAGATTGCTTTCCTATGTTCTTCTATACGTGTGCGAAAACATCTTCCAGTTTGACCTATGTAGAAAGCATCACAGTCTAAACAATTTAATTTATAAACGCCACATTTATCTGCTTTTTGAATTATATCTTTATTATTTGTCCAAAGTTTACCTAGATTTAATTTATTTACTATTATTAGTTTTTATGCCTAAATTAACTAATCTATTATTAATTTTATTCGTGGTCTTTCCTATTTAATTTATTAAATGATAATTACTTGGTTCTAATTGGGGGGCTGCATATAAGAATTTATTAATCTGTTTATGTTTTTTCTTTGTAATTAGTCTATTAATAATATCTGGACTGTATCCGTTGTTCACGGCTAAACATTTCAGGACTGCTACTTCTTTATCAAAATTTGGTTTAGAAAGGGGAACGGTTAGTAGTCTATGTATGAAACTGTTGAAAGAGGAAAACTTAATGCTATCGGGTTGTTTGCTATCTGCAGATATGAGGGTACCAGTGTATGTGTGTTTTCTGTAAATACTATAATCTAATTTGCCATTTAATTTTGTTAGTGTAAGGTCCAAAAAATTTAAACTGTTATCTATTTCTTTTTCTATGGTGAATTGTATTTTTTGATTGATTTCATTTAAACGATTGAAAAATAAAAATGAGGTGTGGCCACCACACGACTTTCTTATACGTATGAAAGTGTTACTTCCGGTCCGAATTTTGAAATTTCATTTATACAAAAAATATTCCAAATCCAACTCTAAATACTTTTGTACTCTTCATAAATATATATAGAATGCATAATTTACGACATATTTGCAAAAAATCGCTATTCGATAAGAGTAAAAATGGTACTTCCGGTCTGAATTTTGAATTTTTTTTATACAAAAGATATTTAAAAGTATGTTCTAAATACTTTTATACTCGTAATGTACCTGCCTAGAAAGCATGACTTGCGAGATATTCGCAAAAAACTGATTTTCGATAAGAGTAAAAGACCTACTTCCGGTAGGAATTTCGAAGAACTTTATTAAAACAATTTTTCTCAAATTTAATTTTGAGTACATTTGAATTCTTTATAAATTTGTTTAAACTTAGTAATTGACAAAATATTTGCAAAATTCGATTTTTTCACTGAAGTAAACTACTACTTCCGGTCTGCCGATTTTGCTCAAAATCTAATCAGTTCTCAAGAGGGAGATTATATTCGTAAATACAAAATTTGGAATTGATATCTACAGCGGTTTGACCGCTATCGTGGTCACACACACACAGACACACACACACACAGAGAGACACACACACACAGAGACATTTTTTAAAAACCATTTTTTTGGTATCAGGGGACCGCAAAACGTGGACATCTGCAAAAATCTCGAGGTCGAAAATTTTCATCATCACAATACTTCCTTATACTACGTATAAGAAAGTAATAAATCTAATTGCCTGTCAGTACTGGTCCACACACATAACACATCATCCACATACGTACATATCTAAACCAACTGTGTATACAATTAACAAATGGGATTTTAGAACTAAACAGATCTTCTTCAAATTTCAACATAAATATTTCTGCAAATAAACACGACATGGGAGAACCCATTGCTAAACCGTCTTTTTGTATGTAGTATAAATTATTAAATTTGAAATAATTTTGTTGTATGCAAATATTCAAGATATTTCGTAATTCTATTTTACTGTCACCTGTCAACGTACTATTTGCTATTAAATCATTTAAAATAACGTTCAACTCATTGATAGGGATAGAAGTGTACAAACTGCAAACATCGAAGGAAACTAATTTAAAATTTTGAGGTAATTTACTTGTTTCTAATTTACTCACCATATCTAAGCAATTTTTTATTCTATACTTAAATTTCAGATGTAGGAGGTCAGGCAATTTTGTGTTGATCAGTTTACATAACTTGTAGGCCAGGGCTTGTACATAAGTAACAACAGGTCGTATCGGGCAGTCTTGTTTATGAAGCTTTGGGAGCCCATATAACAAGGGGGCATTCGGATTCATGACAGTTAAAGAGTATGCATCATTAGCAGTGATAATATGCTTGCTATTTTTTATGATGGATTTTACTTCCCGTTGAAAAAGCCCGGTTGGATCATTTTTTAGAAGACATTACTAATAAAGTTTTCGTCAAATCCCTCTTAGCCGGTATACATGAATCGGTCCATTTTTCTTGCTTTGAAATAATTTTTCAGCTGTAAAAATTACAGTTTCCCAAAAGTTTCAGTTATTTACCAGATATTCATATGCATATCTAAGACAAGAGTTTCTTTATGGGTCGCATGCAAATTAAGTTTTTCGGCAGTTTTTTGACACCTCTAATTAGCTTCTCCAACTCTTCTTCGGGCAGTAAAAATAGAACCCGGAACCTCAGTCAGGTGCAATCACTACTGAAGAAAATGGATTTTCAATAAGCACATTTGTGAGATGGCGGTCTTGCTTAGCTGTTGATATTCTTTTGCGGCCAGAACCAGAAATTCTACAAATTTTAATACCGTTACTCAAATCTGCAATAACACTGCCCTTAATATCTTCATTTATGGAAGGCATTTTCGTAATAGTTTAAGATCAACTGTTAACGTTGTCAATTTTGATAGATAACCAAATTTTGACAAGTAACTTTGAAGCCGCTATTACACTAATCATTTTGAGAAAGTCTATCACAGAAACCTGTATTTTTGTCTTTCCTTTTTTTTTTGCTTTCGACTGTATATACTAAGAAGTACATAAAAGATATATTTTAGGTGTAGAAATACAATATATTTTATACTACAAATTAAAACGTAATATTATTAAAATTTTTTGGGTGTAATTTAAAATTTCCCCACGTATTAAATAAAGAGCAACATTACCGGCGGTTCTTTCAATGTAAATATACGTTTTCTGAATGTACTTGTTGGTTGTTTATCATCCAAATACGACTCGGCGAAAGTGGGACACGAAACATCGAAGGATCCGTCTATATTGTCGCTTCTCGTTGATCGCTTTTAGAGTTAACAGATTTCAAGTAAATTATCGAGTATTCCACAATCAACTTGCAGTACAATTTTTTGTTTATTACTAAACGTGTGGCTAAAATTAAGGACGTTATTCCTTGGACAAATTATGATTTTGTCATCCTTGTTTAGTAAACACCCTCTGATTCTTTTTACTACTGTGAGATTGTGTGAATACTATATACAAGCTAGTAATTTCCTCTGCTCTCTATAAATAACACTACGGCGTCTGATTATGTACAGCTCACAGAGCGAGACATGGCCGGTGAGATGCCCCTCCCACAAGCGTTACTCATCGCAGTGCAGTATGTTTCCTATATATGTATCTCTTCGCTGTATATTACAATTTCTTATCTGCATTTACTCCTTCGTCCGGCTAATGTATGCGATGATGAACAAATGCTATCATTCCGAATACTTTCTCTATCTGACACTGATCCATACCTCGCGCAGCGACGATTTCTCCCACCGGCCACGTTCCGTTCTGTGTACCGTATGTTTTAATATTTGTTTGAAAATCAGATATTAGGTGGTAGATACAAAAGAAGAAACTCACCTTGAACGATTTAATAAACCTAACTAACAATGAAAAGAACGAGTTTGCATCCGTGGTTCTTGGAGATTCGGCAAAATATTCTACGCATTCTCTAAACGTGTCTTGGGCAGTCTTCACATCACTTTTCAGTTTCTTCAGCTTGTCCTCGGCGTTCGCCAGGAAATCTCTTAATACTAAACTGTGGGATCCCTTTCCTCGTATGTCAGCTTCCTTGCGGACAGCATCCATACCTTTCTCCAATTCTTGCACGTCTGTTATAATATTTTCCAGAGATACTGTAAATAATAGGGATAAAAACTATACAAATCCAATATAAAGATTTAACATTTAAAAATCATTTCTACATATTGCTGACGTCGGCAGCTCTATGAATTAATTATGAAAATTATAGGTATTGTTAAAATAATAAAGTAAAAATCAAATTATTATCATTGTATATCATTTGCAAAAACCCTACATATTACATTAAAATTGTAATATAAATATCGAGGTTAGGAATGTATAAAAGCAAATAATGATGGAAGGATAATAGTTTTTGTGCTTATACATAAATATGTAGAAAGTATTCAAGCGCAGCATATGAAGAGGAATAAAGGTTGCTTTTAAAGCCCTCAGTCAGGTTGAATTTTAAAAACAATTAAATATAGTGGAGTCGCGATTTAGTGAACTAATTCCGGCCAAGAAATTTCACTATTTTGGGGGTGGATACTTCTGCGAGGTTTGAAATTAAGTGCACTTATTCAAAAAAATGTTTACTCTGTAAAAAACAATGTGAGTAGTACCACAGATAAGTGTAACAGATAGCTCGCGCAATAGCATTAGGAGAAAACAAGCGTGTTGCATCGTCAACGGCGCAAAAGTGCCGTAATCAGTGGAATATGGAGTCTTGCGGTTAGTAAGGGGTGCGGGCGGTCTTAAATAATATTGTTGCGTTTTCGGGTTCCAATAAACAACTCGTGCAATTTATTTATTTAAAACAGTCTGTATATTTATATACTTAAAATTATATAACAATATAAAATATAAAACTAACTTATCACACTTAAACTACTATTAATAAATTAAAATTAACACTTGTATTTATTTAGTTCTATTACTAATATCTCTGTCCGTATTTATGTAACACTTCTATTTATATGACACGGCACTACTATATTTATTTCTTTGGCTACCACTATTTATTTCATCGCACTCGAGACTACTTCTTACGGACTTTCTTAATCCCGAATTACTCCGCGATTACTCATCCCGCAATGAATCCATCGGTGACCCAGTCGCCTTATATACACATGCGAAGATTACTAGAGCATTCCTGTAAATTCCATACTTCTCTCGATGTTTTGAAGAATATTCCATAGACATTCATGACTCACTGTTTTACTTGCATTTCGCTTTTATACGCCGCGCCGAGATGATTTATGGTGGTGTGTAAATAAGAGCGTTTTTATACGTCGCCCGGTCTGCCTCTTTTTGGCGTGTGACAATTTCGTTTTTATTGCGCCGAGAGATCCGATTCTTTTATTTAATGTAAACTCATTTCGTTACAATATAGATATCTGTACGTTTAAAACAACCGGATCGTGTGTTGAAAACCACTCGGACATCTAGTACCTAAAAGACCAAATATTATTCTTTATACACACACACACACATGCATAAAGACAATATACGTATATTATTCATATATGCCCATAATATGAACGTGTAAATACATTCAAAAAATTGATTTCAGAGCACAGATGTGAGAAAGAATGGCACAATTGAGAAATTGTGAAAAAAAGTTTGGAAATAATTTTGTCAATAAATTTCCTTTGCCAAATCCAATATTCATGATAAAATGTCCAACAATTTTAAATAGTGTACAAGGCAGATACGTAGGTATGTATGTTCTTTTATTTGATGACAATTAGCCGAGTTTTTTAATCGAAAAAAAGCTGAGTTTTCTTAATCGGAAAAAAGCTGCCGAAATTCATTTGGTTTCGTAAACTGATAAATTTCAGATCTACATAGGTATTTGACTATAGGTAATAATTTTAAGTTCCGGAGCTCTGGTTTTGTTTCATTTGTTAGCCGTCGTTACGAATGCTTACTACTATCGCTTTCTAATAATATTGGTTTATTTAACAGTTATTTTATTCCAAATAAAGAAAAATACTAAACAAAAAAATTTTAGACAATGTACTTACATTTGTTATTCATTTTAAAAAAACAGTTAAAAAATTAGAAACACTTCTGCATTCAATGATAAAAGGACGAAGGTTTTGCTAAAGCAATCCCATAAGGATCGGTACATAAAGAAACCCATTTATAGGCAGGTATATTACCTCAAGACGGCTTCGGTTTTTTCTTTAAATAGTTCATTAGCATTTGGTAACATTAGCATTTTGTAATAAATGAACATTATATTTCTTGAGAAAATATAGTACATATATATTTACTGTTTATATTATTTGTTTGTTTTAAATCACAATAGAGGATGTTATAGAACTGCATCATACAAAAACTTCATTCAACACAGTAATGTTCTGAAAGTGCAAATCATTGTGCCATTAACTATATTTGCTGTTCTCTTCAGTCTGTACAATACTTTTTTAAATTAAAAAATATTCCTTTATTTTACTTAATGCTTTCATTTTTTCCCTATGTTTTAACAAACGTACTCAAAAACATGTAGGTACATCAGAAATCAATTCTTCTTTCACAGCTCACTACTAGATTATTTTAGAATCTTAAAACCTCAAACAACAACAAAAAAACTGTACGATATGCGTAATTATGTTTGTGTGCGTATTAAGTACACATAACATATCTATATGTTGGAATGTGGGAATACATATTATATAGTAATCTAGTAATACATTTTCAAAGTGTTTTTTGTATTCAATAATTACGATAAAAGTCAAAAAACCACATAATTACAGGATTTAATGAAAAAAAGAAGAAAATTAGATGTTAAAAATAAAACGACATCTATATTTCATTAGTACAACTATATACAATTATTTGCACTGCAGCGCCAAAACCTTTATGCTATTTAGCGGACGGATTTCATACTAATAAAATTCCAGCTCCATTTCGAACGAAATGCCGCTTCCAGTTGTGCCATAAAGATGAGCTATCTGTTGTACTTATCTATGGTAGTACTACGTATGTACCTATATACTAAATAAAGGGTTATAAAAAATAGTTTGTATATACATATAAATATTGGTACATATATAACAAAAAACTTTTATGGAAGATGCTTTAAAAATGATGTGATTTTGGATTGTTTAAACTTCTTGTTCACGTTGATTTGCAACATTTTTTGTTCTTAAATTGTGCAGTACAAACAAACAAACTTATATTCCACTACATCGCCGTTTTTCTCAGCCCATTGTTCACTCTATGGGGTAGTTCACTCGAAGCGGTATTCACTAAATCGCGACTCCACTGTAATATTTTACTTTGTTTTCATAGAGTATATTATAAGCTTTGTAAATATTATAATTTGTTTTTCAAGATTATGTTTAGATATATAACATGTAATTGAAATTTTACAAATTAAACCACGGTATTATACAGGCTTACCGCTAAATAGGTACCAAGCTACGCAAATCTGAAGAATATGTAAATGTCTAACGCAGTGGCGGCTCTTTAATGAAAGCAAGTGAGCAATTGCACCCCCTGGAATTTTGAAATAAAACAAACCAAGCGGCGACTAACTGTGAAAGTATTTATTTATTACGTATTCATAGTTATTGAACAGGAACGTGGCGTGTACGGCACGCGAAACAACCTACATGCACCGATCGTCGTCACAGATATAATGACGACTAACAGCGCACGGATGTAAAGACTCCTTCTACCGAGAGAAACATACCCATGCGCAAAGCGCTACTGTTGCTGCGTTAAGCCATTAAACATTACATTGAAAGTGGGGAGAACTGTATTTTGTTCTAGTTCCATATCGTATAATACATAGCATGTGAGCAAGATTCCCGTCTGCTCAACGCTGTTGTAAGATGTATTTCGTGTCTGCGATACAGAATAACACGTTTTCGCGGCGTATGATGGAAAAATTGCAATAAAAAATTTTAAACGGCCGATGCCTCAATTATGTTTAGAAAATAAACAATCTGTTAAAGGTAAAGACGTTATAAGAAAACTCAAAATGAATATTTATCAGAAAAATGACTGGATTTGTGGGTGTGAAATTAAAAATACTTTGTTTTGTTTTCCGTGTCTTTTGTTTGGTGGTGAACCGTCTTGGTCAAAGAACGGAATAAAAGACTTAATTCATCGTAGTGCTAAAATTACGAAACATGAAAATTCCGAAGGGCATTTGAAAAATATATTTAGTCTAAGAATGTTAGGAAAAAATAACATTCAGAATGTTTTAGATCATCATATAGAAAAGCAGTTCAACAACACAATGAACAGGTAACAAAAAATAGGCATGTGTTAAATTTAATAATAAATTGCATTAGATTTTGTGGCGCGTTTGAACTGGCACTTCGGGGTCATGATGAACGGCAAACGTCGAATACCAAGGGCATTTTTCGGGAATTGATAAATTTTACGGCAGAATTAGATAAATCGCTCAGAGATCACATCGAAGCAGCACCGGTTTTTAATTGAATTTATAAATGATTTCCCAAATTTTAATGAAAAAGTGATAGAACTGTTCTGCAAGTCAAAGACACGCAAAATGGACTTCGTTTATCGTCAGATGTAATCAAACTGTAGTGTTATATTTATTATTCCCTCAAAACAAACTGTACAATGAACAGTACCTGCCTGGAACATTATGTCGGTGAAACTTATAAAGATTGGGTAAGCGTTCTTGTATTACACTTTTTAATTTTGAAATTATGCACTCCCTATGTGAACCACCCCGAGCCGCCACTGGTCTAACGAAAATCAAAAAAGAAATTTATTTGTATCTCATCAAAAATTTCTAAATGTTTAGGGCCAAAATGTAGTTAAAGTCGGTCCATAACTTTGTTTATCCTATATAGTAATTCCAGTTTAAGGTTCTTCCAAAAAAAAAAAACAATAAAATGCAAATAGTTATAACCTTTGTTAGGGAATAAATGGCAATTGAAAAGATTTTCTATGGCGATGTTTTTTTTTTTGTGAATAGCACGCCTTTATGTGTAAAAGGTCGACAACCTCGGTGCATTACCATGCTTTCTTTTTCCGTTAAATAGAAGTATATTATTTTGAAACCTAAATTCCTCTACATGAAAATTATTATGTTTGTATATTAACTGCGACAGGTTCGGAGTCGATGAAAGAAAAATCAATTTCTCGTCACTGTGTGCACATTGGACCGCGATTTTTCTTTTTTGTTCCTGACATTACTCATATTTTTCTTTCAACTCCTTTTTTTAATGACGCTATTTAAAACTAACCTGTATATGTATTAATTGTTTTATTTTACATTGTGTGTATTGATATAGCATCATGAATGATAAAATTATTTCCAATTTACTTAAAAACTTATTGAATTTAATTAATTTTTTTGGTAGGAGTTGAAGTTAATTATTGAAAATTATAATCTTTTCAATTTCAACTGATAGTGTTAATTAGTAGGTATCAGTTAATGACCTGAAGTTAATTTAATTAGATTATTGCTTATGGACAGTGAATTACAATCACCCTTCAATGTAGTATGTATATAATGACATGAAGTATCTATAATATTACACCATGGTATCATATTTTAACGCGATTTTGTGTTCCAAGTTTGTTTTGTAAATTAAGGTGATATGCTATCAATTTATGTACATATATGTGGCTTTCTTAAAATTCAGAGGTCGCTCTCAATCACAAGAGTCATATATAGATACATCAATAAAAAACTACTAAATCACATCAGTATTGAGGTAATTCAGTGATATATGCCTTTAATCAGCGCGGGAATGTTCAATTAACTAAACATGTACGTATTAGATAGTGATAGTTCATAATAGAATGGTTTGTGAATTAATTAATCTTGTAAAATTTCTGTAGAAATCAATATAAATATTGTGTGAAAACATGAATGTTGTATAGCTCATCCCGCAATAACAGAGATCGATGTTAAATCACAATATTTTTAAATTTAATTTTTGTTTCATAATATTTTTATCCCATGACGAGCGCCAAAAATATTATTTGGCGCCCAACTTGCATGTTTTATATTTTATTTTTATAACTTTAAATTGAAGTTATGATAAGTATACCTATTAGTATCTTAGAATTTTGCTTGAATACATATATGTACAATAGGTTCAGTCGAGATAACACCGCAAAATGTCATTAATACCGATGACGAAAACAGCGATGTAACTAGAATATTCTCTATAGCAACTTATATGTCAGACTAATTATAGCATAAATGTTATTAATTCTTCATATATTTATTCACTTACCAACTGCAGCTTTCTCAATGTACAAAATCTCCGAATCGAAATTGACCAATTCTGGAAACTTCTGTCTTATCGTGGCAACGATATAGTGTAAAAGGCACATTTTCTTATCAGTAGATTTAGTATCTAATAAGGTATCTAAAGATTGTAGCTTGAATCCATAGGCAGGTCCCCTCTTACTGCTATTTAAATAATTACCGAAGGCTAAAATAATTTCCAAGACGTTTTTCAGTCTCTTGGAGTTTTTGACCGAACTGGACGCTGATATTATGGCGTGTATTTGCTGTTAAAAGATAAGATATATTTTACAAAGCACACATAAATATTCTCATAAAACTTACGGGTGTAATTAAATGCAAATTATCAAAGAAATTTCCTATGTAACTCATGACAGACAATTTGACAGAAAGGCGTTCTACTTTTGTAAGTTGAAGAAGGAATTTATCTTCTTCGGTTAGAAGATTAACGTTCTTCTTTTCTATCACGTACTCCCTGTATGCTTTGGTCTCGAGGTCTGTCGGTACCATTCTTTGTAGTAATTCGACATTTTCTAGTGGCAATTGTTTCAAGTCTAGTGTTGTTATTGAATTTATCACTTTTTCTATAGGCATATCCAATTTTCGTCTTGATATTGCTGGAAAAAAATGATAATTCCTTCAAATTAGGATCCCAAATATCAGCGACACAATTAAAGTAATTCTTAACAATGGGAGAGAAAAGGCTACCACTTGCACTGTCGGTTCCGATACAAATGTGGGGGTCGTCTTTTTAGTTTTTACAAACGTCCACTAGGTGGCGCTATTGATATGTGTAATCAAGGCCAACTATATCTATATTGCTGCGCGATATAAGACTAAGGCTGTCACATAACGAGATTTTTGTGATTCTGGTAACATCAAAATATTGATGCTTATGTGCGCCATCTATCCAAAGCTCAATAAACTGCTTGGTAATCGCTGAGCATTTTTAAAATCACGTGATAAAATTATGTAATATGATTGGATTATATCAAATCTACATATTTTTTCTACTTAAATTATTCTAATACTACGCATATTCAGTCGTTTCATTTAATTTGTGCTACATATTTGCTACAATACATTTTGGAAGTTACGTCGAGTACCAATAGAAAACTATACAGGTTGATTCAAACTAAGTGCGCACCATTGCTAATTCCATTATCATTAATTCTAGAAAGTAGGTTAAATTAGCAAAGTAGTAGTGTTTTTAATGTTAATTAATATGCAGTTCATGAATAAACAATTGAATAACGCATTTCCGAGAAACATTGAAATTTTTTATTTTTTAAATAGAACACCCTATATATTTTCAAAAATATACACACACCGATAATAGACAGTAATAAAATGGTCAAAGTAGGTAGTAACAGTAATCACACCCTCAAGTATATAAGTTAAAAAAATAGACACAAGTTGAGTAAATTCTTTGAGAATGGTAAAACATACCGAAACAATTGTTAAAAATATTCTAATAAATTAAGTGACCATCAAGTGTTTTTTAATTTCATCTATGTAAAAGTATACAGGGGGTACCACGTAAAACTCCCAGGTCAAATATCTCGGAAACGGATAAAGATATTTGAATTTTGTAAAAAGTAGTTACTAAAGAATGTGAGCGACTCTCACAATTGTGTTTTATTAGGTGAAGATATAGATGGCGCTGCGATGAAAATAATATTTTTGATCGCCACAATCTTCATTCGATTTTTATTTGAAAGAGTATTAAAATTAATGTAAATTTTATTATTTGTGTTGGTTTCCAAAATTTAACGGTTTCATAGATATTCGTATATATACACGTTTGATACAAATAAATAAAATGTATATAAATTATGTTTCATCAAGAACAGTCAGCTATATCTATAAATAGTATATTTTTCTGGTTCTCGATGAGCAGCTACTGAAGATCCGAGTGACTTAAAGCCATTCTGGGAGAGGATGTGGTAGAAATTACGAATCGTGTAGGAACAACGGTGCAAAACACGTTAAAAATTCAGATAAGCGTTATATTTTACCAGGTACACAGAAGAGGTTCATTTCTACAGTACTAATTGATGTTTTCCAGGTTCTCAACTAATGAAAAGTCTGAATTATTATTTTTGATGTAAAAACATACAAATTGTGAAAATGAAGTATGGAAATAGCAGGGGAACACAAGAACTAAATAATTTAATTAACAAGTTAACAGTAATTTTTAATTAAATACGACAAATTGTATACATACCGGGCTCTTTTTTTATCATTACACATAGCACTTTCCCTATGTGTAATGATAAAAAAAAAATTGTCAATGCATTAGGGATATAGTCACTGTATAGTAGACAACCAGTTATACACTCGTATTTTGACAAGCAGGAACAGTGAGCTGTCATAAGATTTTTATCAGTCAATTTTCGTTAAACTTTTTATTAAAATTTTAAAATAAAAATTGAGTTTGTAGCAGAAACACTGTACGATACACGTGTTAAAATGTTATTTTATTTTGCTTATTTTAAATTGCTCCAGTTCCTAATCACCCTCGTGTCGCAAATCTTACTCGCAAAATAAAATAGCACTTTTAACAATTATATCGTAAATAACTAATTTTGTACAATTTTTCTTACAATTTTAAAATTCGAAATATATCACGTCGTCAACATCATAATTGCTACATTAAGGATTTCCCGCCATTTCCCACTGTCCGCGTAAAGTTGATACAAATAAAATAATATTCTGGAGATCTGTTTCTCTTACTTCTACCATAAATTATTTGTACGGAAAAATTAAACTTTGCAGCGTACATAAAACCTTTTACATTTATTACGAAACTGTTAAAATTTAGCGCGAAAGTATTTGATTCGGCAATAATACTTGTACTGGTAACACTGGGCGATACAGAGCAAAATAAAGCTTAGAAGAATTAGGTTATGTTTTTAATAAAGAAAATGCAGAATATGACTTGGAACAAAATAATTGGTTTATTATAACAATTAAACGAACTTAAATGTGAAGTCTAATATCATAACAAGTTCTCGAAATGTCCACCTTGTCTTTCAAGGCAATAAGCAAGGCGATCTTGAAAGCAACGAAGTGTATTTCTAATAAATTCTGGCCTTATTCCATTACATGCAGTACGTATACGCTCTTTTAGTTCATTCAAGTTGCGTATTCGTACATTGTTGTAAATTTTACTTTTTAGGTAACCCCAAATAAAATAGTCATTTGGAGATAAATCAGCTGATCTTGGGACCAAATCTACCAATCCACCGTCTTTGAAATAAGTTATTTAAAAAATTCCTGATAGCGTTAGTAGATTGTGGCGGGGCCCCATCCATTTGGAACCAGGGTTCATCAACATTCATCATATCAATTGATGGAATGATATGGTCTCTCAACAAATGCAAATATTTCATTGCAGTGAGGTTACCGTCAATAAAAAATGGGCCAATAAGTCTATCGCTTATTATTCCAATCCAGACATTAACTTTTTGAGGGTACTGTGTTCGGGTCAGGTTTTGAGCGTGAGGATTTGTACGGGACCAGTACCTAATAGATTAATGGATAGGAAATTTAATAATTTTTCATGGATAAATGTAGGGTACAAACCGAAAGTTCTGAGAGTTGACTTCACCGTTTATGGTAAATGTAGCCTCATCAGTAAAAATTATTTTATTTAAAATTTCTTGGTTTTCATTTAAAATGTTAAACATTATTTCACAAAACTCAGTCCGTTTTATCTTATCCTCTTCGAAAAGCTCTTGATGATTTGATATTTTGTATGGCCTATATTTAAATTCTTTCAGAGTTTTGTATACCGAACTGTACGATACTCCAAAATGTTTAGCTACATCTAAAAGCGATCCTACAGACCGTTCCTCTACGTAACACAGCATATTTAATTTCATGTCTTCTGTTCGAACATGATTGGTTCTATTTCTTTTTTGTGAGAATTTAGAACACAACCATCTTCTTGAAATTTTTTAAAAAAGTTCAGAATTGTTTTTGCACAAGGTATAGGCCTGTCTGGATAATTGACGGAAAACATGTCTCTAACTTGCCTTAAACTATTATTTTTCTGGTACCACATTACTATTGCCACCTTTTCATTTCTGTTGTATTTATCCATGATTTATAAATAAATTATCTATTTTTTAATAAAATGTATTTAATTTATGACTTATGTTTGAATAAAAATTCAGAAATATTAGACATAAAAAAATGTTTTTCCCGTCATGGCAACCTGATTTAAAAATTAAGGTATGCTATACGTAAATTCTTCATTGGTGTATAACTGGTTGTCTACTATACAGTGACTATATCGCTAATGCATTGACAATTTTTTTTTTATCATTACACATAGGGAAAATGCTATGTGTAATGATAAAAAGAGAGCCCGGTATGATAGAATGCCTGGAACTTCATACATGGCAGCACGATGATAAGCATGATTATTTTCGTGCTGGCAGTTCTGTTTTTCATATTATTTTAACTACAAATAAATACAGGTACCGTAACGTAGTTTTATACGTATCCTCCCAACAATCGCTATAATATATTCAAGATATTATACAAAGAGATCATTTTGAACTGTCCTGGGTTGGCAAAAAAAGTCCCAGTATTATCAAAAACTAGGAAATATTTACTTCCGTGAATTGCCCACACTAAATTTACATGTCAAATATCAAAGCCATAATGTATTGAAGTGTCTTGTACTGGTATTTTCATTGTCGCTTTTCTGTCTATTTCAAGGCAATATACCTCGTATACTATGCCTTTTACGATACAACAGGATACGTTTATCGTATTGGCGCACTTTCGCAGTGGAGTATTGGGATGGATTATGGAAATATTCATTGGGATCGTGTTTTCAGCAATTTGCAACGAAATGGAAATCTGGAAATAAACTTGGACACATTCACTTGTCATCGTAATAGGGTGATTGGAAGGTTTAAGGAAACGGTGAGTGTTTGTAAATGTAAATCTAAAAAAGTACCAACAGTTTTAACTGAAAAATCTGTAAGAAAGCTGTCTGTTCAAACTGGTAAGCAGATCTAATAAACTTAAAAGTAATTTGTCATACAGCATTATGAATTTAAATTGCAGGTATTACCTATCGAAGTACTCATAAGGCACTGAAAACAAACTTACGTATGCACCCATATAAACTTTCTGTACTACAACATTGACAGAGCAATCACTTTGAGCAGAGATTGAATTATTGCAACTGGTTTGATGAAATATTACATGAAGAAGACTTGAATAGCACTTTCTTTTCGGATGAAGCTTTTTTATGATATAATTAATGCAATACGATACTGAGAACAAATATTGGAACCCTTCATTAACAGCCTTCACGAAGATTAATTAAACCGGGGGTACTTCCAACAAAATGGGGCAACTGCGCAACAAAGTATTAATTATTTGCAAGGATACTGTGGTTAACGATCATTAGTCGAAATCGATGGCCAGCCAATTTACCTGATTTAACCACACTTTTTTCTCTTCGGCCATCTAAAAAATAAAGTGTTTCAGAACAGACTGCAAAATCTCGATGAACTTGAAGAGGCAATTACAATAGAATTGCAAAATATTACACCGGAAACACTCCACAATGTGTTCAATAACATGAGAAGACGTGTTAATCTATGCATTGGACATTTCGAACAACTTTTATAAAATGTAGTCATTTGGTGACATAATTATGGGATTATGTTTTACAGTAATAAAGTTGTAACGTATTTATTATTGTTTATGATAAAAAATAAAGTGTAATTACAATATTTATAAAAAATTCTTTCATATAATTTAACTTAAAAATAACCTTATTTCATTGACATTTATCACAGGAAAATTTTAAGTAGTAAACCTAACCACAAAAATAAATAAAAAAAGGCTTGCCAACTACACTGTGTTCCCATATTAAAATCAGTATGACCAACTCAGGACAGTTCAAAATGATCACGTAGTAAATACTTAGAAAGAATTTTAGGAATGACAGCGAATTTATTCGCCTAAAGTAAAGACGCACACGTGAAATATAACCTTACCTATATTTCTCAGTCTAGTGTGTTCCAATAGTGATACGTTTTCGGGTTTCTTAAATCGCTTACTTGGGAATGTACTCAAACCATCTGTTACGGTGCTGTTTCCATTCGACAACGGACCAGCGTTGCCAATTTTAAATCTCTCTTCGAAATCGCTAAAATCTATACAGTGATGCAGTCTGTCGTCGTCCAATTCATTGAAAATGGTCCCTCGAACTTGGTTCGGCTTCAAGGCGATCCAATTGACCGTCGGTAGTTTGTACTTGGTCTGTACCTTTCGTTTAATAGTCATAGCACCATCGGGGGCGGGCATTAAACCGGCGGGAGGAGGAGGTATCGGTGTGTTTACTTTGCTGGGCGGGGGCGGCGGACATGGAGGTGGAGGTGGTAAGCTAGGTGCTGGTGGTGGGGGAGGTGGTATCACAGTTGGGGATGGTGGTGGTGGTAGAGGAAGGTCAGTAGATAATAGATGCGGCGCTGACGTGGAATTGGAGTTGATTAATAGTAGATCTGCTAAACCTGCAACTAAAAAATATTTTAAATTTAGTGATTATTTGATAGTTATAGAAATATATTAGTATAAGATCAACATTCATTACAAAGATTTAGGAAAACCAGGAATTTTATTTTATTGAATTGAGAGTCGAAAAATAAAAAGTTTAATCACAAAAAAACCGCAATAAATTTGATACATAAAATAAAAGAAATATCATGAGTCATAATGCTACGTGCTGAGTTTTATATTTTGCCAACATCGCATAAGTCAGATTAAAGAGACTCAAAATAAAGCAACGAGTCTGAATAAACGCATGTCCGAAAACTTTCAAGTTCGAGTTGAAGAGATGACGCCAATAGATCTCAGTTCATTTCTGTCGGTAGTTTCTACATCGCATTCTTGACGAAAGATGGCGCTCGCACTTGGGGATATAAACATCTACACGCTACAGACTACAGAAGTCATCAGCAATTCTCGTTCAATATCTGAAAAGGTATTGTTGATGGTTACGTAACACAACAAACTTCCAGAACTCCTTGAAGACTGAAAATGCAGATAGATAGACTGGCTGAGACGTTTTCAAAAACTAACAAAGCATGCTTACCAGACCTTATTCCTATATATTTTATTCTTCGAGTGCTCTAAAATGGCTAGTATACGAAACACCAATGGACACGGAAAATTTACCAATAAATATTTTAGTTGCTTGCAAAATAATTCAAACTACACTTGGTTTGATTTGGCGGCGACCATTATAAGGAATTGTTTTAATTTTCTATTTAATTTACCATTTATATTGTCAAACAGTATATTTAGCAAACACCAAATAACGGAATGTGATCTACATTTTAATTTATTGTACTTCTTAACTGAGCGTCTTCGGACATATGTTTACTTACACTTTGGTAGGCATATCGCGACTTGGAGAAACACTTCCGTTTTTTAAAACTTTTAAACAACTTTAGAACGTAGCTTGAACAGCTTAGAGGAGTTTTATTGAAGAGCGTTGAACAGCTTTTGCTGAGCTTCTAAGCTGTTCAAAAGCTGTTCCAAGGTTGTTGGAAAGTTTCCATATACACTCATATGATTAAGATGTTATTAATATAGTTAGAGTGAGACAGCACTAATGTTTTAAAAGGCGGAAGTGGCCTAGCCACGTTTTGCTTTATTTTGATAATACACTCCGCAAAAAAATTATGGAATCACCTACCTTTTTTGACATTTTTTTATTTACTCAAAATTTTATTTTCTGTAACTAAGTAGTACACAATCATATTAAAAATAAAACAAAATGCAAAGGAAAAACAAAAAAAAGCAAATTGATAAACATAACAATTGAAAAAGTAACACCAACGTATAGAATTTAGTTAATGGAAAGTTGAACTAATAATGGGTGTTTCCGCCTCGGGCCCGTATTACGGCAGCCATCCGCCTAGGCAAAGACTTTTTAAGATCTCTGATGTAGTTTTGATCCCACCTGGTTTCATTCTTCAGTTCTTTTCTAGCGTTCTTGAGGGAACATTCCTGGTTCGTAGCGCCTACACAATGTGGTCCCAGGCTTGCTCTATTGGATTCATCTCCGGGTGTCTATAGCTGACCACCCCAAAACACGTATGTCAACTTCATTTAGGTAATTTTCTACAATGATGGCGCGATGTGCAAGCGTTATCATGCAATAACCGGAAATTCGGGCCTATGTAGGGTGCAAATGGAACCACAAGTGGCTCTAAGATAATCCTAATGTACCTATATGCGATCATAGAGCCATTAGGAATAACCTATATTCCCGTCTTGGCCTCGGAAGATACACCTCTCTATATCATAATCGAACCACCTCCGGAATTTGTTGTTTTCCTGAAGTTGCACTGACTGAAGCACTTACCATATCGTCTCTACAGCATGTGTCAAATATCATTAGCTATAGGGATTCAATGTTTACGTGCGATTTATACGTATACAAGTAATACGTGGCAACCCTACTGTACGTCACCAATCCCGGCAACAATCGACATCACAACGATTTTCTCCGATCTTCCCACTTCTGCCCACCAGATTTTACATTCAATGTTTAGCTGCGAACACGTTGCGATCTAGTCTGCAATAAAAGCCGTCTTATTACTGGAACGGGAAACATCAAATGGCCGCGGCGATCTCCTGATCTAGAAGTTTATTATTATTTTCAGAATCCTTTTTTATTTATCTTATTAGGGTTATTTTTTAATTTTATTAGAATTACGCTTTTGTTTGTGTCATGCAGCGTGAACGCAGCTTAATAATTCTCTGCATTTACTGAAAGGAAAAAGAAAAACAAATCCTTGCAACTCGTAAATATTTTTTCTGAACGCATTACAAACACCCAAGTCAGTGGTCCAATAGTTACTGCTAACTTGTATTTTCGAGCACGGATCGGTCGCGCTGGCATTGAAGAGGAAAGTAGGGATGCCACGTTGTCACGTATTGCATGAATTGAATGAATTGATCGCCTATGGCTAATGAAAATTGACACATGCTGTATACTGGCAGACTTCTATCTGACGAAAACAAGCAATACCTAGACTCGTCTGCTAACAGAATGTTAGCCCAATCTTCAGCGGTTCAGTTACGATGATCTCTCGCAAATTGAAGTCTGTAAACTGTCTTCTAGTGAGTATGGAGCATTTGACCGGTATTCTTGCACGAATCCTTTGTTCTTTGAGTCGGTTCCTTACCGTCTGAGACGCAACATTTACATTTAGAACGGTAAGTAGCTCGGTTTTTATCTTTCTTGCAGTGCAATGCCTTAATCGCAAGGCTTATAAGTCGTCAAAAGCGATCGTCTACGGCCGTAGTTGACCGCTTCCTACCTGTTATATCCCCTAATTTTTCTATACCTGCATATGCCACTTTCGAAATTGTCGATTGTCGGACACCTAACACCCTACCAACATATCTTTGACGTCTATCATTGTTAATTAACGTAATGGCTTGGACAATTTCTTCGTGACTCAAATTACTTGCATTGCACATTGGGGAACCGTCATTCATCTTTACCAAACAAGACAAGAGGGTTCTACATGGCAACACGTGATAAATGTTAAAAGAAAAAACTGTAGTTGAAAGAAATGAGAGGATGTAAAGCGCCCAAAGCTCAGGAAATAAGAGGAAAAAAATAACTTGAACTCAGGCTATGAAAATGTCATAAAACCAAAACAAACAAACAAAAGCACCGAAAGCTCAGGAAATTAAAAAAAAATATATAACTTGAACTCAGGCTATGAAAATGTCATAAAACCAAAACAAACAAACAAAAGCACCCAAAGCTCAGGAAATTAGAAAAAAATATAACTTGAACTCAGGCTGTGAAAATGTCATAAAACCAAAACAAACAAACAAAAGCACCCAAAGCTCAGGAAATTAGAAAAAAAATATAACTTGAACTCAGGCTATGAAAATGTCGAAAAACCAAAACAAACAAACAAAAGCACCCAAAGCTCAGGAAATTAGAAAAAAATATATAATTTGAACTCAGGCTATGAAAATGTCATAAAACCAAAACAAACAAACAAAAGCACCCAAAGCTCAGGAAATTAGAAAAAAAAATATAACTTGAACTCAGGCTATGAAAATGTCAAAAAACCAAAACAAACAAACAAAAGCACCCAAAGCTCAGGAAATTAGAAAAAAAAATATAATTTGAACTCAGGCTATGAAAATGTCATAAAACCAAAACAAACAAACAAAAGCACCCAAAGCTCAGGAAATTAGAAAAAAAATATAACTTGAATTCAGGCTATGAAAATGTCATAAAACCAAAACAAACAAACACTATTGCAACGATTTACTTTTCATAAATAAGGTGATTCCATTTTTTTTTTTGCGGAATGCACAATCTACTGGTAGCTTTTATCAAAACGTTTTTTAATCACCCTGTATACTACACCTACAGGTGAAAATAAGTTAAAACAAAAACATACACATTAAGCTGACTTTTGCTAATAAATTATAGAAATTTAATAAATATACTTACTAGATGCTCCTTTGGGGAGACATAAAAACATAACGTAAATATTAAGCACATTTTTGTTAGTAAATTATAAAAATTTAATGAATATACTTACTAGATGCTCCTTTCGGGAGACTTTTGGTAATACTTTCTAATTCAATAATTTTAGACTCCAACATGGATTGTCGATTTTTCGATTCTTCCTCGTGATGCTGGACGGCCCTTCTCAACGTCGTAACTTCTTCCGTGACTATTCGACTTGCCTCGTATATTTCGTCTCTTTCCGCACGCGTCTGCGCCAACACAGTTTCCAATTCGGCTACCTTCGCTAGAGCTTCGAATTCTACTTCTTGCAGACGATCGTGGACCTAACAGACACAACGAATTCGTTCTTATTTATTTCAATGGGAAAAAATATTCGGCGGCGAACTCTTACTTGTCCTAATTCGTCTTCTAATTCCGCGACCTTCTCGAGGGCGGCCGTTTTCGTTTCGCTGTCTTCCATCAAGGCTGCCACGTCGAAAACGTTATCCAGATACGCGGAAATTTGCACCTGAAGTTCTTCACTTTCCGTGTGCCGCAGACTCTCCAGGTAGACGTCCAAACCGAGCGCCGTGAATTCGTATTGTAAATGAACGCGAAAATTCATGTCTTCTACGGAATGTACGACGATATTGACAAATTGCATACATGCTACCTGGAAATAAATTACATTGTGCATGTTGGTAAGAGAAAATAAGTTGAAAAAATTTGAAAAAATATTTTTGCCACCGTATACCGAAGCAAAGCAATGACCGGTTTCGTATTTATTGGTGCTCGTCAGACCGGTGTACGCAACAAACCGGGTTCGTTATTTTAAGGCGTTTTGAACTAGAATCCTGAAATTTTAAACAGACAGAGGACTCAATTAATTTATTTTTGTTTTGATCCACAAGCTGTTGAAATACAAAGCCTACTTGTTTGACAGAATTTTAGAAAAAAATTAAAACATTAAAATAAAATAAAACACTCAAATCAAGCAGCCTTTGCACAGAGAATGTCCCATTGCCATTATTGCCCCTATCATTACCCATTGAAACACCAACAAATGCTTGCAATGATACTAAAATAAACAAAACTAAGCAAAACAACAAAAATTTAATAAAATGTTTCAATTAACATTTAGACAAGATGTTTAGAATTTATAAACAAACCTTCACTTCAGAATTTAGATTATAAAAGTGTTCTCCATTTACTTCCTGACAATAATGAAGTCTGTGGATAAATCCGTCTATTGTATTATTTTACCAATTTATTTCTTATTTCTGTCTGAATACGTAATTTTAATTTGTCTAAAAATTCTGGTTTGTTGTTGTACACACGGCACTTTAAATATCACCATAAGAACAGTCTAGGGGATTCATGATCAGGGGATAGAGCCCTGGCCATTCAATAGTTCCTCATATTTGATTGTCGTGATTTGGGAAAAGATGTATAATTTGGGTCAGACAGCCAGACACTCTTGCTGCTTTATTTACTTGTGCTTTCACCTCGTCGTACGTATTTCGACTGCTCGAGGCTATTATCCCCAGGTATTCAAAGCTCATCACTTGTTCGATTGGTTGGTCGTTTAGTGCTAGCTTGCATCGTATCGGTTCCTTGCTTATGGTCATGGATTTGGTTTTCGGTATCGAGATGCTCATGTTA
Source organism: Amphimallon solstitiale (assembly GCA_963170755.1). Taxonomy (NCBI): domain Eukaryota; kingdom Metazoa; phylum Arthropoda; class Insecta; order Coleoptera; family Scarabaeidae; genus Amphimallon; species Amphimallon solstitiale. Next base: position 128,638,785 of record OY720680.1, read on the forward strand.
TATTTCTTTGCGGCCCGGTTTAGCTCGAATAGCATTCGCTGCAAGTTGTCCTCATTTTCCGCTATGAGAACCGCATCGTCTGCATAGCACAATATTTTGAATTCGGTTTGTCCCATTCTGTAACCTCGTCCCACATTTTTTACCCGGTCTATGATGCGGTCCATTACCAGGCTGAAGAGCATCGGACTAAGGCTATCTCCTTGTCTGATACCTATCGATATTTTCACTTCCTCTGTGGTTGCGGTGTCTGACTGTATTCTTGTACTGTTGTTGGTATTAAGTTGTTTTATTACCTGGATTATATTGTTGTTGGCTCCTCGTTCTTGCAGGATCTTTAGCACATCCTTTAGTTGCACTCTATCAAATGCTTGCGTTAGGTCAACAAAGCAGAGGAACGCAGGTTTGTTAAATTCTATGGACTTCTCGATGATTTGTCGCAGTATGAATATAGCGTCGATTGTTGATCTATTTTGCCTGAAGCCTTGTTGTTCTTCGTTGATGCTGACTGTGCTTGATAGATGTTGGGTTATTATTTTGGTGAGCAGCTTCATGGTGGTGTTGAGCAGGCTTATGCCTCGATAGTTACTTGGGTCTTTCTTTTCTCCCTTCTTGTAGATGGGGATTGTAATGCTAGATTTCCATTCCTGGGGTACTTCCCCTGTGGACATAACCATACTGTAGAGATGTGACAGTTGTAGCATCAGCTCGTCGCCCCCATATTTGAGCATTTCATTTGTTATTTTATCCGGACCTGGTGATTTTCTGTTCTTTAATTTGTTGGCTATTGTTTTGATCTCTGTTTTGTTTATAATGTAGTTGTCGATATCGTTGGGCATGGTCCATAGATCCGCTTGTTCTTCGGTGTTGTACAGCCTCTTGAGGTGGTTTGTCCATTCCTCAGCGGTAATATTTACTGCGATTTGTTCGTTAACTGATTTCTTCTGAGATCTAATGAAGTTCCATATTCTCCGTTCTCCTCCATACAGATCATGTTGCATGTCGGTGGAGAGCTTTTCCCAATAGTCCTTTTTGATTTGTGTTATTTTAGCATTGGCTCTGTTTCTTACAGTGGTGTATTGCTGACGTTATTCATCTGTTTTGTTGGTGAGGTATTTGATGTAGGCTGCTCTTTTCTCTGCAGCTAGGGTTTTTATTTCCGGAGTAAACCATGGTTTGTTGACTTTTGCATTCACATTGACCTTTCTTTTGCCAATCGCTTCTTCTGCCGCTGTTATGATATTACTTTTGATTCTGGACCAAGCCGTATCGACTGTATCCCCAGCTGTTATTGGATTTGCTGTTATTTTTACCTTTAATCGTGATTTGTATAAGTCCTTTGTGCTGTCGTTGTCGAAGGATTCTATGTTGAATTTTTCACGGATTACTGGTGGTTTTTTACGGATTAGTTGTACCCCTAGTCTCATCTTACATAGGACCAGTCTGTGTCCACCTCCCATGTCCGGAGAGGCAAGCGATCGCACAATCAGGACCTGCGTTGGGTGGATGTTTCTATTGGTTATGATGTAGTCTGTAGTGGACTGTTGATCTCTAGAGTTGGACCACGTTATCTTGTGTTGGATCTTGTGGGGAAAGAATGTGTTATTTATTCGTAGTTCAAACTGACTGCATGTTCCTAGTAGGAGTTCACCATTTTCATTTGATGCGTCTTCATTAAATCTTTGCGTAATCCCGTCGATGACATTGTTGCCGATCCTAGCGTTGAAGTCTCCGGCTAGGATGAGTTTATTTTCTCGGGGTCTGGTGTTTAGTAGGGCTTCTAGTTGGCTGTAGAACTCTTCCCGTTCGACTTTGGATTTACTAATGTCCGGTGCGTATACGCTTACAATATCAATTTGGTCCCTCTGCATTATGAACGGACGGATAGATGTAAAGAAGGTAAAATAAATAACTGTATTTTAGGTTAACAATAGGAAAATATGAATGATAGTATAATATGGAAACAATATAACACGTAACTACTTCAGATGTAAAGAATTATTTAATTTATTTATCAAAATTGATAGTGCAATTATGGCATGTCAAATTTATTGATGGTTCAATTCTATTTGAAAAACCAGTATTGTGCAGATCTGTAGGCACATTAATAACAGTATTATTAATCGAGTTCATTCCATAAGTATTTACGATATCTTCAGTCGAAATAGATCCTGATTGTACTGCTGATGTTGATGGAATTTGATTCATATCGAAAACTCCTGTATTTATTGCAGGTGTGGTTGCGTAAGTAGATGTAGGTAGACCTTGTAACATACATGCTATATACTTGTTATTTACTAGGGAATCTTCTATATAACCTTCAGCTACACTAGAAGACTTCCAACCACCATGTTGTTTTAACTAAAGGATATTACCACCATTGACAGCTAAAAGTGTAGCCGAGGTTCTACGGAAACTATGACCAGTATATAACTGTGGATTTTGTAAATTTAAGTAAACGGCATTTTTTTTGGCATCTATCCTATTGTGTTATGTCCAATGTTTTGTCTAGTACATTTACCATTACGTACACTAATAAATAATTTTGCTATATCTGTAATTGGTCTAATTTTTAAATAGTTTTTAATTATTTTGATCCACAGTGGCTTTATTATTACAAACTTTCGAGACGAAACATTTTTGCTATTGCGGATGTGAATAATAATTAAATCATCTTCCATGATGACATCAGAAATTAATACATTACACAGCTCATCACTTCGGCATGCACCTGCCACACCAATTACAAGAGCAGTCTACAGAGTTATAAATTGTCAATATGTAATTTCAAAGTATTAATTTATAAACATACTCCCTTAGTTGCAATGTAACATGCGTCGAGTGCCTCAGTAGTAAGGAATTTTATAATTTCCTCTTGAGAAATACTAATGATTTTTTGGGCTTATAATTTTCATTTTTTCTTTTTAAAAAGACATCTAATTTAAAATATTTTGATGTGTTAATATCATCTTTTAGGCCAAGTGTAGTCGAGGCTTTTTTATTTTTTGAATATTCTTGAAAATAAGCCAGAAGTACGTTTTCAGAAATTACTACTGTATTTTTGGAGTTACACCATATTTTAAATTATGTACAGTGAAACTTCCCATAGGCGGACACTGTTCGTTCCGAAAAAATTGCCCGGTCAAGAGAAGTGCCCGTTTATCAGAAGACAGAAAAAAATAGGTAGAAACGCAAATCTAAACTTTCATTTGAACACACAGTGTAAAATTATATAGCTCACTAAGCATACCAAACGCTTGTACATCGTCTTTTTCAACACAAAATTGTTTAATTTTTTTTTAATTTTCCCATTAGCGTACACATTTGAGCCACTTTAGATAAAGGAATTTCATCTTCAAGATCAAATTGATCACTTTCAAACTGCTTACTTACTTCTCGAAATCCTGTTTTCTTGAAACAATTTTTAATTGTATCAGGTGAGTCATCGTCCCATGTTTTTTTAATAAAATAAATCGCTTCTAATACGCTCATAAGATTGGTTAAATTATGTACCGAATCAGAACTCTCAAACTGCAATAAAATGTGTTTTAGTATTAAACGTCGGGACCAAGTTTTGAACATTTTGATAATGCCTTGATCTAGCGGTTGTCAGTAAGCTGTCGTATTTGGCGGTAAGAAAACGAGATTGACATTTTGCTACTGTACGTCCTTAGGATGGGCAGTTGCATTGTCCAAAAGTAATAAAACTTTTCTGTTTTGATCGATCATTTTCCGATCAAATTTATGCAACCACTCTGTCATAATAGAATTAGTCATGCAAACCTTGTTATTTGAATACCATTGGACTGGAAGAAGAGCCAAGTTAAGATTTTTAAATGCGGGATGATTTTCTGATAACCAACAGTTTTGTCCAAATTATAAATATCGCAGGGTTTGTACCCTTGAATTATTAACGGCAACCTGTTTATGAAAGCTTCGATATCTTGATTTGTGCCAGCGGCTTCTACGGATATCATGCGGTAATGAATATTGTGCCGCTTTTTGAATTTATCTAGCCATACAGTAGAAGCGGGAAAATTACAATTGTCTAATTTCTCAGCAATTTCCTTGGCTTTATACTTAATTAGTACCCCTGATACAGGTTTTGCCAATATTAAATTTTCAGGGTAATGCACGTGAACTGAGCTAGTTTTGATTATTATATTCCATGATCCAAATCTTTTCTTTCAGCGTTAAAGTGTTCCTTTTTTTATATTGTTTTCTACAATAATCAAAATACGTACATAATTCATATGAATTATGCCATAAAAACAATTTAAAACTTCTACAAAGAATGTAACAAGTATGTATTCACATTCATATTACACACAAGACATCCAGACGAAGTTGATTTGCGAGCTAAACAAATATCTATACTGTTCAAATGAAATCATCGACGAAGGTAGGGGATTTACCGGACAGAATTACTACTTCTCGATTCTCGCGTCCGTTTAATGGAAACTTTGCGGTCGAAAAGCAGATAAATAACTGTCCGCGCCCGTTCAAGGGAGTGTCCGCATAAAAGAAAACAGTTTATTAGGGATTCCGTACTTATAAATTCGGGGCCGGATAAAATGTCCGTTTAAGGGAAGTGCCCGGCTAATAGAAGTGCCCGTTAAGGGAAGTTTCACTGTATATGTTTTCATGTATAAGTGTTTAGATTTATGCGGAAGCAAGTACTCAACTGCCTGTTATCTGCAATCTTGCGTATTTTAGGTGGTGTACATCTAAACTCTTCAGACATTATAAATCGAATGAAGAATAACCTAATAAATACTTGGCTTTTAGTTTCAGCATTTATGTCAAAACTTATTTGTCAACATCAAAATATAGCTAGCTACCCTACTTATTTGTTTATATGAAGTTTTATTACAAGGGCATTCTTACATATATGAGTAAATTTATTCATAATTATTAAGGTTTCAAGATCCAATTAGACTACTGCTACAAAAAATAGTATACATACTACGGTTGAGAAGACTATTATTGCCCTTGTGGCTTAAATTTAATCTCGCCACTCGTGCAATAATAATCATCTCAACCTTAATATGTAATATACTATTAATTGAGTCCTATGTATATTTAAAATTTCAGGATTGTAGCATAACAAACCCCGTTTCATACATAATCGCAACCCTGTATACTTTTGAATAGCAAATTTAATTGACTTTTCAAAGAATATTTAATATAGAGGAACTCTATTTAAGAAAAAATATATAAAGGCATCTATCTTTATTTAACTTGAAAAAATAATCAATTTTCATTAATTTATGTTTAATCAATCCATGTATATTCGCGTTAAATTATAGTTCAATTGATGCACATAATAGAACCTTCTTAAAAATGTGATAAAATTTTTAATTATTTAGGATATAAGTGAAATATTCAGCAAGAAATGTGAAATTCAAAATATGACTTGTACGGCTTTAAATTTTAAATAACACTTCGCATTCTTACGAATTAAATTTAATCATCTCATTAAAATTTGAGAAGCTTGTTATTGTGCGCTAATCGTGTATACATTACATAAATGTGTAGCATTACATGTCGTGCTTGGTCGGTTTCCTTTCTTTCATTTCAAATACATACATAGTTTTTTTTATTATGCGCTGAAAACGTATTTAATGAATACAATATTCCACCTGTTGCTAAAAGATTGGCAAACAGAAATCTGTCAGGTTAGTACATATTAATAGGTAACTGCTAGACATGTTTCTATTTGAATGAACTAATTATAAAGTACATAAAAATATACTGGATGTACCAGCGAAGTGACAAATTCCATAACTAGTATCTAATAATATAGAAGCTAAATATTTGTAATAAAAAAATTGCTGATAATCGTGAGTTGTATAATTTTAAAATATTTTCATTTCTACAGAGTGTTTAGGAACGATGACCCAACACAAACATATTTTTTTTTTAAATAGAACAACATGCATTTTATTACAGGCCTTTAAGAATTAATTAAATTAACATCAAATTATACATTAGCCGATTTTCAACTGTTTCCGAGATATTGTGATTTTTTGTAGAAAACTGTACAACATTTGATAAATTCCTATGAAATAACGATTAGCGATGAAAAAACTGTTACGTAAATTTAATGTTTGTCTCGCCATTTCAATGCATGTTTTTTAAAATTCGGTGAAAAGTGCTAAAAATGTACTATATAAAAATACCGATCTTTGTGCGTCTATAAACAACAATATTGTGTGTCAAACAAATGATCTTTGTTTGGCGGGAAAGATATTGATATTATTTATTGGCATAAAGAATATACAACATATACAGTTTCGAATAAGTAACAATCGTAAAAATAGTTTCAAATACTTTTTATTGTTCACTACAATATTGTTTCGCCAAATTTTGGCTTCATCAGGAGATGACAGAGTAATGCTTACAAAATGATTACAGCGTTATGTATATTACATAAGTGTCGGGGTTCAACGAGGGGGTGTTTTTACAAATTTAGAAAGAGAGTAGAGGGGAGTGATTTAAATCTGTTTGTTCGATTAGTGTCAAACCTCTTTTTTCTATATCTATTAATTTCTAAAGCTTCAAATAAATTAAGTTTTTTTCCTTATCTTGTAGATGTAAAATTTTAAACTCTTTATTAAATTTGCGATTTAGTTCTATGCAATGGTTGGCAAATGTTGAATCTGTGTTTTTATCGTTGTAGCCTTTTTTTGTGACTGAAATATATTGATATTTATTCTTGTTGGTAACTTTAGGATAAATTAGAGATAGAGTTTGCGATCTTTGTTTTTGTGTTAGAATTTTCTATATTAAATTTATTGTATATCTATTATTGACTGGTATATTGTATATTCTATTTAGTTCTCTGTTAAAGTTATGTTGTTCAAAGGTAAATTTAGTAGTCTAGTATCATAGATCGGTATGCTGCTAGTTTGTGAGAAATCGGATGATCGGATTAGAGGACTTAAGGGATTTCCCATTGCTAGACCAGAAATTTGTTTATACCATTCCACACTTCAGGTCTAGCAATGGGAAATCCCTTTAAGTCCTCTAATGGCATACATTTTTATGAGCCATATAGAGAAGGAAATAAGTAAACACACCTTATTTAATAAATGTATTTATTAGTACAAGTACGTAGACGATATTTTAGTTTGTGTCAAAGGTACAGATAGACAATTAAAAACATTTGAAAACCATATTAACATTCATCCAAAAATAAAATCCACTGAAAAAGAACAAGATAAGTCAATCAATTTCTTAGATTTAACAATATCCCACAAAACAGATGCACATGAACAGATACCATAAACCAAAACACACAAGACACAACTATACACGTAAGTTATTTTCATCCGATTTCTCACAAATTAGCAGCATACCAATCTATGATACATAGACTACTAAATTCACCTTTGAACAATGATAACTTTAACAGAGAACTAAATAGAATATACAATATACCAACAAGTCAATAATGGATATACAATAAATTTAATAAACAAAATTCTAACACAAAAGCAAAGATCGCAAACACACAACAAGAATAAATACCAATATAATTCAATCACATATTTAGGACCAATATCAGTCAAGATCGGAAATCTAAATAAAAAATCCAACAATAAATTCATATCATTTAAAACAAACAAATCGCTACAAAAATACATTAAGAATGACAAAGACAAAATAGTAAGAAAGTCGAACTCAGAAGTCAAAATTGGTCAAACAGGACGTACCTTTGAACAGAGAATTAAGGAACACGATAAATGCTACAACGATAAAAAAACAAGATAAGGGAAAAAACTTAATTTATTTTAAGTTTTAGAAATTAATAGCTATAGAAAAATAGGTTTGACACTAAACGAACAAACAGATTTAAATCAACCCCTCTTTGAACAACGACACTTATGTAATATACAGGGTGTTCCTAAATATCATGTACATAAGGAAGGGGGTAACTATTTGGTTTATTTTGTGCCTAAAATTTCATATAAACATAGGTCTGCAAACGCTTCGTTACCAATATGCAGGGTGTTGAAATTTCAAGAATTTTTCACTTTTTACTGTATAGCTCCTGCAGTTTTTAAGATATTTTGTTCAAATTTGGAAGGTAGGTTACGCTATAAGGCCTGCATCATTAGCCATGCCAAATGATTATGTAAATCTACAGGGTAATAATTTTCTCGGGGCCATGCCCTCTTTTCTCACCCTGAACTTTTTTGCGATGCGCCACTGCTAGATTCTAAAATACGCAATAAATTTTCTGTCTTGTTTAGAAACTTTTTGATCTCTTGTATTTTTTTCTTATCTCTGACCGTTATCGAGAAAAAAAATAGAAAACAATTTTCTGTAATTCGCCAGAGAAAATTAAATTTTTTAAAATGGTCTAGTAGGCTCTGGCTTTATTCAGATAATCACTTGAGTTTATTAATTTTAAGAGTTAAGGTGCTACTACCTGTTAACAAATAGGATGACACGGTTTTCGTAGCATTGTTTTATTACAATACAAAGTAACATAACTAATAACAATAAAAACCCTAAGTAATAACAATGACAATGAAACTATGCTACAACAATTGTTGAAAGTGTCCTCCTTCAACCCTTATACAGGCGTCCGCTCTTCTTCTCATTGATGCTCGCACTCTCTCAAATACTCCTGGAGTATTTCTTATCGTTTCAAATCCATCGATTATTCGATTTCGTAAGTCATCAACAGTATTCACAGGTGTTGTATACACTAGAGATTTGAGATGTCCCCACAAAAAAAATCGAGACTATTTAAGTCAGGGGACCTAGGGGGCCATGGCTGAGGTCCACCTCGTCCTATCCACCTATTCTCATATACTTCATTTAAATACTCCCGAGCCAAAATAGAAAAATGTGATGGGGCGCCATCGTGCATATACCACATTTGATTTCTAAGTAAAAGGGGCAAGTCTTCAAGTAATAAAGGCAATTCATTCTGCAAAAACAGCCTGTATGACTGACCAGTATGTCGACCAGGCAAAAAAAAAGGACCAATCAAATTATCTCCAATTATACCACCCCATACATTTAATGAGAACTGTTCTTGAAAATGCGTTTCTACAATTTCATGTGGATTTTCATCTGCCCACGTGTGGTTGTTGTGGAAATTCATAATTGAAGTCCTTGAAAAATTCGCTTCATCGGTAAAAAGGATTTTACAATCAAAAATGCGGTCTACTGCTAGCTTATTAAGGTACCATTGGCAGAAATCAAACCTTAAAGGGAAATCTCGGGGAAGAAGAGCCTGGCACTCTCTGAATGTTGTAAGGGTATAGCAGGGAAACACGTAGAATACGCCAAACCACTTGATGACTAATATTTAAATGTTCACTGATTTTTCTGGTGCTGGTGCGAGGATGTCTGTCTATTTCATTCAGAACAGCCTCTTCGATCTGTGGTGTTCTAACAGTACGTGGTTTACCTGCATCATTAGTATTCTTTTTAAAAGTTCCAGTTTCTCCAAGACGCCTATGAATATTTGAAAATATTCGATGATCGGGTATCATTCTATTGGGATAGCGCTCCATGTACAGACGCCTGGCTTCTCTTGCATTTCCATTCGCAAGGCCGTAGATAAAATGCATGTCAGCCATTTCAGAATTCGTGAAATTTGGCATATTTACAAAATTATAACGAGTATTTAAAACACTTTTACACCTTACAGTTTGCAATTTAAAACTTTACTTATACAGACACAAGTTACGATTTCTAATGTCAATCGTCAAATTAATAAACTCAAGTGATTATCTGAATAAAGCCAGAGCCTGCTAGACCATTTTAAAAAATTTAATTTTCTCTGGCGAATTACAGAAAATTGTTTTCTATTTTTTTTCTCGATAACGGTCAGAGATAAGAAAAAAATATAAGAGATCAAAAAGTTTCTAAACAAGACAGAACATTTATTGCGTATTTTAGAATCTAGCAGTGGCGCATCGCAAAAAAGTTCAGGGTGAGAAAAGAGGGCATGACCCCGAAAAAATTATTACCCTGTAGATTTACATAATCATTTGGCATGGCTAATGATGCAGGCCTTATAGCGTAACCTACCTTCCAAATTTGAACAAAATATCTCAAAAACTGCAGGAGCTATACAGTAAAAAGTGAAAAATTCTTGAAATTTCAACACCCTGCATATTGGTAACGAAGCGTTTGGTGACCTATGTTTATATGAAATTTTAGGCACAAAATAAACCAAATAGTTACCCCCTTCCTTATGTACATGATATTTAGGAACACCCTGTATATAACGCTGTAATCGTTTTGTAAACATTACTCTGTCATCACCTGATGAAGCCAAAGTTTGGCGAAACAATACTGTAGTGAACAATAAAAATTATTTGAAACTATTTTTACGATTATTATTTCTTCTAATATGGTGTTTCAACGAGTAACATCCCGTTGAATTAGTTATATACAGTTTCCACTATTAATCAAAAAATTGTAGCGAAAGTACAGAAAAAGTATAAAAAAATATCAATTATCATAAAGTTTTGTTTACATTTTTACGTTCAATGTAATTTATTCAATGTTTTATACATTTTAAATAATACGTAATCTAAACTAAGGTTAACTTCTTTTTTTTATGATTACGGATAAGTTGTATAAGGACGACAGACGATACAGAATAAGAGAAAAAAATTAAATCAAATTTAATTTTGCTAATCAGAAAATGTACCGTATTTAGGGGGGCTTACGCAGAGGTGCCGAACTGCTGTGCGTTAGGACGTAATGGGGGCGCCATATGCACTAAAACAACTAGCAGAAGTTTTTTTCTTATTATTTTTTTACACTAAATTGAATACAAATAATTAATTAAGTATTTGTTGGGAGTATTTTCTTATAATTAAAATTATTTTCTCATCCAAGTTAGCCAAATTTACAACATCAAAACACAATTTCAGAAACTTTATTTTAAAAACTAATTCTAGTCAAACGTGCATTAAACCTTTGTTTATTTGCGTTCTGAATTTCATTTCGATATTTCACAACTGAAAGCTGTACTATTGCTTGAACAAAACCTTTTAAAGTTGTTAGTTTCGCCGTTACGTGGAGCACCTTAAGTCTAATTTTAAATATTACCTACGTATATTTTTTTTATTTAATTATTTTATTTTTAAAAATTCTCTATGAGAATATTGTGATAGTACTCGTTGTGCCCCCCCCCCCCCCCGTTACCTATATTAAATTTCGAAAATAAGAAAAGAAAAAAAAATATACCATGAATTCTATATGGAATGCTTCGTAGTTGAGAAAATATTCCATGAGCGTTTGAAAACGGTGTTTTTCCTGGCAAACTTCTTTAAAATTGTCAAAGGCTGACAAGATAATTTCATGGCCACCTTTTACCAAACATATCGCCGCCAATAGTTCCAACACCAGCGCTTTCGTCCTCAAACTTTTGTGTATGAGACTCAACGAAATGCAATTGATGGCTTCTCGATGTTGAATAACCATGTTGAAACCATACTGTTGACAAAAAAATATATAGATTAAGACATATCTATTTAATATATAAAAGTAATAAATTGATCGAATATCATCATTTAATAAGGCAACATTAATTTGCACTTCCATAACGGTACAGCATCAAATTACAGGAAGAAATTCTATTATTAAGTGCACAAAGTGTAGCAATTTAGAATTTAAAATAGAGACCTTTCCTATGTTTATTCAAAGAACTGGAAAACGGCCAATGATGTCTTTCACAAACTCGTCGACTAATTTATATTAATCTAAGTAAAAGGAATATTTTCAGTTCTATTAAATGTTTATCTTGCACCGTTTATTTGACATTAATACGAGCTCAAATATTTAAACAGTTTCGCTTCCATCAATGTCCCACGGGAATTATTAATGGATCTTCTCGATCTTCCTCTAAAGATTCATTTAAATACCGAACTCGGGTATTTGTCACTAATTACGTCATTTAAGTTTTAAACTGCTTCCTGACATATACACACCATGTGTTATATAAATACTTTTAAGCTGTCCTACATTACTAATTGATGTGTGTATATTAAATGCGGTCAAGAAAGAATTAGAAAAAAGTTAAATACTTCCAATATATTGAAATTAGTAATTCCAGAGATTTTCAACGTGGTAAAAAAATAATTTAATAAAAATGATGATTTAATTCAACATTTTATCAATTTCGAAAAGATTCGCGTGAAGACATTTCAGATTACGATGTTCTACTTACTTCCTTTTTAAAATCCACACAAGTGTTATACTCAAAATTGCATTTTGCAACAGGGTGTTCGTATTAGGGCAAATTTCGAAGTTTCCATTCGAAATTTCGATAAGTATAAGAGGAAAAAAATGACCTCCCATATTCCATGGTTTCTTTTAAGTTTGAGACTTCAACGGGGAAAACCAAAATTGGCCATTCGCTTTTGTTTTTGAGTTATTCGCAAAAAATTGTTTTTTTTCGTTTTACGGTTATAAGCTTCTGATTTGGCAAAAAGTATAGGAAAATAATTTCTACGTCTTGAGACATTTTTCCGATAAGAATACAGTGGCGTAGTTATTTTTTTTATATAAGTTCTGGAAATTCGAGTTATAACTATACACCGGACGTGCCAGGTTTAAATTACGACGGAGCAAAGAAATAATGTAAACAACACGCAGTTACTGAATAGCACTATTCATATGGTAAACTGTAACATCTGATGTTGATGGGAAAACGACAACAAAATAAGTCAATGTTTACTCCTAAATTTCTTTCTTCATCGGCGTAGGTAGAAGGGTGACGAGTTTTTAAAATTTATTATATTTACCTTATATTTCGTAAGACAAATAAAGTTATATATGTATATACCTATTTATACTTATGTTAGTTTCGTTTTTTCATTGTTTTGACTGTTAATTACACACTTTGTAATGTTTGTAATAGTTCCTGTTTAATAGGTACCGTTTCATTGAATCTACTTCTCCCAATTATCTTGATGTAAGTGTGCACTGGATTTTGTTAAGTTTCAATAACATAAAATATACACAATACACCACTTTTTGACAGATATGATTTATCTGACAACACCGAATTGAACTATTAGTTATTAAAAATATGTAAAAGAGAAATTTTATATTGAAACGGAAATTATGTGTTTATTTGCCATGAATGCATATATTACGATCAATGCATACACTTTTTATCTAAACTAATGAAATAAAAGCCCTCAAATATAATTTAACAAAATAACATTTTTAGTTTCACTAATATAGTTATAGCAACATGTAAATGTCATCAATGACGTGCAATTGAATCTCCTCTATATAACCAGTTGCGATGTAGAAAGGACGTTTACTATCTACAAGGATGTACTTCATTCAAAGAGAACAAATCTTACAGAAGAGAACCTTGAGAAAGTATTGCTAGTAAATATTAATACTCCTTTACTAGAAGTGAACTACAAAATGAACAAATAATAAGGCATTTTGTATTTTATAGATCACCACCCACTTTTTATCCAATTATATAAATAAAATTAAAACCTCTTTAAAAATACATTTCAATAGTGCGATGAGTCATCAACCTTTCGTGTCCGTTCTGTAGTTATAACATACGGTTAAATATATTTTTATATATGAAAGCCATAGTGAGCTGTTAACTAAAAGGAGGATTTGTTCTCTTTTCAGTGACATACGGTATAACATGTAAAATTTTTCCTAATTTTAACACTATTTACAATAAATATTCAACTTGACGTTCTCCACTGTTAATACATAATTAACATCGCTTTGAAACACTTTGAACTGCGTTCTTATTATTTTATTATAGCCTATAACCCCATTTCAGAATAAGGAATGATTCAAATATCCCGCCAAAACCCGAAACACTGCTTATAATGTAGTAATATGTCAAGAATTTTTTTTTAATAAGTAAAAAGGATTTATATTAATAAAATTATTGTACAAAGGATCTACTCAAAACTCACTTGGCCATAATGTCACTATCACTATTTTCAACATAAATAACAAATAGTTCTACGATAGTATCCACTAACCCCTTCCACATTGTTTTTTCTAAGTAGGCACCCTTTCCACTCTACGTGAATGATGATATGACACATTCATTGTTCATATTACAGTATTATATGGCAATATATGTAATACTTGTTAAAACCATCCTTCAAAAATAATCAAATTAAATTTAATTCATTTCATCATGGTAGTCAGCAGTTTTTATATCTTCCAAGAGGTTAATTTTTCAAAAAGTAACTCCACACCATATCTACAGTATAGTATTTTCGACATATTTATCATATTCTAGTAGTTTCAAATGCCTGCCTACTCTCTCTTTAGGTTTTAGTTCACTTTTCTTTGCCATTTATATAATAGATATTTTAGTGTCTTCGAGAGATGTTTATTACAATTACTGTTGATTTTAAGTTCGTCGCGTCAATATTTTGTACATATTTAAAACTGTTTTACGTCCTTTTAAGTGACCAATCGTTGACGCTGTTTGGGTCGTAAAACTTAACGATTTGCTTGGACCTGTTTAATCACTAATGTTCATGACGCACTTAAACGTAGATGTCGTATTAATAATACAATTAAATTAATAATACAAAGCAAAACCGTAATGTTCACAGATTAAGGCTTGGTTATGTTGTCAAATATGGCGGATATCCCAAACATTCTTTTTCAAACAAAATCTCAAACAATTTTGGCGCAATATTTGAATGAATCTGTTCTGAGAAAATGTATAGCAGCCGGCTGGCAAACAGGCAAAATATATGTATCTGCACTGTCACTATGTTGATAGTTGCACTCACAGAATCACAATGAAATATTTACCACTGTTGCTAATACTCAGTCTTAAAAGGCCAAAATAGCCAAACGATTTACGAAACTACAAAAAATCTGATACACCAATTTTGATCGTTACACAGAAGGAAGGCACTTAATAAATCTATTTTTAACAGATTGAAAAAAAAATCTAATTGATTTTAATTAAGATACTAAGGAAGTTGCCGTAAATTTTACTGGAATGACAGTCGCAGTTGCTTAAGTTTTATGCCGTAAAACTGAAATAAGTCAATCACAGGCACCCGTTTTCATATTTACTATGCAGTTCAGAGTGTTTCAAAGCGATCAAACTAACTACGCCACTGAATTTTTATCGATAAGATAGAAATTATTTTCTATTAGTTTGTCAAATAAGAAAGATATAGCCGTAAAACAAAAACTGAAAAAATCGATTTTTTACGAATGCATAATTCCAAAACAAAAAACTGTATGCAATTTTTTTGCGGTAGATACGTTCCGCTAGAAGCCGCATTAAAATATTACGAAAAAAAAACGACAACGGAATTTTCAAAGGATACAATTCACAATGTTTCACTAAGAACACGCAACAACAAAAGATAAATATTACTTACTTTATTATTCATGATAGCTCGCATGCACATTATGCACACGTGGATATCATTTTTGGCTTCGCCCATGTTCAGTTTTGCAACGTGTTTCGACCGTCTCTTCATACTGGGGCTATTATGTGACATGTCCAATGGTAACCTGATGTATCCGTTCTGTTTTTCACTGGAGATCGTGTTCGTCGTTGAATTCAGTGTCGGTTGTGGATTCAGTCGTTCTTCAGAGTCGGTCATAGTTTCCTCTATTCGTTGCTCGTGCCTCATCATACCTAATCGAAAACTTAGGTAATCTATGAGGACATCGAGACCCATGTTTTCTTCATTTAAAAATTCCCGTACCCATCTATAACAATGCGGAAAAACAAGAAGGAATTAAAATTGTTTCTATAAACATAAGTTATCTGGTTAATTGCTAAACGATTTTCGTGACAATATATTGTCGTAACCCTGAGTTTAACAAATTACCTAAATGAAACTATCAATGAAATTATCGTTTACTCATAAAATCTCTTTATTACATCCTGGGTTAGACAATTTTTTAATAAATAAGTATGTCAAAAGTTCTTGATCATTTATGGCAATCCAGATGAACTGTTGCACGTTGGGTTGGCCGATAAAATAAAGTAATATGTTTTATCGCCAACCGTCAGTAAAGTGATGCGTTACCATAGCGTTTTGCGGAGGTAAAGAAACACTTTATCGTACTGTACAATAAAGTACTTTACCTGCCGCTAATATCTGTCAGCGTAGCATGACTGATGACTTTTAAAAATAAATCGTTTGTCACTGTCATAAACTGTCAAAAGTTATTATATCTTTATTTCTTAAATTAACAATTTTAACGGTTGGCGATAAAATTTTGTATGCACCACGTCAGTAAAGTACCTTTACCGAACTCGTCTGTTACTCGCCGCGCTCGCTTCACTCGCTTGGCTCGTAAACCAGACTCGTTCGGTAAAGTATCACTTTACTGACTTGTTACATAAATAACTATTTTTATATTATGCCTGACTTTATTATAATCTGTTATATTTATTTGCGCGTTACTAACTCAGTCGTTATGAACATCTTGATAACCTTTTCTAAATACAATCACAATACTTAATCATGTACTTCAAATATTATAAATCATATATTTATAACAATTAAATTTACTTCTTTGTAATTTATATTCTTATAGTTTCTTTTTTTACTAATATAAAATTTAATCCGGTCCTGTCTTTTTAGATTTCCCTATAGCATATAAACGCCTTAGTACTATTCATCATATAAGTTGGTAATCCGTAACTGAACTGATCTTACCACCGCTTCAAATGAGAACTAACATGTTTAGCATGCCAAATATTTAGTTTGATCATTAATAAAATATTCAATATAAGTTCAATTTGTATTCTACACTTCTTATTATCTTTTAGTATGGTAAGTACTTATTATACCAATACTATACGTTACTTATAACATTTACTTTCCATGTATTTCTATTTTTTAGGAGATTCTACACCCATACTTGAGAAAATGTATACTTGTCAGAATCCTTCTACATAAATTAAAACACAGATGAATGTATAACCATACATATAATGTAATAATCAAAAATATTCAACACACTGAGGTACCAGATGATTATACTTATAAAATTTACAACTTCCTTTATTTTTTAAAACTTGTCCAATATTTTTTAAATATGGTTATGATAAGAATTGTCTACAATTTCTAAATAACTGAAGGTAGGTTTGTTTACTTTAAATGTATAACTTTTTATAAATGAATATTATAACTTTTAAATACAAATAGTACTATATTGCCGTTATTTATGACTGTTATTTATAATAGAAATATTTTGACTATAAATTATTCGATCGATAAAAATTTAAATCATGGAATAATAGAGATATTCATATAAATATTAACAAATACTGATACAACCTTCTTTAACATATGTGTTACTTCTTGATAAGGAATTCCTAACTGATCTCTTTTTTCTTTATAGTCTCGGTTGAACTGGAATCCTAGGTGATATTATACCTCTACAATGGAACAGCTGTTTGTGCTTCGTAAAGATGAATAGATGAATTCTTGTGCTGGAATTATGAAGAATAGTCCTATCTCGTTCGGCTTTTCCCTCCGGCTGTATTTGAATAGTGTATGGATCCACTTCGGTCTGGATTTCTTACAGAATATGCACGTCTGATGAGCCTATTATCCTGTGACTTCGTCCCAGGAATCCTTCGATAAATAAAACCCCTCTATGGTTAAACTTGTAATGGAACTACTTCGGAATGGATTCCCTACAGGTTATACACGACTGATGTTTTTATTCTATTGTGACTTCGCTCCAGGATTTCTTCGATACATAAACTCCTTTTATGGTAAGTAAATTTATATTTATATTTTATGCTTTTGATCACTATAATCTCCTTCACTTTTCTATTCACTTGATACTGCCTACGTTAATACGATATAGCACTAATACTTCGTTTTGGTTACAAATTATGTAACAAAATATTAGATTGATAATTTCTAACACACAATATGTTTTTCTTTTGCTTTAAATCACGAAATTTCGGCTAAAATCTCTTCTCGCCGAATTCATAATACATCTCTTCTCATAATTTTTAAAAGAATCTTCTTTTTTACACAGACTAAACAATCCAGACCGGCAACTTAATCCTAGATTTTATCCAGAGTAGTTATCCTTGTTTAGCAAACGTAAATTTGAATACTCTACCATCTCTGTCAAATTCAGTGAACTTGGAGATGAGATGGCGCTAGCGTCAATTGGAATGGTTGTTATGCTGTGGTTATATGTCATTCAAAACTACTTACATTTCAAATTTGACACGTTTGACATATTTTTGTAATCCTGTCTCGTACATCGTATTAATTATATGTTGATACAAATAACCAGTCCAAGTGTTTAGTGTGCGGGTTTGGACAGGATGAAGTTAACAAAAAGCATAGGTTTAAGATAAGATTGGCATTTCCTTTGTTTAAGAAGCGCATTTTTGACATGCTCTTTGCCTTGCAGGTTTGATACCTTCCGATTTATGTATTAGTATTATTATTACCATGCTCAATTTGTTCCTTTTGCTACATATTAGTGTTTTTATTTGTCATATTACACAAGATTTGTATTATTATTATTGTCTTCTCATTATTGGTTGTGTAATTTAATTTTATTATGTTTTATTGTATAAGTATATGTATCAATAAAAACTATTATTATTATATCCCTATGTTTTCCTTGACAGTTTTCACTTACTAGATTATTATATTTCTCTTAATCTTATATAGAGTAGTAGTTTATTGTGTCTAATAGGTCACAGTAAGAGGGATGTTATAATACATGTAAGTAAAAGATTAATATTTATATTTCGTATCACATATTTAATATGTAACACCACAAAATTACACATAAGATGCCGGCTATGGCTATAATTGTTACTGTAACTAATATTTATTACCATAGTTTTAGTAACTTTTGTGTATGTTTTTGTTACATAAATAACGTATTTAATAAGCATATTCTAAAAACAAACTCATTTCAAATTTCGCGCCAATATGCTGCTAGCGCCATCTTCGTACCAAGTTCACTGATGTGTAACAAGGATAGAAGATCTTGGATATTTTTTTTTCAAGTAGTTGCCGGTCTGGGTTGTTTAGTCTGTGTTTTTTATTTACTATCATTACCCTAGTGATAATTTATATTTTTGAAATGACCAATCTCTATTAAACACCTCTTAATTATATTCAAAATACCTTCTATTCATTTACTATCTTCTCGAATTCCTTTCTATACAACTGTACTCACAATTTTAACCATGAATTTACCAATAAAATTAAGCATTTAGAACAATTAAATACACAATCTCATAAAATTTTCTGTAAGTGTCAAAATCTGTCATCCACTGACATTTCCTCTAAATTAAATTTTACGCGGGAGTATTTGATCTATTTTGACGTTACATTTAATAAATATTACCTTCCTTTAACATCAATTCTCATCATTAAAGACTATTGAACAAGTTTTTACAATATAAAATTACATAACAAACACTCAATTAATTTGAATATCTCTACTTTCCAGGTCTTGGTCTTATTTGAAGAACTATGGACCTCATTCACACAACTTTACTGCAAACAGCAAATATACAATTGTAACTATAAAAATTAGTACTAAAAATATTTTTCCTCATAACTTCATTTTTATTTATAGGTTTTTCAATTTTTTAACATTTAAAATTAAATACCTTTCACAACCATAGATAAATATTGATGGTAGGTATCTAACACCACCTCAATATCAAATCTGTTTCATGCAGAAACTGGTAGTATACCAGTTCTTCATGAAGCCGTATGTCTTAGGATGGGTTGGCGGCTATTCCTATCAGGGGGCGCAGCAAATCATGAGTATACGAAAGAAATGCGAGATACTGCCAAAGGGAGTTATTTAATATCAAGATCGTTTCTTCTTCCGCTCAATTTGTAATCAGAAACAATAAATGCATTTTTCGTAAGGCTAATTATCATGCACTACAGGGGTGCGTTCAGAAATGTTGGATAGGATACTGGCATGGTCAGGTCATATTTTATGACGTCATTCACTTGGTAAACTTGGAGCGCTTTACAATTCTGAACGCCGTAGAGTGAGACGAGTTAGTTTGTGGCAAAAGTCAAAGGTCAAAGCTAAGCATTGCAGAGTTAGAGGTTATGTATGAAAAATAAAGTCATCAAAGAAATAAGTCGAAAATTAAAACTAATTAGAACAATGGATCATAATCGAAAATTTTTTTGGGGGATTTTAACGTTATTACAAGCTAAAGAATAAATACTGTATGATGACTTTTTTGAAGGACTACTCTGTATTTAGAATAATCCATTTTCAAGGTGCGAATTTAGGATCAAATTATAATTGTCCAAAAACAAACTGTTCAAACTCCAAGAAACACACATACGACCATATGATATGAAATGACATGAAATTATAATTATAACCTTAAAAAACACTCAGAATCGCGCTTTAGATACCCCGACCCGAATGCGCATGAATTGCCCGCTATTAACTATCACAAATAGGTGGGTGATTGAAGGAACACTCCGAGCGTCGCACCAATTATTTCTGAACGGCAATGACGTCATAATTTTGGGACATCTTTTTGTTTCTGAACGGTAAGTGTGAAATTGGAATGACACTTGGATAACGTTCTTTCCTTTTCTGAACGCACCCCAGGAGGCGTTATGCAGTATAGATTGAACTTCTTTGAAGAACCACTCTAACGCTGATGATGCATGTTACAACTTCTACGACAGAACTTATAATTTGTTTGACCAATTTTTTCCTTGTTTATGGAGGTAGTGGACATAGTGGTATACTAATGAAATTATTCGGAATATTAAAATATTTGAACATTTGGAAAGTGCTTTCAAGTCTTTCAAGAGTATGCTAGCTCTTGTTCAATCTCAAGTACGAATTGCATACGACCAGTACTGCATGGTGTAGAGCAATTGTGGCCGATAGTAAATACTGTTGGTCGTCTATAACCTCGAAGAGGGGAGGCAGTACAATTCCGGGTAAGGTTTTTAAAGATGATCTGTATTACAGTACACCTCAAGATATAATTGACGCTTTTGGTGATAATAATAATAATATCTCTTTATGATCTAACAGAATACTCCATTAACAGGATAATTATTACAAAATAATTCAGAGCAACTGCTTTATACAATGTGAAAATAAAAAAAAGAATAAAATAAAAAAGAATAACAAATGTGCTGAAGAAAACAACAACAAAAAAGTCTGTCATATATCAGTCCAGTGCAAATTGCAACAAAAATCTAACAATCCAACCACACAGCTACCTGAACGTATCCGGATAGTGCCCATAATATTTATCATCAAGTGGTGCTTTAAGAATAATGTTTGTTCTATGTCTAGGTAAAAAAGAAGTTAGAACTGCTGATCCTTATCCTGTCGGTTAAAGACTGAAAGCAATGTCTTTCAAGAAGAGCAACGTAGTCAACACCTCTAGGAGGATAAATATGCCATCAATTTTGACACTCATGTATTTCAGGGTATAAATAGTGCGGATACCAAATGATTAGCATAGTACTCCAGTCTACTTCGAACGAAAGATCGAATAGCCAACAAACCATTGAAATTCCTGCATGAACGGATAAGAAAACCCAATGATTCAGTAGTCGCATTGCAAACTGAAAAAATATGGTCCGTAAACCGGAGAGCAGGGTCGAAGAGGACTTCCAAATCTTTGAAATGCGTATGCCTGGGTAATTGCTATTCGATCACATGGTAATCAAAGAAGCCGTATTGGAGAGTTTAGTGTACTGACTATTGCGCACTTCTACATTTAAGAATATTTTATTTTATAGACACCAATCATAAACTATCTGCATATTGTCCTAAAGTAAATGACAGTTTCCAACACTTCAAATTTCCATGATGATCTTTAGGTCATCGGCATATTCCAGGATAGAGCAATTCAGAGAACCTAAGAGATCATTAATAAATATATTGAATAGCAAGGGGTCAAGGTTTGATCCCTGCGGAACACCTGAAGCTGGTGTAAAGTGACCAGATTGAAATCCGTTGTAGCATACGTAACAAGACAGATGACAAAGATATGAAGACAACAGCTTGAGCAAATCAATCGAAAAACAAAATGCATCAAGTTTTTGGAGAAGCAAGGAATGATCAATGCTATTAAAGGCTTTGGCAAAATCAGTGTAAATAACATCAACTTGAAGGCGTTGATCCAAAGCTTTGCTTAATATATGTATTGCGTTATTTCGGCGAGATTAGTGATGGTAGGTGAACGTAATCATTTCGATTCAGTAATTATCTGCTGATACACGACAAACTCAAACAACTTGGCAAAGTTACTTAAAATACAAATGGGCCTATAATTTATGATATCACACCCTTTTTGTAAATGGGCGTAATTCGACTGATTTTTCAAACGTTAGGAAAGGAACAAGTTTTAATGATCCACTTAAACAGAGTTTTTAACGGTTTACATAGCACAGACCCACAGTCTCGTACGAAGAAACAGGGCAGACATCATCATTTCATCATTTTTCTAGAGTGTGGCAGTATTCACCCGCTATATCTTTGTGTGAAACTATAATTTGTAAATATATGCCGTTTGTGGGTACCATGAGAGTTTGAGAAAGACGTTATGTTTGTACTGGACGACTTAAAAAGAAGCTAACAGCTGGTGCTGATGAGGTATCTAATTTCATTGCTTAGAACTGCTGTATTTTTTCTGGAGCCTCTATTAATTATTAGCAGACAAAGCAATGTGTATAAAATTAATTATTTTCTTTGAAAATTAAAACTGATTACGTAGATTTCGTATTTTTAAACTAAGGAAATTTCTAGCTTATTACTGCATTTTCATATTTCGTTTGTCTGTTTTATACAATATTTGTGTAGTGTAACTAGATTTATCAATATAATAATCTTAAATCTTCAGCGCGAAATTTAAATAATTTTTTTGAGATACATGCAGACTTTTTTAGTATGTTTTTAAACACTTTTATTTTTGCATTGCCTACGACTAGTTTGAACACTTGTATTTATTTTCAAATGGTGTTTCGTTACTGAATTATACATATACCGCATGTGTCAAATATCATTAGGCATAGGTAATTAACGTATACGTATACGTATGTATGTACGATGTATACCGCCGGCGACATTGCGACGATCAGTAGGTAGGTACCGGGCTGCCATATACCGTATGTGTCAATTTTCATTAGGTATAGGGATTCAATGTTTACGTGCGATTTATACGTATACAAGTAATACATGGCAACGTGGCACCCCTACGGTCCGTCACCAATCCCGGCAACAATCGACATCACAACGATTTTCTCCGATCTTCCCACCAGATTTTACATTCAATGTTTAGCTGCGAACACGTTGCGATCTAGTCTGCAATAAAAGCAGTCTTATTACTGGAACGGGAAACATCAAATGGCCGCCGCGATCTCCTGATCTAGTAGTTTATATTATTTTCAGAATCCTTTTTTATTTACCTTATTTTTAATTTTATTAGAATTACGCTTTTGTTTGTCATGCAGCGTGAACGCAGCTTAATAATTCTGTGCATTTACTGAAAGGAAAAAGAAAAACAAATCCTTGCAACTCGTAAATATTATTTCTGAACGCATTACAAACACCCAAGCCGGTGGTCGAATAGTTACTGCTAACCATGCTTACTTGTGTTTACGAACATGCATCGGTCGTGCTGGCATTGGAAAGGAAAGAAGGGGTACTATGTTGCCACGTACTGTATGGATTAATCGCCTATGGCTAATGAAAATTGACACATGCTGTACACACACATACGTAGTATACATCGTACATACGTATAGATGGATTCCCTATGCCTAATTATATTTGACACATCCGGTATACGATATATAGATAGATAGAAATAGATGAAGTGTGTCTAAGACCAATTTAGAATATTTGTAGTGTTATTAACTATATGGCATGACGTTTGGTAAATGTCATTTCTCGTTGATGAAGAAATCGCTCATATTATTAATAATCTGTCAATTCACACCATTGGCATTATAGAACACCATCATATGTTTTCTTAAATTTAAACTATAGTAGACCATGACAGCATAAGAGAATAAAAAGTCCTCAAATCTACTATGAGTTAAACAAGCATTTACAGGAGTTAAGCAAAACTTTTCTCTTGTAAACGTGTACTTAATTAAAATAATTTTATTACTAGGAATTATTCTGCATTTGTAGTGTCATTTACTTTATTGCATCACGATAGGTAAATGCCATTCTTCGAAGATATTTTGATGAAGAAAAAGCTCATATTATTACATTTGTGTCAAATTCTACCATTGCTATTGTACAACACAATCAAATGTTTTCTTAAATTGAAACTATAGTAGGTACACCATGACACCATAAGACAATAATGAAAAGTCTTCAAATCATTTATGAGCAAAACAAGCGTTTACAAGAGAAACGTACGTTCCTAATAAGAGCGTGAAGACCTTGAAAACGAGAATTGTACTGTTTGCTTTAGCACACTTGATGAAAAAGTCTAAAAACTGAAGAAAGTGGATTATGTGCATTCACCAAATAACTATCCGAGAGGTTGCCGAGGATGTCTAAAATTTGGCTTATGCCAATAGTTCTTTTCGGAAGTTTTGAGTATGAGACGCGTGGCAGCAAAATTGTTGAATTTCGACCAAAAACAAGTTGCTCAAGAGATTGATTTGATTATGCACTTCTTCAATAAACGCGTTTGGTCAAAACTCAACAATTTTGAAACGTATTTTGCCGCCCAGAACTGCTCAATCGAAACATAACTGCTGATGAAACATGGATGCATGGATGGCATCGATGCAAAATACCTATCTTCTTAAATAGAAGCTTTCTGAAGAATCGATACCGAAAAAAGGGCGTTAACTTTGATTAAATGTAAAGATTCCGCTCATTATTTTCTTCGACCTCAACAGCATAATGCACAGTGAGTTCTTACCGCCAGTCAATAGGAAATACTATGTACACCGATTACGTGAATGAATTTGAAGTGTCAGGACTTGTGACCAAATAACTAATGGCAATAACTCAGTGATAGTCATCTGCATGCACATCTAAGTTTTTAACAAAAACAACTCCATTACGATACCTAAACCTACGCATCTACTGGATATGCCCCACTGAGATATCGTCCTACCAACAAACCTGAAATGATATGGTAAGATTATCAACATCAGGATTTAAAACCACACCAAAAACTGCTTTTCAGGAATGCTTCAAAGGTTTGAAAAAGCATGAGTATACGAGGATGAATTGATGGTAGGTGGGACATGCCTAACAGTGTTTGTTTGTGAAAAAATGGTATTATTTTCGAATAGACCATGCGTGTACAAAATGATATTTGAATTTTCGAAATTCTCTGACGTTTAGTTCGATAGATACAGTTGTTTAAGGAGACGTGTTTAGTGAAAGCTGTAAAATAGATAAAATCATTCGTGGTGCCATTCAGTACTTATTTTTTAAGAAGATGGACACCACTGAGATTTTGATGGATTCGGTAACGATGCTCCCTTTATACGAGGAATGTTTAAAAGTTCTCGTCAATGCTATTGGTGATAGACAAGTCATGACATGTTTATGCAGCTATCCAGTGCAATATCGTTGAGTCTGATTCAGGTGTTCTACCGATATAGACGCATTTCCGCAGCACCTTTTGTGTAACTATGGAAGACGCGGCTAAATCTCAAAGAGCAATAATTTTCTTTTTGTGGAAAAAGGTGATGAAAACTTCAGAAGTTATTAAACGTCTGCGAGGAGTCTTTGGTGAATCTGCAGAATCTAATGGTACTGTATATCGGTGGATCAATCGTTATAAATGTGAGAGAACATCATTAGAAGACGATCCACGCGGTGGTCGCCCGAGCACGTCGGTAAATGAAAGAAACATTACTGCCGTGGATAACCTACTGAAAGAAGACAAACGAATGACAATTTCTCAACATAATGTACGCATAGGAATAGGTACACGACAAGTTCATGAGATCTTACACGATTGTTTGGGCGTAAGCGAAGTTTCACCTCGTTGGGCGCCAAGGCTGTTGGGACCAGAACATAAACTTAACAGGTGCGACACTTGTCCGCAACTTCAAGAGCTATTACCTCGTTACGGTGATGGATTTTGGCAACGGATAATCAATGACGAAAAACGTGGATTCTTTATTTCAATCCTGAGACCAAAATTCAATCCAAAGAATAGCGTAAACCCAAAGAAGGGCGTCCATTTATGGCGCGTGCAGTTCCATCTGTTGGAAAGGTAATGCTTAATGTATTCTGGGATTGCGAAGGGGTTATTTTTATGGATTATCTGGCACAGAATATTATTTGGAGGTATTATCCGAACCACTGCGGCAGGCACTTATTAGAAAACGCCCTGAGAAGTTGCATAAGCGTCCGTTATTGCAACAGGATAATGCAAGATTGCACACCGCATGAAAAACGAAGGATGTTTTGAATGATTTACGATGGTTATTACTTCCGCATCCATCTTATTCACAGGATCTCGCACCGAGTGATTTTTATCTCTCAGATTTGAAAAAACCTCGTTTTGAGGGTTTTACTGACGTAAAGCATGTCATAAATAGGTGGATAGAGCAGACACCGAAAAAGTTCTTTAAAGACTGCCTAAAAAAATTATTTATCGTTGGAATAAATGTATTCAATTAAAAGGCGATTATGTTGAAAAACTACATTGCAATATTGATGGAAATTGACAGAATAAAGAAATTATAGCTAAATTCTCAGAAATTTGGATACATCCTTCGTAAGTGGCGACTATAAAGAACATCCTGAACCATCAAGACATGTTACCATTCCAGAATTGGCTGAATAAGTTCGTAAAGTTGTGTTACAAGATCGAAGAGTGAAAGAGGGGTAGAGTTTTGACGACATCGATGCTGATTAATTCCGTTTATCTTTTGATCAAACCTGGTACATACGGAAATTTACTTTAATCAAATTATATCATTATGCATTTACGGTTTCTCTAATCATGTTCTTTGTGCATCGTAAAATAATTCATTTTATGCAAATATATTCACCATAAAATTTATCGGATATTATAAAGTAGGTTTTCTCAAATTAAAATTTTCTCTTTACGCCCATTAATTAAAGAACCGAAAGTCAGTTCCTTCTCGAGCTAATTAAGCGGTTTGAATCTTCTGATCTGAACAGTTTACAAATTTACGCATACTTACTCTATGTGATTGGTTCTCAGTGAAATTTCCAAGTCTCTCAACACTTGCGTAGACGTTGCATCACCGACCATTTTGCGCTTCTGCAAAGTGAATCAAGCCGATAGAATAATTAAACGTTATTCAAGGATTATCACAGCGTGATTCATCCTAATTATTGAGAAGCATTTACATGCAAGCAAACAAGCAGTTAATTTTTTCTACAATATTCTTAACACATCAGATTATTTATCATTAGATTGTGTTTGCAATTTAAAATAGTTATGTGCATATATAGACGATACGAAATAAGTATCGCTTTTTTTAGGAAAAACAATTCTATTTCAAGATAATTATTTCACATAATCTTTGCATCTTCTGAAGCTACTAGTTTGAATTAGAATTATACATGTATTTAATGTTACGTTTATGTGTTTAAAATGAATCTGATATTATGAGGTACTAGCGATAGACATAGAAGAATTTAAATAAACTCACTAGCCAATAATTAGTGGTCGTGCTATAATTATGACATGATCTCATGAGCCTTTACAACAGAAGTTTTGGACGATGTTAATTTTTACAACTACCTAGTTGCCTTCCATTTTTCCATTAATTATTGCAAAATTATTTTTTTTAATTATATGTTCGTAAATATACAGTTTAAAGTGGTTTCTTACAAAAAAAAGTAAACAAGCAGTAGAAGCATAGATGACGACGAGGTTTCAAACCAGAAACCAAGAAGGCATCAACGACAAGCGTGAAAGCCTCCGACTTAGATAACAAATAATTTAATGTGGAACCTAGGTACCATTTTTTCAAAAGTAAACCGAAAAAATGAGAATGCTAACTTAATGTACCGACAACTATGGTTGTGAATTAATTTTCATTAAGAGTGATGGTATGTTTGATTTGACAGTTATCAATTCGATAACGGCATACAGGTAACCCTCGGTTTACGCTGCCTCAATTTACGTTGATTCACAATAACGCCATGTTCATAATTAGGTGATTCCCCGATTCTCCCTACGCTAGAGTGATTTTCGTTTCAGTGTTGAAGCATTTACTGAGCCGTGACGTTATGCATTCGTTAAAACAAAGATTTTTATTGAATACATTTATTTTGTCTGTTTGATATTATTGGGTATGTATGTATAGTTCGTTTCAAGATATTTTAATTTGACTAAATAGGTATATAAGTATTATACGGCACCCCCTGCAGTCAGGGCTTAATGAAACGTAAAGAGTTCTAGGGTTTAAGCTGTCAGTCATTACTCAACTTTGTATAATTAAAATGTCATTTCAACTTAACATTTCTTACTATATTTTATTATAAGAAAATGTTTAGACCTTGAATCGAAGAGAGGGAAGGTGAGCATTATGAAATAAATAACAACTCCGACTCGGTGACGGACAATAAGATAGTGGCGCTAAAAAGAGTCATCTAGTAGTTCAAGCTAAGAAAACAGTGTTAAAAGTGTATAATAATTTACAAAACGAATATGCAGAAGTTACACAAATGGCCATTATAGAAAGAACGTCGAAGTTAACTGATATCTGCTACAGCACAGTTTATAATATAGTGCAGCATGTAGGGCGCGGACACGAGCGAGTCATGACTCATCAGTCATCACCCATGGGCGCACTATTGAGATGTTGTATTTTTAAAGAGGTTTTAATTTTATTTATGTAATTGGATAACAAGTGGCTGATGATCTATAAAATACAAAATATCTTATTATTTCTTCATTTTCTCTTCTGTAAGACTTGTTCTCTTTGAATTAAGTACATCCTTGTAGATAGAAAACGTCCTTTCTACATCGCAACTGGTTATATGTGCGTACTGGAAATATTCTTTTATTTCAGCGTATTTAGCATACACAATTGCCGCAATGTTAATAAACCTGGATTTCTATTAAAAAGTGCGTCTAACTTTTGCCGAGGGCCACATCCGAAGTCGCTTGGAATACTTTTGAAATTATTAATAGCCCACATCTAATGTGGTTGTTCCATTTTTTAATTTGAGATTCGATTTTCAAAATATGTGATTAGTTTAGGCAAATTTCCAAAGTGTTCCTGTAGGAAAAACAACTGATTTTTTAAATTTGGGATTTGTGTTAGTTCCTTGTACTCAGAAATACTTCAAGCATCGTCATCTAAACATGTAACGAAATTTTGTAAACTATCGAAATTCTCTGCATAAAAACTATTTATGTTTATGTTTTAGCAAAACTAAGTGACGAACGTGCGATATTTTGGCATTCTGTAACGATATAACCTGGTTATTACTACGGCGCGGACATGACGGAGTTAAACTACGACGAAGTTACAACGGAGCAAAGAAAAACATATTTACTGAATAGCACTACTTCATATGGTGAACTGCAACATCAATTTACGCTCGCCATAAATGGCCATAAAATAAGGAATTTAAGAGTAAAATCCTTCTTTCATCGGCGTAGATAGCCTGAGGGTTTTTTAAAATTTATTATATGTACCTTATATTTCGCAAGAGAAATAATGTAAATATGTATATACTTACTGTTATTTAGTTTCAATAACATACGCGTATATTATTAGTTATCATTTATTTAGATCTAGAACGTTGTTTGTGTTCCTTTTTCTAATATGAAAATGGATTGTCAGTGATTCCGAAATTTATTACAAAGTCTGTAAAATATCGTTACAGAATGCCAAAATATCGCACGTTCGTCACTTAGCTTTGCTAAAACATACACAGAAATAGTTTTTATGCAGAGAATTTCGATAGTTTACAAAATTCCGTTACATGTTTAAATGACGATGCTCGAAGTATTTCTGAGTACAAGCAACTAACAGAAATCCCAAATTTAAAAAATCAGTTGTTATTCCTTCAGGAACACTTTGGAAATTTGCCTAAACTAATCACATATTTTGAAAATCGAATATTAAATTAAAAAAATTGATTAACCACATTAGATGTGGCTAATAATAATTTCAAAAGTATTCCAAGTGACTTCGATGTGGCCTTTGGCAAAAGTTAGACGCAGTTTTTAATAGAAATCAAGATTTAATAACATTGCGGCAATTGTGTATGCTAAATACGCTGAAATAAAAGAATATTTCCAGTACGCACCTATAACCAGTTGCGGTGTAGAAATAACGTTTTCTATCTTCAAGGATGTACTTAATTCAAAGAGAACAAGTCTCATGACTCGCTCGTGTCCGCTCCCTAGTAATAACTCAAGAACTGTTTTGAGATAAGTAAGTTTTCTCAACTTGACAGAGCAGTAGTTCAGCTATTATAATCAAGGAATTAATTCCAAAGTGCATTTTTGTTGAATAGTGTAAGTTGAAAACTATATTAGTTAATATTTCAAACAATTTTACAATTTATGATTCTTAAGTAATCAATTTTCTAAAAAAAAATTAATATTTTTTTCATTATGGTAAATTTCAAAGTTCTCATTGCAAATATTACTTTTTATATTTTTGATGTGTGAGCCACACACATCAAAAATATATTTATAAGCATAGAATAAACACAAAGACGGAAGCAGTTTGTTAAATATAATATGATAATTTGTTGTTGCAATTTTGCGCCTTATACATAAAATATAAATATACATTCATGATTCATAGATACCATCAACATGAAATAAACGGACAACATAAATATATCATCACACTTCATATGCCGTTCGATACGTAAACATTTGATAAATAACATCGATAATAATGACATCATTTGAGATAACAAATTTCGCTTTCCCATTCAATTTATTACAAACACAATAATAGATAATCATTCTCATAATGTGCGAAAAATCGTATCTGAGTGTGTTTACTAAATTTGTAGGTCACTATTATTTTTACTAGTCTTACAGATTTATTATTAGGTAAGCGGAAATATGTATTAATGATGTGCGGCCAGCCAAATTTAAAATGAGATAAGAAGCGAGTGGAAATCATCAGTGAGGTGAAAACTTACTTGAAACCGTAAACTATATCGGTCAATTACGTTGACACCTATTTCCCCAAGAAATTTCGAGTGCTTGCGAAAGATTAATTGGATAATTATTGAAAGTTGAATTTTCCATTTATGTAGTAACGGTATGGTTTTCGAAATATATGATCTCCAATGGCAACTACTATCAATAACATAGATTTTGGAATTTATATAGACTGACGATAAAAGAACTACAACAACTTCGAAAATAATCAATAACATTCATGATACTGTTTTGAATAACAGTTGATACCAAGCAGATAGCTATTGTGCGCATATCGACTGAATGCGCAAAACACATTTTACACTCAGAATTCAACATATCCAACCGCTCCTTGAATTGCTAAGTGTTTTTGCAAAAATCATTGAAAGGGTGCTAGACAATAGACAAGTACAATTTATGCAAAAGTATAATATGTTTAATGATAATCAATTTAACTTTAGATGAGGTCGTAGCACCGTTTCAGCTATCGTAGAGTTTTTGGATGCGTTGTACAGAAACATAGATAAGGGAAGGACATGTGCTGGAATTTTTGCAGACTTAAGTAAAGCATTCGATCTAGTTGATCACAGACTGTTACTGCAGAAATTATTTAGGCATGGTATTAGGGGTACGCTTTTGAAATAATTTCAAAATTATTTAGAGGACCGCAGTCAGTACGTGCAAATTGGGGACGCTTTTTCGGCTAAGTGCACACTTAGGAGTGGCGTACCACAGGAGAGCGTTCTTGGCCTTTTGTACATCATATATGTGAATGACATTCCATCAGATAAAGTTCATCATGTACGTGGATGACATTTCACTTTTAGTTCCTACTGGGAGGACTATAAGACTTGAATAACAATTTCGTGAAAAATAACCTAGTGATAAATAATGAGAAGACTGTATTTATTGAATTTAAGGCGGTATCATGTGATCGAGATCGATTTCATCTGGTTCGGGGCCTCATACGACTCTCGCTCAGGTAGAAAATTCTATGTTTTTGGGTATAACTGAGGATTCAACATTGCAGTTGGAAAGAGCATATAAACATATTATGCAATAAACTTAGTCATATATGCTTTGACTGGGTCGAGAGTTGAAGTGAATTCTGCAGTGTTGAGGAAGTTCTATTTTGATTGTTTTCACTAAGTGATGGAATATGGTATAACAGCATGGGGGTCATCAACAGATATGGTTCGGGTGTTTAGAATACAAAAGAGGACACTGTGTGTTATGTTGAAAGTATCTGGAAGAACGAGTCGTAGAAACTTATTCAGGGAACCAACGAGGTTGGCGCCATAAATTCTCGGCCTGATATACAAAAAAGAATTTTGGAACAATATAAGAATTTTTATTTTTCAATGTAATCTCCCCTAACTTCTATACATTTATTACAACGATTAATTAATAATTCGATGACACCCTTGTAAAAATAATGTGAAGTTTTTCCGTCAAAATGTTCTATAACAGCTGCTTGCAACTCACTGTCGTCCTTAAAACTACATCCCCTAAAGTCTTTTCTTAAATTAGAAAACAAACAAAAAATCACAAGGGGCCATATCCGGATTATACGGTGGATGTTCCAATTCTTGAAAGCCGCATTCGCGGATGGCCGCTTGTGAAATGGCGGCAGTATGGACGGGAACATTATCGTGCAATAATCGCACACCTTTTTATCAAATTCCACGACGTTTTGCACGAATACTGTCCCTTAATTTATGCAATAAAGACGCATAATATGTGCCGTTCACACTTGTATTACGCTCTTTAAAGTCAATTAGCAAATGCCCTTCACAATCCCAGAATACTGTGGCCATCACCTTTTTCGTTGATTGAACGACTTTCGCCTTTCTGGGACGAGGTTCATCAGGTCACCACCATTCCATGGACTCCCTTTTTGATAGAGGATCGTTAAACAGAACAATGTGACAATGGACTCCTAAATTGGTTTTGGGTCGTCTCCACACATGTTTAAAAACGACTGCGCACATTCGACTCGACGTTCACGTTGGAGAGCAGAAAGAAGTCGCGGTACCCATCTAACACTAATTTTATTCATACCCAAATGGTCATGGAGAATTCGGCGAAAACTTGTTTCGGAAACGTTTGTTATCACTGCTAATCCCCTCACTTTCAAACGGCGATCTTCTAGCACTAAATGTTCAATAATTGAAATTTGTTGAGGCGTGATCACTTCAATTGGTCCGATCAGCATCTTCCAGGAATTCTTGACCCAAACGGAAACATTTTGCCCACTTTTTTACAGTTGAATAGGAAGGAGATGAATCACCGTAAACGCCGTCTAAACGCTGTTTAATTGTATGCCCTTCTTTTGTTAAAAATTTAATGACCGCGCGGTACTCAGTTTTCGTTACTTCAGATATTTTCGTGCGCTAGTCACGTTGATTGGCTAATTACTAAAAACTACTAAGCGTCATATTTATAGTGTACACCTCGCGTATGTGCATGCATGACGTGACGGAGTTTGAACCTGTATAAGCCTGTCAGGTCGAGAATTTATGGCGCCTACCTCGTAACATTATGACTCTACCGTGCGTCTATATTTGGCGGCTGCTTTTGTATGCTGCAGAGAATTTTGATAAATGGCCGAGGCTAAATAAAAATATGTTCTCCACTCGTGATGCTTGCACGCTCAAGATTCCTAGGCAAATTGTAGATATCTGGCCATTAAATTATTTAATAAATGGCCAAATAATGTCAAAACAATCTCATACGATAAATTCAAAGTTACAACTAAGGAATTGCTAATTGAAAGGAGTTACTACTCAGCAAATGATCTTTTAAATGAAACATTGTTATTATTTTTTTTCTTTTAATGTGTGCTTATCACAATATCTTATACATGTGTGTTGATGTACTCTTCATATATATTGTTCTTTTTACGTTTCCCATGCTGTGTTAGGAGTAGATAAGAATAAAGATTATTATTATATTTCTGAATTCAAACGGCATATTTAACAGGAGAGACATTGCGGCAGCCCTCTGCCAAGGAAAGTAAAATCTTTAGAGACGGGAAAAGAATTTTTAAGATTCAAAGACGATAACTTTCATTAACTACCTCGCAAAGTGTCAGCCAAATTGAAGAAAGCCTAGAAAAAACTTATCATCCATTCTTTCCTTCACATCAATCAAATTGTTCGCAAAAAATTAGATCAACTGACATTCCAGGTAGAGAATTTATCACCATATTCCCTCGATCTGGTCCCAAATGACTTCCACTAATTCCCTAACTCAAACTGTTTCTTGTTGGAAAAATATATTAACAGGATGAAGAAGCTATTGCACCAAGGAGCAAGTATTTTCAGAATCTTAAGAAAGAACATCACAAAATAGCAAGTAAGCATCGTTGGTCCAAAGTGCGCTCAAGTTGAATGTTACAAAATAATATAAAAAAAAAAAAAACTTAATGACCAAAGTTCTCTTTTTCATTTCGAGTCTAATGATCTATCTATGTATATATTTTGGAATTCTTGGTATTCGTTAAAGAAGTGTTGACCAATTCACGATAAACAGCAATCTGCACTAAGCCAATTTTTGTTTGCAAGACAGTTAAATATCGTAGGCATTAATTGTTTTAAATCAAGACACAACATTATTTCGATGAAATTTTGGGGATTTTTTGTCTGTTGACTAAAACTCTATAAAAGAATGACTGAAGTCCAATGCTGACTTTTAGTGGTAAAAAATTGTCGAAAAATAGATTAATCATATGTATTTCGTTCGTTGATGAGTGACATTAGATACTTTGGAAAAATGGATTCGCGACTTTAGGAAGAAAAAGAAATTCCCGGCTTATCTCAAAGTTAATGATCTGAAGGCTATATGGCTTGTATTCCTTCCGTTCAACGCGGCTTGAGTTCTGCAACCTATGGATTAGGGAATTATACGGGCGCTCAAAATCAATTTCTGGAAAAATCTTGTGCTTAGAACGATTAAAATTTTGAACAATATACGACCTCTCTGCTGTAAAGGTAACATTCTTGGATACAATACGTATGGTGGACGATTGCTTCATATACGTGGTATTTGTTAAAAACAGTGACGCTTCATCTTTTCAGGATGGCACAGAATGCGGTATTAATAATGAAGACGTCATGACACATTATGGATAAAAAAATTAATATTACATGCGCGGGCTTTAACTAAAATGTGGGAAGATTACATTGATGTTAATGATGACGTCGTCACATCCAATGAATCTACAGAGCGAACATCGTAAATGAACAACATCAAAGTGAAGATGAACACAAAAGAATTATGGTGGAAGTGGTTTCGCGATGAAAAAAGGACGAGATGTTCTACCAACTTCGACCTCCACATCATCATTAATCCCTCTAAATATGTTGCAAAAAGGTTCTCACGCTTCCGTTCCTGTCGAAATCTTTTTCAGATGCGATTTAAATACCCAATTTACACACTAGATGGCGCCAGTGATATTTAGAAGGACTAGGACCGCATAACACAATTTAGAACAAAAGAAACATATATCTGTCTATTTTCTAAGTACCACCAATACCTCATCATAATGTCTCATTTTAGAGCTGGCCGGTTCTACATATTACGTTAAAAATATTGTGTATAGAAAAAGCAGATAGGTTTTAAATATAATTATGTACAAAAACTTACCCTATGACTCCTTGAAGCTTTTGGATCTAAGTAGGTTCTTAATTTATTTAAATAGTATGAAGGTGGATCTTTAGCGTGGACCATTTCCTGTAACAAAACGAAATTGTTTTTTTAAAGTAATTGAAAAAATGAGGCGTGGCCACCACACGACTTTCTTATACGTATGAGCGTTTCAAACTATACAATTTTAAGAATTTTTTACACAAAAATTATTCAAAATCCTATTCTAAGTACTTCTATTCTCTTAATAAATCGCTATAGAATACATACTTTGCAAGATATTCGGAAAAAAGTGCTACTCCCTAAGAGTAAAAGCGTTACTTCCGGTCCGAATTTTGAAATTTCATTTATACAAAAAAATATTGCAAATCTAGCACTAAATACTTTTGTACTCTTGATAAATATATATAGAATGCATAATTTACGACATATTTGCCAAAAATCGCTATTCGACAAGAGTAAAAGTGGTACTTCCGGTCCGAATTTTGAAATTTCATTTGTACAAAAAATATTGCAAATCTAGCACTAAATACTTTTGTACTCTTGATAGATATATATAGAATGTCTAATTTATGACATATTTGCAAAAAATCGCTATTCGATAAGGGTAAAATTGGACGTCCGGTCTGAATTTTGAAATTTGTTTTATACAAAAGATATTGAAAATTATGTTTTAAATACTTTTATACCCGTAACGTACCTGTCTAAAAAGCATGACTTGCGAAATATTCGCAAAAAACTGATTTTCGATAGGAGTAAAAGACCTACTTCCGGTAGGAATTTCGAAAAACGTTTTAAATAAAATTGTTCTCAATTTTAATTTTAAGTACATATGAATTCTTTATAAATTTGTTTAAACTTAGTAGTTGACAAAATATTCGCAAAATTCGATTTTTTCACTGAAGTAAACTACTACTTCCGGTCTGCCGATTTTACTGAAAATCTAATCAGATCTCAAGAGGGAGATTATACTCGTAAATACAATATTTGGAATTGATACCTATAGCGGTTTGACCGCTATCGTGGTCACACACACAGAGAGAAACACACACAGATATTTTTTAAAAACCACTTTTTCGGTATCAGGGGACTTCAAAACGTAGACATCTGCAAAAATCTCGAGGTCGAAAATTTTCATCATCACAATACTTCCTTCCTTATACTACGTATACGAAAGTAAAAATAATGTCAAAATATAATTTAGATATTTTCCCCGACCAACGATAACTTCCTTGTTTAGAATCGTTCAATTTATTCATACATAAAATAACTGATTTAGTTGTGGGAGCAAACCGGCAAGAAAGCGCCAGCTTGATAGATCGAGTAGCTACTAATGAAATCGTTATATTAAAACAAACATATTAGTATATTTTTTCTTAAAGATTTAAAATGATTTTTTAAAAATACAAATTAAAATAAACCATTCTTTAAATATTTATTCTGCTGTCACTTTCTAGATTCATCAGAAAACATATAAAATGAATATGTATTACTAAATTAAAATAACAAATTAAATTTTATGGAAGTTTAAGTGCGAATATGTCAAGCAAGTGGTAAGTGTGAATACTTTGCAGCTCTATCAATATCACTGTATACAGTGAAACAAGCATTACGAAAACGCATAGCGTATACTGTTTGTATGTACCGCTACGTATTCACGGTTGAGACACAACGAGTGTCGATGAGCTATACTTACATTAATTATCGTAACGAAGATTATTTGCTGACAGCAGTCGCATTCGCAATGTTTATTCAGATTTTTTCTGTGACAAATTAACGATAATCCTATCTTGTAGTAGACTTGATCGTAAGACATTATATCTACTATATTTTGTACTTTGTATCGTAATTTATAATCTTATAAACACCTAGAACTTCCAGAAACATTTGCAGTTGCATTTAAATCAATTAAGTATTCACACTTATAACCAGGTATCGGTAGTCAGGGCTACATTACAGGACTGAACTAGGGAAATAGTGGCATTATCACTATTACTGTATACAGAATGTTAACTGCTGGAGTTAAAGAAATGGCATTTTGTGGGCGTGTTCTACCAATAAAAATGGCTACCTATGAATATTTTTTAAATTTTATTGTGATCCTTTAGAGGGGTGAAACATTTCCTATTCCCTATTCCTTTTTTACCAGACCATTTTAAGAAAATAAAACTTCTTCCTTTAAAAATATCCGTTGAAAAGAATGATTTAGTGCTAAGCTTTTTTAACCCTTGTGTTTTTTCCGTTCAATCATATTAAGAACCTCTTCTATCAGTAACACCGTTCTTTTTACTCGTGGACGACCACAATCAGTTTTTAGTTTTTGAAATGTCCGCCTTTCACAGAGACGTTGGTGAAGACGTGCAAAATTGTGTGATGAGGTATCACGCGCTGACGATACATCTCTGCATAAAGCCGTCTTAGCTTCCAAAGAACTTCCATTTGCACGACCATACATAAAATTATCGACCATTTCAGCGTTATGTAATTATTCATATTGAAGAGTTAAAAGGCACAATTAAACTTTCAGCTACCGCACAAAAATTAATGCGAATTGAACTTTCAAATACCGTATACAAATCTAAGCGAATGGAACTGTCAACTACCATATAAAAATCAAAGCGACTTGACATCCACCTACTAGATTTTTTCGATTTCATTTACAGAAGATAAGTCCATGCACGATATTGTATTTTATTTTTTTATTAAGAAACTATTGCTTTTACAGAAAAAACACAAGGGTTAAAAAAGTTTAGCACTAAATCATTATCTTCAACGTATATTTTTAAATCAAGAAATTTTATTTTGTTAAACGAGTCTGGTAAAAAAGAATAGGGATTACATGTTTCACCCCTCTAAAAGGTCACAACAAAATTAAAAAAATATTCATAGGTAGCCTTTTTATTGGTAGAACACGCCCAGAAAATGCCATTTCTTTAACTCTTTAGCAGTTTTAACGGGGAAAAAAAACAATGTTTTATCTAATTTTTGGAAGCGTGTAACTTTTCAAAGACAAGCCTAAGAGCTTTTGTTTACATGAAAAGCCCCCTTTAATTTTTGACAGGGAATCACCCTCTGAAATGTTTCACACTTATTTGGAAACATCCTGTATATACAGAGTGTATATAAATGATTGAAAGGTGTTTAAATTTACGGCTTTCCATTTTTTGTTTTAA
Organism: Amphimallon solstitiale; assembly: GCA_963170755.1. Taxonomy (NCBI): domain Eukaryota; kingdom Metazoa; phylum Arthropoda; class Insecta; order Coleoptera; family Scarabaeidae; genus Amphimallon; species Amphimallon solstitiale. Next base: position 128,677,719 of record OY720680.1, read on the forward strand.
CTTGGTGCCAAGTACTAGTCAAATCGCTAAGGCTGTAAATATTGTATATCATAGGCGTAACATAAAAGAATGACAAAGGGAACAATTTTAGTGGAATATACAAATTTATTAAAAATAATTACAATAAAATTGTTTGCTAATGTTGATATTTTAAATTGTATTCTATATTAATTTCAACAAATCTGGTGACCGAGAAGGCCAGCACTCTCTACTCATCAGTCTGTCCTCGAAATACTGTTGCAGATAATCTAATGTATGTTCTCTGCGCAGTGTGGGCTGTAGCACCATCCTGTTGGAAATAACCAAGCTGCAACTCATCATTGTGAAGTTGCTCAATAAAAGGATTTAAAATTAGATTTTGCATTCGCATCAATATTTTGATGAAAGAAGGTAGGACCGATGATTCTTCTTCTTGACACCGCTAACCACCATACACCGATCTTTTGAAGATGTAACGGAGTCTCAACAAAAATATGAGGATTTTCTGCAGACCACATTCTATTGTTTTGTGAATTTACATATCCACCGAGATGGAATCATCCTTCTTCCTCGCCGAAGAAAGTAATATCCAAGATATCCTCATTGTTTTTAACTTCACTGAACCATCATTCACAGCACTGGATACGACGAGAAAAATCTGGAGGTAATAATTCATGAATTATAGTTATTTTGTATGGATGTAAATGAAGAACTTACTTGCAAGCCTTTTGACAGGTATCAAGTGATAAATTTGTTTGGGCTGATAAGCGCCGTAAAGATTTTTTAGGACTTGCATCCATTCTTTGATTAATATCCGCAACAACTTGTTCAGTTAGACTAGTAGGACTACCTGTAGATTTTCCTTTCGCAACATTCACTGTTCTGCGAAATCTGTCTATTACACGACGAACATGCTGCACAAGACCAATCATGTGTATATTCTACGTTGGGAAATTCTTCTTGAAATTGCTAGTGGCAATTTTGATACGAATAATCCCATATTCCTTGATAATTGCGTATTCCTGAACGAAAATATGCCTCAACAATAATGTTGTGCATATCTGTGAAAACCATCGTTAACCTAAAAGTGAATGTTGATTATATTTGTATGGATCTATTATGGCTACTTCGTCGCTTACGATGTAAGAAGTGGCAATAAGAAAAACAGTTCTAGTAATAAATTCTAAAATAATAAAGTAAGGAGATGAAAACGAAAATCAAAATAAAAACAATAGGATATAGCAAGGACGCTACTGATCATTACCGGTATATCTTCTAGAAGCATCAATTGTATAATTTTACCTATTATGTGATATAATCTACAAAAGCCATTTCAAGACTCTCATAGACAATAATATGCGTATGCCAAAGTTGTAAGTATGAGGGTTATGTCCCAGGGCGTGCAGAGATAAACAGTGGAGTGCCCCAGGTCTCAATTTTTGGTCCTACTTTGTTTCTAATATATAAAAATGACCTACGGCCTTGTTTGTCAGATAGTATTACATCACACCATCCTGATGATACTACATGTATGGTATCACCTCTGATGGTATCTAAGTTATCGCTTAGAATAGGTGGTAATAAGTTGTAAGTGTGCTGCGAAAAATTTATCCAAACAGTTTCATTAATCGCATTAAAGACAACTAAGCATTAAATTTACGCAGTTTTTCTTGTTTTCCTAAGTATTCGAATTGCTTTAAGGGTAGCTGTGCCACGTATTTTTTTTAGCCCGATAAGGGTGCCGCGGCGAAAAAAGTTTGGGAACCGTTGCTCTATAGTATTAGGGAATTCTTAGACTAGACATGTTACTCTTGTTTGTCTTAAGAAGTGATAATTGCCAATGTTATTCTTTACCATTTAAATTTTCTTGTATTTCTATAGTTGCTATATCTGTATTATATGGATGCATGAACTGACATCCTCCATTTTCTCAGCGTGGAATTTTATGACAATAAAGCATTATTATTAGTATCGAATCGTCTATAATTTTTTTTTAAAGTAATGCTTATTTTTCGATTTATTTTTGTAGTCTTAATGTACATAACTCTACCTGAGCATCTTATTCATGTTTAAGCGGTATATAATAAAAATCAACAAACTTTGCTCAGCCTATAAAGTGCAAAAAAATTGAGAAAATTACATATTTATTCTGTACCTTGGGCAGTAAGTTAGCTCTATTTTCTGATCAGTGTCTACATGAAACATAGGATTATTTAACAAATTACAGTGCATGTTATTAATCTCGAGAAATGGTGAAAAATTACATCGGAAAGTAGGGAACAGAAAGTAATACCGTTCTATGACTTATACCTCAGGCTGTTATCGAAAATTCCGTTATCCACTTACAAGAATGCGTAACTGGAAATAGACTACGTTTGCGATACCTACACCATTTATAGAGCATGAATATTGTATCTTTCACATGGTATACGTTTAATTTAGTGCTTAAAACAATTAGAATTTTTATTGAACCCTGTATAATATATAGTATAAATATAGAAGATAATTTAGATTATGCGGTATGCTATTTAGATTATTGTATTAGTGAATCCATACTATTTTATACTTGCACTTGCACTTGCAAGAAGAATGTGTATTTGTAAAGAAACTGGGTGAATTTTTCGGCTGATACACGCGGAGAAATAAGAATCAACTATGCATAACGCATCCATTTACATATGAATTTGAAATTCATATTCACATTCACGATTTCCCCTAATAAATGCTATGCATGGATAATAAGTATGTAATATTCCGTTTATATTTAATGACTAATCATTTTCCGTATATCTATATAGGTTCCGTATAATAAAATATCAAATAAACTTTGAATTAATGAAGAAAATTTTAAGTTTATTTCTCATTCATGACGAATATAACTAGTGGCGCATAATTAGCGTTATTAACTATTGAATAACTTTTTTATTCTCGTATATTTCATCTTTTTGGCTCCAGAATTGGAATATACAATACACCCTTATCCCTATAAGATGCAACTGCTACACCGGTGAAATAATGATCCACAAAGTCGCATAGAATATGCTCGGCGTTTTCAAGAGGTGTTCCGACAGCAAAACGAGTTTATTCACCACAATCTCATAATGAGCGATGAGCCCATTTTCATCTTTTATTCAGCTTAATTTCTGATTGTAAATATGCTTGTTGATGTTTCTCGTACGTAATGTGGGGGATGTTTTGAAAAGTATTTTTAAATCGATTGAAATATGTCTAGCATATATAAAAAAAATATTTTTTTAGTGTCGACAAAGTTTTTTCAGGCATTTTATTCGCTATTCGACGATTCCACTATCGACAAACTCTCGTGCTCTTGGTTTTGTGCATGTCTATTTTTCAACCAATTAAAACGGCTGGATGCGTGTGAATGTCGTATTCTCGAAACTACAAGTTCAGGTAGTTTTACTAATTATTGTGAAGTATAAATTAAACAGCAATAATAATTTAGAAATAGTAGTTTTATAAACTTTATCTTTAAATGTACCTTGAAATCTTTTTCAATTAAATTTTGTATTAAATTCCTTTTAATTAGATTTTCAAATATCGAAAAGGTTTGTAATTCATTGCCACGCTAAATCTCACGTTTTTAATGTATAACATACACAACAATTATGTTTCAATTTGACAAAGTACGTTTAGTTGGCAATTGGGATTTAGGGTTTTCTGTTATTTTAGAAAAGAAAAGAACAAGAGGGCCACAAAGACATTCACGTAAGAATGCCACGTATTGTTTACCAGTGGCATTAAAAATTCGAACATGAAAAATTGCCACAGCATTACATCCACTCAACTAAAACAAACTGCAAGTGATACCCATTTAAGAATAGACCAAAAAATGAAAAATTAAACTTAATTAAATTAACATCAGTTAATACTAACTTTACAAAAAAAAAAAAAAAAAAAAAAAAAAAAACTAACGGCTTGACAACTTTTGTGATAAATGAAATTAGCTTTTTCATCTAGGTCTGTCCGACGTTGCACCGCAGCCAATAAGACTTATTGTGTATCTTGGTATTACGTTGGACACCAAGTTTAGGTGGAGGAAACACGTAAAAAAGAAAAAAAGAAAACTCAACATAAAATTTCGACAATATAAATGCCTTATTGGAATTAATTTCAGTCTGTCTTTATATAATAAAGCCCTTATCTACGAAGGCGAATCAAATATGAACCGGACTTTTGTTTTAGAACATTTATTGGTACAGTAAATAGAATTTAGAATACACTTTGTTTTTCTATATAATCTCCTCTTTTATTCACACATTTTTCTCACCGAATCTGAAGTTTTTTAATTCCGTCATTAAAGAATGAACCTGTTCAATGTGCGCTCATGCTGGAAAACAGTCTTCCCGCACTTGATTCGTAAATAACTATTACGAACAAAGTGCGGGAAGACTAATTTCCCGCATGAGCGCATTTTGAAAGCACGACCGACCGAAGGGAAGCGAGTGCTTTTAATTGCGCGAATGCGTGGAAGATGTCTTCATGCAAGTGGTTTGTACAATATTTTTTGTACGACCATAAATTAAACAAATATTATTGATTAAAGTGATTAGTATCATACCTAACCTAAAATAGATTACCTAATTAATTTAAGCATTTTTTTTGTACTTATCTATTACTCACATTTAAATTTAGTTTAAAGTATTATATTCTTGCTTGTGGCGTTTTTATTCTTATATTTATAGTGAATTCGTCGCTTTTTGGGTTGATTACAATTAAATGTCAATTTCAATGTTACTTGAGAAATAGTCAAATAGATGGCGCCACAAATTTATTGAAGAATTTTTATTTATTATTCATATTTCCCCAACTTTTAGTGAAGAATAGTCGAGGGAAGTAGTATTTTATAGACTAAATTTTATTACTATGAAGTTAGATTTCTTTTTAAATGTCCCAAAGAACCAGTGTTACTTTTAATTTTTACAGTCACCTCGACCGGGAAATACTCTTTGCTGGTCGAGCGATGCATGCGCCAAATGTCAACTTTATAGACGGTGAGTACAAAATAAATTTTCCGGTGATTAATAATTTTAAAATAAAAAGGTAGATTTCCCTGGATTTTAAACTATTTCTAATAAAACTCCCTTTTTCCCTAAATGAACATAAAATTCCGTAGATCCAGGAAAATTTTCCTGAATATCGCAACACTGACCCAATCTGCTCTGGCGAGCCGAACCGATTTACTCCCCTCCACTTTACATCCCCACCTAACATATATCAAGACGTCATGTTACTCACTTCACCTAGGAGTGTTAAAAGTAGAAGTCCGGTTCATATTTGATTCGGCCTCGTATAATCAGATTTTTAAACCTGTCTGGCTGTGTGGAATACAACTCTGGGGGTGTGGCAAAAGATAGTAATATCAATAAAATACTAACTTTTCAAAACACAGTTTTACATGTCACCATATGTTAGAAATAGCGGCATACACAAAGACCTTGGCATTTCAACTGCTAAAGAAGAAATGAAAAGGTTTGCAAAGAAGCACGAAGAGAAAAATGACCAGGATTTGGTCCAACAACTGAGATGAAGAAAGAATAGTCAGGAGGTTCCAGAGAATTGGGATTTATTACGAAAATAATCAAGGAAAAAAGCATCTCCATTTCTGTCAGTTCTGTCACAGAAGCTACCAACAATGTTCACCTTGATGAAGATGGTTACAGAGATGGATACGAAAAGAAGAAAAAATAATGTGGTTACTGTTCATAATTAAAATAATTGACTCAAGATGATGAATTTATTTTTCAATTTAAAAACAATTGGAAAAATAACATGTTTAAACTTATCCGGAGTTGTATTTCTTGAAGTTTAATCTAAAAAAACTGAGGAAATTTAAACTCTCTTGCCTCACTGGCACATAACTATTACTGGTTAACAATAAATACAAGTTACAACATTTATTTCTAAAGTTAGTACAGAAATCTACTCAATCCACCACTGGTAATCAAAGCAGACAGAATAACAAGGCCACGTGTATTTTAAGGCAATCAAATGAATCATTACTATTAATAAAATACGCAGATACATTACTATAGCATTCATAAGTAATTTTAATTCACCGGCTGTCGTAGACAATGTAGGTTCGCTCTCGGTAAAGGGAGAACTTCTCAAGACAACAGCTGAATCGTCTCCCAGAAGAAACTTTGGAATCGTATATGAAGTAATAAAAAATACATAACGGCTTACGATTCCACTCAGGAAAGTCATAAAGTTCCCTGTCTACACTCAACATGGTGAAAATATCATGGAGTGTATGAAAAAAGACAAAATATTCCTTTGTGCTTGGCTGACCTCCGACATTGGGAAACACGATATTGATATTTAGTTTATCGTTATTTCTCAAGAGTTTCGATTACGAGTTTTATCTACAATAATTGCTAGAGAAACATTGTGTGGCTTACGCTTTCATTCTGTTGCAATTTAATGTTCGAGTTTAACCGAATCTCTATTTCATTAATAAATAAAAGATGATTAAGTTGTGTAATAAAAACACTGTTTTTATTAAACCAAGCTATAATAATTAAATGCATATAATGTAATGGGGCAAGTAATTAACATTCTTATTACATACATAAATGTAAAATAATGTTGCGTATTTTTAGAAACTTTTTTGTGAATTTTTAAACAACTATTTCCATACAACTGTCTTTTTAATGGTAATAAATAAGTACTTTTCAAAATGTCTTCACTCTAAATAGAAAAAATTAATGTGAAGAAATAAAAGTCAAAACTCAAAAATGGGACGTGGGCACCACACGACATTGTTATACGTACATATGTGCAAAAATTTATTCCAAATTAATTACTTTTATCCTCTTAATAAACCTGTGAGTAAGAGTGTTACTTTTAGTTCGAGTTTTTATTTTTTTTTTAATACAAAACTTGTTAGAAATCCAGCTCTAAATATTTTTATACTCTTTATACATCTGAATAGAATGCGTAAGTTGTGAGATATTTACAAAAAAATGCTCTTCGATAAGAGTAAAAGTGTTACTTCGAATTTTTAAATCCTTTTTTTTTTTATATATATATAAAACTATTCAAAATCAAGATCTAAATACTTTTATACTCTGAATATATCTGCCGAGAAAGCACGACTTTCGAAATACGTATACGCAAAAAATCTTTTTCGGTAAGAGTAAAAGACCTACATACTTCCGGTGGGAATTTCGGAAAAAAAGTGTTCATACAATTTTTTTCGAATTCATCTTTGAGTGCTTTTGTATTCTTTAGAAATTTGTTTAGGCTTCCATTTTTGGCCAAATTTAACATTCAACCAGGCCTGGTATTATGTGGCGTAGCGTCATCCTGCTGGAGAAACACTCTATTTACCTCTGCAAGAGGTAATTCATCCAAGAAATTGTCCAAATTTTGTATTAATTTTTGGTGATACTTGTGTAGCGTGCGATCAATGAAAAAGTGTCCAATTAATCTGTCACCCAAATTACTACACCACACATTTGCGGCGAATCTATGTTATCGATTGGTTTCAACAATAACTCTCGGATTTTGTTGACTTCAAAACTTCAACTAATTGCATCTAGGATTTCATGCTTTTGAAGTGAATTTAAAGCAAATGTGTTTCCATTTATATGTATGTATTTTTTTTTAGTTCTTTGTTTATGCAATTGTCTAAAAAATACCGACTAAAAGACGTTAATATTGTTTAACCATTGTCATATTTGCTTTTAACCACATTTATATCTTTTCCTGTTTTCTCTCCTTGAATTTGAGTTATAATCTTTTACTTTATTTCTTAAATTTATGACGTGGTTGTAAACAGTTATTTTGCTTGGAACTAAGTATCTCTTGCTTCAAATCACAAGAAAACCGATTATTTTAGGTATTCTACTCTATATAGCTCCTTTATATAACTGTCTTTCTATTGCAGACAATCACAACATAGTTGTCAATCAAAATACGTATTTAGCCTTTTTTGTGCTTTAGTGTGGTTAAAGAGTTTTAGTGTTCCTTTATAAATATTGTTAAATCTTCTGTTTTATTCCTAAAACACTGGGCATTTTGATGTATTAATAATTTGACAATAAATTCTTATTCTAAATATTAATAGTGACATAAATAATAACTAATTGACTCGAAAACGATAATAATAATAATTATACATTTATTATCCAACTGAGAATGTACTTTACTTACAGGATAAATTACGTATAAATTTGTATGTATTGGTATACATCAACAAACTTTGTGTGCAAAATCAATCAAATTTAATCCCTAACCAAGAAACTTGATAGACCATCATAACCCGCCGTCAAGTTGGGCATATAAGTTTCTTAGCACAGCGCATCATATCACGTGAGGACAATATTATTTATTATTTAATTATTATTACTTTCTTATACGTAGTATAAGGAAGTATTGTGATGACGAAAATTTTCGACCTCGAGATTTTTGCAGATGTCCACGTTTTGAAGTCCCCTGATACCAAAAAAGTGGTTTTTAAAAAATTTCTGTGTGTGACCACGATAGCGGTCAAACCGCTGTAGATATGTATTCCAAATTTTGTATTTACGTATATAATCTCCCTCTTGAGATCTGATTAGTTTTTCAGTAAAATCGGTAGAGCGGAAGTAGTAGTTTACTTCAGTCAAAAAATCGAATTTTGCAAATATTTCGTCAATTACTAAGTTTAAACACATTTATAAAGAATTCATATATACTTAAAATTAAAATTGAGAATAATTTTATTTAAAAAGTTTTTCGAAATTCCGGAAGTAGGTCTTTTACTCTTATCGAAAATCAGTTTTTTGCGAATATCTCGCAAGTCATGCTTTCTAGGCAGGTACATTACGAGTATAAAAGTAATTAAATGATAATTTTAAATATCTTTTGTATAAAAAAAAATTTCAAAATTCGGACCGGAAGTACCACTTTTACTCTTACCGAAGAGCGATTTTTTGCAAATATGTCGTAAATTATGCATTCTATGTATATTTATTAAGAGTACAAAAGTATTTAGAGTTGGATTTGCAATATTTTTTGTATACATGAAATTTCAAAATTCGGACCGGAAGTAGCACTTTTACTCTTAGCGAGTAGCACTTTTTTTCGAATATCTTGCAAAGTATGCATTCTATAGCGATTTATTAAGAGAATGAAAGTACTTAGAATAGGATTTTGAATAATTTTTGTATAAAAAAATTCTTAAAATTGTTTAGTTTGAAACGCTCATACGTATAAGAAAGTCGTGTGGTGGCCACACCTCATTTTTTCCTTTAGTCTGGAGGTAGTTCAATTTTTTTCTGAATCTAGTAATGTTCATTTAGTTATCATTAGGTTGATATTTTATTTAAAAAAATGATTTATCTGCAACCTTTATCCAAAAAATGTTCAAGTGTGACGTGAAAAAAAAAATCGCAACACAAATGCAACAAATATGTCATTCGAAAATTAGTGTGTCTTGCGATTTTAAGGCATTAATTCTTGTGGAATAACGATACCAACGCCATCATGAACATTAATTATATTGAAATAAAGTTGCCCGTTTTTATGAGGACCGTTTTCCGAACAGGGGAGTTCCAAAGCTCCGTCAATTTAGACGGCTTGAAGAAAATTTCAGGCGCTATGGTGCTTTTGAAGATCCGAAGCGAGAAGATGGACGATTTGGGGAAAATGTTGAAATGAATGTTCTCAGTTTCTAGCGAATCCCTTTGAGATTGCCAGTAATTTGTCGTTTGTTAATTGTTTTTATTTTGATTATTATTGTTAATTTAATTTTACTTTTGTTCTTAAGTCTCACTTATTTTTGTTTTTGACTAGTGATGGAAAACGGCCATCCTGGTACCAATATTTAAGAAGGGTGACAAGAAAGAACCGAACAATTATAGAGGCATAACTCTACTTAATACTACACTTAAACTAACTACAAGAATAATCACAGACAAGCTAAGCAGTCTAACGGAACACCAAGAAGAACAACAGGGCTTTAGGAAAGGAAGATCTTGCATGGATGCCATATTCGTGGTACGTCAGGTTGTTGAAAAGTCATTGGAATTTAACAGACCAGCATTTATGTGTCTGGTGGATCTACAAAAGGCTTTTGACCGAATACGCTTATCGGATATGACAGAAATACTCGCTAGGAGAAGGATTCCAACTTCTTTAATACAACTGATAAAAGACATCTATACAGGCGGCTGCATAAGAGTGAAATGTAATGGAGAAACATCACAAGCGATACCGGTTGGAAAGGGAATACGACAGGGGGACTCGTTGAGCCCCATGCTGTTCAATTTTATGATGGACGAAATAATAGAATCTGTGAAAAACATGAGAGGATATAGGATGGGAAGAAATAACATTACTATTTTATGCTATGCAGACGATGCTATATTGATAGCAGAGAATGAGGACAATTTACAGAGACTGTTACTTCAATTCAATAACACATGCAAAAAATATAACATGAAAATCTCCACAGAAAAGACTAAAGTATTGACGATTGCAAAAGCCCCAATTAGATGCAAGTTAGTCGTAGACAACGTCATAATAGAACAGGTGATGCAGGTGAAATACTTGGGCACAGTAATAACAAGCTCGGGTGACATAGACAAAGAAACAAATGAACAAGTTGCGAAAACGAATAGACTCGCTGGATGCATGAGCGACGTAATCTGGAACAACAAGTACCTGAGAATTGATACAAAAACAAGAATATACAAGAGTGCATTGAGGCCCATACTGACCTATGGGGCCGAAGTGAGGTCACAAACGGCTAAAACCAGAAGGCAAATGCAAACGACGGAGATGAAGGTCCTGCGAAGAATAGCGAGAAAAACCAGATGGGACAGAGTTAGAAATGAAAATATAAGAGAGACATGTCAGGTAACGGAGATTGATATATGGACAAGAGAGCGAAGACAAAACTGGGAGGACCACGTGTCTAGAATGAGCAACGAGAGATTGCCAAAAATAGCAAGAGACAGCAGACCACTTGGAAGAAGAAGGACAGGAAGACCGAGGAAAAGATGGAGAGACAGTTTATAGGGATTGGTTACATAACAGGAGAAATCCTAATAGAAAGAAGAAGAAGAAGAAGAAGAAGAAGAAGAAGACTAGTGATTTCGAATGAAATATGAATAATAAATCACTGCTGTGACAGGTTTTTGTAACAAATAAAAAAATGTAAATAACAGATGCAGATTTCCCTACTAATTTTCGAATGACAGACGTTTAAATGACATATTTGTCACATTTGTGTTGCGATTTTATTTTCACGGCACACTTGAAAATTTCATAGTAAACGGATAAAGGTTTTTTTTAATTAAATATCAACCAAATGATAACTAATTGAACATCACTAGATTCAGAAAAAAATTATCTACCAGACTAAACGTAAAAAACTGCAGGTGTCCATTAAGAAAAAAGTCGAGTATCGTTACGTATTCAAGATAGCGTTGAAAGAATTGGAATTATGGGCAGTTTATAGAGTTTGTCAAACTATTTTAATACTTCTTTTATTTATTGAGATCGGATAATAAATAAAGAGGTTACGGGATGGGGCGTTTTTTATCAAACACCCTATATATACAAGGTGTGTATAAATTGGCGGACCCACTACTCGTGGCGACATTCTTGGTCAAATTTTGAGTTAAAAGTCCTAATCCTAACACGATGTATCAGGCTTCCTTTGTCTTCCGAATGAATTTGAAAGAAACATACATTTGGCAACATTGAACACGCATGTGCTAGTTATAATCTTCGGAACATTTTTACACGTCGTCATGTGAACCTTACATTTTAAATTTAAAAAAGAAACAAACGAAATAAAATTGGTTTCTTAGATTACATATTTATTACGAAAATATTACAAAGTTTAAAATTTTTTTGATAATATTGACTAATTTTTGTACATCTTCTTGATAGAAATCAATGTAATTATTACCTACATAATTGTTCGAATTGAAATTCATCAGTTTGTAGACATAGCTGCAATCTTTGTGGTATCGTTTGTACTATTCGCTCAAGTCTTTCTGGCGTGATTTCTAATACTGCGGCTTCAATTCGGGCTCTAACTTCGTTAGCGTCCTGTGGAGGTGTAGCGTAAACTTTACCTTTAATGAAACCCCAAACAAAAAATTCTAATGGATTGAGATCGGGGGATCTGGCAGGCCACAAAAGGGGACACCGCCACAACCAATCCATCTGTCTGGGAAGTGTTCAGTCAACCAGTCTCTTATATTACGAGCAAAGTGCGCAGGAGCTCCATCATGCATGTAAATCATATTACGGCGTACGTTCAGCGGTATCTCATCAATAACTTGTTCTAAAACATTTAAATATTCACCGACATCTAGGCGATTTGGTAAGTAAATTGGTCCAACTACCCTGTGGTTTATTATACCCAGCCAAACGTTAACAGAAAACCTTCTTTGGTGACCGTATTCGCGAAATTCATGTGGATTTTCATCTGCCCAATGATGAAAATTATGAGTATTAAACACACCATCTCTGGTAAACATGCACTCATCACTCCAAAGAATACGTCTTAAAAAGTCACCTTCTTCCTGAATTCTATTTAAGATTGTATTGCAATAATTGATTCGAAATAAGTTATCATTTCCGTAAAGAGGCTGAACTTTAGAAACATGGTATGGATGAAGCAAGTTTTCTCGTAGAACCAAATGAACAGTCTTATTAATGGGAATATTTAGTGTAGAAGCTAATTGACGGGTACTCGCAGAGGGATCTTCCTGTATTGTGGCTAGAACTTGCTCTTCTAGTTACACGGTACGCCTTTGCCTTGGTCGACCTGCTTTCGCATTTCTTGGAATAAACGAACCTGTTTCACGAAGTCGTTGGTCCAGCCTTCGAAATACATTTTTACTTGGATGCCTCCGATTTGGAAAACGCACTCGATATTCCTGCCCTGCCATGCTAGCATTTCCACGACAGAAACCGTATATCATGTACATATCGGCATATTCGTTGAACGTAAAATTCATAATAAACAAACAGAACAACTAGTAAACACGAAAACCCGAAAACTGATTAAAACTATACAAATAAACACGAAAAATAAGCAAGTCGAATGAAATAGGTAGATTACAAAGTGTCAAAATTTGACAGTAGTAATGTATTTGACTAGAACAACATTAGGCTGCCTAATTATTGTTTTACAACGTTGTCAGATGTGTTTTTCGTCAAAATAAGTTAATAAACAAATATTAAAAACAAACTTTAAAATCAAAAAGAAAACTTTAACGAAAGGATAATAACAACAATTCTTCTTTCTTCTAAATTGTAGCTCTTTCTGTCAACAAATATCAAGTAATAATGCTTATTTCAAGACTGATAGTCCGAACTTTAGGAACCTCGTGTAAAGATATGGAGCATGGTACAACATTTTCGTATTAGGATTTTGGACTCCGAATTTAACGAAGAACATCGCCGCGTGTAGTGGGCCCGCCAATTTATACACACCTTGTATATATATATGTAACCTAAGAAATTTTAAGTTAGTGCAAATTTCAAGTAGGTAAGAAAAGTAGTAATAAAATGTATATTAAAGATCCGAGAAAGGATGCTTAGCATTTCATTAACTTCACCACTTGAACCTATAAACTGCAACTCTCTTTTAATGATCGCTTGAACATGAAATTAATAATGTACGTTATTTCTAACAGCAACAAACAATCTTTAACGAAGAAAGCTTTCTCAGGTGGCGTGCCAAATATTTAAAAAAAAAAAACACGTCAACTTCCTAGATGTATCTTAATTGTACGTTGATCCCATGGTTCCTTTCCCACAACCAACACGTCTATAAATATGTCTTCTCAATGAACTCGCAGCGCATCGCGACAGTACACAACAAGTACTCGAACGACAAATGTTAAACACATGTTTGGATAATTTCAGACCGCTCTTTCGCCTTCCCGCCAGCACCCTCTTTTCTTCCGTATATGATCATCATCATTATCATTACAATCCATCATCGTCGTGCCTCAATTATTCATTTGAGCGTCGTCATCTCTGTGTGCTGCATGCAGGGACGAGCGACGTGTGATTGTCACGTTTGCCCGAGGTCGAAGCGACGATTTATAAACCACAATCCTATTTATGTTTGGGTACTTCCGTGCGAATTGAACTGAACGACGTTGTTTACTGTCAGCTATTGTATCCGGTCATTTTAGTCTGTGCCTTTGACAGATGTGAAAGTCAATAAATACGCGGAATTATTCAGAGATAAAGCATAACGAGAATTGTGGAATTTAATGCCTTCTATGTATAGGAAATTATGCAACAGATAGCTTATAATAACATTCTTCTTTATTCTCTTTATTAATTATTTTTAGGTACAGTGATATCAAGTTTCATGTAAATGTAGACATACAATCATTGGTTATTTGTTACAATGATTACAGAATAGTAATACAAGTTTATAAATGTTTTTATAAGTAGATTATATACAGGATGAGTCATCTCCGCGGGGATGGCAGATTGTGACTTTATGGGAAAAGATATTTCAAAGCGGTTTTCTTGTAATGATAGCCACCTACTACTAGGAGCACGTTTATATAAATTATTTTGTAATATACAGTGTTCCAAAACTTGGTGGCTCACCATAGTTATAGTTTTTTAAACGGAACACCCTATTGATTATTACATTTTTGTATTAATAATAATAATAATAATAATATCTTTATTGCGAAAGTACAAATTACAAAAGTGATATTCTAAATAAGGTATGATTCAATTTAACCTTCGCAAGTCACAGGGCGAGGTTCAGTCGAAGACTGCTCTACCACCTAAACCCTGGCTGCAAAATAAATCCTCACAAGAGATTATGCCTAAAATAAAGTGATAGTTTGTCACTGCAGTAAACCTATAATACAACAAACGTAGTTACCGATGCACAATACACACAAATAACCCAGAGATACTTATGCTAAGCTTAGAGAAAAAAAAACAAAAAAAAACAAAAGTAGTATCTAGACACATTATTCAGCCAACAGCCACAGTCAATCTCCTCCTAAGCCCACGCTTGAAACCAGCCAAGGACAACTCTTTGAGTTCAATAGGTAACGCATTGTATTTAGAAAAGATGACATACGAAAATGCCCTCTTGAATAGTGAGGTACGATGCGGTGGTGGCGAAATGAGGCCCCTGAACCGGGTTGTGATGCTGTGAACATCACATCGATATTTAATTTTTCTGTGTAAGTAAGGAGGCGTTTTAAAAAGAATAATTTTCTGAAATAAACATAGGGTCTGCAACTCCCTCCTACTATACATATTCAACCATCCCAAGCGGCCAAGTCCGTGAGAAACGCGATCAAACTTTCTCAGACCGAAAATAAACCTCAAGCAACAATTCTGAATTTTTTGAATCCTGTATGCCGTATACTTATCGATACATGAGTGATAAAGAGGCGCACAGTAGGTAAACTGGGATAGGACAAAAGTTTCGCATAAAATTGTTTTAGCTTTAATGCTTAAGATTGACCTATGCGGAAATAACTTTCTTAAATTTGCATATGCATTTCTTATATAATTACTAATCTGATGTCTATACCTAAAGCTATTATCTAAGAACAGGCCCAAGCTCCTCGCAGAATCCACCACAGGCAGAGTTGAATTGCTTAGTTCAATATTAATGAACTGTTTAATCCGATCGCAAGCGGCAGGACCACCGAACATCAGAACCCGAGACTTGCTGGGATTAATCACAAGCCCTCTCTCCGATGCAAACCTAGACACAGATTCAAGATCACTATTAATTTTCCTCTCAGCTGACTCCCAGTCAGAAGGATCAAAGGACAGATATAGCTGTGTATCATCGGCGTAAATATGGGTCTTGCAAAAACTGATACTCTCAATCAAGTCTCGTGTATACAACGAAAAAAGAAGTGGTCCGATTATGGAACCCTGAGGAACACCACGATGTATTGGTAAGGCAGACGATTCCCTCGAATCAAACACAACACTCTGCCGCCGATGCTCCAGAAAACTCCCCACAAGACGACAAGCACGGCTACTGAAACCAATTCCCCGTATAATTCTTAGTCCAAAAGTTATAAGATAGTACAGGCTTAAAATTTAAGGTTTTCGACTTTTTTATGAAAAATTCAATGTTTTTATAAAATTATATTTCTCGACAACGACGTATTAGATGGACACACTTTATAGAGTTATTCATAATAAAAGGTCCTAATGCAAAAATATTTTATTTTTTTTTGCAATTACTATTTGGAACTACTAATTTGTATAAAACTGGATTAAAGTTACATGACATATTTTTGTCAAAAAGTGATTTTTTTCGAATGGAACAAGCTGTATAACGGTTCATTTTTGAATTGCTTACTAAATTTCGCATCATGCTACCGAAAAGTACTAAAACTTTATTATTTAAAAAGACCTATTTTCTTACGTCTGTGGGCGATATTGCAAAAGTTATATAATGTTATATCTGAATAAACCCATTAGGACTTATTATTTCAAAATATAAGCTGCCTAACAAATGCAAAAAATGAGGTGTGGCCACCACACGACTTTCTTATACGTATGAGCGTTTCAAACTATACAATTTTAAGAAATTTTTTATACAAAATCCTATTCTAAGTACTTTCATTCTCTTAATAAATCGCTATAGAATGCATACTTTGCAAGATATTCGAAGAAAAGTGCTACTCGCTAAGAATAAAAGTGCTACTTCCGGTCCGAATTTTGAAATTTCATGTATACAAAAAATATTGCAAATCCAGCTCTAAATACTTTTGTACTCTTAATAAATATATATAGAATGCATAATTTATTACATATTTGCAAAAAATCGCTCTTCGGTAAGAGTGAAAGTGATACTTCCGGTCCAAATTTTGAAATTTTTTTTATACAAAAGATATTGAAAATTAAGTTCTAAATACTTTTATATTCGTAGCGTACCTGTCTAAAAAGCATGACTTGCAAAATATTGGCAAAAAACTGATTTTTGATAAGAGTAAAAGACCTACTTCCGGTAGTAATTTCGAAAAACTTTTTAAATAAAATGGATCTCAATTTTAATTTTAAGTACATATGAATTCTTCATAAATTTGTTTAAACTTAGTAGTTGACGAAATATTTGCAAAATTCGATTTTTTCACTGAAGTAAAGTACTACTTCCGGTCAACCGATTTTACTGAAAAACTAATCAGATCTCAAGAGGCAGATTATACTCGTAAATATAAAATTTGGAATTGATATCTATAGCGGTTTAAGCGCTATCGTGGTCACACACACACACACACACACACAGACACAGAGACAGACAGACACACAGACATTTTTTAAAAACCACTTTTTTGGTATCAGGGGACTTCAAAACGTGGACATCTGCAAAAACTCGAGGTCGAAAATTTTCATCATCACAATACTTCCTTATACTACGTATAAGAAAGTAAAAAGGGAAAATGCATGAAAGATGATAGACATTAGGTAGTTTAGGTATTACTACGTGCATATAATTTAAAATTTATAAAATATAAAGAAACATACATTTAAAGTAAAGAATGATAAAACCAATAAATATTCAGTATCGCTTTCTTTTTCTGCATATATTTGAAGTCGAGTTTCAAATGACCTAAAAATATTTGTAACAATTTCTTGATTATTAGTAGAAGCTGTTGCCTGTATATTATTTACATAATTTCAATCCTTTTCCAGCAAAACATAGGTCATATTTATTAATTTCAATTTAAAATACTTCACTTTTGCCGTAAAATAAATTCAAGGACTTGTAATAAGAATTTTCTCCTCCAACTAAAGTTAGAAATGTAAGTTTGAAATTTTATCCAACTTTTGACATACAGCAACCGCGATATTTTAAATGAATTTTCAATCTTGTCGCTCAAAGCAGTTTAAAATCTTTGTGGAAATTACATATTTGTTAATAGAAAATATTATAATGTTTCGACTACCTCAAGGTATGCTATGTGTAATGCAAGTCAGCTTTTTCAAGATAAATACAGTCCAGTTTTATGATCACGTCGCCACCTTTTTTAACAAAGGACGTCAAAAATCTTTCAGGTATTTGTAAAAAATACTAAATATCTTTAATTTCTCTATTATTTATTTCTATTATTAATGAATTTTAAAAAAAATGTAGACGAGATTTTTCTTAGATATGGCTATATATATATTATTTTGTTTTAAGAGAGTTTAGATGATTTGAAAATCCTAGGACTGGACGTCGAATCAATTAAATTTCTGAACAAATGAAATGGTTTAGACCACAAAGATATCCACCAGTTTGACCTCGAAAAATTGGTGTCAAAACAGGTGCTACAGAATAGCCCTCAGTCGGAATGATAAAAAGGTATAAATATCATTCATATAGAATTTTTGGATGCTAAACATTGAATCTTCGTGTTAGTGGCAGTGAGATCATCAGTTTACGCTTGAGCTTTATGGATTAATAAATCTGTTTTACAAACTCTGGTATATTTAACGGAAACAAAAAATTTTGTGTATGTCGCAAAACCCCAACACGTAGATTAAAAACGGCCTCAAATAAAATATGTATTTAATTGTATAATCAACTCGAATCATACGTTTCTAAAGAAACAACGAGAGTAGATGTGATGTCTAATATAATATAGAACGCATCGAATTCAAGAAAATAAATTTGTAACTTCAATTTCTACCAACTAATTATTACTCAGCTTATATATCTTTAACTATTTCCTGTAATTTAGTTTTGGCATATGTGTGAGATTTAGTTTTAGGTTAGTTATAAGTAAAGGGCGGAATATATGCAAAGTGCATATATTTGCATATTTTGCATATTTTAACAAATTTCACAAAAAATTGCATATTTCGGCAAAAATAAAATTTGTGTGCATATTTTTATGTTTTTCGTTTTATGAAAAGATTAAGTGCGACCCTGTTTAGGAATTTCCAAGTAATCAGCTTGCCTAATGGAGAGCAGATGTGGTCTATTCTTTTATATTTATATTGTATAGTTTTTATTATTATATGGTTTATTGCCGGCATTTATTGGGTGTTTAGGTATTTCCAAGTAATCAGCTTGCCTAATGGAGAGCAGATGTGGTCTATTCTTTTATATTTATATTGTATAGTTTTTATTATTATATGGTTTATTGCCGGCATTTATTGGGTGTTTAGGAATTTCCAAGTAATCAGCTTGCCTAATGGAGAGCAGATGTGGTCTATTCTTTTATATTTATATTGTATAGTTTAGTTTGTCGATAGATTCCAGTGTGAAAAGAGTGATTTCGAAAATATTTTATTTCAAACGCCTAAAATGCCGAAAGCCGCTTCGTGGATTAAAAATTTTCCTGAGTTGGAGTTTAGTGGGGATAAAGTGTTTTGCAAAGTTTGTGCCAAAATCATTGTTTGTGAAAAGAAGTTCCAAATTGATCAACACTTGAAAACAGCTATGCATAAAGCTAAGTTGCAGAAAAATAAATCAGTGCCTGTTCAGCAGTGTGTGCAAACCGCATTTGAAAATGTCAAACCAAAGAGTGAAAAGGAGGTGTTTCATCAAGACTTATGCAAAGCTTTAGTCGCAGCAAATATACCTTTGAAGAAACTGCAAAATACACAATTCAGAGATTTTTTGCAAAAATATTGTAATCAAAACATCCCTGACGAATCCACACTTAGAAAGAAGAATGTGCAAACAGTATACGAAACCGTAATGGGAGAAATTAAAGTTACACTGGGCGATGAACATTTTTATATTATTGTTGATGAAAGCACAGACTCATGTGGTCGATATATCGCACATCTTATGATTGGAGGGCTTCAAGAAAATGAGCCAGGGAAACCATATTTAATATCTTCTAAACAGTTAGACAAAACAAATAATGAGACCGTAACTCGATTTATTCAGCAGTCTCTATCAAATTTTTTTTTACCAAATCCAGTTCCAGTAGAGAAGTTTTTAGTGTTTTTGTCTGACGCAGCGCCGTATATGGTTAAAGTAGGCCAAAACTTAAAAATATTTTATCTCAATATGGTACATGTCACTTGTCTTTTACACGGGATAAACAGAGTTGCAGAAATTATTAGAACAGCATATCCCTTGGTGAACAAATTAATTTCAAATGTAAAGAAAGTGTTTTTGAAAGCACCTCTAAGAGTGCAGATCTATAGAGAGAAATTGCCAGGAGTTTGTTTACCTCCAGAGCCCGTAATTACTCGATGGGGAACATGGATTAAGGCCGCGATATTCTACGCAGACCATTTTGAAGCCATTAAAGACATAGTTTTAGATTTAGAAGACAATTCGCAGTGTGTAGTGCAAAGTCAAGCATTATTCAAAAATGTAAATTTAGCTAAGGAACTTGTTTTTATTAAGGTTAATTTTAGTTTTGTACCAGATATAATAACTTCGTTAGAAAGTAGGAATATAAGTTTAAGAGAATCAATTAATATTGTTGAAACTTTTTCCGACAAATGCAAAAAAGTTCCCGGTGATGTAGGAAATCAAGTAAGAAGGAAACTCGAAGTTATTGTGGGAAAGAATGAAGGCTTGAAGTATTTAATGGAAGTCAAAAATATTTTTGATAGTAAACCATCCAACGAAGTAATACCTTGGCCTTTAACTTACTACCCAAATTAAAATATTGCTAGATCACATCGGTAGATGTTGAAAGAACTTTTTCTTTGTACAAACATATTTTTACAGACAGAAGGCAAACATTTTTATTGGAAAATTTTGAAAAATATATCGTTATAAATGCATTTTATACTATTTCAGGTTGAAAATTGTACCTATTATGTTTTTCTTTTAATTTTACTTAAAATAAATAATTTTTGTAAGAGTCGGCGTTTCTTTATTTCCATTTTTCCATGTTATATTCAAGGCATATAATTGCATATTTTGACAAATAAATGCATATTGTTGCATATTTCAGAGAAAAACGATGCATATATATGCGCATATTTTAACTGAATTGACGTGCATATATTCCGCCCTTTAGTTATAAGTTATCTTAGTGTATAGTTATTTAAGCCTTGTAATTAGAAACTGTATCTGTAGGTTAAATAAAGCATTATTATTATATTATTTAACATTATAATTAGATATCTTTTAGATTATTTTGTACAATTATTTAAATGTTAGTTTAACTGGAAACCTGCAAAATATATTAGCGCTGTAAGAAAACTGTTAAGTGAATCATTATTGAATAGTTCCGAACTAAACCAACGAGAAAGCTGCTGATGTAATCAAAATATAACATGATACGGTGTCCCCAGAGAGAAATTTGAAAGAACATGTAGCAGATACAGAATTACACTGCATATAACATAATGAAAAAATCGTAAAATTATTTTAAAATGAATGAACATTACGCTAAACACTAAGCTTGGGTATTGAAAGATCTTCATGAATATTTTGTGCAGACGTTTCGCGAAAAATACTAAATTAACTCTAAGGCGTATAAGAATTGCATGTCATGTCATTGGGTTAAACGATACATACATTTCTCTTCACCATCCAAGATTGGAAACAGGTTCTTAATAAATAAAAAATAATTAGCTCCACATAATGACTGGTTGTAAACAGTTATACAAATTAATTTCGTTAGTAGGTCACCTTTAGTGATGAATCTCCCTTACTAACTTTGTTAAAAAACGCTTTGTACATTCGGTGAAAAATTGATAAAAGGTATAAATAACAATGCTTGGTAGAAACTGCGCAAGATCCGGTTGCATCCATGTTTTGATGATTGATACATTTCTGACACAGGTCCGTAAGAACTACGCAAGTAAATTAATTTTCAAAGTTTCTAATTTATTAGCCACCTATTGTGAAAACAATTCTTATGGAAAATAATCTTTCAAAAATGTTTATATTTTATTAAAGCCAAATTTAAATGGACTAGTGTAGAGAATCAACAAGCATTAAATATGATTCAAATGAAAGTAGTGGTTTACATAAATTCATTATAAAATTTCAAGCCAAAATGGAACCTTTTTCAGCAGTTATGGTTTCAGATAAAATCATATGGAATGGCTCTAATAAGGGTTCAATGCGGACCATTCTAAATTCAGTCATGGAGGCCCTGTTGGACCTCCCGCCTCTTCATGTTGTAATATAGGGGGAGGTCAACATGTATGCTCTTACGAGTAATGTATCCAGAACTGAATGTGAGCTTCCAACTTCAATGCATTAAAATTCTTGTGCAAATTCCACCGGCGAGGAAGATACGAGGTATGTATGATCAAAAACTGCGGTGAATAATTTTATTATAAGTAAAATAATAGGTTTACATGAAAATGGAATTAATCTCCTTCAAAGTACTCTCCTTGGCTAAAAATGCACTTGTCCCAACGTTGAATCCATGACTGGAAACATTTCTGGAACGCTTCTTTCGGAAGGGCTTTCAGCTGCTCTTTCGTGGCTATCTCAATGTCGGGAATGGTATCGAAACGTTTTCCTTTTAGCAGTTTTAATTTTTGGGAAGAGCCAGAAATCGCATGGTGCCAAATCTGGTGAGTAAGGCGGATGTGGAAGATTTTTCTTGGCCAAAAACTCGCGAACCAGAAGCGACGTGTGACACGGCGCGTTATCGTGGTGCAGAAGGAAGCCATTGGCCCATTTTTCTGGTCTCTTTCTTCGAATATCGTTTCTCAAACGTTGGAGTAGGCCTTTGTAAAATTCAGAGTTCACGGTTGTTCCCCTTGGCACGAACTCTGACCGCACTATGCCCTCACTATCGAAAAATACAATGAGCATTGTCTTGATTTGCGATTTTGATTGACGTGCCTTTTTAGAACGAGGGGAGTTAGGGGTTTTCCATTGGGAGCTCTGCGTTTTCGTCTCAGGGTCATAGCCATAGACCCAACTTTCATCCCCAGTTACAATTTTGGCTATAAAGTCCGGATCTGCTTGAAGACGATCCTTCAATTCCGTGCAAACTGAAACACGATTTGCCTTCTGTTCGTCAGTCAAAAGTCGGGGAACAAATTTGGCACTCACTCGTCTCATGTGCAAATTATCGGTTAAAATACTTTGCACAGACCCGTAAGAGATGTTAAGTTCTTCAGCAAGCTCTCAAATAGTGATTCTTCTGTTTGCACGAACAATTTGTGCCACATTTTGCACGTTTTCGTGTGTTTTTGAGGTCGATGGACGTTCCGATCGTTGCTCGTCTTCAACCGACTCATGTCCGTTTTTAAATCGCTCATACCATTTGTAAACAGTCTTCAGAGTCATCACATTATGTCCATACACCTACTTTAACATTTCATGAGCCCCTTTGGCAGGTTTTTTCAACTTAAAGAAAAATTTCATGTTAACGCGTTGTTCGAAATCCATGATAGCGACAAGACGATAAACACGGCCTCACTCTATCGACTCTGGATACTGACTAACAAGTTAGATCGTATTCACACTCGACATGGTCTGTCACAACGGATCAGGCTATCGCACAATTGACATGAAATGGATATAACATCAGCAGTTTCGGCTCTCAAAATTCATTCACCGTAGTTTTTGATCTTACCTCGTATAAACGATGTTTGAATGTGTCATTTTCAAGTTATCTGACGTATGTTCCCTCTGACGAACCACATATCATTACTCAATCAGATCTGAATGATTTGATACGGGATTTAGGTTTAATCAAAGAAAAAATGAGGTGTGGCCACCACACGACTTTCTTATACGTATGAGCGAGCGTTTCAAACTATACAATTTTAAGAATTTTTTTATACAAAACTTATTCTAAGTACATACTTTCATTCTCTTAATAAATCGCTATAGAATGCATACTTTGCAAGATATTCGAAAAAAAGTGCTACTCGCTAAGAATAAAAGTGCTACTTCAGGTCCGAATTTTGAAATTTCATGTATACAAAAAATATTGCAAATCTAATTCTAAATACTTTTGTACTCTTAATAAATATATATAGAATGCATAATTTACGACATATTTGCAAAAAATCGTTATTCGGTAAGAGTAAAAGTGATACTTCCGGTCCGAATTTTGAAATTTTTTTTATACAAAAGATATTGGAAATTAAGTTCTAAATACTTTTATATTCGTAGCGTACCTGTCTAAAAAGCATGACTTGCAAAATATTGGCAAAAAACTGATTTTCGATAAGAGTAAAAGACCTACTTCCGGTAGTAATTTCGAAAAACTTTTTAAATAAAATGGTTCTCAATTTTAATTTTAAGTACATATGAATTCTCTATAAATTTGTTTAAACATAGTATTTGACGAAATATTTGCAAAATTCGATTTTTTCACTGAAGTAAAGTACTACTTCCGGTCTACCGATTTTACTGAAAAACTAATCAGATCTCAAGAGGCAGATTATACACGTAAATACAAAATTTGGAATTGATATATACAGCGGTTTGACCGCTATCGTGGTCACACACACAGACAGACACACAGAAATTTTTTAAAAACCACTTTTTTGGTATCAGCGGACTTCAAAACGTGGACATCTGCAAAAATCTCGAGGTCGAAAATTTTCGTCATCACAATACTTCCTTCCTTATACTTCGTATAAGAAAGTAAAAATTACAAATTTTGGGATCTCGATTAAAAGAATGGGATATTTTACTTTCCACTACAAGATTCTCTGTATTGAAGAATCGCCAGGAAAAATTCAGTTCATATTACAAAGTTGAAAGAAATTTCTGTTACTGTACTGATGTTAATCAACTTTTGTATGAAATGAGTATTGAATATAACCTTGCACAATGGCGACTCGTCGAAAACCAGTCTTAAAGCCGTTTTACTTTATTATGGTAACACCAAAAAAAAAAAACGAGAAAAAAATTATGACAGTATATCAACCATATTAAATCCCATTCAATATTCAAATCATCTTTGGCAAATCTGTGGTGGCCTTAATGATATTTCCTTATTACTTGGACTGCAACAAGGATTTACCAAAATTGCTGTTTTTCTTGTGTCTATGGAATAACCGAGCAGTTCAGCATCATTACCAAATAAAAGAATGGCAGCCACGGACCAACATTTTTCCTGGAGAATTTAATATAAAATTTGAGCCGTTAGTGGATTCTAATTTGGTGATTTTACACCCCCTCTACACATTAGTTTAGGATAGATTGTGTGTCAAATCACTAGAAAAAGAAGACAACAGTTTTAAATACTTAAGGCATACGTTTACAAAGCTGTCTGATGTGAAAGTTCGCGAAGGAATATTTGTTGGTCAACAAGTTAGGAAGCTGTTCAAAAAATGAAAATTTTGAACATATCATGAACGATTTAGAGCTGGCAGCATAAACTTCCTATAAAAATGTTTGCAAATATTTTCGGGGAAATCAAAAAAGAGTGAAAACTACCAAGATATCGTGGCTAATTTGCTAGAAAACTATAAAAGTCTAGGGTAGATCCAGGCCCGGATGAACACTGAAGCCTACGAAGCCCGGGCTTCAGGCGCCACATTTTTCGGGACGCCAAAATTTAAGAGACACCAATCGCATAAATCATAAATATTCAATAATAATTTAAAAAAATATTCTATATGAAATAATATTCGACTGGAAAGGGAGATAAGCGGTCGTCTAGGCCGAACAGTGATGTGCCGTGTGCACTTTTCCAAGAAGGTCTGGGGTCGGATGGACTGCACCACCAGAAGTAGTAATTAAATTGAACGTATTTTTTTGCCTGAAGTTCCTATTTTTACGATTTTCTAACAATATAAACTAACTCGAAATGTTTTTCTTCACTTTAGTTGTGTTAAATGTTACCCTGTCAGTCAGTTATTGCAGACATGAACACAAATTCTGAAAATGAAAAGTCGTTAACGAATAAGGATATACGTTTATCTTTGCCTAAATCATCCTCAACATCGGCTTCGTCAATTGCTTGTGATTATAGTGATCCTGCAAAGTGGGAAATAAACGAAGACACTATAGAATA
Source organism: Amphimallon solstitiale (assembly GCA_963170755.1). NCBI lineage: Eukaryota > Metazoa > Arthropoda > Insecta > Coleoptera > Scarabaeidae > Amphimallon > Amphimallon solstitiale. Next base: position 128,703,590 of record OY720680.1, read on the forward strand.
TTTTTGCTTTCATGGATTCAGTCAAGACAATAAGGATTTAAATTTTGAAAAAACATTAAGAGTTTATGGTAAAAAAAATCGATTCTTAACCAAATCAGTGTTTATTAAAAAACTGCATAATGGTGAGAATAAAATACGAATGTGGTTGATATATTCTCAAAGTACCGGAAACGTGTTTTGTGGTCCTTGTAAATTATTTGGATCAACTGCTTATGCATTCAGCAGACACGGTCATTCTGATTGAAGAAATATTAATCGCGATGTTGAAGTCCATGAGAATTCATTTGATCATCTTGCAGTACGTTTTATACAAGATCAAATTCAAAAAAACGAATTGATAATGCCATATGTGTTCAAATCCAACAAGAAATTGAATACTGGCGTAATGTGTTGGCTGTTCGTGGATTACCGTTTAGAGGCTCTAATGAAATATTTGGATCTCACAATTATGGAAATTTCTTAGGCTGTTTAGAATGTGTTTATCTAAAAGCATATATATTCAACTTGAATAAAGTCAATACCCCGACACAAATTTTAAAAAAGCTTATAGAAGACCATGTTTGTGACGAAGTATTTCCGAACATTGAAATTGCTTTTAGAATATATTTAGGTATGGCTACAACAAACTGCTCCGGAGAGCGTTCATTTTCAGTACTCAAAAGGGTAAAAAATTATCTTAGGTCCTCTCTTCACCAAGAGAAATTAAATGCATTGTCTCTTATGTGCATTGAATCAGAAATAACTGATTATATAGATATTCAAAATTGTATAGATAACATATGCAAAATTAAAATCACGTAAAAAATGATAGCATAAATTAAGTTATACGTTATACCTCTAAATTTTATGTTACACGTGACAAGTTCAAAAATGTTTGTTAATTTATTGTCAATTTTGTAAGTATTTAATAAATCTGTAAAATAAAAATTATAATAGAGGTTATTTTGACATTGGCTTATGGCTTTTATTCCTCTAATGAAATATCAAAGGGCGCCAATTTTAGATGGGGTTCAAGGCGCTCAGGAGGTTAATCCGACCCTGGGTAGATCAAAATTAATTTTTTGCATGACATTTGGATTTCTTTCCTTGTAATTTAGGAAAGACGAGTGATGGAAACCCATTTTTACAACAGTTATTAAAAAAGAAATAAAATTGGCTGTTAATGTTATTAATTGGTATTTTCGAACTCTTAGTAATATTTTCATTTATGAAGATATTAAGAATATTCTTGTTTAATTTATGTTTTGTAATAAATATTATTTTTAATTTCAGAAGTTTTCTATTGATTTAAACCAATGACTAAAAATTAAAAAAAACTCGCTTAATTTAAAGTGGGCGGCTCCTTCTATTATACTTTTTATTATTCGAATAAAAAATAGAATAAAATATACCCACACGCACATAATACAGTTAAATATAATAGTAGAGAATATGTGTTTGAATATAATTACAATAAATTAGGTCTCTCGTTTAAGAAATGTAATGGATAAAGATGAATTTAAATAATAAAGAGAAACGCAATACCGCTTTAATAATATACAGCATGCATATTGAAATATTTAAATTGTTTAATAGTTTCCGGGTAAACAGTGTTCATATGCCTAAATTATAAAATTGCTCGTGTTAGAGGCGGATGACACACATGAATAAGATCTTTTCAAACTGTGTTTGTATGTTTGCCGTGCACAATGTAGGTCTATTGAATAAAATAAAAAAAAAACGATTGTGACTCACGGCCGGGGGGCCCCCGTGATCTCATAGCGACGAGGCTCCGACTCCGAACTGAAAAGGTGCCTGACCCCAGTGAAAGTGCACACATGTGCTCTGCGCAAAACATGCAGAGAATTGTTTGTACGGCACGAGGAAATTGTTAATAATTTTAAGACAAATAAATAGCGAAATATATCGAGTATCGTGCAACGTCCTTCCTGTGAATATAATTAAAACATTTTCCTGTTTCTATTTTCCTCGGCGGAAATTTTACTGCACTTCCTTATTGAAGACGAACAACAAACAACATTAGATGCTCGAAGAATGTTAGGTGAATTATGACTGTACGTTAGGTTGGAACGAAAATGGCCTTTCAATTTTTTTTTTTGAATTCATAGTTGGGAAAAGTTGCCTTTTAGGTTTAGAAAAAATTAAAAAAATTGCTAGCAATACTACAACATATTTTTAATTTATCTTATCCAAAAGGCACCTTTTCCGCGCTATTACGAATTAAAAATCAAAAATTGATTTTGTCGCAAACACCTTTGAAAAAATTCCAAAAAGTGTGTTTTTATAAAATTTTAACGCCCTTGCGCAACCTCAAGACGTACTCCGATATTTTTCATATTTTTAATTTATCTTATCTACACCAAAAGGCAACTTTTCCGCGCTATTACCAATTAATTAAAAGTTATTTTTTTTAATTTAACCAGCGGTTCCCAAACTTTTTTCGCCGTGGCACCCTTGTCGGGCGAAAATATTTAGTGGCACAGCTAACTTTAAAGCACTTAGGAAAAGAAGAAAAACAGTGCAAATTTAATGCTTAGTTGTCTTTAATGCAATGAGTTAAATTGTTTGAATAAATTTTTCATAATATCCTCTATGTTTATGAGAAGTTTAGTTTGATTTGAGGGTAAAAATCCTTCCAATCACTTTACCCAGATGTTTATTCTTGTAGCTGTTTTATATGTATGCGTACGTTTACATTACTTGTTAATGTTTACACTAACCAGCTTCTTCAAGACGTCCAGAAAAGAGGTTTAATTTTCTGATTTTTTCAATACAAGTTATTTTTGATTTTCATTGCCTATTAATTATGGTCATAAAAATTGGACGAATTATACTTATTACAGAATAATACAAAAAAAAAGCGCACTATTACAAGTGAATATGCATGGAATGAACGTACTTATGCCTAATAAAATTTATAGTTGTCTTTATTAGTATCATAAAAGATAAGTAAGAAAGAGAAATAAAATAGGAAATATAAATCAATCGGTGAACACCCTTAACAAGTCAATGTTAACGTACAGTTCATTAACACTTCTGCACATCTCCAAGAGAAACAGGTGAAGAAAAATGAAGACGAATGTTTGATTAGGCGGCCTCCCAAATTGAAATTCAAGGATCCAAAAAGGTGGGTTCTTTGTGTTTGTGCTGCTTCTAGTTGTTTAAGTTGTTATTGTTATTATTCTCAGTCTTTTAAAGACTCTATTAGTTATTAAAGATTTATTGAACGTAAGATCTATAGACCGTATACAAAGCTGGTTTATAGGTTAATTATGTTTCAGATTCCAGAAGTGTTAAATTTAAGTTACTCTTTTTACCTGTTTATACAGTACTGTGCAAAAAGCAGCCAGAACTGACGAAGAAACGAGTAAAGAGACATTTTATAGTGCTAGAATATATTTAGCAAACATCAATAAGAATGCCCAGCTGACTCCAAGACAGTTGACTTTACAGCTGGAGCTGCAAGTATCTGCTCTGCAAGTGTTTCTAATATTTTGCGAGAACACAATGCACAAGATGTGAAACCACCAAAGATGGATCCACTTACTCTTGAAATTACACAATTTAATAGATGGTATTCCACTTGTGCCAAGTACGGATATTATTGTATATTTGGTTTTAAAACATATTTATTACACAAAGGACCAAATAACAGTGCTCAAGAGTCTCACTGCTTACATTTATTAAAAACTTATTTATTTTATGTGGAAAAGTACGTGTTTTTGATTAGGTAAAACATTTATAAGACGTTAATTTAAAACCAATGGATGTGTAGTGCATTATTGTGAAATGTGAATCAATACTTTCGGCTCACTCTACATGCATGGCTGATAACAGCCGAACATTGTAGTTATGTTGGTGCATTATTATTTCTAGTATACAAAGAAAAAGAAAGCCACTCATGCACTGATTAAGGATTAATTATTTAAACTTGTCTTTAAATTTACAATAGCTAACAAAATAATCAGAGGATTGTTTAATAAGATTTATTTATTAGAATAGTTTCACTTACTTATTATAGAAGCAATAGTTAATAAATAGCAATAGGAAAATAAGTATAATCATATAGAAATATTATATGTAAGATTATAAAAATTTATTATAAATATTTAGCGTACAATGTATAACAGTGTAGTACTTAAAAAAATGTAAATAAATTTCAAATATATTAATAAATAAATTTAACTTATTATTAAAGTTTTGTGTTTTGTCTGTAACGAAATGTCTATTTAAATTCTAAAATAATGGCCAAGTTGTACAGGAATAAATTAAGATTATATAGTGCCATAAATAATTATAAATACAAAATCATTTACAACTTAGATATGTTAATTAGAGCATTAAATACAATCACAATTTTATCTACACTTATTAATTTTTGCATATTATTATACTTTTTTAACACATAGGTATATTGGAATGAGATATTTTAAGGTGCTAACGATTTCTTCCTTTAGTAAAAGCTGGAATAACTAAAATTCACTTGCAGAATTCCTAGCGTTTCCTTTATTAAAAATGCTCTTTCTCCTAGAACAACATATCCTGGGTTAAGATTCTTGCAAAAATTACTTCTTCCATTCATTTTTCAGATGTATGTCACCCCGAGCTTCACTAATGTAGCATTTAGTTCCCTGAGGAGTTATTGCTATTAAAATTTATATCGTGTTTATAATTGGAACAGTACTGCTGCTGAGCTAAATTATTATCTGGTTTTCCAATGAAAACTTCAAAGTAGGCAATAACTACAGCTGTTTTTTTCTTGAAACATACTGCAATACAGAACGTTCTAGTCACATAATTATACGTTTTAGTCTTTGATACACAACATCATACTTAAATAACTAAATAATGACCTTAGCAAGTTAATTTAATAAGATAATTGTTTAATAAGAGCACTTATAGTCAAATTTTAATGATACAAATCTGTTTGTTTGCCCACAACGGCCATATTGAATTTGATTTGACAGGTCGGTGGATTGCCCTATTTACGAATATTTTGTTGATATGGGTTATGTTTGAGATTTGCGTATTTTAGTTATCTAAAAAGACAAAACATGCATTTTTTGTAAATTTAAATCGGTTCAGTATTTTATATAAACTAATAAATTGTTGTTTTCCAAAATTTGAACATGTAATTAAAAGATGTTATAAACTTTATTGTTAATATAAGTTTTCTATTGTAAATTGGGCTATACTTGATATACCTAGTAGGGACATAAATACTGTTACAACTTTGAACAAACCCCGTTGCAGTAGTAAACTGAACGCATCCTTATAAAAACACATGATTTTTGACAGCCAACTATTAGCTTGGTCATATGTGTAAATAATCGGTATTTGAGTTTATTGCTGCTATGGAATGGTCCGATAAAGAAAATCGAATCGTGGTTATAGCATCGTATAAATGCAATATGAAGAAAAGAAATATTTTTGAGACGCTGCGACTACTCGGGATAAGCCGAATGTTTATGTATTAAGTTGTTTGAGGAAACTGAAGACATCAAAGACCGCCTGCGATCCGGAAGTCCTCGTACGGTAAGTACGCCGCATGCCATTAAAGCAGTTAAGGTTAGAATTAAGCGGAATCAGCTCCGGAAACAAAAAATTATGTCTCGTGAAATAAATATGACTTGAAAGTCAATGTGTCGTATTATCAAAGAAGACTTAGGACTTGGGGCCTTCAAAAAACGTACAAGGCAATTGTTGACTGCGACTCTTAAGAAAAATAGGGTCGTAAAATCAAAACGGCTCTTAGCGAAGTACGCGGATGATCGCCACAAAAAAATCGTTTTTACCGATGAAATAGCTATTTACCTAACAAGTGCGGAAAATGAATTTTTCCGCGCGAGTCTGCCGTTCACCGAACGACGCGTAGCGGAGTTCGGTAAAGCAGACGAGTGCGGAGAAAACATTTTCCGCAAGTGTTAGGTACAATAGTTTTTCTAGGAGCGTGAAAAAAGTCAACAAAACCAATCAAAAGTTGAGATATTTTTAACTGTGTATACGTGCTTATATTTTATTTAGAAACATATTTTATTAGATTACTGATAAAGTAAACATAAGGTAAAATGCTATTAACAATATTAGTTACATGTCAAAATTGATATCAATTTGACATATTGATGTGGAAAATTATTTCCACACGGTGTGGAAAATTATTTCCGCACGGTGCGGGAAAATTAATTTTCCACACTAAAATGTGTGTGGAAAATTCAATTTTCCGTCCGCTCGTAGAAAATAGCTATTTACCTAACAAGTGCGGAAAATGAATTTTTCCGCACGAGTCTGCCGTTCACCGAACGACGCGTAGCGGAGTTCGGTAAAGCAGCCGAGTGCGGAAAAAACATTTTCCGCAAGTGTTAGGTACAATAGTTTTTCTACGAGCGTGAAAAAAGTCAACAGAACTAATCAAAAGTTGAGATATTTTTAACTGTGTATACGTGCTTATATTTTATTTAGAAACATATTTTATTATATTATTGATAAAGTAAACATAACGTAAAATATTATTAATAATAATAGTTACGTGTCAAAATTATTATTAATTTGACATATTGTGGTGGAAAATTATTTCCACACGGTGCGGAAAATTATTTCCGCACGGTGCGGGAAAATTAATTTTCCACACTAAAATGTGTGTGGAAAATTCAATTTTCCGTCCGCTCGTAGAAAAAAATCTTTACCGTCCAGGAAAAATTCAATAAGCAGAATGACAGGGTGTATGTACACGTTCATCTAAATAAGTCACCGAAATGGTTTCGTGGGTCACTACCCAGCGTCAGTTATGGTTTGGTTGGGTGTTTCCTATGATGGGGTTACCAATTTGCATTTCTGTGAAAAAGGCAGCAAAACATCTGCCAAAGTGTATCAGAATCCGTCCTGGAAACCGTTGTAAAGCCACTAAACCGATCCATCTTCCAATATTAGCCGCGGACGTTCCAGCAAGATTCTGCACCAGCTCATAAGGCCAAAGCCACTCAGACATGGCTCCAAAACAGTTCACCGGATTTCATAAGCACCGAAGATTGACCGTCGGGTAGCCTGGACCTGAACCCTTTAGATTACAAATTATGGGCCGTTTAGAAGGACATGGTATGCCACAAAAGATACAGCAATATTGACTCCTTGAAACAGGCCTTGATCCAAGTTGTGGATACCTTTCCGAAACGAGGTGCGTTCAGCGCAGGTTAAAAGCGGTCATTTTAAATGATCTTTCATTTTTATATATCATTGATGTCTGCTAATAAACTAATAAAATTTAATCATAAATTGATTTGTACTTTTAATTTTATTGCGCAAACATACAGGTATTGAGACACATGATCCACAAAAGAGCACAAATTGTTAGTTGTAGACTTAATGTTAATAAATGGCATAGTTGGATACATGGTTGTAGATTACTATGTTTTCCAACACTTTTAAGACGTAAGTATAATATACCGCATGTGTCAAATATTATTTAGGGAATCTGTATATTGTCGAGTCGTTTTGGTAACCGACACGGCCAAAGTACGAACTAAAGACGACGTTCAATACCACTACAAATTTCGATCGGCCAGAACAATTTCAAAACAATTAAATTAAACTAATATTAATATTTTATGGTATATGCCTTACCATAGTAAAATAGTATTACATGAAAGCCAGTTACAAATTAGATATTATAAATAAAGCCATTGAATATTATTTTTTCTGCACCTATATTTTGTATAACATTTGGCTATACTGTTTAGGAGGTAAGCATTGTTGACAAATTTAAAATGTTTAGATAACAATTATAACAAAGGTCAAAAGATAATTATGATAAATGTCAAAAGATGTATGAATATTATTATTTATGACAGTCATGAAATGGCTTTGGTAGGTTATATTACACAACCAGTATATTGGTCGATCATTGGTAATTATTGCCATTCCTAAACACTGGAGTAAGTCAACCAGTTTCCAGCAACTGAGTTTTTCAGCTTTATGGCTAGACTATAATGATGCAAAACACCTCTGCAATCCTTGCGAACAAATGAAGGAAGGATATTTGTGCCTATTGTTATAAAAGACAAATAGTACAAATCTTGACAATGCACTTCCACAAAGCAGGATTTGCAATATTTCTGGGTGACATAAACATACTGAAAATACGTAGCAAAAGCATTGTTAAGTCTTAATTACTGACCATATGAAGACCTTTCCTGGCTATACGCAATTTTTCTGATTCTCTTCATCAATTCTTACAATTAGCAACTTTTGGAGGCCTTCCCATCGTCATTTAGACATAATACTAGAATCACTACAGGAAGTACTTTAAAATTCTTTTATTTTATGAAGAATTCGCATTCAGCGGAGGTTTTTAGTTTACTAATTTTTCATCATAATCTTCCTCGTGTCATTACTCTTACCTTCATTAAAATTAATCTTACACCATAGGCGTCGAAGCAATATATTTTACTAAGTAATAAAATAACGTTTAGTTACCACTGTAAAATTCAAGAAGAGCATAATGTAGAAGAACATAATCATCACAGTATGTGCGTACAAGAGAGTTATTAATTTTTTTGAATATTGTAAGCGACTGTCGAGTTCATTAAACTTGATTGGATACGGTTTCGAACTGTGAATGGAGTCAATAAAATAAAACTTGCGTGCATGTCAAAAGAACTTGTTAGATATCTTTAGTACATGTGCATTTTAATTATGTATGTTGTACATACGTATTAAGCGCCGTATATTTATATGTAGACGAAGACAGAAATAGATATATTCGTTTTCTATTATTAGCTGCGCGGGCTCTTACGATAGCAGGAATAAATTCAATTTTCGCTGGATGAAACGCCGTTATTATTTCGGAAGCGCTTCGACAGAAAGCGTGTTTCAGCAAAAACACATGAACGTTGTTACTGTGGATGAGTTTTAGTTTTTCGTTCACCTGCTGAGCATACACAGTTACGATCAATATAATAGCAAAGGATTGTGGCTCGTAAATAATGTACGGACATAAGCAGCAGAGTAGTAGTGTTTTAAATGTTTAGTTTCACATCGCAAATCTACCAGATAAAATATGAAAATACTGCTAATTTTTAAGTAACACATACACTTGATGCTTAAAATTGGTTAAGCATCCATCACTTGCATGGAATGAACTTTCATCTTTATCGGGATTCACTTCACCAAAAATCGTCTTAGCTTTAGTTTTTAATACGGGTCCAGTTATTGTGCACCTTTTTTCAAGTTGATTTAAAAACCATTTATAAAGACGAATATCCATTTCAGGATATTCAGCGCTATGTAAAGATTTAGCTCTTGAAGCCTGATATGTATTGTAAACAGCATCTAATATAGCAAGGCTGCTCAAGTTTTTTAACAGTTGGGCCAAACGGATGATTCAGAAATTTTTGGCGGGCCAATAACGGCTTATTAACTAATAAAATTAAGTCGTCAATGATCCGCCAAAAATTCATAATTTTAATAAGACTTATGCAATAAAAATATCCAGCATTACAAAATTTGGTGTTTATTGAAATATAAAACAAATAGCGTCTTTTGCTAACTAAATATTTAATAAAACTTGTTAATGAGATTTTTGACAATGTTTTTGTTGAACTAATTTTCTTATATCTGGATTTAAATTAGTTGTGGACAGTAATACCAAGTCAGAAATATGTTGCTCCGTTAGTGACGTGCGGTATTTATTTTTAATGTAATTAAGATCCGAAAAAACCTTTTCACACACATATGTTGATCCGAAACTACATAAGAACTGTAAGGCCAGGTCCGTTATTGCAGGAAAGTCTTCTTTTGGTACCAAGTTCCAGAAATCTGCAAATTCTTCTGACGAGTTTTGTGCTTTCGAAGATATTTTTTCCAGAAAAAGGTTTTTTAATGTACAATGATTTTGCAGTTCGGTAAGTTCCAACTGAATATTGCCAGGATAACTAATCATTTCAGTTAAACTGATTATAAAGGGATTTATAAAAATTTGCATATTTTGTTTTTTACTCTCAAAGTCCTGAAATCTGTTTTCAAATGACTGTAATAAGCATCTGATTTTCAATTCGTACTTAGAATAATCAATATTGGCGATATTAAGCTTCTTTTTCAAACCTGTGAGTGTTGGAAATAGATCGATATTTTCTCTGGCTAAATTAATTAAAAAAAGATTTAATTTAGTTTTAAAGCCGCTTATTAAATTGAACATAATTGGAAGTGAACAGTGTTTGCCTTGCAATTTGAGGTTCAAAATATTGAGGTAATTCGTAATGTCAACAAGAAATGCAAGATCACTTAACCACGACGTATTCTTCAGTAAATCAGTTTCCAAAGGTAACGCCTTTTTATTTACTAAAAACTCCAACACTTGTTCTCTCAAGTTGAAGAAGTGTTTCAACATGTTGCCTCTTGATAGCCATCGCACAGCGCAATACAGTTGTAACTCTCCATATTCGTTGATTTCTTCTTCAAATAAAACCCTAAATTGACGCCTGTGAAGAGCTTTCGCACGTATGTAATTTATGCAACGTACTACTGGATCCATAACATCATCCAACTTCATATCCTTTGCACATAAGGCTTCCTGGTGGATAATGCAATGATACGTAAATATTGTGCGACCCAAGAAATTCTGCAACAAAGCTACGCAACCGTTGTTTTTCCCTGTCATTGCAGGTGCACCATCAGTGCAAATAGATATCATTTTATCCCACGATAAACCCCTTTTTTCAATGCATGTTTTAATTTTCAAAAATATGTCTTTTCCTTGGGTTGTAGTTTCTAACTGACAGAATTCTAATAAATCTTGCAATACATTCCAATTTTCATCAACACATTGCACAAAAATCGCCAACTGAGAACTGCCACTTAAATCGCAAGTTTCATCTAACGCCAATGAAAAATATTTGCACTTTGTTAAGTTTTCTTGAATCTGACCGCTGATATCAACCGCCATCTCCTCCACCCGTCTCGTAACAGTGTGTCGTGAGAGTGAAACACCATCGGCTTGAGCTTTAACATTTTTATCATCACAATTTTGCGCAAAGATTGTCAAAGCCTCTTTCACAATTTCTCCATCAGAAAAAGGTTTCTTCTTTTTTGCTAAAAGCAAAGAAATTTCGTAAGAGGCTTTGACCATGGATTCGAACTCGTTGTGCATTTTAACAAACATTTTCTGTTGATTAAATAATTCCCGTTTCATTTTCAATAAATAATCATCTCTGATACTACTACCAACAGGGTGTCTTTATCAAAATTGGGATGGTTTTGCCTATAATGCCTTTCTAAATTATATTTTTTTGCAACAGCTACCGTAGTGAAGCAAAGTAAACATACGGGTTTCTGTGCCTTGCTTCCAACAAAACAATATTTACTTTCCCATTCATCATGAAAAGTACGGGTGGATATTGTCGATTTCGACGTACTTACTTTACCATGAGACATACTGAAACATAACAACATTTTTAACCTTCCGTCCCGAATAAGTACGTACGTCGCGTCGTACACTAACTAATGAAAACATATTTGATTAATAAATGAATAACATACCTCGTACCCCAATGTATACACTTCACACAATTCAATTTTTCAGTGAAATATGTAGGTACTCCACCTTACAGACGCACGTGCACTGGCTATCGCTATTGTATTGTTTATCGTAGAGACGTAGAAGAATGATCTGAGTCACCGGGCGGGCGGGGATTTCAATAGTTGCAACTTGGCGGGAAGCTTGCCTGCGCGGGCCATTCAAAATGCATCCGCGGGCAACTATGTGGCCCGCGGGCCTATGGTTGAGCAGCCTTGTAATATAGCATCCTTTTTACTTATACGCAGTATAAGGAAGTATTGTGATGATGAACATTTTTGATCTCGAGATTTTTGCAAATGTCCACGTTTTGAAGTCCCTTGATACCGAAAAAGTGGTTTTTAAAAAATGTCTCTCTCTCTGTGAGTGACCACGATAGCGGTCAAACCGCTATAAGTATCAATTCCAAATTTTGTATTTACGGGTATAATCTCCCCCTTAATATCTGATTAGATTTTCAGTAAAATCGACAGACCAGAAGTAGTAGTTTACTTCAGTGAAAAAATCGAATTTTGCCAATGTTTTGTCAACTACTAATTTTAAACAAATTTATAGAGAATTCATATGTACTCAAAATTAAATTTGAGAAGAATTTTGTTAAAAAAGTTTTTCGAAATTCCAACCGAAAATAGGTCTTTTACTCTTATCGAAAATCAGTTTTTTGCGAATATTTCGCAAGTCATGCTTTTTAAACAGGTACGTTACGGGTATAAAAGTATTTAGAATTTACTTTTCAATAACTTTTGTATAAAAAAAAATTCAAAATTCGGAACGGAATTAACACTTTTATTCTTATCAAAGAGCGATTTTTTGCAAATATGTTCTAAATTATGCATTCTATATATATTTGTCAAGAGTACAAACATATTTAAAGCTGTATTTGGAATATTTTTTATATAAATGATATTTCAAAATTCGGATCGGAAGTAACACTTCTACTCTTAGCGAGTAGTACTTTTTTTCCAAATATCTCGAAAAGTATGCATTCGATAGAGATTTATTAAGAGAATAGAAGTATTTAGAATAGGATTTTGAATATTTTTTGTATAAAAAGAACTCTTAAAATTTATTTTTCGGTTTATTTTTTTAAGATAAAAGTATTTAAAACAATTTAGAACAACTTGTCTATAATTTGAAATGCTCATACGTATAAGAAAGTCGTGTGGTGGCCACACCTCAATTTTTCGATTTTACATAACTGATCGTGGACTTTGTTACATTGAAATCTACGGCTAAACAATTCTCTTGGAACACTTTCATCAAGCTTTCTTAATATCTTTATTTTAGTTTCCAATGATAACAAAAACGCTCAGGAATTAAAAATAGAAATCTTCCCATTTTCCTTGTTCATTTCGTCGGCCATTGCAAAGGAAACAGATACTGTTAAACCTAATTTAAATATTTCTCAACGATATTAAGCTCAATTATTTCAATGAATGTAAATATGTCATTGCATATTGACAAATGCATAATCATTTCTTACACCAATCACAATGACAATAATATGGAAAACAATAAATATGGTAGTGACCGTCAATGCTAAATTTGAATTAGAAATGACAAAAATTAGTTATTTCCCTAACTTTACATTAAAAATTCGAAATAGATATTCATGTCAATCTGGCGGAAAATAGAATACGATTCTGTCAATCAATTTCGATCGTAATACATATTTATGAATCATGTGGCTTTCCCTTCTGTGTTCACTACCTTCAATGCTATTATTTTGATCGCAACTGTATATACTCTATATTTTAAGCATGAGTAGAAGTCGATGTCATTAAAACAAGTAATAAAAAAGTGATTTAAATATGTATATACATTGAAGAGGAAAACCGGTTAAACTGGACATTGGGAGTCAAACAATCGACTTGTATGACTCATAGAAATACGTACTATATCTTTAAATATTTATATATCATAACCGCAAGTAGTAGAGGTGTAATAGATGCCAGGACCGGCAACTATCACTGGTAGGTATATTATTATGTTACGAGTGTTTTAATAATAGAAATCTTAATAATAGCGTATTATACAGGAAGAAGAGAATGTTAAATAATGCGAGGATATTATACTCATAACTGTTGAAGATATTATTGTAAAGGTATTTATGCATGTGTATTTATAATAACCAGCCTGGACCATTAAATTCATAATTTACGTTTTACAGTTTCAATAAGTAAATACGGAAGTAGTGAATTCGTTTACCTCTTAGTTTTTATTGAGTCAGCTCTAGAATACGTATGAAAATACAGATACTGAGGAATGTTTATATTACATTCTTAAATTTGTTTCTTTTTATTCTCCGTTTGCACTTTGTTCAGATCTTCCTAGAATTTATGGTAATTGAGAAATATTAATGTGTCCGCCAGTCTTTTATTGAATGAAATTAATTATGGAAAATTTCCTTGAAGGATTGTATACTCACTCACAATTTTTAGGACAAAAAGAATTCCAATGAGTGCAGTAATAGTCGGAACTTTTATGAGGATAATGTCGGAGATTCCAGAAATTTTATTCTAGAAATGAGTCACATTGAAAACGAGTCTTAGAGTCGATTCCGTAAGATTGATTAAAAAAGTTTTAAATACTGCCATACAAAGGAGGTGCCGACTAACTGCCGTGAGATAGAACGTTAAGGGGGTGGCGTCATATGCGTTACTGCAAATTCTGGACTTTAGAAGATTTCGTTTAAGCAATAGTACCGCTTTCATTTACGAAATATCAAAACGAAATTTAAAACACAAATAAACAAAGGCTCAATACATGTTCGACTGGAATTAGTTTTTAAAATAAAGTTTCTTAAACTGTTTTATGATGTTGTAATTATTATATTATTATAATAATTTTAATTATAAAAAAGTACTACCAATGAAACCTTAATTAATCCTTTGTATTAAATTTAATGCAAAAACATACTTAGAAAAACAAAAATTTCTGCTGTTTATTTCACTTGAACGAAGACGGCACCTCTGCGTAAGCCTCCTTAAGGATACTATTTTAACACTTTTTTCGCTGGAAAGTATATGTAAAATAATAAAGTTATACGGTGCACTTTACACTCAAAAAATTATAGACTATTTGATAATCGCGGAGAACCTTTAAAATCACGTGCTAAAAATATGGATTATGATTGGATTAATACAAAGCCCAATTAACACTTAATTTATTACAGTTATGGAAATTTTAATAAATCAACATTTATTTTTTATATTTCACGACTAGTTTTTCTACCTAAATTCTTCTGATACCACAAATATACAGACATTTAATGTGTGTTACACATTACCATAATATATTCTAGAAATTACAGCGTGTACCAATAACCTGGCTTTATCATCGAAAAAACCTGGACGTTGTGGTCGTTTAGGCTGGCGTCACTTTTATCGTTTTCGACACTGCGTTCGGAACGATAACCACTGTACGATGAAAACGCAAATATAAGGGGGTGTTACATTTAGCGTTTACGTAAGCTCAGTTATCACGATGGCTGCAAGTAAACAAGATCTTTGGCAGTGAATTCTTATTTGAAAAAGAAGAAAAAGAGAAGATTTGGTGTGCATCCAATAAATACAGCGCGATCGAAGTACGGTCAGTTTCATTCGTTAATGAGTTCATTGAGAGAGGATGATGAAAAATTTGTTTCTTACTTTCGCATGAGCGTTATGTCCTTTGATGAACTGCTGTCTTTTGTTCAAGAAGAAATTTCAAAGAAAAATACAAGGTTTCGTCTGAGTATACCAGCTGAGGAACGACTAGCAGTCACGTTAAGTTAAGCAGACATACACTTAGCAATATAAGATATAAGACATCGATATTTTTTTAAATTCTGGGAAAAAACAGGCACAACTTTGTTTAATAAACTATTTAATTTTGAATTACAAAAGGCAACTAATTTTCAATAGAGATAAAAAAAAAGTACCTACAACATAATAGTTGTAAGTGAAACGAGTATATGCTACATAATAATAATGAAGTTATATAAAAAGAAAAGTCATAGACGTGGTAATAGTTTAATGTATGTAATCACTTGAATCACTCATAGACTGACCAATTACACTGAACACCTCTGACGTCGTAGATTCTGAAGGCGAAGGAGATAACACTGAAGATAGTTGAGATGCTTCAGATAATTCATGGTCTGGTTTAATGTTATTCTTAACACTATTGATATTGCTGATGTCAGCTGAAGTTTGAAAATGTAGAGTGTTATTGTACTGAAAACCAGATTAAAATGTTTGCTGGTTTGGTATACAGGATTGCTTGTTTTGAAGTAGGCACCGTTCCAAACGCAGCGTCGAAAACGATAAGTGTGACGCCTGCCTTATTTCATGTAGGTTCTCGATCAGTAAAATTTCTTAAGACTCCCAAAATATTGTAGTCATGACTTTTCCGACAGATAAATTTCTCGCCGGAGTTCCCCAAGGTTCAGTTCTTTCACCTCATCTGTATGCAATTTTTACCTCAGACATTCCCAAGACCCCAAAAACCCTCTTGGCGACATACGCTGATTACACAGCCATCATCTTCCGTAGGAAAATAAAGCCGTTTCGAGGAAACATCTACATCGACCATATAGAAATACCTTGGCTACCACGCGTCAAGTACTTTGGGATCAACCTGGACAGAAAACTCACGTACTCATATCACATTAGAACCACCTTAAAGAAGAAAAAATGGACAGGGGCAGCCTCTGGCCACTCCTGGGCTCCCACAATGCCCTCGATCCGAAACTAAAATTAAGAATTTACAAACAAATCCTAAGACCCACGTTAACCTATGGGTCACAGATATGGAAACACGCAGCCCCGACTCATATAAAATCAATACAAATATTTGAAAATATTTCCCTCAGGATGGTCCTGAAAGCTCCCTGGTATGTAAAAAACTCGAAAATACACAACGAGACAAACACCCCCTCTATCCCAGAATTCATCGAGGATCTCTCCCGAAAATTCTATTACTCCATTGACAGCAACGACAGCATAAAACTCACAGCAGAAATGTTATACGATCCAGAAATCTACTTGCCGCAGAAAAGACCTAGGCTCCCTTCCGTAAGAATCCTCTGAAAGAGTTCATTTCCACCAAGCCACATTAAGATTTATACAGATAAGATTAAAAGTAAAAAAGCCTAAGGCCTGACTCAAAAGCCACTATAAGAAGAAGAATCTCGCACTGACTATTGAGAGGTTGAGATGGTTATGAAAAATAGTGAGTGTGGTACCAACGGATAAGTTAGTCATCTCTGTTGATATTTTAACCTTTATTTGGACATCCGTCCGGGCGAGGGTCATCTTCAATGTTCTCTCTGGCCCTTTTGAATTCACTTGATCTCTCTTGAACTGTAGATAATGAAAGTGCAGAATCGTGATAAACAGTCACGTCTCTGTGATACCTTTCGAGTCTTTACTTGTTTTGCAAGGAATTTAATCACAGCACAGTGTCCAATTTTGTTCAACATTGTCGCGTCAGTCATTACGATCGTCTTTCACCGAGGATTACTAAAGAATTAATGATCATAATTATGTGAAATTTTATATTTATACCCTCAGATGATGTCATTATTTAATACAGCCGTAATAATACCCACTTAATAACCTTATTACTCTTATAACGAGAATACACTGAATGCCCCTCGAAAGTAAAATTCTGTATATAAAATAGGTAAGAATTTGGTAATTTATTATATTGTACATTGCTCCCATTGCTGTACACTTACAATTTTTTTTCAATTATAATATTAATGTTAAATAAAAATGAGATTCAGCAATTGCATAAGGTTCAAAAATAGATCAATGCCTGTTATTTTCATCTTGTCAGTAGTCTCCGGTATTCTTGACTACACTGAGAGAAATAAAATGTTCAGTTAACCAATTTCTAGTTGACTCAATAGTTTTCGCTGGTTCCCGGTGAGCAATCACTTCAGAATTTTGAATCAAAACGTACGGTTTATCAAGCTGAAGTTATTGAATCAATGATTTTGCGTGTTTGATATAACATTGTATAGAAAATTATTTGAACTTGAACTTTGAAAGAATGTCTCGCGTTGCTAATGCGACATAGTCAATTTATTTGAACAATTTACAGTGAATCAACAATACTGGCAATACAAATTTTAAAGTAATTGGTTCATTAGTTTGCTTCTGGTTGTCTGAATAGATTATTTATTCAGTCAATGTGTAAAAAGTGAAAGGTTTAAAAACTATTTACTGAACAATACCATTTTTCTCAGTGTACTGTGCTTTTCTGACATTTACTTATCAATGTGGATAAGACTTAATTTGCTTAAAATTGTTACTGCCAAATACGTCGTCACTAAAAAAAACAGTGTTCTTTCTAGCTATATTAAAAATTGAACAGCATAAAGAGAAAAGACCTTTGGAGATGGTTGAATTCGTTTGTAGATTTGTAGTAGACACTGGACACGAATCTAAAAATTCATTCAGCTCGCACATGTAATGAAAAGAGGATTCTCGACTTTTAATATTTGCTCTACACAAAAATACAAGATATCTAAGAAAAGGTACATATTAAGTTTCAATATAATAAATGAAATACCACATGAAATTTAATACTTTTCGTCAAGAATGACACATGAGACTTCGACGACGGTAATCAATTAACTTATCTGATATCAGAAATAGTCGTTTGAATTTCCACAACAATTTGTTCGTCTTGTTCTTTTTCTAATATGTTCTTCGATGGACGTCGAGACTAACATTTCTTGTAAATCTTGAGTTGGCGGCATTCTTGAAAACCAGTTATCCCTTGTTATGTCTCTGTCTTCTCTATTCCGTATGTGAATATGTAGTTGCGTGGGTGGCAAAAACGATGGGATGATTTGTTCATCACAGATAAATTGAATCAAAAAATTCTTTTATATTTTATTTCATTTTGTGATTGAAACTAATGCCGATCAAGATAGTAATAATTTATTATAATATTTTTCAAAAATTAGTCACAACTAAAAAATGAGGTGTAGACATCACACGACTTTCTTATACGTTTTTGAAATTTCCTTTATACAAAAATTGTTCCAACTCGAGCTCTAAATGTTTTGATACTCTTGATAAATCTGTACAGACTGCATAATTTGCGAAATATTTGCAAAAAATTGTTATTAGATAGGAGTGAAAGTGCTACTTCCGGTCCGAATTTTCGAATGTTTTTATAAAAAAATTATTCAAAATAAAGTTTTCAATAGTTTCATACTCTACTTAATATACAGGGTGAGTCAACGCTCTGACAAAGTAAATTTACTCTTTTAAGATTAATGTAATAAAGAACTCGGGTACTGTAGTTGATAAGGCTGCTATTACTTCACAATTTAAAAATATGTAAACATATACAGACTGATCCATATAAATGAGTGGCACAAAAAAGGTATATTTTTGTAAATTGAATGAAGTTCGATAAACAATTGTCATTCTGCAAGGTTATATCCAATACTCATTTCATACAAAACCTGATTTACATCAGTACAGTAATAGAAATCTCCTTCAAATTTGTAAAATGAACTGAATTTTTCGTGACAATTCTTCAATACAGAGATTCTTTTAGTGAAATGTAAAAAAATCCATTCTTTTAATTGAGATCCCAAAATTTGTAGTTTACATCCGCCATTGGTGGGTCATTACCTGCATATTTGTTCTAATATATATTTTGAATTTTATTCATTATTATCGTGAATTATAAATTTCTTATGTTCATATATAATTTATTTTTTATTTAATACTTTCAATACAATCATTCGTTGTTAATTAGTTTAAGTTTAAGAATTTCCATTTCATTCTTTTACTAAGGATGTAGTACCTACGTAGTATTTAATATGGTTTGATGTGCCGCTTTTCATTGCACACATGGAGTAGCAAGAAGAGTGCAAGGCAATTAGGGGCAGAGAAGAGGAAAATTATAACTTTCCGCAATTGTAGGTATGTAGTTATATAAAGTTATTAATTTCATCCATAATTTGCTCGATATAAATCTTTTAACATTGAAATTTGTTGATTATAGGATACCAAAAGAGCCCATTAGAAGGAATATATGGATAAAGAAAATACATATGCCAAATTGGGTTCCAAAGGAGTAGTATACTTTGGTCTAAGCATTTTGGGTAGAATTGCCATTATAAATACAATCTAACTACTATATACCTTAGCGGAGTACTATAACATTGGTTGCAGTGGAATTGCTTATTAAATATTTGTATTAAAGTGAAAGTGAATCAAACTTTCCATCAAGAGATCCATAAGAATGTGACGAAAACCTTTTAAATATTATTAACTATATTGTATATAAAATCATAAAATAAAACCTTGTATATGTAAATTCAAGCAACTAGTTAAATGTTTGCAAACAAGAACAATAATAAATATAAAATATAACCTACAAAATCTTCATTCGCGAACGATTTGACACTTCTACGTCACTAACTGTAAAAATCTCGAAAATCGTCTTCGAAATGTCACTTCGTTGCCAGGGACTACGATAACCGTATCTTACGAGAGGGTTTCAGAATCCCACCATAAGAGAGATATAAATATTAAATCAAGAAATAGTTGTTTTTTGGATTTCTAGACCCAATAACGTTAAAAATTAACTTATCATCAGGCGTCTTATGAATTTACATACATAAATCGTTTTCCTTTCCTTCTGATTACACTCTATGCATATGTTTAAAAACATATGCGCAATTCATAAAATGCAGGTGTACTAATTTCTCTTTCAATACACTTGAAAATTCTAATCGTGTCATTTATGCATGACATTATTAAATTATGAGTTAGTTCACGATTCGAAAGGTATTTTTATAACAGAATAAATAACCAGTTCGTCGTCGATCGAAATGAATTTGGCGCTGATGGACGAGTATGACACGGTTTTCGATGTCCTTGCAGTAACTCCGTATTTAATCGGCTGTACTCAAGAGGTGAATAATTAGAATTTAATTGCGTTAATGAGGACGTGGTTATGAGAAATTAAAAAGGAAACGCGTTTAAAGTGATTTAAAATAACTGAGCGGTTACAATTAAAACTCTATTTATGTAATTTTTTTCCACTAACCTGGTCACAAATAATGTCCCATTTCTTTTCGCAATCGTAGTTCTTGAGCAATTTCGCTTTATCTGGCGGTAAATCCATGGACGCCTGAAATTAAAACATCATTTAAGGTCACTGTTTACGAGAGTAATAAAAAAAACTTACATGTGGTAATTTAAAAGGGTATTATAGATTTTAATATTATCGGCATTTTACGACAAAAAAATTAATAATTTAATTAAACGTGCCAAGGTTTAGAAACTGAACGGTCCAAAGAATGCATACAGGTGCTTTTTATTTCAATTCCTAATTTATTTATATACTGGTAGCCTAAATGAAAAAAACTGCAATAGTTAGTAGTTAAAAGCACACGTTTTTGAACCAGTAAATATAAAAAATAAATTTTAATTAACACTAAATTGATTGTTCTTAGGTAATAACTATGTATACAATAATTATCAAGTGTTACTTATAAAATATATATAAAAATTAAGCACGTGTCCAGATATAGGCAAGGTAATTAATAGGGATGCACAGGATCGGGTATTTTGCCGATCCGGCCGGAACCGGAATTCCGGATCGCCGGAATTCCGGCCGAATCGGGATCTAAATTTGAAATGTATGTGCATGCCTATTTTTATACGTAAAACATTGAAAATATTGAGGCTGATTTATTTTTACTTTTTTTTAAACTAGCTACAGTATGCAGAGTGTTTATTACTATTAATTTTACCTAGATAGAAATTACTGTTTATTTAAATATTAATTTTTAATCAACATTAACAAAATTAAAACAATTCTACTCATTCAATTGGAGAATAGCAGCCACCTGTCAATAATAAAAAAATTAAAATGAAGTCGGGGAACCACAGCCGCCGGTCTATCATAGGCAAGGAAACACGCACACCCTTCACTGTTGACCAATTACAAAATATATCTGGTCGAAAGTCGGGGCATCCCAGACGCGAAAGTCGGGGAATCACAGACGCGAAAGTCGGGAAATCCCAGACGCCTGCTAATCATAAGCAAAGGCACAGGGCTGCAGGTCATTTCATTATTCATTTGCTCACAGAAAATCCCTCTTTGCATTTTGTATTTATGTCTGCTGGTGTTCACGTTTTAAGTTTCTGAGAATTTTGTGTTGTGTGTGTGAGATTTTTAGTGTTGTGTCGTGTATTTAAGTAAGTAAAAAAAATTAATAATTATAATTACATAGATATAAAATGACCTGTTTTTTTTTAAAATAAACTAATTCAACTAATTGCTGTCTTTCTTTAATACAGATCGTCAAAATGTCAAAAGTTTGGCAATTTTTTGATGTCCTTAAAGAAGACAAAAACAAAGCTACCTGCAATTTGTGTCAAATGGTGGTTTCGAGGGGAGGCTTTGGTAAATCGGCATCTACAAGCCCGTTAATAATACATTTGAAGCGGCATCATCCTGAAGAATTTTCAAATAACTTTAGAGGAAAAGGTACAATATATTTATACCTATATTTTTTTGTGGGGGTAAAGGATTGGGTTTGTAGGTTTGTTTGTTGAATGTTTTACTTTTTTGTCGCTTATTTATCGGACTCAATAGATAACATTTTTTGACTTGAAATTGTGTCTAGTGATTTGATTAGTCTGATTTCAATTTTTTTGGTCCTGTCTTAATGAAAATTTTACTTCATGATTTACGATAGCTTGATTGATTACTTGATTGAATCAAATTGGAAGTAAAATAAATATTAGCTTTTAGACCGCATAAAATGAAGTTTTAATTTATTTCGTAGAAAACAAGAGTTCTGCACTCGGTTCCGCATCTACATCTGCAGCTACAAGCTCAGTCGAGACCAGGCAACCAACTTTAACTGAATTTACACAACTTCACAAAGCATGGGATATCAATGACAAGAGAGCTGAAAGAATTCACTATAAAATTGCAGAAATGATTTGTTTAGATAACCAACCTTTTTCCTTGGTAGAAAATACTGGTTTTAAGCAATTACTCAATACTATTTCTCCTCAGTATAAACCCCCCTCCAGAAAATATTTAACTGATAAAATAATCCCTGACATTTATAATAGAGTTAGGATAAAAAATTCAAAGGTTCTGGGTGAAGCTTCGTTTATTTCTCTTACTTCTGATATTTGGACATGCTCGAATACAAATGAAAGCTTCATTAGTGTTACAGGCCACTGGATTTCAGAAAAGTGGGACAAACGAAATGTTATTTTGTGTTGCGATAAATTTGCAGGCAGTCATACGGGACTTGCAATAGCCGATAAACTTGAAACTTTGACAAACGGTTGGGCTATTGACAAACTAAAAATTCATTTATTGATGAGGGATAGTGGAGCCAATATGGTGAGAGGATGTAAAGATGCAGAAATAAATAGTGAGGGGTGTTTTATACATAAACTGCAACTAATAATCAATGACAGTTTACAATCTCAAAGAACTGTGTCAGATATGATTAGTACTGCCCGCAGAATTGCAACTCATTTCAATCATTCTTCTTTAGCATGCAGTAAATTAATTGAAATACAACAAGAGCTAAATATGGAACGGAAAAAAATTATACAAGATGTACAAACGCGGTGGAACTCCACTTTCTACATGTTAGAAAGGTTGCTTCATTTGAGACGGTGTGTAACTATTTACATTACTGAAAATAACAGTTTAAACAATTTAACAAATAACCAGTGGGACCTCTTGCAATCGGTTCTTGAGGTATTGCGCCCTTTTGAAGAGGTAACAAAATTAATGAGCAACACAGAATCGATAATTTCAGGTCATTCCAACGATTGCAATATTAAAACGCTACCTTTTGTCCCATAAGATAGAACAGTTATATGGTGTTGGAACTATAAAAGAAAGCCTGGTTACGGGAATAAATAAGAGATTCTCCGATGTTGAATCTAAAAATTATTATACAATATCTACTATTTTAGATCCTCGATATAAAACTTATTTTTTTTCAAGTAACTCAATAAGTGACGAGATTAAAAACGTTCTTTTGGGAAACATAAAAGATACTTGCAGTACCACTGATGAAGCAGAAACACGAGAAGATGAAAGGGTTATTAGTGTTACTACCGAAGATAAGGATGATGAGCCTTTAGCTGCAATTCAGAAACGAGCAAGAATAAATGAAACAACTGATTCATCAACAAATTCCACTTTTACATTATGGAACTGCTACAATGACTTTGTAACTGGTTTAAAAAATGACATACTCCATCAACTTGATACTTATTATGGAATGCCAATTATAGATAGAAAGGCAGATCCAGTTGAGTGGTGGAGCAGGCACCGTGAAAAATTTCCTGATCTAATTAACTTAGTTAGGCAGGTCCTATCAAGCCCAGCAACTAGTGTCTATTCAGAGCGACTATTTTCAGAAATTGGTAATATATATGTTGATAATAGGTGTAGGCTAAACTCTGAAAATGCCGAAAAGCTCTTATTTATTCACCATAATCTTAATAAAATAAATTATGAATACTAAGTTTTTCTCACTCTAATTTTTCATGTAAACTGTATACTTATCTTATAAGACTTATCCATGACAGGGAATTTGGCTGTTATTTTTGCTGTTAGAATTTGGCTGTTAATAATGTTTTCATTTACTATTTATGTTTTGTAATTTTTGGAAAGAAAATATATTTTGTACAAAAAAAAATTATTTGTGATTAATTAACGACTTAACAATAGGTATGTAGGCACCAATTAAAAAAAAACCTTAAAATAATTTTCTTTATTTTTGCATATATTTGAATTTAAATTATATTAAAAATTTAAAACTTAAACATTTCCAAAAAGTTCCGAAAATTCGGAAAGCGATCGGGCCGGATCGGCCGGATTTAGTGGTACCGCCGGAATTCCGGTGCATCCCTAGTAATTAATTAGACATGTACACGAAGACGTATTAAAAGTAAAGTAAAGTAAAATCACCCTCGTATATTTGCATGGATTATCAAATTTAGTTTCTCCTCACTAATATTTAACTTTCATACTTTTTTACAATTTCCATTTTGGCTTGTATTATAAAAAAAAGTAGAGTTACGAACAAAGTTTTCGCAAATACGAAAAAAGAACATCAACACATTTTTAATTCTAACAGGCAAAGTAAATAGTTATAATGATACAAAATAAATATATCCATTACATTTACACACATTTACATTACTAAAAAATATAATTCAATGCGGACCATTAAAATAGATTAATCTTAATTAATTCCAATCCCGATTTCTATTAAAGATGGCGCCACGGTTACGGACTTTTGTGCTAAAAGATCAAAAGTACCGACCGATATAGTTAACATTCTGATCGTTAGATATTCTGTGTTAATAGTGTTAAATATCTGACACATCTTTTCCTCAAAAGTGTGACAATATTGTTTATCACATTATACTATGTTTATACTATGAGGTGAGTATCAATTTTAAGTTTCTATTTTCTTAGTTATTTTTATGTTTTAATCTAAATTTCTTTAATTTTATTTGATTTTGGTTGATGGTAACCATCTGTACGATGGTCCAAAATGGGGAATATAATGTTGTCTATAATAACCATCACTTGGAGGACCGTACAAGACCCCAAAGATCCTCACGGTCATATGGCAAGTATAATTTTTCAAGTTTGAATTCATATTTTCTTTCTTTTAGGAATATCGGTCCAGTTGTTAAGGTTTGTCAACTTAATATCGAAGGTATATCCAAAGACAAATGTAACTACTTAGCGAGATTGGCGTAGAAAATGGAATTTGATGTTATTCAAGTGAAATGTGATTGCGAGTCCAGCTTGTGATTGCGGAGCTTGGATTGAAGCACTTGGCATATTGTTGAGGAGTGTTCTCTAGCCATAAGTTTGAATTTGGATACATAGATTTACATGGTTTAACTCCAAAGGCTGTTGCTTGGATCTTAATAACTAAAGACCTTTAGTATTGTGACGCTGTGATTGAGGCTTTTTTTATTCTGCAGGTTTTTTCCTACATCCTAGACTAAATGGTGCAGTGTTTTAAAGGGCCCCTGCAGTTATGGCCCTATTAAATATATTTCTACTGTTGTTAATATAATTAATATATGTTTCTTTTTTTGTAACTGCCATGTAGTTTCATACGAATATATATATATACTATGAGGTGACGTCAAAAGGAGGTATATGATTTTTTCTTAAATTATCTTAAAAGAAAGGCATCGCAGTTATAGATTTAAGGAATTCATTACTGTTTTTTTTTTTATTGTTTCTATCGAAGAAATTTCGTGTGCTAACAATGTAACTTGTTAAATCCTCGCGTGATGCTTTTAATTTAAGTTCACAAGAAAATATATATAAATTGTCATTCTGTGCAATTCACTAATGGAATTACATTAGTTATCAGCTGCTCATGAGCCGCACCCTGTCTGCACGAGCTCACCCCTAGGATGAAAGTTCATTGCCCACTAGTTCTACCTTATCTAATTAGATAATTCTTAATATTTCATGGCGTTTAATACTTCATTTCACACATTTTATCAGAAATTATTAGAAACATAAATGATTATTGACGGTGTTAATGTAGGATATAATTAATTAACATTTCTTGGCCTGAAAGATATTAAATACATGTCGAAAATATCGGGAATCCTTGTACATATTTAAATAAAACTGTACATAAGGGCTCTATTCCATTTTATAAAGCAAATGTTAAGCAATGTTTTAGGTAAAAATAGAATGTTTTGCCTGAATTGAACCATTACCTACTTAAGAACAAGGCCTGATGGCTATAACCTATTCAGCACGTGACACTTTGCTAGTAGTTATAACACATAGGGCCGTTTGCACCACTCACACTTAAACCTACGGCTTATGTCAGCGCAGCTTTACTAGAAGTGAGACATTACGTTGTACCCCTACAATTTAAGTTCTAGTTTGTTAAGTGTTGAATTTATAGTGGCACCATGAAAGTTACTAAATGTTTCGAGTTATTTGTAGGCAATTATTTCTAACTGAAAATTTCTTCTATTTCATGCCTAATTTCCTTCTGATTTAATAGTGAGCTTGCGGTCACACATTTTGCTTTACGTTAAACGTCCATTTTTCCTCATAATAAAACGTGCCCAACTAAAACAAATCGTTTGGGGTAATCATTAGAATTAAACTAATGTTAGGAATGACATCCTCGAACAATTTTATGTTTTATGATTAGAATCATGTCGACATGATAGGAATTTTGTTTAATGTGATTCTATATGACGCAGATGACAGTGTTGAATATTTTCTTGCATTCAATGCTTTGAAGAATACCCTTGATGATAAGCAAAGACTTTATTCAATAGTGAAATTTTATATACATCACTGGCATTAGATAACTTAAAATTCCTTCCTCTTTTTTTTAACATGCTCTGCCCACCAGAGCTCCACATCCAAGTTCATTCCAAGATACTTTGCTTTGGAGTGTATTGGAATGCTTGTGTCATTAATTGTTACCGGTACATATGTATTCTGCGTATAAGCAAAGTTAACGTGTACCGATTTGCTCTCATTGATCTTTGCTCGCCATTTCTTGGTCCAGGTATTTATATCATTGCTCGCCTGTTGGAGGTTTTTCGCTGCCTCTTCACTATTTGTGTCGATAGCCAGAATAGCGGTGTCGTCAGCAAAGGTCGCAATGGTGACATTTTTTGTTTGAGGGATATCGCATGTATACAGTAGGTATAAGATTGGTCCCAAGACACTGCCTTGGGGTACGCCTGCCTTTATTTCTCTTATGCTAGAGTATTTATCTTGTTGTTTAACTCGAAACATTCTTCCGGATATGTAGGATTCTATTAAACCTGAATACTGTTCTGGTAAAATGCTTTTGATTTTATTCATTAGTCCTGCATGCCATACTTTATCGAAAGCTTGGGCTATGTCTAGAAAAATGGCTGAGCAAATTTTTTTCTCTTCATATGCTTTTTCAATTTTTTCTGTTATTCTGTGCACTTGGTCGATAGTTGAATGTTTATTTCGAAATCCAAACTGATGTGAAGGTATTAGGGACTTATTTTTAATGATAGGTTTTAGTCTTTTCAGGAACAATTTTTCAAATAGCTTTGATATTATCATGAGCAGCGAAATTGGTCTATACGATGTTGCTTCATTTGGAGGTTTACCTGGTTTGGGTATCATTATTACTTCAGCCATTTTCCAGACATCCGGTACATGTTTCAGACGGAATGCAGCATTTATTATATGAGTAAGTTTAATGATTGCTTTTCTCGGTAGTTTCTTCAAGATCTCCCCTGTAATGAGGTCATATCCTGCTGCTTTCTTGGAATTAATGTTATTTTTGATTTCCCTACTTACTTCACCCTGGGTTACTGGTTTTATAACAGCTTCTTCAATTTTCTGTTCAGGCGACATTTGTTCGATCTGTTTTGCATTTACACTTACATTTGGTTGAAAGGTTTGTTCTAGATGGCTGGCAAATATTTCTGCTTTTTGTTGATCATCTCTTGCCCAATATCCATTGGAATCCAGGAATTGGACATCAAATATAAGAAAATGTACTGGCTTCTTGGAAGGAAATCCCAGCTGTCGGTACACAATAAGCTACTTCTTTATAAACAAATATTGAAACCTATATGGACCTATGGAATTCAACTATGGGGTTGTGCAGCAAGGAGTCATATCGAGAAAATTCAAACATTTCAAAACAAGGTTTTGCGAAATATCGTGTATGCCCCATGGTACTACCGGAACCAGTATCTACACAGAGACTTAAAAGTCCCAACAGTAGTGGAAGAGATCAGCAGAATTGCAGCGAAGCATGAGGAGAGACTCCATGCCCACAAGAATGCGAAGGTTCTGCAAATGCTGGATAATACTCAACTAATACGTAGACTGAAACGAACCAAACCATTCGAGTTGGTGTAGTGTACAGCGTGTGACGTAGTGACAGTGACAAAGCAGAGCATTGTGTTAGTGCAGTGCATAACACGAGAACATCAGTGTTTTATTTGAGAACCTGAGGGAAACCACTGGGGATTTCTTAGCAGATAAGTGTTTAGTTTTAAGAACTCAAAATAAAATTGTAGGTTAGTCATATGTGACTAGTAACAATAAAATAAATAAAAAAAAAATAAAGATAACTTAAAATTATAGATGGTTTGAATTTTGGTTTATTTAAAACAAAATTAAGGATCTGTTTTTAGGAAGTGTGTCTTATACTTGACGACTACAAAAGCAGTAATATGAAAACTAAAACAGAACATTTTTTGAGATTCTTTTAATCTCTAGTGTTTTTAAAAATTATCTTACGTTTTCATTTTTATGAAAATTATTTGTTATACGTAAAAACAATTTATTCCTGTCCCTGATATTTTTTTTAAATAATAACGAAATTCGACAGTTACACATGATTTTTGTATGCTAAGAATAGAAAACAGAATAGTTCATTAATAAAATTGTACATTTTATGCAAATTAATGTCTTCGTATTTATGAAAGGGATTTATAATAAACGACAACGTTAGACGGCGTTTATGGTGATTCATCTCATTCGTATTCAACTGTAAAAAAGTGGGCAAAATGTTTCCGTTTGGGACAAGAATTCTTGGAAGATATTGATCGGTCGGGTCGACCAACTGAAGTGATAACGCCTAAAATCACTTCAGTTGGTCGACCCGACCGATCAGCATCTTCCAAAGATTCTTGTCCCAAACGGAAACATTTTGCCCACTTTTTTACTTTCTTATACGTAGTATAAGGAAGTATTGTGATGATAAAAATTTTCGACCTCGAGATTTTTGCAGATGTCCACGTTTTGATGTCCCCTGATACCGAAAAAGTGGTTTTTAAAACATGTCTGTGTGTGTGTATGTCTGTGTGTGACCACGATAGCGGTCAAACCGCTATAGGTATCAATTCCAAATTTTATATTTACAAATATAATCTCCCTCTTGAGATCTGATTAGATTTTCAGTAAAATCGGCAGACCGGAAGTGGTAGTTTACTTCAGTGAAAAAAATGAGGTGTGGCCACCACACGACTTTCTTATACGTATGAGCGTTTCAAACTATACAATTTTAAAAATTTTTTTATACAAAACTTATTCAAAATCCTGTTCTAGGTACTTTCATTCGCTTAATAAATTGCTATAGAATGCATACTTTGCAAGATATTATCAAAAAAGTGCTCCTCGCTAAGAGTAAAAGTGCTACTTCCGGTCTGAATTTTGAAATTTTTTTTATACAAAAGATATTGAAAATTATGTTTTAAATACTTTTATACCCGTAACGTACTTGTCTAAAAAGCATGACTTGCGAAATATTCGCAAAAAACTGATTTTCGATAAGAGTAAAAGACCTACTTCCGGTAGGAATTTCGAAAAATTTTCTAAATAAAATTATTCTCAATTTTAATTTTAAGTATATATGAATTTTACCACGAAATCCCCGATATTTTAAGCAATTGTGATAAACGTGATGCTGTTACAAAACGAAGATGAAATCAACGATAGTGTTGAAATTGATCTAATGTATCTAATGCCAACGACACTTCGATAATCAAAGTGAATAATTAAAGGAAGTATGGCTAAAATTCACTTATATTTAAGAATTATATCAGTCTTAACTACCTCTTCTTCAAACATCATTTTGTTAATATTTCAATAAAAACAAAAAGAATGTACTAACTGTACTATTTTCTCTTCAGGTAAAAGCAATAATTTATAGAGGACGACATAAACTTAAAAGAAATGCACGTATATACAAGGTTTACAGACAAGTAATTTTCTGTTAATCGAAACTCATTCATACTACTGACGACAGGCATAAATTTACCGATATCTAATAAACCAATGAATAATTATGATAAAACAATATCGAAACACGTGTGTCTACTTATAAAACTGTATATTTCGTAGAAATAATGACTGTCCTATTACATTTTTCTCTTGAAGAAACTGCTTATCATATGTGGGTTATTCGACATCAACTCAACACTTCTTGATCACCTTTGTTTTATCTCAAACCGTATATTCTGAAATATACCCAACAGGAGTGTTCCAAAAATGTTACAAAATTAATTTTATTATATTAATATTAATGTATTAAAAACAGTTTTTTTTAAACTAACATTAATTAATGAGAAGAAAGCTGTAACAATTAAGACATTTAATTGATTTGTGAATTTAATTTAGATAAGATGATAGGTATTTTAATCCATTTTAAATGAAAAAATTACCGTGGTATAAGTAAATACGTCATGCGTTTCGGTGATGGCTTAATACAAATAAACATACATAGAGTACATACAGACGAGGGCGCGTTGTTAAATTCGCAGAATAGAAGGGTTGGGTGGCAGTTGGTGAGCTCTTTCGTGTCGTAACGTGTTCATTCGTTATTAGTATAAATATAAAGTTTTAACACAATCTTTAAACTATCGCCGAAAAAGTAACTTAATCGGGAATAAAGTGTGTTTCTATTCTAAGTGGCACAGTCGCTTTAAGCAAGGTAGGGAATCACTTTATGACGACCAACAGCCTGGGCCACTTATCAAAATAAGATTGGACCAACACCGTAGTATGAGAAATATGCCCATACCAAAACAGAAGTTACCCCATGTTTGACAGTCTTTAATACTGTTATTTGAATTGTATTTCGTTCCCATAGGTCTTCTAACATATTGACTTAATCTTTTAGAACCAAATAATGCGACCTTTCTCTCATATGACCACATGATTTTTCGCCATCTAGCAGCTGGCGAATTTAAATGCCCTCTAGCAATGCGTCATCTGTGTTGAATATGTCTCTTCTTCAGCAAAAGCACTTTTCGTGGGAATCTAGAAAGCAGTTTATCCTCCATTAAAAGTTTTTCAATAGTGGAAGCGTGAATTTGAAGACCTAAAGATTTATTTTAGTGGAAGTTGTAAAAGTGTGTGATTGAACAAGTCTTTTAATACTTCTCTATTAGATGTTATCCTCTTTCTTCCTCTTCATACAGATTTCGCTTGATATTTTATTGCGTCAGATATCATTTTCGCTGAGCATGCTAGCGTTTCTTGAATGACTTTGTAGGTTTTTCGTTCTTCTTATTAATTTTTGAATTAATAAGAACATTTTCAGATGTGCAGTAGTGCTACGCTCGACCCATGTTATTGCACAAAACTGAATAAAATAGACAACTAATTTAATACCGTCAATCAAACACAACCCTATATACCCGATACGTTCGATTTTCTACACGGCAATGCTATTATTTTGCGCAGTAACAAAATATTCAGTTCTAAGATGACAGATACTTCCCCGGATTTTATAATAAACTTGATAAAGAACAGTTCGCCATCTGTTATGTCATGTCTCTGATCTCGGTTGCAATTAAATACTTAGACTTGGTATTTTGATATGCACTGCTATTATTTCGCAAGCAGTTGTATGTCAGACCTTCCCTAGTTAGTGGAGACATCATTTAAGTTGACCGCGACTATACATCGTGGAATTTATGTTATTTATGCATTCTTCCCATATCTTATATCACGCGTGAACCCACATGCAAAGAGCTTTTTTTTTCTAACGCGATAAACACGCCAATTGCCTTAAATTAAAAAATTCCTTAATTGTTCTAGTTTAGGCTTTTGTTCGAGAACAGCGGTCTTACTTAACATTCTGCACTTTGAATTTTCACATTTCTTTCATATTATTTATTTATTATTGGCAACGCATACCTACATTCCGCGTCAAAATAACAGCGCCGGTTAATTTTTCTAGGAATATAAAAAGTATGCATTTATAATTACCAAGAATTTGATTAATTTTTATTGTCTATTGAAATACATATATAAAAGTAATGGAAACTAAATGTGATAATGTCTTTAAAACATGACTTTTTTATACCATGGTTGTTTCAAATGTTTTAAACAAAAGTTTTTCGGAAAGTTTTTCTTTTAGACAAAAATTATTATTATTATTATTGTGTAGAATGCATAATTTAGGAGATATTTGCATTGCTTTATGTTTTCCGTCAGTCTGTTTTTGTAAAGCTGTTTTACACTCTCTTCTTCTAGGGACTCAATATTGAGCTTATACAATGTATTTTGGAGGAGGTTTTTATGTAATGGCAATGTTTATTCCCACTTTACACAACGCAATGCAACATATTTTGTTGTATTATACAACATTGTTTAATAATTTAATGTTGATCATTTAATTTTTTGTGTGTTCTTTTCTTAATTATATGATACTAAGATATAACACAACAAAAGACAACTCTAAGATTTGAGCTATAAAAGTGTTAATGGGAGAACCATTTTTCTAGAAAGCCAAATGTTGTATATAATTTTCTTGTACATAGTTTCATATGAGTACATCAAAATACAAAATAATGTGCTTGCTATCTTTCTGTCGCGAACTGTACATACTTGTTGTTTACCACTGGAAACATGCAGCCAAGTATGCAAGTATCAATTTCTCCATTGAGGAATGAGGTGTAAAATATTTCGTGGTATCTTCACTGACGAAAGATACCGCACGTCGTGCGTATAATTATC
Source organism: Amphimallon solstitiale (assembly GCA_963170755.1). Lineage (NCBI taxonomy): Eukaryota > Metazoa > Arthropoda > Insecta > Coleoptera > Scarabaeidae > Amphimallon > Amphimallon solstitiale. Next base: position 128,736,702 of record OY720680.1, read on the forward strand.
ATGCAGGAAGTGGGTATGAATATAACGGATATGATGTAATGCCTGTAATTACGATTTTGCGTGATTTGAAACGAATAAAACGGGAATTACACTTTATCGGTAGCGAAATTTCGGGATTTCTGCGGCTTTTTGATAGATAAAACATATGTATATATGTATTAGTAATGTTTTATTTCTAACAACATACCTACATTATCAGTAAATACGTAATAAATCAAATTCTAAAGCAGTTAAAAATATTCAAAGAACTCGTTTGGGAATTTATATTAATGACCGAAATGATAAGGAGTCTGTGGGTGTGCTATTTTTACTGCATCATAAAAAAAGATAAGCATTTATTGATTACTTTGAGTTATAACATGCTGTACCTGAAATTTTAATTATTCATTTTTCCTATTGAAGGTATCTCAATATGGTTGTTTTGAGCAATATGCGCAATTCATGCCGAAAACTTATTAGAATGGAGAAAGTCAATACCTATTTCATATGTACAAACAACATAATTTGTTTGTTTTTATAATTTATTTGTTTGAAGATGCAGAATTAAAATATTTTTCGGTCTCCATATAAAATATTATATAAATTTTAATGTAATAATAATTATGAGAATTTGTTCTACGAAGGGGGCAAATCAGGTGCTTCAATATAATAATAATATATTTATTCTCCAACTTAAAAGTCAAAGCACGATAGACTTACTCAGGAAAATTACTTTACGTGTAGTGACAGCTGGATCGACTGATGGAAAAAAGTCATGACGTTTATGGTGGCAGTTTCTGGTGAAGCAGCGCCCAGTACTACCAATAAACTCAGAATAAGACAGTGCAAAGGCGGCAAGTAATCCTAAGACAGGATCACTGTGCTAGTTTGTGCAAACTTGTCTGGTACAGAGAAAAGGAAACTGCTTGAAACTCCCAAAATCCGCGCTATGTAAAATATGTCAAAAATTTACTCGTTGAATACAAAGGCAATCAACGAGCACGAATGACGGGCAAAATGTCTACTGCCAAACTCCGTGAATAGGATCAAGAATTGTGGGAAAAACAGTGAAAAATTTTATTGTTGGCCGATATTTTCTAGCGCATCCTAATGCTGCAGAACTAAAGTCAATCAAACCTGTATTCTTAGCACCAAACAACACCTCCAAGCTACAGCCTATGGATCAGGATATTATTCACTCTTTCAAAGGCAACTATCGCTCTTGCTAGATATTGTGCATAGCTATGATGGCGGCAAACGTTTTTCACTTGACGTTCTGCAAACCATGAATTTAGCTGATAAATTCTGGCGAAAAGTTGCACAAAGACAATAGTCATCTGTTTCAAAAATGGTGGGTTTTACGCCGTATCTGATTTTGTATCTGATGACTTGCCATTAAATGAGTGGTTACAAAAAGAGAAATAAAGGGAACCTTAATTTCAGGAACTGTATAATTTTAATTTTGTTGAAAACGTAACCATGAATTAATATCATTGCCTATGTAGTAGATGAAGACAAATCTGTAAGTGACCAAGAAGAAGCCAATGCAAATGAACCAGAACCTCCAGAATTACAGCCTTTGTCTACTCAAGAGGTCGTCAGGATTATGAACAATATTCAAAATTTTCACTGTCTCGTGGTACGCCAAACGCAGTTCGTGATTTGAATAAAGTTGTAATCAGTGGTGCCAAGTTAGGGATTTTTTCCCTAGATCTAGGGATTTCTTGATCAAATAGGGAAAAAGAGAATTTTACTCAAAATTTAGGGAATTTTGGAAAATTTTTATAAAGAAAATAAAAGATATTGCTCAAGATTTATTCTGTCTAAATTTTTCGAATTTTCATATATTTCTAGAGTTTTGCTCAGTGTCATCTAGTGTATCATATGTCATAGTGTTAGATTTGTATGTAGTATAAAACTGACTAACAAGTAAGCAAGAAGTGGGTAATTTTTTCAAATAGAAATATGAACATAAGGTGTTCACGGAAATGTTTGCACAATAGAGCATCTCTCTAGACTTTCTATTATATTTCAACATCCCCATCGCCGAAATTTTACTAGTGTCTATGTGTGTGTACAAATATGGCCGTTCTTTACCTATTATTTAAAATATGCAATTAATCCAAACTAATACATCATTGTCAAAATTTCTGTTATATTTCTCTTCTACGAAACACACAATCATGGGTTTAAGTGGTTCTTTTGATAAATTTGCAATAACCATTTTATAAAAGAAATAGTAGGAGGATATTATGGCTTATTACATACAATAAAATAAACATTTAATGATTTTATAACTCGCATTTGCATAATTATAAAATTGTTACCGGCCGATAGGTATTTAGTTTACCTTAACGCCCCCCGCTAAAGCTCTCACCTAGTGAATTATCTGAGCGAAAATGTCTAGGGAAATCTAGGGAATTTTTAGTTTATTTTATTATAATTTAGTTTAGTCTAGTTGCATTTAGTCTCTCATTATCGCTATAGCCAACTAAGAATATAACGAACCGATTGTCACGGTCCCTTGAGGTTCATTATGACGAAGGTCTACAGTAATGAAAAAAATGAGGTGTGGCCTCCACACGACTTTCTTATACGTATGATCGTTTCAAACTATACAATTTAAAAAAAAAAAATTATACAAGAGTTATTCAAAATCCTATTCTAAGTAATTCGATTGTCTTAATAAATCTCTACAGAATGCATATTTTGCAAGATATTCGAAAAAAAAGTGGTACTCGCTAAGAGTAAATGTGCTACTTCCGGTACGAATTTTGAAATTTCATGTATACAAAGAATATTGCAAATGCAGCTCTAAATACTTTTGTACTCTTGATAAATATATATCGAATGCATAATTCACCATATATTTGCAAAAAATCGCTATTCGGTAAGAGTAAAGGTGGTACTTCTGGTCCGAATTTCGAAATTTTTTTTATACAAAAGGTATTGAAAATTAAGTTCTAAATACTTTTATACTCGTAACGCACCTGCCTAAAAAGCATGACTTGCAAAATATTGGCAAAAAACTGATTTTCGATAAGAGTAAAAGACCTACTTCCGGTAGGAATTTTGAAAAATTTTCATATTAAAATTCTTCTCAAACTTAATTTTGAGTATATATGAATTCTTTATAAATTTGCTTAAAATTAGTAGTTGACGAAATATTGGAAAAATTTGATTTTTTTACCGAAGTAAACTACTACTTCCGGTCTGCCGATTTTACTGAAAATCTAATCAGTCCTCAACAGGGAGATTATACTCGTCAATCCAAAATTTGGAATTGCTAGCTATAGCGGTTTAACCGCAATCGTGGTCACACACAGAGAGAGACATTTTTTAAAAACCACATCTTCGGTATCAGGGGAGTTCAAAACGTGGACATCTGCAAAAATCTCGAGGTCGAAAATTTTCATCATCACAATACTTCCTTATATTACGTATAAGAAAGTAAACTCTCAAACAAAAACAAAAAATATATTCGAAAAAAGAATGCCCATATATAAAGAAAAAGTTTAAACAGGTCCTAGACATTAATGTATTTATCATATAATAACAAATATTAAATAACTAAATAAAAGAGGACTTAATAATACGTATATTCTATTCAAGTCGTGGTTTCTTTGGTAAAAATGCAGTTAACAAAGCCGTCTTTCTCTTATTAAGTTTATCGGCTACTGCTTTCATTTCTCTCGATTTATTTTGTCGTGTTCTTATCAAGTAAGCATCCAAGAACTCATTGACCGCTGGTGCATTTTCAATATCGCTGTTACTTAATGATAGCTCAAGTGTAGAAGATGCCTGTTCAAATAAACTGTCTGCTGCTTTTTCTTTAGCCTCCTTCTCTTTTCACATCTCTTTAGCTTTAGCCTCCAAATTTCCAACGTTTTAGCGTTTTCTTTCCGCTATTAAAATTTTTCTCTACCTCCAATTTTTCTTCTTCTCCAGTCCAGTCAACTTCTTTAGTTCTGCAGCTTTGGACTTTTATACTTGAAGTTTAGACAGCGCTTGTGAGTTTTTATTGCTTGGGACAACTAGTCACTTATAATGGAAACCAAGTATGCGTTTTCTTATTCCCGCATGTAATGAATTACATTGAACAGTTCTAAGACTAATGTGTATCTCATCCTCTATCATCACTCTTTGAAAACGCAAAATTCTCTGTCGACTTCCATGCTTCCATGCGATAATGTCGAAACGGCTTATTCTAACATAATCAAAAAGGAGTATTTCAAGTTATTGTTTTCATACTTGCTAGTAAACACATGATTCCGAAAATCAGTACTGATAGCGTTAACCGTTTGGCCGCTCTCGTGACATGTTTACAACAATATCTTTTTCGTTTTTCGTTGTGCTAGGTTTAAGAAAATTAAATAGGTATGGTGTTGAATATAGATTCTAGTATCGTCTAGAAGAAGCTTTAGGCATTCATTAGTAGTAACGCAAGTACTCCCAGATTTTGTACTATATGGCAAAGCTTTTCAAATAAATAAACTACTACAGCATGCATATCAAATAATCCATTCACATTTCAAAGATGCATACTCGACCTATAAATAGCTTTATTGACATTAAACAATTTGTCATTAGCGACAATGATACAGGAAATGTATTTATCAACTAATGATAAGTGAGTATACAAATAGACTCAATCACGACTCGATGTCCTTAATCACACAGAGATATTTGTTTAAAATGTAGACGATAAAATGAGGTGCCATAATTTTGATATTCCAAACAACTAGTGTTTAGTATTACGTAGAAGAAGATAACCTAATCGGATTCTTCGCAATTATGTATAGTCAAATATTTAATAGAAAACAAAAGGATACGACGCATCTACTTTCTTAATTTTTTGCAATAAAATCTTACTAAGGTAAGATTTTATTGCAAAAAATTAAATGACATAATTATTCCTTTTATTCTTTCAGTTTCTTATACAGAAATATTAGTTTGTTGGAGTGAAAAAATCAAATTTTACCAATATCTCGTCACCGACTAAGTTTAGACAAATTTCTAAGGAATACGAAAATCCATTAAAAGAAATTTAAGTATCTACTATACCGGGTGGTGCAATAGTGTGTCGGCGGAGCTTAGTATGAAAACTAATAACGCTGTAGCAATGAGACTTTACGTACGTATGTAGTAAGCGATTGTGCATTTTCTAATTTTATTTACAAATATACAAGGTGTTCCAAATTTTCGCAACCATCTTCAACTTTTTACTTTCTTATACGTAGTATAAGGAAGTATTGTGATGATGAAAATTTTCGACCTCGAGATTTTTGCAGATGTCCACATTTTGAAATCCCCTGATACCAAAAAAGTGGTTTTTAAAAAATGTCTGTCTCTCTCTCTCTCTGTGTGTGACCACGATAGCGCTCAAACCGCTGTAGGTATCTATTCCAAGTTTTGCATTTAGTAGTATAATCACCCTCTTGAGAACTGATTAGATTTTCAGCAAAATCGGCCGACCGGAAGTAGTAGTTTACCTCAGTGAAAAAATCGAATTTTGACAATATTTCGTCAACTACCAAGTTTAAACAAATTTATAAAGAATTCATATATACTTAAAATTAAAATTGAGAATAATTTTATTTAAAAAGTTTTTCGAAATTCCTACCGGAAGTAGGTCTTTTACTCTTATCGAAATCAGTTTTTTGCGAATATTTCGCAAGTCATGCTTTTTAGACAAGTACGTTGCGGGTATAAAAGTATTTAAAACATAATTTTCAATATCTTTTGTATAAAAAACATTTCAAAATTCAGACCGGAAGTACCACTTTTACTCTTATCGAATAGCGATTTTTTGCAAATATGTCGTAAGTTATGCATTCTATACATATTTATCAAGAGTACAAAAGTATTTAGAACTGGATTTGCAATATTTTTTGTATATATGAAATTTCAAAATTCGGACCGGAAGTAGCACTTTTACTCTTAGAGAGGAGCACTTTTTTGATAATATCTTGCAAAGTATGCATTATATAGAGATTTATTAAGAGAATAGAAGTACTTAGAATAGGATTTTGAATAATTTTTGTATAAAAAATTCTTAATATTCTATAGTTTGAAACGCTCATACGTATAAGAAAGTCGTGTGGTGGCCACACCTCATTTTTTTTATTTTAAATACATTGCCATACTTTCTAGATACAGCCATTCAAATTATCTTTGCAATCATATATAGATATGTGCATTTCAGACTGTTAGTTTTGATTTTATTGATAATTTTGTTAAAATCTTGACAGTTGCAGCATTTAACATTTTAAGCCTTAGTCTGAAAATGGGTAGAAAGCCTCACGTAACTCTTGTGTTACTAATTTATGGACTAACACGTTATTTGTTTTAAGATTGAACAAAGTGAATAAATATACAGGGTGTTAAATATGTCCTGTCTAAGTTATCGATCTTTATTGGTTATTTTCTCGTTTTTTTTTTTAATCTAACCTATAATATTTTTATAAGTCAGGATATTCCTCGTAAAATCGCCTAGTCTCGGTATATGTATATAAAAAAATACTTTTATCGAAAAGCAGAATTTTGTAAATATCCCACAAATTATGCAAAAGTATTGAAAAGCTGATTTGAAACAATTTTTGTCTAAATATTTTTTTAAAAAAGTATGTTTTACAATATTCGGACCCGATTCATACGAATTGGAAATATGGATAAATAAATTTAATTGTAGCAAAAGAAGCTTTATCCTAAGATATTAACAACGACGCAGTCGCTTATATCAATCCACATTCGTTTACTCAGATCATCTCACCCACCACTACAGATTTGTATGATTTTTTTTACAAGTTGCTAAGAGCAAATTATGAAATCATATACATAATTGTTTTTTGGCCTAAGTCAAGTAGTTTCCACGATATTGTGGTTTAATGTTTATTGCAAAACTACATTTTAGCCGTTCTTCAGATTTCGCGGCAGTCGTGTAGTTAGCAAGAAAAAAAATCATAACTCAAATTATGGTTATTTTTATACAAAATATTTACTAATTTTTTTCTCTGAAATATGCAGATATTATAAAAATAGTTTTAATGTATTGCATTGCTTTGAATCATATTAAAAAATTATCTTGTAACTTTCAACATTTTGAGTTAATACTGTGTTCCCAGCTTGAAAGAACCCCGATTTTAAGTGGGCACGTCCTGTATATCTCCGATTTTTGTACACCGACATACGTTTTGGACGGTCATGATAATCGCAGGTGGTGTGAAAAAGATGAAATATTCATGTTAAGCGTGCATCGTACCTTTGATCTGTTAAAACGACACTAGATCCTAAAATCCTTATTTATGTGTCTTTGTTAGTCTTCAAAACCGATAAATCTCGTATGGCAAAACTCCGCCTGCTAGCCAACAATTAGTCTTGCAGTATTTATTTTATTTTCCAAACCACAGACTTAATTGTGAAAATATTTTTTCGACTCTTTCAAGGACGTTGTTTAGAATATAAAATTATGATAGTGTCGTTAAGTTTCGGATATTTTGCTAATTTCATTTTTTTCTACATATATTTTCGGAAAAGGGACCACGCTATCATATTTCTTTTATTTTATTAATAATGTAAAAAAAAAAATTGTTTAGATATTTTAAAAAAAAAGTCAAGGTTTGGAAGAAATTGCCTGAGGTAGTGGGCACACCTCCTTAATAAAATGACACATTTTCAAAATTAGATATGGAGGTGAGGCGGTGTAGTTACCATTTTTTTTAGATATACCTCGAACTATGGTCTAATAAAATGTAAAATAAAAATAATGGGATTTTAAAAAAAAATTAAAAAATATTTACTTGAACAATTTGAAGAATTGGACCCTAAAGATGAAATTTCATGGGTATCCCACTGACATAAACCGGTAGGTAAAATTTACAGTACCGATGGGTGGATATTTAGAGACTTTAGTCAACAACGTCATGTTTTAAGTAGTCAGATAATACACACAAACTTGTAGTCACTATATTTTCTGAATCTTCAGAGCGAGTGTAGGTAACTACTGGGTGTACTGAACAGCTACCTCGAGTTCAGTGGTAGCCTTGTATTTAAATACTGTGATTGTGCCTTTCATATGAAAGAATGAGGTATTAAGAGTCTCGAGACTTGATTAAAGTTTCACGAAAGGTAATATTTATATGCACACAACATAAAACTTGACCACCCATGTCAAGCTCCCTGCTAATATGGTCATGGCAACATGTAAAAAAATCTAAAATCTGAGTTGGTGGGTGACATTTCCTTCTCTTTCTGGGTGCATTGACGTGGAATGACAATACAATTAAAAGTAATAAAGACATTTTAAGGAAATTTTTCTTATTTCGTTGCAGTATTAATATAGTTCGTGTTTGTGCAGAAGTTTCAACGTATTTGGATTACTTACGATACCTAAAAGAATTTATTATAAAATCGTTTTTGGAAACGATTAAAAAAAAAGATATAAAACTAAAAGTAAACGACTAAATCGTTCTGCCAAGTATTGCAATTGCATTGTGTATTTATTAATCCAATTTTCGGATTTCATATTGCTCTGTAATCCAGACCTGCGTTAGAGTAACTGAAATCGATCGTAGGGTATTCCCCTAATTTCATAAATTCGGCATGTATTCTAAATTTGATATCTGGCGGTTCAAAGAAATAGTGTGTGTATTACGTATCGCGTCTGAAGTTTAATAATCGCTTAACCGTTGGTTGTTATATAGTATAGTGTAGATACGTGTCACTTTATGTGCTACATGAGTACATATATAAACATTTTTATACATACACAGATTAAAATGCCTTTTGAAAGAAAACATACTACGTTGACAATAAAACAACAACTGAAAATAATAGAAAGACGTGGTGAAGAAGGGAAAAGTGTTAATAAATAAATATGGGGTACGAACATACACAATTTTCCAATACAAAAAAGAAGAAAGATCAAATCAACAGGTATGATTTATTTTAAAGACAATTTTGGACGTTTATATGAACGTGTCACCACATATTTTAGATTTATTGACAAATGTAATTCCGGTGCCGGCAACAGAAAAAACTTAGGAACAGCCGAATATCCAGAAATGGAAACTCACTTGTATGCATGGTTTCGTACGTAACGATCAAAGGACGTCCCAATTTCTTATAAAATCTTATCTGCCAAAGAAAAACAGTTTTATACTGAAACCTATGGAAATGATAATTTTAGAGCTATCAGGGGCTGGATTCCTAAGTTCAGAAAAAGTCATGGTCTGTGCGTTTTATAACTATATGGCGAAAAGCTATCCAACGATCAAAGTGCCGTTAATCCTCTTCTAACTCCATTTACAGAGGAGATAAAAGAATTAAACCTCGCGACTACTCAAGTATACAATGCATATGAAAGTGCTCTGTATTGGAAATTGTTGCCTGAAAAACACTGGTTGGAAAAATAAGCTAAGAATGCTTTATATTTTTAGCATGTTGCAAGGCTGATGGTTAAAGCTGTTAATGATAGGAAGGCACAAAATCCAAGAGCATTTAGAAGTGTGAACATACCTGTTGAATACACATCTGCCAATGTATGACAACAGCAATTTTTCAGAGTGGTTTCATTGCTCTTTTATTTGTCAAGTTGGAAGTCATTTAAAAGAAGTTGCAATTTGTTTGAAAAAGCTCTGTTAATCGTCGATGGAACTATATAAGAGCTGACTAGTGAGAATGGACAGTTTACAACATTAAGTATTTCTTCCACTAAATTATTGTACGGCACTTTTGCAACCTATGGATCAAAAATGGCATCAGACTGACAAAATTGGAAAATTCTTTCAGCTCATATTTTACCTAATAATGAAGAAACCGCTCTTAAGTTATTAAAAACACTAGCGCAATGTACTAATAAAGAAATTACACCGAAAAAATTATACTATATTGGTATGATAGAGATTACATATTTATATTATGAAATCAATGACTTTATAATTAATGTCAATGATGATTCAAGCAGCAATGGTAATGAAGACAATGACAAATGCAATATAAAAATATATTTAAAACAAAAAAAAGATCAAAAATCTGGTATTTATGAAATAACCTGTAAAGACTGTAATCAAAAATATGTAGGTCAAACTAGGCGTTCAATTTCAACTCGTTACAAAGAACACATTGCACATTTCAGATACAACAGACCGGAAAAATCTAGTGTTGCTCGACATATTTTCGATACAGGCCATGGCATGCCTACAGATAGTCTTAGATTAATTAAAAGTGTAAATAATTTTAGAGAATTAGACAGTTACGAAAGTATTTACATACATAGAAATAGAGGTAAGTTAATGAATTCTGACAATGGACCGATACCCGAGTCCACCTTGTACGGATTATTGTAATTTAGGGGATTAGTCTGTCACGGTTTAGAGTACTGTTACAGTTCCGTTAGATTTTAGATTAGAGTAGTATATATAGGGATGTCGTTTCTTAAGAAATCAGTGTTATCCCACTGGTGATTTGGTGAAGAGCATATCTTCTAAGGTTACACCTTAGCCAAAAATACCACGTTTAACACTCTTTTTTGTTTTATACAGATATCTACTGAAGATGGCAACTTAGTTGCCGAAATACGTATTTAGATTTTTTGATATATATTTTTTGTGGTAAGAGATTTTCCTTTTGCATTTTATTTCAGATTGTTAGCCACAGTCTCCACCCATTATTGGAGAAAAATTGAAATTTAAATGTTTCATATAAGCATTGCAAAAAAGTAAGTCTGAATAATCCAGAACTCTTCCCTAACTATTAATAAAAAGTAGTAATTTATTAAAAACATTTTATTAGGAACTTTGACACTTATAGAAATCCATATTGATTACAATTGTTCGGCATTCAGTGGCAAATCTGTTAGCAACTTCACACAGAAGAAAGTCATTAGCAGCAGAAGTTATCTTTAAATTCTCCAGCTTCTATTTATAAGATTTAAATTATTTCGATAACTTTAATTGTGCTTTAATTAGCAAGCTAGACTAAACAATCAAATGATATCAAAGCTAGTGCGTGTTCGGTACTTTTATCATTTTTGCATGTATTAAATGCCACTTAGATATAAATTGTACATACAAGTAGTAAAGCATGAAGGACGACACACTTATTTTAAAGTAGGACAGATGTTTTTGTAATACTTATCTTGAATGAAATACAAATTGTATTTTTTCAATGGAACAAAAAAATATTCATAATTGAGATTTAATTGAAAAAACAAGAATATGTCAATGGGTAATTTTAAATCGGAGCTTTAAAAATTAGGTGTGGTCATCACACAACTTTCTTATACGTATGTGCGTTTCAAATTATGTATATCAAAATTGTTCCAAATTAAATCAATACAATTATATTCTTTAAAAAAATAATCGTACTAAGTGTATTACTTCAGGTCCGAACTTTGAGAATTTTTTTATCCAAAAATTTCTCAAAATCCAACTTTAAATACTTTTGTACTGATAAATCTATACAGAATACGTACTTTGCGAGATATTTGCAAAAAAAAGTGCTACTCGATGAAAGTGCAATTTCCGGTCTGAATTTTAAAATTCCTCGTATATAAAAATTATTCCAAATCTAGCTCTTATTAATTTTGTACTCTTGATAAATCTGTATAGAATGCATAATTTACGAGATATTTGCAAAGAATCGCTAATCGATAAGAGTAAAAGTGTTACTTCCGGTACGAATTTAGGAATATTAGTTGAATAACATTAATTTTTATTTCAATTATGTATTGAAAGTTATTAAGGGGAACTAGCAAATATTTATTTTCAGAAAAAAATAACTTTAAAGCTATTAAAGCAAAATAATATACGAACTTATATCATTTAACAGCAGTTTATACAACGAGCCAATAATGACAGTTATTATTCCCGAGAATTTACGAACCGAGCCGCGAAGCGGCGAGGGAGTAACTCGGCTCGAGGGAATAATAGTCATTATTGCGAGTTAGTATACACTACTTTATATACGACTAACTGAATATTACTTAAAAATTCGGTTAGACAGTTAGTAAAATGGCCGGACTTGTCTATCGTTATTACGACAACGTTGGGTACGTTATGTTCTTATTGGCGGAATGCAGGGAATAATGGTAACGTTATGGCTCATTATTCCCCGGTCGCATTTCATTATTCCCTCCGGGTATTATGAGTGTTATTATTAACCAATAGTGATTAATATAATACCTACTTTATTGTTTAGTCGTGGATAAAAAATGTTATTGCCATATGATTACTTAACGGTATAATATATTTACCCCACCAGGCTTCATTTTATTTGTCAACAAACTGACATTATGCTTGCTCTATATATCGTACTTACTCTAAGGTTTTGTTCCATATATATTGCAGATATTACCAACGTAAAAAAAATATATTCGGAAGACTTTATACAACCAAAACGGATGTCCTAAAGTAAACTTTATAGCATCGAAATAGAAAATTTTGATTTTTTTTATTTCTGAATTTCTTTCACTCTAAGTACAGCTCGTTATAGAATAAATGTTATGCAGGTAATGAATTTTTGTGGAATCCTCCCATATAATTTAAAACAAACAAAAAATGTTTATGAATTATAGATATTTGCTCTACATTCATTATCATAAAAAATGCATTGAGAATTAATTTCCGATAGCGGTTAATTGTAAAGCAAACCTTGGCCTCTTTGAACATAGATCATCATAACAGATGAAACGCATGCATAAATAAATGATATTTTATTCTTCGAAAGTACTTTCAATATGTATGAGTAATACTACAACAATTTGTACAAAGTTTAAAATTTCTATTGTATCATTTCCACCGAAACAAATTTACACATACACAACGTTCGTATTAAGTATTTTACTACATTTGAATCGAGATAACTATAGCAAAAGTTTCATACAATATTGTGAACTATAAACGGGCGTTTTGCAAAGTTACGAGTTATATTTGAAATTTTATTGTGAAGTTTTCACCCTTCGAATATTGCCAAAACGCAATTATTTACAAGTCAATGACTACCCCTGATCGTACACAATGAATTGCCCATACTATTCTGTATTTACATTGATGTTTTATGGAAAGTATCTACAATTAATGCTGAATTTTAATAATAATAGACCAGGTATAAGTACTCAAATAAAAAGTATTACAATATCTAACTACAGCTCAAAACGAACATTTTTTTGCATAAATTTGCCTACTTTAAGAATTAGATTAATCTGCTATATACAGTGTGGCCGTAAAGTCTTGATCGATTTAATGGAGAATGTAGTGAGAATATATCTTTTCTGTAAGTATTTAAAATGTTAACTTTACAAGAGAAAACAGCGGTTGTGAGTGCCCGATCGCAAGGGTTAACTTACGAAAAAGGGTTAACTTACAAAAAAATGGTTTTGTATAATTGGTGGGCATGCAGCCTTAGAGTTACAGGTGATTAGGTATATACAGGTGTCCAGAAACTCTCCTGACAAACGAAGACCGGAGATTCCTAAGATAATTTTAAGACAATTTGACCCAATTCACCCTAGTCCGAAAATGCTTCCTAAGGTCATAAGCGTCCGTTTTGGGTAGGTAAACGGTTATTTTAACGCATAACTTTTTTGTCTTTAACTTTTAAGCATTTGTGACACTAGATTATTAAATTTTCAGGTATTCTAGTACTAAAAGGTACTCATACTTTAAGTCGGTAGGATACACCGTTTTCTAGAAAAATCGATTTGAAAATTTTTCGTTTTTTCGTCATTAAAATTCAATTAATTATTTTTTGCACTAGTTCGCTCTGAACTGCCAACAGAAATAAAACCTACGTTTTCAATTGTCAAATTGTTGTCAGTTCGCGAAGTTGAAATGACGAAAGATGAAATGACGAAAAAACGAAAAATTTTCAATAGTAATATCACAAGAAGTGAGAATAAATTGAAAATAATTCGACAATTTTCGAAAACTTGTTGCTAGGGAATAGACACGAGAGCCCGTAGGGCTCGAGTGGCTATTCCCGAATGGCAACAAGTTTGAGAAAGACTGGAGAATTATTTTCTAATTAATTCTCACTCTCGAGTGGTATTCGAAAGATTATTTTTTAATGTTTAAAGTTTCTTTTATCTGTGCGTTTATATCTTCCAGTGATGATGAACTAAATCGCTTATGGTTCATAGCTTCCAATTTGCAATAATACTGGTGACAGGTGTCAAAACAAGAAAATACGTTGTCAACAAACAGAAACAAAATACTAGAAAATATTCTCGGGAGAATAATGTACCAAGATTATTCTCACTATAATAATATTGTGATTGCACAGAATTAAGCACGTGTCCGCAAATACTGCTAAACGATTGGTTAATAAAATTATTAAAAAATAATCAAATCGATTTTTCTAGAAAACGGTGTATCCTACCGACTTAAAGTAAGAGTACCTTTTAGTACTAGAATACCTGAAAATTTAATAATCTAGTGTCACAAATGCTTAAAAGTTAAAGACAAAAAAGTTATGCGTTAAAATAACCGTTTACCTACCCAAAACGGACGCCTATGACCGGTACTAGAAATTCGCAATTGATGGAATCGATTCATCTCTGGAGGATAAATAAGCATATCAGTTTTTGTTTTCCTAAATAGAAGCGTTCGGGAGATATTAAAAAAAAAAATAATTACAAGGCGCCATCTTCAAAGAGCTCTAGCTCCCTTAGGAAGCATTTTCGGACTAGGGTGAATTGGGTTAAATTGTCTTAAAATTATCTGAGGAATCTCCGGTCTTCGTTTGTCGGGAGAGTTTCTGGACACCCTGTATATATAATAAACCAATAATATTTAGAAATTTTTAAAAAATGAGCCAATAATAGCAATGTTTCTCAAAAATACATTGCTATTCATTGCAAAATGACCAATTGCGTCTCTAGAAAACTTTGTATTCATTTTGGCGTTTCACTTTCCTATTGGCTTCTTCATGCAAGTGCTACGCGAGCGTATATATTAGCAAGATTGTCAGTCGCAGCTTTTGAAACTGTCAGAATCTACCGAAATGAACTCACAAATCGATTTGCGAATACAACTTCGTTTGAAATTGTCAAAAATATTTCTTAGAATAAGCCAAAGAACACAATGAAGACTCGTAACAATTGGAGTTTTAGCGGAAGAATTCTGAAGAAACTGGCATTAATTCTAATGATTCTATCACACAAATATGAGTAATATACACAAACTAAAGGTCACTAAGATTACAAAAAATCAAATCAAAAAATATGTTTGTTTAATAATTGTGTTTTATCAAATAATTTTGGTTATATTATCTCGCTCGAGATAAATACGTTCACATATCGGATATATTAATACTAATATACCCTAGTTTGATAAAAAAACATGAATAATGAAACATAATACTAAATGTGATATGCTAAAATGTATTGTCATCTTTTGTTAGGTAATACATACTATAAATACACGGATGAACTTTTAATAAAATTTTATATCATATACAATATACGTTTTTTCTAAATACAAACATCTTCGGGTACGTTTTACCTAATTTATAGTCAATACGGCCCCTAGGTTCATACGTTGCAAATAAGTAAACCGTATCCGTTCAATAAGGAGACCTGTTATAATAATTATCGTCACGGAAGGTGGTGCAGCCGTTCAAAGTTATATTCTTATAATTTGAAATAAACTATACATCATAGCATTTACTTTTTAATGTAAGCCAATGAAATGTCTATTGCATCGCCTTACTGAAGCAGATTTGAACGCCATTAAGACAACTGTGTTACCAGTTTGCCAAAAGATCATTAAGTTTGCAGGGCATCGTTCTGAATGTAAACAACAACAAAAACATCTAATTAAGTGACACTCATACATCATCCACTTTGGCAGTGCATGCATAACTTGCTTCTGTTCTTCCTGGTTAAGTTAGTGATAATTGGTAATTATAAATTCACATCCAACACTCTAGGCTTGTGGGTGAATTGTTCTTTATCTGTTGAACATCACTAGCTGTGATGGATGAAATCGCAGTCTGCCGTGACTGCTTTGTTGATTGCTTAAAGGTTACAAAATGACATAAAGCAGGAAATGGTTTGAAGCTGCGGAATATACATTGTTAACAGGGTTGGCTGGTTTTTACCATGTGATGGTTTTTACCATGGTTTTTACCGTCTGGGGAAAAACCTGTTTTTACCATCTGGGGAAAAACCTGTTTTTCCCATGGTTTTACACCTTCAAAAGAAAAAATTCTATAGTTTTATTATTTTTTTGCAAACATTCATTTTAAAAGATCAATTTAGGTAGTATTATAAGCATTCCTGATTGGCCAAGTTTTTTGCACCTGTTCCATTTCCTAACTTCCTCAAAGTTGAAAACTGATTTGGACCAGTACATGACCTTAGAAAGGCCATGCTTTATTTGCTTTTGTTGTTGGGGGAAGGGAGATATAATGGTGGAAAAAATATTTTACTTCTTTATGTGTACACATATTCAGAATTATATTATTTAATAAATTATTTTGTAATACAAATTTATTAAAACGCCATTCTGATTATTTTAGAATGCAGTTTAAAAATTATTAAACTGATTTTTTATTTCATTTCATATTACTACATTCATTTATTAAATTTAATACTTTTAACTTAACATGTTAGATTAAAAGTTATTTTGAAATCTATGCAATTATTATTATTGAATTAAGATAAGAATTTTACATTAGTATTACATATAGCTATGTAATAACATTTATAGAAGTACTTACAAAGAACATGATTGTTAAAGGAAGAAAGTTATAGCATAAATTAAAAATTTCTAAAAGTGTTAACATTTATGAATTAAAAGAGAATTCTTTGACAAATATTTCAGGGACAAAATTAAGTTTTTATGATTCAATGGAATGAATACATATACATATACTATTAATAAAATGGATATTATGTATAATAATGTTTATAAAATACAAGTTATTATATATCATAATTTATTAAATAAATAATATCAAATTCGTACATTGCCTCCTATTCTGAAATTAATATAGTTATCAATTTCCTAATTTTCAATAATGTAAACTTGTTTTCCCTTTTTTTTCAGGATAACTTACATTTTCTACAACTAAAATTTACATTATAAATCATTAATATATTAACTATTAGTATCTAATACTAATAATGTAGACATGTATATACTAATTATAAATCATAAACATGCACTTATTAGCAAATTTATAGGGGCAAATAGGTTTTTACCAGTTTTTACCATGGTTTTTACCGGTAAAAACCACCTTTTTACCATGTCCTGGTAAAAACTACTTTTTACCGGTAAAAACCCAACCCTGATTGTTAGTGCAAATATTTTTTCCAAGTTATGAGACTATAGCAGAATTCAGCAGTTAAATCTCTTCTTAATGTGCTGATGAAAATAACACTTGTACACATCTTTACGTGCTTGTAAATTCTTTTTCATACTCGGGATCTTTTTGCTTAAGTATAGGTACTAACCTTTTACTTTTTTATACGTAGTATAAGGAAGTATTGTGATGATGAAAATTTTCGACCTCGAGATTTTTGCAGATGTCCACGTTTTGAGGTCCCCTGATACCAAAAAAGTGGTTTTTAAAAAATGTCTGTGTGTCTGTGTGTGACCACGATAGCGGTCAAACCGCTTTAGATATCAATTCCAAATTTTGTATTTACGTGTATAATCTCCCTCTTGAGAACTGATTAGATTTTGAGAAAAATCGGCAGACCGGAAGTAGTAGTTTACTTCAGTGAAAAAATCGAATTTTACAAATACTTCGTCAATTACTAAGTTTACACAAATTTATAAAGAATTCAAATGTACTCAGAATTAAATTTGCGACAAATTTTCTTAAAAAAGTTTTTTGAAATTCCTACCGGAAGTAGGTCTCTTACTCTTATCGAAAATCAGTTTTTTGCGAATATCTCCCAAGTCATGCTTTCTAGGCAGGTACATTACGAGTATGAAAGTGTTTAAATGATAATTCTAAATATCTTTTGTATAAAAAAAAATTCAAAATTCGGACCGGAAGTACCACTTTTACTCTTACCGAATAGCGATTTTTTGCAAATATGTCGTAAATTATGCATTCTATATATATTTATTAAGAGTACAAAAGTATTTAGAGTTGGATTTGCAATATTTTTGGTATACATGAAATTTCAAAATTCGGACCGGAAGTAGCACTTTTACTCTTAGCGAGTAGCACTTTTTTTCGAATATCTTGCAAAGTATGCATTCTATAGCGATTTATTAAGAGAATGAAAGTACTTAGAATAGGATTTTGAATGATTTTTGTATAAAAAAATTCTTAAAATTGTATAGTTTGAAACGCTCATACGTATAAGAAAGTCGTGTGGTGGCCACACCTCATTTTTTACTTTCTTATACGTAGTATAAGGAAGTATTGTGATGATGAAAATTTTCGACCTCGAGATTTTTGCAGATGTCCACGTTTCGAGGTCCCCTGATACCAAAAAAGTGGTTTTTAAAAAATGTCTGTGTGTCTGTCTCTCTCTCTCTCTCTCTCTCTCTCTCTCTCTCTCTCTCTCTCTCTCTCTCTCTCTCTCTCTCTCTCTCTCTCTCTCTCTCTCTCTCTCTCTCTGTGTGTGTGTGTGTCTGTGTGTGTGTGACCACGATAGCGGTCAAACCGCTGCAGATATCAATTCCAAATTTTGTATTTACGTGTATAATCTGCCTCTTGAGAACTGATTAGATTTTGAGCAAAATCGGCAGACCGGAAGTAGTAGTTTACTTCAGTGAAAAAATCGAAATTTGCAAATATTTCGTCAATTACTAAGTTTAAACAAATTTATAAAGAATTCATATGTACTTAGAATTAAGTTTGAAACAAATTTTCTTAAAAAAGTTTTTTGAAATTCCAACCGGAAGTAGATCTTTTACTCTTATCGAAAATCAGTTTTTTGCGAATATCTCGCAAGTCATGCTTTTAAGGCAAGTACGTTACGAGTATAAAAGTATTTAGAACATAATTTTCAATATCTTTTATATAAAAAAAATTTCAAAATTCAGACCGGAAGTACCACTTTTACTCTTATCGAATAGCGATTTTTTGCAAATATGTCGTAAATTATGCATTCTATGTATATTTATGAAGAGTACAAAAGTATTTAGAGTTGGATTTGGAATATTTTTTGTATAAATGAAATTTCAAAATTCGGACCGGAAGTAACACTTTCATACGTATAAGAAAGTCGTGTGGTGGCCACACCTCATTTTTTCTGCTTCCCTTTAATTCCATTTTAAAGTCATGGGTATTTTATTTGGTGTATTTGCTTTTAAGGGTTTGATTTTTTTCAAACGGGATGCAATTTATATCACTTTACCAAATATTTTTAGAAGCAAATTATCTTTTTCTCATAAACTTATGAAAGATAATAAAATGTCAATACTAACATTAAAGCGGAAATACAACCACACAACTACATATATACATACATAAAATGATAGCAATTTCGGAGAAAACGATTTGCACAACAATCAAAATTTTTACTATTTTTTAGTTTTCTATTAGTTTGGGAAAAAATAAGCCTGGGTAATACAACTCCTCCTTAAAAGATTTCGAGGCATCTGTATACATATATTTTATAACAAAACATACCTTATATAGAATTTAATCCAGTAGCGGTTCTTGCATATGAATGAAGATTTAATGTAACAGAATATTTTATGAAATAATAAAATTATTATTCTCAATAAAGAAACAGAAGAACTACACCTAGAAATAAAAGACGAAGGAATACAACTTGTACAGGCGTTCAAATACTTAGAAGTAACAATTTAGAAAATGAGGAAAGAGGAAATAGGTACAGACGAAGGCAAATAAACTATATTTTACCAAAAGTAAGAACTCTGGATCAAGAAAAGAAAATGAATGTGTACAAAACCTTTATTAGACCACTATTGGTATTATTAGAATGAGGAAAGAATGAAATCATGGAAATAAAATATTTGCGGATAACTATGACACCAAGCGACAGAATATGTAAAATCAAAATAAGGCGAGACTTAGACATAGAACCGATAACAACATTCATAGAAGAGAAAATTAAGCTGGTAGGATCATCGGCAAGGATGGACAAAAGAAGATATGTTAAACCAAGACGACAGACAAAAATTCACTGAAAAAGAAGCAGAGGAAAATTGATAGGAGGTGGGAGAAGATAGCAGCAAAAATAATATATCAAAAGGGGAAAATATATCACGTCCCATACATGAAGATCGTCATAAAATAAATCAGTATTTTAACGATTCAATAAGCCAATTATTCGAAGCCATGCGATAAAGTTGGATGTTGTCTTTGATAAATCATGGATTATCTAATGGAATTGAATAGAATGGTAGTTTTGGAGCAAGGACTCAACTCAGAAACCAAGTTGTGACAGACCTACAGAACGATCAGCTAAAAGTAGCGCAGATGTTGAAGCAGATATAATTCGCTCACCTAAGAAGTCTTTTTGATAGTATATAGCAATATATAAGAGTATATATCTTTAAAAAAAGATCTTCATGCATTTTCATACAACGATCCAATGATGTCAAAGTTCACATGAATTTATTGAATCGCCACTATACTTTATAAAATGGAAGTTTGGCGTGCTATCTGAATCTCTCGTAGACGTATTAGCACTACCAAAATTGAAAAATGAACAGATGAAACGGCAAAAAAAAGAAGTGGATAAACTAACGCACTGTTTCCAGTTTCGCTAAAGCTAGAGTTGGCAAACAACAATCAATTAAAATGACCGGACATTTGAATGCTAAATCACTTAGACAGCTAGAATCAAACGCAATACTCCTGTTGTAAATAAACAGACATATGTTGCACGTGGAAAAATCAGCCGGACAAATAACAAATAGTACTTCTTTGTGTCACACAATAAATATTTTTTAAGATAATAGTACCTAAATAAATAAAATAACTATCTAAATAAATTGTACTTTTTTATGTGGCGCATTCATCTTCCTCAAATACATTGAAGCTTGACTTTTTAATTCTCTTTAAACTGGCAAAAACTTCCGAACAGAAATATCTGAAAAATGCATTGCTGCCGAAGCATTCGCAACTTTACAGCTTCAGCTTTGATTCTCCAGTTGCTACCATGGTAATCTAGTTTACGTGCAAAAATAACTTCTTTTATCGCCAACCTTCAATAAAGCGATGCGTTACCATAGCTTTTTACGGAGGTAAACAAACACTTTATCGTATTGTACAATAATAGTATATTAAAATACAAGTTTCAGGAGACATGATTTTTACGCACGCGTTCAAGTTTAGAAAACGAGCCGCGAGGCGATTTTTCTAAACAAGTGCGTAAAATGCCTTATGAAACGTGTATTTTATACTATTTTTTCTATTTCGGTTATTGAAAGTTTAAAAAAGCTTAAACTGAGAGACATGTTTTGATCGAACATTTTATAAATTTTGTTTTATTAAAGTTGGTTACTCTGATTTTTAAGTTGAACATTTTAAATATTTGAATATGGGCGGTGTTATATGCATGTAATTTTGTTAAAAATGTAGACTGATTTATGCAATAAATTATTCAAATTATCAACAAAAAGGACGAAATAAATAATTGCACGCCCCCAGAGATTCGCAAAATAGCAGAAGACAATCTTTTGCCTACAAAGTCTCGACATATTTATCAAAAACAATACCAGGACTTTATTGGTGTAAAAAAATAATACAGCGAATATTACCGTACGTGTCAGTCAATGAGAAGCAACAGGAATTCACACAAAACGTAGTGTGTTCCCAAAATCTGGCTGGAATATCCCTTAATGCACACGAATCGTCTAGTGTTATAGTAAACTTTTATAACTGTCGTACTATTCAAAATGGGAAGTATATTTCAATAGTAGCATCAGAAAACTTATCAGCCAACTCTGCTTAACAATTTATATTGTTAATTTGTAATAAAATTTTAGCATGTGTGTTTTATATTCTTTGTAGAACTTCTATTGCACATGTTTGTTACATTAAAGGCTTATACCACGCGCATTTAAATTCTAAATTATAGCAGGCGGGATTTTTTTTATTAGGTTGTCCAGAATGTCAATTATTGATTAATTAACATTTTGAAATGTCACTTTGACAATTCAAATTGTTAATTAGTACTTATATACCAACTTAATTTAAATTTCACAGCCTGCTCTAATTTAGAATTTAAATGATCGCGCGGTATTTGCATTTAAATATGATTTGGTTCCATTTTTTTTGTTACCAACCTCAAAAAAATAAAATTAGCGTGCCATAAAGTAATACTTTATGCAACCAAAACGGGTGTCGTAAAGTGAACTTTATAGCACCGAAATAGAATACGTACTTTACTGCCGCTAATATCTGTCAACACAGACGCGATTATATGACATTAAACACAAATAGTTTGTCCCTGTCATGAAATGTCATGTCATTATACCTTTATTTTTTAAATTACGAATTTTTGAGCTTGGTGATAAAATTTTGGATGCACCACGTCAATAAACTGCCTTTATCGAACTCGTCTTTTATTCGCTTCGCTCGCATGGCTCATAAACCAGACTCGTTTCATTCACTTGGTGCATAAATAACTATTATGTGGCTGTCGACGACGTTATATATAAAAACTCATTTATAATACCCACATAGTATCTAATAAAAAAAAAACACGATCTGCCTAAGTATAAGGGATTTTTGTTCAGGATACATAATATATATATCTGCAAAAATTATTTATGTATATACCTATGAGACGCGTATAATTCCTCAAGATCGTTAGTACTATGTTAAGTAAAAAAAAAAAACTTTCTGTACAGCACTTTGTTGAGCAATACCATTAATAGTGACAGAACTTTTTCGAAAATTAAAAAAAAAGAAGCATAAATCATAAAATACTGCCAAATCTGGTTCAAGAATTTTGTCTATAAAAAAATGCAGAATCAACTTCGAGAATAAATATTGAAACTGTTGTGGATAATTGGTGATGAACTATTTTTATCAATTTACTAAATTTAGGTATGTATACCGTGAACAAACAAAGGGAATATTGACTATAGAAATATTTAAACTGGTTCAATGAACTTTACTATTTGAATTGGTTACTGATGACACAATACAATTGTACGAAGACCCTGGGATTTTAGAAAGGATTTTAATGTTTTTTGGGCTTAATTATTTAAAAACAAAGTGATGAACTGTTCTAGATTCTAGACAATCATTTGCATTTAATTATGTATCATTTATATTTAATGATGTATATATCACAATCATCTAAAAGAATCATTATTTTATTTATAAGTAATAACCCCAATATCAATTTAACTTACTGGTGTTCTTTTATTTCACACTTTAAACAATATTATTATTATACATTTGACACTACACTACAGAATTATGTATTAAATATAGGTTGTACCTAATAGATTTAAAGACTTCATAAATACCTAGTAATATATTTTGCATTTTCTTCAGTTAAATAAGCAGCATTTAGTTATCAATTATCAGTTGAAAATATGCCTCTAAATGAATTGCTTTCGATGTTAAGAAATCCTCAATATAAATTATTCAGCATAATGCAGCTATTACTTTTGGTGTGAAAGGAGGATTTAAAGTTAATTCTTATGCTAACGGCACAAATGCAAATGAAGCCCTAATTTTATAACACATAATTTACAACCTTAGGTAGAATTTTAGCACCTAATAAACTATCTGCACCCTGCACGATAAAATGTGGATATAATTTCCAGTTTTATGATGATAGATTTGTTATTTTAACATTGCATGGGTGTAAAATTATTATGATATAAATAAGAGATAAAAAGAACATTTACCAGTACTTTGGTGAACCGCCTTTCAAGTTCATTAGGGTCAGGCATAGGCTGCTTAGATTTAACCCTAATACTAGCTTGTCTTGCATGATGTTTCGACGAAATAACACTTTCAGGTTTATCTGGCGGTCCTTGTTGTGGTGGAGGTTGTTCCTCCTTGGAGATAGATAATCCCATGGTTTAATGCACTAACACTTCAACACTATTTGCAATGGAAACAATATTTAACAATAATAATATTAACATTTCCTCAGTTATTTATTACGTTTGGACATTGAAATGCAACAGGTTTTTGTGTATATTTGAGAATAACACGCAACACCGCTTTGCACCTAGCACACAACTAAACGAAACGAACTAAACTAACTAAACTCAGAAAAAGAAACTGTTTGTATATAGTATATTAGAACTTAATGCGCATGATTAAAATGTGGTTTTAATAAGTTTTTTTTTTATTACTATCATTCAATTATGTAATCAAAACATGAATAATACATGCTAATCCCATAATGATATACTACTTATTATTAATATCTGGAAAAAAATACAAGAAAGTATAATTAAACACGAGTTACTGCAGGGGACGATCTAGGCGACATCTGTTAGCAACATTATGTTAATGCGTAATAATGTATCACAGAAAACATTACCAAAACTTAAAATTACGTTTGATAGAAATAGAAATTTGATTTACGATTGAAATAGAAGAAAACAAAACTATTAACTTTTTAGATCTCACTATAACACATATAACTATATAATAAACATGAATTTTCAATTTACCACAAACCTACACATACAGACATAACTATACACGCACGTTCGTTTCATCCCATTACACAAAAATTATCTGCTTATCAATCAATGCTTCATAGACTAATTAATGTCCCTTTGAGTAAAGAAAACTTTGATTTAGAATTAAACAGAATATACATTATAGCGTTAAATAACGGCTTCTCTATAGATTTAATTAATAATATTTTAGAAAAACTACAGAAATCCAAAACGCTATCTTTAATTTACCCCACAGTAAAAAAAACAATAGAACGCACAATTATAATTCCATCACATACATTGGTACAATTTCAAACACAGTAGGGAACTTAATTAAAACAAGTAGACAAGAGACACTTTCATTCAAAACCAACAAATGATGTTATAGGGATAAGAAGACAGACTCAACTTTTGCTAATCATTGCTTAGAACATAATCATAAATTCAATACTAATTTTACAACTTTACATGTTTTAGGAAAAAGTAAAAAACTTAATATGCTAGAAAGTTTAGAAATTAATGAATGTACATAATAAATTAGATATAATATTAAATGATCAACTAGATTTAAATAACTCCCCCCCTACTAAATCTAAAATTTAAACATGTCCACCCCCTCTTAGAATGAGATTATGTTTGTAATTTGTATTGATATATATAGGAGCTAATTTGTATTTTGAAATTGTATTTTCATCCACCTGATGAAGCCACAGTGTGGCGAAACATATGTAGTGTGTTAAACATTATAATAATTTTGAAACTATACACTTGTGTTTTATTATATATCTTTATTTTTAGGTTAGGTGTCAAATGTCCACCTTAAGGTTTTGACATAATTTAGTTTTGATTTTATAAAAAATATGTATAGCAGATACAAACACAAAGATACCGAAAATACAAAATAACGTAATGACAGTTGACAAAGACGAGACTAGAGACACCAAAACACATAAGGCAACTCGGCGCATGTTCCATACAGTGCAGCCAACATAATATGTACACTAAGACATAAGAAGCGGTAATAATGCTTAGGTATTTTTGTAATTCAATATTCCTAGGTCCGAAATTGCTAGAACATCGCCTGCTAACGTGAATAAACTATATTCAACACAAGCTATGTTATTAAGAAAAGAAAATACACATTATACATAAGGGATTTAAAATACAATGTGATCAATCTCATGTGAAGGTTGTGTGACTTAAATATTTAAGATGGCAACATTGTCTAGTTGGTAGTATTGGGAAATACTTGTAGATAGCCGTAGTACAGTGCACATGTTTTCGACAAATATTTCATAATCCGGTTCATTGAAATTTAGTGAACCGGCTCTCTCGGTTCGCTGCTGGGATTTGGTTCACTGAACCGGTTCGTTCGCGAACGACCCACCACTAATCAAAACACTTGGTCAAAATATCGACAAATGAAAAACAGCCCAGCCAATAAATTATCCAAGAAATGTACTGGAATTTTTTGGTTAGTAAGTTTACCAGCCTTTACTCCCACCTTTTCCTACAATTACCTATTGTACAGTGTCTAAAAAGAATAAACGTACACTCAATATGGCGACCAATTTGCCATTCCCCACAATCTATACATACATTCAATCCCTAGATATATTGTGACCTCTATGATCATGGAAACAGAGCGGCTACGAGGAAAGAATAGAACAGGAGAGATAATAAACTGCTGGGGGAATAGGTATTTAGACGGAAGTTACCACTTTAAGGCAGGTCAGTTATGGCAATATTGACCAATCATAATTTATAAAATGAGTATTTTGAATAACTTGTCATATATCTGGTATGTTTGATTGTGTTCAGTGGCGTAACATACATATTCCAGGCGTTTTTTTAAATGTTTTCTTTAATACAGTTAGAATAAATGTCACTATATTAAAAACAACAAAAGGATTGAAAAAATAATGCACCCACGATATTACTTTAATTATTATTGGTCTAAGAACCTATTTTAAATGATTTTCGAAAACATACGAAGTGTACATATACCCTATACAAAATATTTATGCACGCCTATGCATTGCGGCGGCCATATTGAGTTACCACTTTGGACAAATATTATTATTAAGGAGACTCTCTCCTGTTCTATTCTTTCCTCGTAGCATAGCGGTAACATCTTTTATTCGTGAAACATAATGTTCGAATCAAGATTCAATTCGAACTGTTTTCCTATTCCGTATAAATACACTGACAAAAAATGCTAGCACTTGCGAATTTAAGGAAATACAAAAAGTAAAATAAAAAGGAAAAACATAAATTATAATAAATCCATTTATTTAAAATGTAGAACGTATTATATATGAAAATTGAGCATTTCGTGATACATAACAAACACACTTTTTGAATTAAAGCAATAAACCACAAAAATGCACACATCAATTAACTAAGTGAATATTGGTTCCTCATAAAATGTGAATTTAAAGTACTTCGACAATAAATTCAATACTAGTAGATTATCTTCTAAGTTACACTACTTTATACTATTTTAAATTCATTATTAATAATGTGACAAGTTCAGATGAAGCTAGAAAAGTAATGCAGCTAGCTATGAATGAAATTCGTTTTTTTTGTATTATCCAACGAGTTGATTTCAGTCACAGTCTTGACAAACGAGATCGGTAAAATGGTCGCACTCAGCAACGCAACTGTTGTAACTGAGGAAACATCTGCTGCAATTACGTCACGATTACATCAACTGTTTTACGGAGCGGACGGCTTTCTTTTGCAGCGATCGCTACCGATGGGATCGCAGCATGTTCTTCTGCTGAATGCAACCAATGTAGATCCTCTACTATCCTTGTCATAGGTCGCATTCAGCAGAATATACTCCGATCCATTGGTAATGGCCGCAAAATCGACAACAGTTGAGTAAAACTCGATAATTTCACTACTTGCTACTAAAACTGTCAAATGCAAGTCAGTGGAAAATAACAGGGCAAGAGCAATTTAATATAGTTGCCCGAATTCAATATCTTATAAATAATCAAAAGTAATAGCCGTCATCGACAATAGGGCAATCGAATCATATGTACCATTAGAAATTTCTAATCAGTAGCCCTTGCCCGCCATGTTACAATTCGTAGCGATAATAGAATGTGTTACAAAAGATGGCCGTTGATTCGTGGAGTAATTCGATGTACCGTAAGCACCTAACAACATTGCCTCAACAGTTGTGTGTGCTGATTGCGACCACAGTTTTAACCCGTGAGGAGAAATGGCTCTACGTCAGTTCAAATTTAATTCCAATGTTTGGCAATGTCATTTCAAATTTGACACATTAATGACGTCATTTTCCCTTCCAAGTGTATGAATACAGTGTTTTCGGAAGGATCACTACTGAGGTTATAATTGTCGAAAGATCGCGAGTGGTTTCTCAGACTATCAATATAAGTTGGTTGATTCACTGTAAACGAAAACTCAAAAGAATGGAAAAAACAGATCACACGGTGTATGTTTTATTTCTAATATTTCAGTTTTCTTTTCGAATTTCGCGACAATGTGTTGCTAGCGCCATCTTCACATACTGTTGTTGATTCGTGACAAATAGATTCCACGAACATTTTTTCTCAAATAGGATCTAGTCTAGCTTGTCAAGTCTGCGCTTTAATCGTTATTTTCACCATGTAGGGCAGAAACAATTTAGAGGCACGTGTTCAAAGTACTTTAACAATGAAATTGGAAATAATGTTGTATATTAATGTGAAATGAAATTAATTTATAATTGATAAAGTAGCATATCGAAAACTACAACAAATCATACTTGAACACGTGACACAAAAACATTAAAAATTTTACCATTAATCACGTAACAATATATTCAAACATTATTCATTAGCTATAAGTTCATATTAACTCCATCTTTCACTGACACACACATATAATTCCAACAAATTATGATGCAACATTTCTCTTTATATTGCACGTGTAAATTGTTCAAATTAAGATCAAAATAAAAATAAAATGTTTTAAATAGATGTAAATATTAGTTATCAAGAATATTTCAATATCCTATATATGTTTGGCATAACTTATAGATTTTCATGTAATACATTTGAAGTCTTCGACATTTACAACATTTAAGAAATGTATCTATTTCTTTCACAAGTTATTAATAATTATAATGAGAAAGATTTTACCAAACATAGGCAAGGGTATTGATATATAGTTAGTTTTGAAAGCTTCAAACAGATAAAATTTTCACTCTACGACACTGATTAGGGACAAAAAAAAGAAGATCGAGTCGAAATTTAGAAGCAAAGAAACGTACCACATCTGATGTTTTTACTTGGAAGGAGGTAGAATAAGACAAATAAACAAACCTATTAATTACAAATTCAAATCACCAGGATTAATTTTGTAAAAAGCACTTGGCAACATACATACAAAAGCTTAAATATGTTTAATTTGTACATAGAATACACAAGAAATATATGAAGCTCAAGAAAGTTCTAAGGAAAAACAAGCAACTGTGGTTTATTTATATAATCGATTTTCTGAAGATTAGTAACATAATTATTGACAAGGTAAACTTGCAAAATAGTCTATGAATAAAATGTAATCTTAAAATAAGGTTATGTTTCATACAAATTTAAGTGACAAATTATTGTTATTGCTAAATATTTTTATCACTATTATGTTGATAACACATTAACACAAAAGAATAATAGTAAAAAAATGCATGCATTCAAGGAATTACAGGGCCACTAGCAGAAATAATTGGTTAAACTTGAATTTTGAATATGTCTATAAACAATTAACAGGAATATACCAAATTATGTTGCACTGTAAGGTTTAAATAGTATGTAATATTTCTTTATTTATATGATATGTATTATAATGTTGAATTTACAAGTAGATATACAGTGTTAAAAAAGTTTCGTCCATATAGTAAATTGATTACGTATTGTCATCAAGATATTATTGTTATTAGTTGAAAGATACAACAATTATTACTTAAAGATATTTTTCAAGTCTTTATGGGGACGTTCTAAATCCTCAATAAAAGGAATATTGCAGGATTTTGTAGTTGTTTGCAATCTATGTTTATTGGACCTTCATTTTAAATATTCTCAATTATTATTATTATGCACTATCGCGCGATCAAGATGATCAGTTGTTACACATTGTATTTATTGAATTGATTCGGTCTTTACTTGATGAAGATCCATCGTATTAATTACTAAATAAACAATTGTTGGATGTTCACTATTTATATTCGAAGTAATGTTTGACAATTGTTTCGCCAACACAGTGGCTTCTTCAGAAATTTCTGCAGAAGAATATTAAATAGTGAAAATCCAACAATTGTTGTTTATTTAGTAATTAATACTTTGTATTTAAATAATTGTTTATGACAATAGGAACAGTTGAAATCAAAGGCCAAGTAAGTACTCAATAATAATAAAATCAAGCATATTTCATACTTGCCATACCACTGCTGCCTGAATGTGTGTAGGGAATGGCCAGAATAATTTTTAGCACTGTAATTCCTAGAACACAGCCAATATTTTCTCAAGATATTTAAATCATACCTTTAAAATATAATTACAATGATTGTACTATTTTCTTTGCATTACATTATCTAATTTTATAATATAGTTAGACTAAAAATGTTTTTAAATTAGTATTACTAGTTTGTACACTTCGCAATTTAAAAATATCTCTCTTGTTAATTTGTTATTTTATATATCAATTACCCGTTCATCAGGTAACTTGTTCATTTTCCTGAACAATATCACAATCCGCTAAATGATTGCTTTGACCAAGTTTACTGCACTCACTTCGCCGCTTCTCTTCTAATTGTCTTTCTAAATTTGCCCAAGGATCTTCTAAGAATGACAAATATACACCTCTATTGTACGTGTTATTAGATGACTGTAATAAAATAAGTGCTATTAAAATAAAATAAAATGCTTAAACAAAACTTACTCTGGAGTTGTTGTAATCTCTACTTCTGTTCCATGTATTGTTAGGTGAATGGTAACTATTATTCGGGGTATAAGATGTGTTACCATAATTTTGCTTCCATCCGCGATTATAAGTATTTCGAGGACTACCACGTCTATAGTTTTGGGGACTGCTATAATTAGTCGGATTAAACCTGTTAACCCTTGGGGACGGACTATGATCAGAAAATGGAATAAAATCAGATACTTCTGCTTGGGGCTTCTCTTTTGATGGTGTTGTATCTATGTCGTAATACACAAAACCAGGACTACTGGAATCTGATAACCAGGACTTGTTCATAATTAAAATATAATTGAAACTGATTGAAACCTCAATAACTAAAATAAATCATAGAAATAAATACGGGATACTATTCAACGTGCGGGTACTCAAACCACAAATTGCAGTCAATTACTGACAGTTATCTGTTATTACAGGAACATGTGAAGAGTGAAAGTAATTAGCTACAACTGCAACTTTCAAATGTAGAGGGCAGCTGTGAGTGGCAATTTTGAAAAATTTTTTTGATTAGAATTAAAAATAAATTTAATGTCCAAATTGAACTTATATTAGCTTTTTAAGGTAATTTTTTGAATAATTGTGTTATTCAAATTGCATTATAACTGGGAGCATGACAATAATATTCAATGAAATGCGTTGTCAGGAAAATCCGTTGAGTCGCTCTCGCAAGCGACATGCGCTACTAAATTAAAATGGTGTTACATTAAAAATTAAAATTTTACCTGAAAAGCAAAACCTAACCTACAAAAGCCATTTTAGGACTGTCATAAATAATTCATACACTTTTTGACATTAATTGTCATAATCTTTTGAAGTTTGTTATAATTGTCATCTAAACATTTTAAATTTGTCAACAATGTTTGCCTCCTAAACAGTATAGCCAAATGTTATATAAAATATAAGTATGTATAGACAATATAATATTTAATAGCTTTTTTATAATATTTAATTTGTAACTGGCTTTCATGTAACAGTATTTTACTATGGGAAGGTATATATCCTGAAGTATTAATTAATTAGTTTAATTTTATTGTTTTGAAATTGTTCCGACCGATCGAAATTTGTAGTGGTACTGAATCGTTGTCTTTAGTTCGTACTTTGACCGTGTCGGTTGCCAAAACGACTCGACTATAAGCATAACTATAAGTAATTTATCGACAAACACACGTTATATACATATCAATACAGCGCAGGTGTAAAGTATTGCTTAATCACGATAGAAATTAAGACGGCTAAAACAGAATACAATTCTAATTACATTCTTTTATCGAATAATAAAAGTAAGGCAACATGGGAAATGGTAAATAACTTAGCAGGGCAAAATAGGAGTCAGAGCAATTTTCTTGATTCTGTCAAAGTTGATGGAATAACGGACCACACAGTGATCTTAGACTACACCAACAAATATTTCCTGAGTAGAATAAACCGGCAACTACTTGATAGAAAGATATCCAAGATCTTCTATCCTTGTCATGGCGCTAGCAGCATATTGGCGCGGAATTTGAAATAACCTTGTTTTTAAAATGTGTATTTAATACGTTAGTAATGTAATAGAAGAATACATAGAACTATTGGAGAAATCACATACCTTCAACTTTTACATTTAAGAAATACGAATATTTATAGTCCGCGAGGTAGCGCTGCAAATGAAAAAGTCATAGTAAGCCGGCTGAGTTTGATACCGGTAGTTGATCTCGTACAACTAATCAGCCAACCGATCGTCAGCTGCTCAAGTAGCGGTGGGTCTGGGTATGGGGGGCCGTGAAAGTTGTAAAAAAAATTAAAATTTTAAGTAATAGTACACCGGCTGAAACTTTTTTTTATTAATAGTTGACATCATAGTGACTTGAATTCAAATCGTCAGCTGCATCGTGGAGGGGGGATTATGCGTCACCTGCTCGCATGAACTTGTAAAAAAACACGTGAAATAAAGTTATATAGTACGCCGCATAAAACTTTACTAGGTGATTGTTTAAATAATTAAAAGTATGAAAACAAGAATCAGCCGAGTGTGTAGTGGTGGAAAGACCATCAGCTGACGCTGTAGAAGCAAATATTATTCGAGCTACGCACAGTATCTTTCAGGGTCCAGCTGACAGTACTCCCCCCTGCTCGCACTCTGCTGACTGCTAATTTCCTAGATGTAATTATTAAACTATGGTATTGTCAAATTTCAACCGGGGCAGTGACAAATCATTGACAATATCGGGAAAAAAGTAATATGTGTAAAACTATATCTAAATACTGTGACTTAAGGCCACTTTACACCATGCTATTTTCATACTTTCTCTATACTAATATCTAGAAACTAGAAAAAATAGTCAGAAAAAGTATCATGTAAATCACAAACATGCTTCCAAGTTTTAAAACTATGCTAGATACTAAACTATTTTAAAAACTAGATCCAGTCCTATTTTTGTTTCTAAATTAATTCTAGAGCATGCGCAGAAGTACTTTTGGCAGATTGGCCAACATCGGAAAATAAATACAAAGTCAGTATATTATTGGAAACGTAGTTAGGTTATGTACGGTTGAGCGTTAACAAATACTATCAAGTTGGTAGAAGCTAATGGCTGTTTAGTAGCGCCACCACGCATTGATTTGTTGTACTGACACCTAAAAAAGTATTTAGAAAATTCTAGAATAGAATCTATTATAGAAAAAGTATAGTTCTAGTCAGTTCTAGTATCGTGTAAAGCCTGCTTTATATACAGGGAGGACGCGCGGGTTGGATTAAATTCATTTATAATTTTTGGTTTTGTTTTATAGAAAAACGCTCGGATAGGTCGATTTTTATTTTTAGCTGCGGTTTTTTGATGGTAAATTGATGTACAAAGGCTGGTCCAAAAATAAGTTACGACCGTCAATTTTTTTTTTCAAATGGAAACATATGTTTTTTATTTAATTTGTTAATTCTTCATCGAATTCTAAGTATGTTTCATGTACCATGTCCTATACCCAAACTCAACAGTTATCGAGAAATGTACAATTGAACATATCAATAACTGCATGTTCAATTGTAAATTTTTCGATAACTATTGAGTTTGGGTACAGGACATGGTACATGAAACATACTTAGAATTCGATGCAGAATTAACAAATTAAATAAAAAACATTGTTTCCATTTGAAAAAAAAATTGATGGTCGTAACTTATTTTTGTTTTTGTTGTTTTTTATTTAATATGTTAATTATTTAATTTGTAATGTTTTTTTTTTCCGTAAAAGATAATAATTCTTTCTTTTTACCACAGAATACACAAAACGGTTGAATTTTAAACATATTTGCACTTGCGTCCGATCTTTCAAAAAGTACACTCGAAACTGTCACGTATGTGAAAGAGATGCGTACATCCCTTATGGTCTACCTAGCAACATGAAACGCAGATGCACCCTGCACATTTGATGAAGGGGGTCCGAATAACATTGTTTACTGCGTCGGATGAAGGTCTTTTCATCACTATACACACAGCAGATTTTTTTCCTACTTTTAATTATGTAAACAATATCCTAGTTAATTTTCGTCAGGCGTACTATTACCTAATTTGACGTTATTTTCTTACAAGTTCATGCACGCAGCTGACACATAATCCCCCCTCCACGATGCAGCTGACGATTTTATTTCAACTCAGTATGATGTCAACTATTTATAAAAAAATAAATCCGCCGGCGTACTATTACTTTATTTGAAGTGATTTTTATACAAGTTCATGCGCGTAGCTGACGTATAATCCCCCCTCCACGATGCAGCTGACGATTTTATTTCGACTCAGTATGATGTCAACTATTTATAAACAAATAAATCCGCCGGCGTACTATTACTTTATTTGAAGTGATTTTTATACAAGTTCATGCGCGTAGCTGACGTATAATCCCCCCTCCACGATGCAGCTGACGATTTTATTTCAACTCAGTATGATGTCAACTATTTATAAACAAATAAATCCGCCGGCGTACTATTACTTTATTTGAAGTGATTTTTATACAAGTTCATGCGCGTAGCTGACGTATAATCCCCCCTCCACGATGCAGCTGACGATTTTATTTCGACTCAGTATGATGTCAACTATTTATAAACAAATAAATCCGCCGGCGTACTATTACTTTATTTGAAGTGATTTTTATACAAGTTCATGCGCGTAGCTGACGCATAATCCCCCCTCCACGATGCAGCTGACGATTTTATTTCAACTCAGTATGATGTCAACTATTTATAAACAAATAAATCCGCCGGCGTACTATTACTTTATTTGAAGTGATTTTTATACAAGTTCATGCGCGTAGCTGACGCATAATCCCCCCTCCACGATGCAGCTGACGATTTTATTTCGACTCAGTATGATGTCAACTATTTATAAACAAATAAATCCGCCGGCGTACTATTACTTTATTTGAAGTGATTTTTATACAAGTTCATGCGCGTAGCTGACGCATAATCCCCCCTCCACGATGCAGCTGACGATTTTATTTCAACTCAGTATGATGTCAACTATTTATAAAAAAATAAATCCGCCGGCGTACTATTACTTTATTTGAAGTGATTTTTATACAAGTTCATGCGCGTAGCTGACGCATAATCCCCCCTCCACGATGCAGCTGACGATTTTATTTCAACTCAGTATGATGTCAACTATTTATAAACAAATAAATCCGCCGGCGTACTATTACTTTATTTGAAGTGATTTTTATACAAGTTCATGCGCGTAGCTGACGTATAATCCCCCCTCCACGATGCAGCTGACGATTTTATTTCAACTC
This sequence comes from Amphimallon solstitiale, assembly GCA_963170755.1. Lineage (NCBI taxonomy): Eukaryota > Metazoa > Arthropoda > Insecta > Coleoptera > Scarabaeidae > Amphimallon > Amphimallon solstitiale. The sequence continues at coordinate 128,771,999 of OY720680.1, forward strand.
AGTATGATGTCAACTATTTATAAACAAATAAATCCGCCGGCGTACTATTACTTTATTTGAAGTGATTTTTATACAAGTTCATGCGCGTAGCTGACGTATAATCCCCCCTCCACGATGCAGCTGACGATTTTATTTCGACTCAGTATGATGTCAACTATTTATAAACAAATAAATCCGCCGGCGTACTATTACTTTATTTGAAGTGATTTTTATACAAGTTCATGCGCGTAGCTGACGCATAATCCCCCCTCCACGATGCAGCTGACGATTTTATTTCAACTCAGTATGATGTCAACTATTTATAAACAAATAAATCCGCCGGCGTACTATTACTTTATTTGAAGTGATTTTTATACAAGTTCATGCGCGTAGCTGACGCATAATCCCCCCTCCACGATGCAGCTGACGATTTTATTTCGACTCAGTATGATGTCAACTATTTATAAACAAATAAATCCGCCGGCGTACTATTACTTTATTTGAAGTGATTTTTATACAAGTTCATGCGCGTAGCTGACGCATAATCCCCCCTCCACGATGCAGCTGACGATTTTATTTCAACTCAGTATGATGTCAACTATTTATAAAAAAATAAATCCGCCGGCGTACTATTACTTTATTTGAAGTGATTTTTATACAAGTTCATGCGCGTAGCTGACGCATAATCCCCCCTCCACGATGCAGCTGACGATTTTATTTCAACTCAGTATGATGTCAACTATTTATAAACAAATAAATCCGCCGGCGTACTATTACTTTATTTGAAGTGATTTTTATACAAGTTCATGCGCGTAGCTGACGTATAATCCCCCCTCCACGATGCAGCTGACGATTTTATTTCGACTCAGTATGATGTCAACTATTTATAAACAAATAAATCCGCCGGCGTACTATTACTTTATTTGAAGTGATTTTTATACAAGTTCATGCGCGTAGCTGACGCATAATCCCCCCTCCACGATGCAGCTGACGATTTTATTTCAACTCAGTATGATGTCAACTATTTATAAACAAATAAATCCGCCGGCGTACTATTACTTTATTTGAAGTGATTTTTATACAAGTTCATGCGCGTAGCTGACGCATAATCCCCCCTCCACGATGCAGCTGACGATTTTATTTCAACTTACTATGATGTCAACTATTTATAAATAAAAACTAGCCGGCGTACTACGACTTTACTTAATTCTTTTTTTTTAACGTTTCGCGGCCTCTTACAACTACACCCACCGCGGGTGCGTCAGCTGACGCTTGGTTTAGTTATTAGTAATAACATACGTATCGAAAAAAAAGATAACAGTCGATCGGCGTAAAATCACTACCTAAAATGCAACGCTACCTCCCGGACTATTAGATTTTATTATTGATAGAAATCTCTGTTTATTAAATTTCCGCAATATAATACATGAATCACTATAGCAATATATTGCTATGAGTTTATATTACACCATGCACTGTTCACTAATTTTCACTCTCTACTTATTTAACCATAAATTCGCGATCAATATCAACTTACTTATACTTAATATGATGCACAACAAGAAAGGATTGCACAAATACGTCAAATTTGGAATGACACATGACATGGACTGAAGAAAAATATGTATTCCTTCAATCAACGGTATAACCACAACATAATACAAAATTTCAAATGACGCTACCGCCATCTCATCTCCCGTTCACTTAATATGACAAAGATGGTAGAGGAAAGATATATTCATTTGTTAAACAAGGAGGCGTAATCTGGATAAATTTTGGGTTATAGTTACCAGTCAGGTTTGTTTAGTCTGTGCTGCTAGTCAAAAAATAACAAATGTCCAAATAACATTAGATAAATAGTTACTTATAAATAAAAGGCAAAAGTGGCTTATTATAATTTGCACGTATGTTACTAGTTACTCAATACCTACTAAGATGAAGTTTTTTTTTGAAAAAAGTCATCCATGCTCGTTAGAAACTGATATTCTACCAATTTTGGTACATATTAACGCTATTTTGAAAGTATGTGCTTGCGAAAAATATAGTTTATTTAAAAATAACATTGCCGGCTACAATATATTATTTTCTCTTAACATTCACAACATTAATATTTCCAACCACACAATTAACTGTATCAAGGAATGTCTGAATGTCTTCCAACTTCCGCAACGTAGTTTTATCAGTCACATAAGGTTTTTCCTTCTTCTCAAAAGGTTCCTCTTGAAATAGCTTCTTTAATGCTTTTTCCATCTCCAAGAGTCGTCTATCAGGGATTAGTTTCATCTCGTCCTCTCCTTCACTTTTGAAAAAGATATGTTTTTGTCTATTCTGCGATGGATTTACAGTGGACTGAACAATTCTAATCATCATTCGAATATCTAAATCGTTCAAGCTGTACTTGTCCTGCCGGAAGAGAAAATTATGTGCGATTCCCATTGCAATCAGACCCATTTTGTTCAAGGTCTCTTCGTATATGACTAACGGCTCTGTATACCTGTGAAATTTCGGAGTGATTTTTGAATGGTGATCGTCTCCTCCTTTAAGTCTGAAACTATGCATGTATCTGACAAAGCATCTAGTGAAGTATCGCGCCTCATCTTTTATGTAATCCAACAGTGAATAGTCTAGACCTGTATCTACGAAGTATTCTACACTATCTTCATAGTGCATAATAATAACGGTTATATAAGTGTTTACTATTAACAACATGGCCAGTGTAAAGCTTACGTAGAAGAATAATCCTCCATGTCCTGCATAATCTTCGAGGATTTTAAAATCGAAACTATCCCCACTCAAATTCAACGAGAGTAATATCATACTGGTAAAAGTTTCGACGATATCTCGAAAATTACGTGAGAATTTCTTAAACAGTAAGTACCCGATGAAAGAGTAAGTGACTAGAGTCACGAAATTGTAGACAAAAACCCCGGACAGCGATGCTATTTGTGTTATTAACGTCCTTTCGAACACTCTAAACATGAGACCGAATCTTAAATATTTCCAGAGTCCCAATGTAGCGATGCATGTCAGAACTGCACACATTAGTATCATGACTTTATTATAGTAAATGGCCGGGTAATAATTGATATAATCTGTTTTCTTAGTGTGTTCTAATAGATCGAGTAAATCGTCCACCATTTGCATTTGATAGAAACTCAGAATAATCAAATTATAGTTCAGAACTAGTAGAATTGTGTCAATTATGTTCCAAAATTTCAGAAAAAACTTTAATTTCTGTTTGATTAGGTTTGACACGTAACTGAACGTTTGAAAAGCAACGAACAGGAAAAATAACGAAGATACCACTATAGGTATCATTTCTGATTGGATATCCACGTGCATGAGCCTGCCAGTGAAAACCTGGAAAAATAATGGTTTTGTATGTTAAAATTTTAATACTATTGGTGGATCGGAAATGTAATATTGGTTGCATAGCACATAATTTAATAACCCAAGGATGTCCGAGTACTTATTACACATAGAGAATATACAGATTGTCGTATTTAACCCTTCGGAGGTCGCGGTGTATCCATTAGATACACGAGCAATGGTTTAGGTTATATTTCCTATATGACAAACGATAGCGTACTGCGCTTGCGTATAGCTGTGACATTACTCTTTCTAAACACTCTACCATGTTTAGTTTCTTGCTAGGGAATTACATGTTTTAGTTATTTGTTGTAGTTTGATCGGAAAGCACGCTTTGTATCTGTCAGATACCGTGACCCCATAGGCGACCTTACAGGGTTCGTTAGAAGTGTTATATCTTTGAGACAATGAATAAACAAACATTTGACTTAACAAACTCTAGAGACGTTGAAGAGGTTCGCCGACTGTTGTTGGAATCGGATGACGAAGTAGATGATGCAACATTTGAGTTTGAAGATGAAAGCGACGTTGAACAGGAAGATTTTGTAGATACGCGTGATGCAAATTCTGATACAGAACAATCTAACGATGAAGATCTAGAAAATACTGGAGACTATGATTCGCAAGAGTATCCTAAGGTCAAAGAATAATCAAATCAAAATAGCCCCAAACCTATAGAAACGCTACATGTATCTGATAGATACACCGCGACCTACCGCGCTGCAAACTAGCCCGCGATCCCCGAAGGGTTAAAAGTTAATATGCATCTTCAAATACACACACATAAACATGTACCTATGTATGTATGTATACAACAGTTCAAGAATGTGGCTCTCGGTTTACCCACACCACCATAAGACCGGTGGTGTGGGGAGACCGAGAGCGCGAACACCATGCGCACATGGCATTCGTTCCGTATCTTTAGAGAGTGAACTTACATCGTGTCTGAGCAAACTCGCAAATATTAAAATAAAATGCCCTTAGCTGTCGAGGAAAAAATACAGATTGTGTTATGGTATGCGAAGGATAATTCGTACAAAGACGTGCAAAATTTATTTGTATAGTTCATTATAATATTTTGTTTCGTTTTAAATGTGAGAATTTTATTTTAGTTACAATTTTTATAGTTTCAGTTCAATGTTAATACATTATACATCAATTACCACAATAGCGGAGCAATTCTTAAAAGCAAACGTCTGCATACTAGCTTTCAACGTTTTGCACTGAAGCCTCGGTCTCGGTACCCGGTGTCCCGATATGAACTCATCTGTATTCCCCTATTATCGTACCCCTCCATTTCATGTTTGCAAGCACATGTGTGCGTGTCTGTGTTTCTCTATATCTACTTTTATTTCAGTCAAACGGTATAATAAATATTTAAAATAATAACTCAATATCTAAGCGAATAAAAATTCATTTATGATCAAATATTTTACATTTGTAATCGCGGGAAAGATTTTGCTAATTTTAATTTATTTTATATTCATTTAAAACAAAGTAAAGGATAGTTGAACGAAAAATAAGTGCAGAGGGTAGCTTTTTATTCAATTTATAACGTGAACCTAAGAAAAACAAATCTCCTCCGAAGGATTTTTGAGAAAACTTGTTTTTAATATTTTGACATATTAATTAATTTTCTTTAATCCGATATTTTTTTTCGAAATTTGATTATTCAGCGGGGTAGATTACTAAATTCTTCATAAGTTGACGTTGAAAGGTTTTCTCCAAATTTAAAATCAACAAAAATATCTTTTAATTAAAACGAACCACAAACCCAAGAAATAAAACAAGTTTATTGTTATACAATATGTCTCACTAAGTTGGAACCATATGGAAAACTTTTTTATTATTAATTTTAGGAAAAAAAAGTTGTTCTTCATAAAAAATTCTGCTTGTTTTAAAATCTAAAATACAACCATCCGATATTAAATTTCTTGAATTGTATACGAGGTATGTCAAAATATATTAATTTTACTCAAGAATAAAGTACCTTTATAATTGACAATATCGAACAATGTTATTAAAAATGTTGATTAGAACTAAAAATTACGTTCAAATATGCAATTACATCCATTTATATGGAAAAATTAATTATTTTTCTTTTTTTCTTTTTTCAACAATGCAAATCTAACTGTAGTTACATGTTATCTAGGATGCACTGACATACAAATGATTTGTTGTTTGCTAGAAATGTTAGACAATGAATGTCAAAACGCGTTAGAATTTATATGACACATAAACATGGTAGCGTTATTAACTTGTGAATAGAAAATAGAAATTGTTTTGATTGTGGGAGAAAACTATAAAACAATTTCGCAATTTAAACACGTAATTAATGCATGTGCATTTATTTTGCAAACAATAAAATACAAACAAATACTAAGTTGTGTAACTATAATAATATAATAATAAAATATTAATAATAGAAATTTATTTTTCACTCATTCAACTAATGCCTCGACATATCCACCCTCTCGTTCAATACTGAACAGGAACCTCTATTTGAAATTTATATATTTAATGTAAAGTTTATTTCTAAAATAAAATTTGAATAAATTGTTTTGCCAGCTAAACTCAGATTCTCTCAGGGCGATTCGGATTAATAGAAATGATTAATGAAAAAGGTTTCTAAACATTAATTGATTTTAATAAAATGAAAAATGCCATTTTAAACTTTAAATAATACTTATATTCAAAACCAATGAATTTTGTATATTTTACAGACAAGGACATATTCTATACAAACAACAAAAGAGACAAAACACATTAAAACACAATTTCAATACACTTTTACAAATATTAGATGAACACAAATATTTATGTATATTCTTTGTTATATTAAAACGTAAACAATAACGCAAGAATTTACTACGCAGGCTACATACGATTTGTGTATATTTATATACATTCACGACAATTGCGAAACATATCAAGTTACATTATACTTTATATGTTGGAGACGATGTTTATTTAAGAACTCTAATTATTTAGTTCGTCTCTGTTTGACATTTATTTTACAATCTTTAATTCTTTATTATTAAAAATACATTCATTTTACAATAAACATTTACCATTTGAAACAATACCTTATTTTTAAATCTTTTCTTCAACTTCTTTCTTCTTTCTTCGGGCGCTGTTTATCCCCAGCGAAATCTTCTTTGATCCACGTTGTCTTCAACGGAATTTCCTTTATGGTCACGATCCAGACATGACGAATTTGCTTACTCTGCCATAAGGAGCACAATATTTTTATTACGACTGTATTTATTTAGTTTTAAAATCTTTACTTACATTTTGTTGCATCAACGACTTCCTTTTGCGCAATGACATTTTTGGATTTTCTACAACAGACAGCATTACCTCAAACTGCGTATTATCATCGGCAACCAGCTTTTGGCGTTTTCTATTATAATTATTGTTCATACTTCCAGTACAGATTAATATTTTTATTGGGATATCTATTATTAAAAATAATCGCTGCTTCTTCATGCGTTTTATAATTTTCTGCCACAATCAAAACAATTTCTATTTTCTCTTCACAAGTTAATAACCCTACCATGTTTATGTGTTATATAAATTCTAACGCGTTTTGACATTGACTGTCAAACATTTCCACCAAACAACAAATCATTTGTATGTCACTGCATCCTAGATAACATGTAACTACAGTTAAATTTGCATTGTTATCAGACAAAAATAGAAAAAATGAATTTTTCCATATAAATGGATGTAATTGCATATTTGAACGTAATTTTTAGTTCTAATCAACTTTTTAAGATTACTCTTAAGTAAAATTAATATTTTTTGACATACCTCGTATACAACTAAAAAAAAATAATATCTGATAATTGTATTTTAGATTTTAGAACATGTACAATTTTTTATGAAAAATAACTCTTTTCCTAAAATTAATAATAAAAAAGTTTTCCATATGGTTCCAACTTAGTGAGACATATTGTATATACAGCGTGTGTAAAAAGTGATGCAAAAGCTACACGCAGCGCTATTCTTCGTTCGGTTCTGAATAAAAAATGTTGGATTAGTTCTTTGTTTGGCATTTATCTGACAGTAAGTCAGTGACACTATTACCTACGTAATTGTTGGAATTGAAAACCATCTGTCACTTAAGGCATAGTTGCAATCTACTTTGACGTCATTGGTTTTTACACAATGACGTCATCATAATTTTTTTTAAATGACAACTTTCACTACTTTTTTCAGTTTTTAATAGACCTTCTTACTCCTTAAACGGTGATGTAGAAAAATTGGTACCTTACTTAACAATTTTTTTGAATAAATGACTCATTTACAAAGTAAAAAATATTTTAACAAAAATCTTAATTTAAATCAACTTATCTGGGAGAAGTTTGACAGTTAGTCTAAATTCTGAAGTAATTTAAATCAACTTAGCTTGGAAAAGTTTGACAGTTATCTAAATTGTAAAAAGTTAGTCTAAATTCTGAAGTAATTTAAATCAACTTAGCTTGGATAAGTTTGACAGTTATCTAAATTGTAAAAAGTTAGTCTAAATTCTGAAGTAATTTAAATCAACTTAGCTTGGAAAAGTTTGACAGTTATCTAAATTGTAAAAAGTTAGTCTAAATTCTGAAGTAATTTAAATCAACTTAGCTTGGAAAAGTTTGACAGTTATCTAAATTGTAAAAAGTTAGTCTAAATTCTCAAGTTAAGAACAAAAAATGGCACATTTAACTGAAAGGAAAAGAATAGAGACTTTAGTAATGGTTGGACACGACGATGGACTAAGAACTCATGTGGAAGCTTATGAGTTATTCAATCAAGCACATCCTGATAGGCCTCCAATTGCAAGTACTACAGTAAGTAAATTGGGCACCAAATTTACGGAAACTGGAAGTGTAAAAGATTTGTCTCAAGAAGGTCGACCACGAATAAGTGATGAAACAAAATTAAAAGTATTACTTGAGGCAGAGGAACACCATCATATTTCTACAAGGCAACTTGCTCTAGATAACAACGTGGACAACAGTTTTGTTGTAAAATTATTTAAAAAAGAAAAGTATCATCCGTACAAAGTGCACCTAATTCACGAGTTAAATGAAGATGATCCAGACCGCCGATTCTAATTTTGGAAAAAATTAATGTTACAATGTGACCAAAATTCCAATTTTTTAAAAACAACATTATTTTTTCTGATGAAGCCACTGTTTTCCTCTACAGATCAGTACATCGCCATAACTGTACGTATTGGTCACGGGACAATCCTCACTGGATTCAGGAATCACACAGTCAACATCAAGAAAAATTAAATGTATGGGTGGGAATGATAGAACGCCGCTTTTAAGGACCTTACTTTTTTGAAGAAAATCTGAGTGCTGCCCAATATTTAAATTTTTTGCAATTTGATTTAGTGCCAGCAGTGGTAGCTCTTTTTCCTAAAAATGAAGATGGCGACGTACCTCATCAGAATGTTTGGTTTCAACAAAATGGGGCGCCTCCACATTTTGGCATAAAGGTCCGTCGATACCTTGATGCTATATCTACAGAAAAATGGATAGGGCCAATTGAGTGGCCAGCGTGTCCCCCAAACTAACGCCCTTACATTTTTATCTATGGGGTTACTTAAAATCAAAAGTTTGTTTCAATAGACCCAACAACTTGCAAGATTTGCAACAGAGAATTCATGATGCAATGCAACAAATTAGGCCAGATATTATTGAGCGCAGTATAGAAAGTGTTTACTGTCATGCTGGTTAATACCAAATGGTTGGAGGTGACACTTTGCCTTTAATTTGTTAAATATGTTTTGTATGTTTTTTTTTGGTTATTAAGTTTACTAAATTGTAACTACTAAAGTTGTGAAGTAAATGTGTCATTTATTTAAAAAAAGTTGTTATGTAAGGTACCAATTTTTATACATCACCGTTTTAGCAGTAAGAAGATCTATTAAAAACTGCAAAAAATAGTGGGGGTTGTCATTTAAAAAAAATGAAGACGTCATTATGTAAAAATCAATGGCGTCATTCAAAAAAAGTTTTCGTCAAAAGACGGCATTTTGAAAAGCAAAAATTGACCTGTCCGAACGATTTTTTTAAAAACACTATACAACGCTTTTATGAATTTTGTTCCAAACTTTATCCCCACACTGAATAATAATCTTATATCATCAAATAGGTACAACTTACTTCCACGCTTGAGTGCATGAATTGGGTAGCACTGCGTTCAATAACAACTTTCACAGTACCAAACAAATTTCTGTTGGTGTTGTATGTCCAAAATTCAAGAAATACAACTCTGGTAGATTCATCAAGCCATTTCTGTTTCTTCAGAAGATCTACCATAAAGTACGCATTACTAATATGGCGGCCTAATACCGTTACATATCCGCCACCGGTATAATCTTTGACCTCACCTGTAAAATTAACAAGTTTGAATAGGTATTGTAGTGACAGTTATAGCTTACATATTATAATGATGATGTGAGGTTAATTTTACATTATTACCCCAACAATTTTTATTAATTATTGTTTAGTCATGTGAATAACTAGTTATGTAATAACAAATATAAAAAGTCTTGATCATGTAGGATTTTTATAAATGAGCTATTTGAATGAAAGCAAAATGTTGTGGGACGTAAAAGTAATGCCTAAATTGTTTCGCAGACCCCCAGTAATGGCTAATCCAGGGGGCGACCGCGAATTTTCGTAGTGATAACATGTATAACCGCCGTAATGGTAACATGTATAACGCACTTCTTGTGGTTGCGATAATATATCTATTATAATTTTGAAATGATGCATGCTGCACATATGTTCGTATATCACACATTTGGTAAACTTTTCTTGGAGAACGGTTGCTTCCCCACTCTTATGGAAAAATTCAAAAATTCATACAATTTGCCAAGTTGCCAATCCTGCCAATTACAATGATCTTCACCAAATTAGTATACTGCCGGTTTTATCCAAGATTTTGTAAAAAATAGCTCACAAGCACGTGATGGAATATGCCGTAACTTATGGCATTATCCCTGATGTCCAATCTGGATTTCGCAAAGGATTTGTTACGGCATCGGCACTTACCAAGGTGACTGATGATGTCCTTGTATCATGGGATCGGGGTTTTGGGACTGCATTGGTGCTGTTGGATTTTACGATGGCATCTGATCAATTAATCACCAACTTATGGTATCTAAATTGAAATATTATGGCTTTGATGCAGTTACCTTAATTTTTTCCCCCCTCATATCTGTCTGATCGTAGGCAGAGAGTTGTAATTGAAAACTCAGAATCTGAAGATCTTGCTGTGCGTAGAGGCGTCCCACAGGGTAGTGTTTTGGGACCATTATTGTACATATTGTATACGGCTGATTTCGCAAAAGAACTTCATAACTGTCATTTTATGTCCTATGTGGAGTCTCGTTTAATTAATGAGGATTTGGAAAGACTATTACTATTATCTAAAAAACATATCAACCCTATCAAATCTTCCTTGATAATAAGAAGTCCTTTGCATTTTCAAAATTTCTTAATTTGAGACTCCATTTTGATACTTCATTAAGATTTAAACCCCATAATAATCAGCTTTTAAGAAAGGCATACTCTTCTTTAAAATTACTTCACTCCAACAAGCACTGCCTTGATTTTAACTTAAGAAAACTTCTGACTGATATCTGACTGATAGTCTAGTATTATCTCATTTCAACAACTGTGATACTGTGTATGGTCCCTGTCTTGATTACCTCGACAGATATCGTATTCAGAGAGTTCAGAACAGTTGTTTGAGGTTGGTATTTGATTTGAACTTCCGGGAAAACGTATCTGATAAACTACAGCTGATTGGATGGCTGAATATGGAGAACCGTCGCAGACTGCATTATGCCATTCTTATACACTCAGTGGTTACAACATCCTCTCCGGCGTACTTGTCTTTGAAATTGTTGAAGCATTATGAATTGCATAAAATTAAGCTATCACACAACAATGTTCAAACGTTCGTTCTCATACACTGCTTCAACTATCTTCAATAAATTCAGTCATAATTTCAAACAGTTACCTACTACTGCGTCTGCGCCCTCTTATAAGCGAACTCTACTTAGCAACTGATGCTGCAGATTGTTACGTTAATTTTGGACAGTTCTGTATATTCCGGAATTTTGTTTCTTTTATTTATTTTGGTAGGCTTATTGTTATCGTTTTCTATTGTTTTGACGTTAGTAATTTTCGCTTTGAATTAATTTTATCTATAGTGTTATCATATTTAGTAGTAACGCATTTCAGTATTTATAATTTAAATATAAATTGGTTTAAATTCTAATTTATTGGGTTGTCCCGCCATCTTCTGGCGAGCTCGGTCTTCAACGTATAATAGATATATAAGATAGAAAATAGATCTCTACTTCACGGGCCTGTTACAGCGAGTCATAGTCAACTGAGCTTATGCGTCTTAAATCTAACTGATAGTAAGCAACTTTATTTGCTTTTAATACTATTAATTTAGTGCTATTACCTCTTCTTTCGTCTTAGAGAGTTTTTTTTATTTTCCCTTTCTTCCTTAGTAATTAGTAGGCTTCCTTTTTGTTTACAAGTATCGACCGTATAATTTTAAATGTTTCCGTACAATTGTTAGTTTTCGATTTGTGTGCCTGGAGTTGCTCTTTAGTGGAAGTTGCTGAGAACGTTTTCCCCGTCCATTTGATTTTTATCGATGATTGAATGGTATAGAAGCAGATTGAATTTACGATTGCTATTCACTGCAAATTATTTGGTGAAAATATTACCGTTATCGTTTCGTAAGATTTACGCTTTTTAAGTGGATTAATACCGCAGTGATTTAACTTTGGAAGAATACTTTTCGACGTTTTGTCAGTTTATTTTATGCGATTAGTAAATTTATCTGGTGAGTACCTTCTCTAGTCATAATCTACCGATTCAGTAGAGCTGAGAATCTTGACTCTTCTTACACGAAGTCTACATCTCCTGGAAGCCCGAATAGTACGGATATTTCTAGCTACCTACCGTATATGTCAGGCCACACCTCCTTGGTCCATTAAGATAAGTGTTATTCGTTCCTCCTAATTAATTGTGTTAATCTGTAAGTTGCCGTAAGCCTAAATTGTTGCTTAAATTTTAAATTAATTTCTCTATATCATAAGGTTCTCTCGCTCTGAAATTTCATATATTTTCCCGTTGCCAATTTTGTAGCACGGAAGTTACGGCTGTGCCTAAATTTTATGTAAGATTTGCGTTGATTAGAGCTAGAGAACGTTAATTAAATTTTCATTTAAGTATAGCTGGATCTATCGCCAGAACATAACCGGTGATGGTATATAATAATTTCAGTTACGAGGGTTAACGTATAAGTTTGTCATTCAATTGTTATTTCAAATTAGATTTTGGAGGCCTTAAGCTGGATTTTCATTATTTCCATTTTTTTGTATACAGCGTTTTGTTAGAGTTCCAATTAATTCTTACGTACATTTATATTTATATACAGTGTTCAACACTTAATGACACAATTGGAAAATTCTTTGTAAAGCAGAGATCTCTTCTGAATGAATTAAAACTATTATTGCGTTTACGTGTGCGATAAAGGTTGCTTCTGTTCACTTTAATTTTTCATTGACACTATTTCTAGCTTGTGTCCGATTTAAGGCTGTATAACGTTGTAACATTTCTTGTAATCATAGGTAAATATTTGTTTTTTTTAAAAAGAATTTCTAAATTTTAAATAATCTTATAACTTAAACAGTTTCTGTTAGAATATTAAATGGTTATTGTTGGAAAATTGTAGTTTTGTCTTATATTTTGCTACCTTGAATATTTAAACTGATTTTTCAAAGATCATTTTGGGGAAGGGAATATTTACACAATGGGAATGGCGTCCGTATATTCATCCGACGATTGAGCTTAAATGCAATACCTTTCACCATATTTATCATCTGTACGCAAGGGTAGTGACAGGTAAGGTATCCTTGAAGGTGTAAGCATACATTATCCGAAACTTTGATGGCTTTTAGGAGGCGATACAATAATTTTAGCTTGGCCATTTCTTTTGCTATCAGTGTCAAAGGATGAATAATTTTTAGTTTCACGACGACGCCATTTTTATTGCGCCTTATTTGATTTTGACACTTAATTTAATTTAATTTAAACTTTTGGAGGGGGGGGGGTAGCCGCAATGGTTTTTCAGTTAAAGCTCACTTACTGTATAGTTATGTAATATTAGGTGTTTTATATAGAGGAGACGCGTTATATTCAATTGCACGTCATTGATGACATTTACATGTTGTCATAACTCTATAAGTGAAACTAAAATAGTTATTTCGTTAAATTATATTTGCGGGCTTTTATTTCATTAGTTTAAATAGAAACTATAAATTGGTCGTAATTTACGCATTCATGGTAAATAGACATATAATTTCCGTTTCAATATTAAATTTCTGTCTTACATATTTTTAATAGACTAATAGTTCAATTCGGTGTTGTCAGATAAATCGTATCTGTCAAAAAGGCGTGTGTTGTGTATATTTTGCCTGTCATATTTGCGTGTTTATTTTTGCTTTGATTAAAATTGTACTTATAAAAACAGTTCTTCTTAGAACTGTACATCCTGTTTTTTACAAACTTTTCTATATGATCTGATTAATGAGAATAACGTATAGTTATTTTAAATTTTATTATGGATACGTTATGAAACATTAATGGTTTTTCGACAATCTAAATCAATATAATAAATAAGTTGAGAAAAGCTGAAGTCTTAGAGCATTTCAATTACAAAATATATTACGTTATAGTTATTGTATTATGAATAAATATTTTCTTTGGTTATATCAAATGTCACTGACAGAAATAAAAATAGATCCTGCAACATAAACAAGACGAGACGTCATGAATCTAGTATGACGTACAATTGAATCTAACGCGTTTCCTCTATACATGTGTATGTTTTTGTTTCTTTTGTACTTATTGATGTTACTGTTAAGGTTCTGTGTAAATAGCTTCGCTAAAGTTCGCTTTTATTAATAAGGACCTTATTATTATAAACACTAAATTATACATACCATAAGTAAGAGTTAATCCAGCTTGAACAGGATACCTGTACGTCCACATTGAGAACATTCCACCATAACTACTTGTATCTGCTGTAGTTTCAGTTAATGCAGGATTACAGTGTGTGATGTTGAGTATTTTTCCAGCTTCATTTAGCTCGCAGCTATTTTTCCTTACTCGCTTCTGACGAATGACTATAATACCCAACACTTTCGTACAGAAATCAGTCATTAAACCCGGGTCTAAGACAGTCCAATTTCCGTACCAATTTGCAGCGTATATGACTGGTATGAATGTATTGTTCACATATTCGTAGACACTAAAAGAATGTTCCATATTGATTTTTATCTGTCAATAAGAATATTTATGACTGCATACTCTTCAAGCGATGCTATGTCTCCTAACGGCATTTCCGCGTTTTCAGCTTCGATCATGTCTCTTATGTGATTGTTGTGAAATATGCTCAAGTTGTCGAAATCATGGTATACTAACAGGAAGAGGCATAGTAAATACCCGGTGAAGAGGAACATTTCCCGTATATTTTCTGATAAAATAGTTTTCTGTAGCATGGTCTTCTTTTTTCTCTGTGGAATATATTGAATTGTATAATGTCGAAATGTGAATTTAGAAAACATTTCTAAAATACTAAATTGCAAGTCTTGCAGCGAACCTACATAGAGTTAAAAAAATGTGGGGGGGGGGGGGATGGTGACTAAATATGAGTAATGTGATATTATTATTTATTTTACAAACATTTTACATACGATTTTGTCATGATATCCCGTGCATATGATGTATATGAAGACAAGCTCCAGACGGAGTTTAGTTTTATAGGTGCTGGTGGAACACATTTATTTAGATAGAGAGAAGTAGAGTCAACTTTTAAGAAAGCTGATGACACTTTTAAACCGGATAGATATCAAATTTATCTACTTACAAATTTAGGAATGCGCGTGGAAAAACAAACCAAACATTTTGTATATTTGGTCTATGAGTTGGTTTTCTGATGGGCTTCTACCATCCGCCCGTTATACCTTTCTATTCGTTTATGCTTGTTTGTAATATTGGTTAATTTGGCAAAAAATATGTAACGGTTAAAAGCAATTGATTTACTTATAATGTTAGATTGTTTGATGTAATTCTTTCATTTAGCGTTATATTCTTCATCCCTATCTATATCTAGTTGATGTATGTGTTTCTGTATACCTTGTTAATTTGATTCAAATTGTATAAAAAGTAGTAAATAAAATACATAATCAATTACTACTGATGATGTGTGAAGTGCATACGAAACGTACATCTAGTTAATAAACTATTTTTTGTGGAAGATTAAGGTGTTTCATTCCTAGTATTTAAATGGTTAAGTTAAGAAACGTAAGAGTATCTATGATTGTTTGGTGGAGGCGCCGTTATAGTTTTAAGCAAATATGCCGGAGAATGTTTTTGGGAAGAGGAGGTTAATACCACGGAAATTTCCAATGGTCAATGTTAGTTTCGTCAGAGGTCCATCTAAAGTGTAGATAAAAACAGGTCATACACAAGTCACAAAGGATAGTTTCCATCTTGGTTTTGTCCATATTAACTTAAAATCTCGACAACACAACGTTCATACAAAAAAGGTGAATAATAAACGTTCAAGGTATAGTTTTGAAGTAAAATATTTAGTGCAATAGTGCTGGAGTTTTATTGAACCTACAAACACCTTTGGTCCTTCGAACTCATTTTGAGTAAACTAGCGTGGAGTTGCTCCTACAGTTCATCATTGGTTTCGCGCAATTCACCAGACTGTGGAGAGAGAAAATTACTAACTCACGATGGGCTAAACTCAAAGAAGAAGAAAGAAGAAGGGTAGAAATTCTTATGTAATGGTGCAAGTAAATATCTTGCGGACTTTGAGAGAAACCGACTAATATTATTTTATCTCAAAAAAATGTTTACCATTACACATATCAAACTGGTCTTTTTCAATAGCAAGAATTCTTAATGCTTTCTAACACTATGCAATATAATTTACATTTTACCTTAATAGCTCGATCATCTAGTGGTTTATATAGATGAGTTAGATATGGGCGAAGACCATAACCTCCAGTGACTTCATAAAGAGATTTTCTCTGTGTTTCAGTTTCATTAATTATATCGTTGCTATTGTACGTTATGGTTTCGCCAACATTCTAAAAGAAAAAAAAATCAACCAAACGGAGATAGATTGGGTGAAAGCAAAAATTGAATGAATTTTGAAAATTCCAAATATTCTGATTTAATTTTTAAGTAAATAAATTCAGCTAATTAGATGTAAATCGTAATAAGAAACAGATTAAATGTGCTAACATGCTGAATGTTATATTGATCACTCACTTTAGTCAACTGTTTATCAAGACCAGTGTACACGGAGAGGTATATATTTTCCCATACAAAGATGCTTACAAAAAGAGCAATGGTGGTTACCGTAAACCAAACTTGCCAGGCGAATGTGGACGCCCAGTATCCAAATGTGCCCAAGTATAAAATTTCAAGTATTATAAAAGAAATCAATATTGACCTAAAATATACAAAAACTATATAAATTTGTATGAAATAAAAAAATTAACTCCTATTATAAAATTATATGATCTATAAAGCAAACCTAGATTCTTGGTAAATACTCAGGTTCATGAATAATACTGTTTTTGGAAAAGTCCATGAACATATAAGATATGTGACAAATTCAATTTCCTATTGCAGTTGTAAAAAAAATCTTTGTATTGAAGTGAAACCTTGTAAAATTAATTATATGCCATATTAAAAAGGAGTATCCAAACATATGATACAATTCTAAGTAAGAACAGAATAACATAAACATTAATATTTACCATATTAAATTGATTGTGTAACCTGGCAATAAGGCTCTTCGCTTTGTTGTCAATTCAAGGTTTCTTTCAGAATTTCTAAAAAAAATATGCAATTTTATCATTTCGAAAATAAAGAAATAAGAAGCAGTATCTTGTGTTCTGTACGGTACGTTTATAAGAACATTATACATTATATAAAAACATACCGACAAACTTGAAGGGGTGGTATGGGTCATCAACACAAACATTTTTTGTTATAAACATATTGCTGTGAATGCCGCATTGTTACAAAATGGTAAATTTCTTATTTAAGATGAAAAATGTAACATTGTCCCGCGTTGGGTCCAGCCATATAAATTATATGGTATAGCTGCAACAATGCTGATGAATGATAAAATTTATAATAGTCTATTTATAAGCTTGTTCCTTAACAGCACAAATTTCTTATTTATGTTCTTATGAGTTCTTGCAGTGATTTACTTCTTATGTTCTGGTACACCTCTTATTTAGTTTTGTTTGGGATAAAAATTGTATTTAATTTTTTTTTTTAAAAATACCAATCGTAAATAACATTGCCACACTGTATTTTTGTTTTACAAAATAAAGAGAAAAGAAAAAAAACATTTATACTCAATTTTAGAGTTATAATGATTGTTTAATACTTATTGATCTATAATAATAGTTGAAAGAATAATTATCTTGTTCCTTTAAATAAAGAAAAATTATTAATTCTTGATAATTTGTTGATTAATACAAAGCCGATTCTATTTCACCAAGAACTAGAACTTTGCAACGTGAATGCTCTGAAAACTGGCCTATACTAATTGCTAGTTATAAACATTCTCACATTGTACCTCTAGCAGCTTAGCACCTATCCATCAAAAAAAAATCCCCGCTTATTCGTATTTATATTATTTGAATTACTAAATTAAATGACTATATAATAATTAATGATGCCCAACGATTTACTAAAGGCAAATATTTTTACATAGTACCTTCCGCACGTCTAACACCATTAACTATCCTTCTATTATTTTAAAATAACGAATTATTATTATTAAACAAGGTAATATTCATCTAATTAATGATGACCAAAGATTTTCTAAAGGCAAATATTTTCACATAGTACCTTCAGCATGTTTAGCACCATTAACTATACCTAAATTGAATTATTTATCTTATAACTTACTTCATATCATCGTACATTTTATCAAATTCATTCTTATTGATGATCTCCATCTTAAAAATTAAAATTATAAAAATGAAAATTAATTGAATGAATTTGTTTTAAAGGAAACTAAATAAAATACAATAATACAGATTCTCAAATCGTGAGATGATAAGTAGTGCATATAAACCCCTACTTTCACTTTCGCTGTCTCAAAAATGTTATTCTTTTCCAAAATTAACGTCTTTACTGCCTGAATTATAAAGTTCATCTTCGACAAGTCTAGTCTTGTTTTCGCCTTATATACTGAAACAAAAGCCTATCGACAATTTGTAGCGCCTCTGTTATCTGATTAAATTTTAGGTTGGCATTGATTTTAAAACGGTCGTGATAAAATCTTTCTTTTTCGTTTTCTTCCAGTTGTCATATTCGCACCAATACGCGCATATCGTCTTGACAGCTTACACACTAATGGCGACGACTCGAACTGTTTGTTATTATTGTTTTTCACCAACTTGTTATATCCCATCTTCAGTAAGTATATTTTTCTTTTCTTTCTCTTCAGTATAGTCCTTCATTGTACTTGTATATGAATGCATTGCCTTTTTCATCGTTTGTTATATATTTCCTTTTTCCATTAACTAATGTTATTCTTATTTTTCCTTTAGAAATTCTTCGATTTGGTAGTATGGGAAAGACGTTATAAACAACAGGATTTTTTCTTGCGGAGCCCGCATTGCGAAAATTGATTGCTTTCGTCACAATCTCGCCAATTTTTATCCATGCTCTCTCTTCTGGTAATACGTTGATTTGCAGAATGCTGTGAACAATATTAACACTGTATTTTTCTTTTGCAAGTTTTTAAACCACACATGACCATTTCCATTGTCTTTGAAGCCCTTGTGTTATAGATACAAGAACTAACAAGTGTATTTTTAATTCATGCTGTTACTATTTACATAAAACATTCTTATTTACGATCTGTCACTTCGCACCAGAAATATTTTCATTTATATCCTTTTTACACATTTATTTATAAGTTACAGGTATTTACTACATTTTAAGTGTTATTATTAAAAACTTTCTTATGAATTGGTACCATTATTTATATTTAAATTCACATTTATTCATATAATGTTGTGTTCTCTTCCCGAGCACACCTGATATTACCTTGCTCATATAACTTAATGGCATTTAAATGATTTCCTCTCTTTATTGTTCCATCTTTTAACATAACTCTTTCTCTGTTATTTACTCTCAATACCTTTTTATTTTTGAATAATGGTCCATTTCTTAAAATGTTTAAAGCTGTTCTAACGCCTTGTGCGAAATTAGGTTCTGTATTTTTGTATTCAAACCATATCTCGTGCTTGTCTTTTCTACAAAATATAGAGTGCATTGATTTATTTTGTGTTTGTCTTATGCCTAATATTAGTACTTATTTAACTTAGTATATACCATAACGTATATATTTTTGATAATAGCATTGCCCTTAAATGTTGGCAACTCATCTTACTTACTATTACATGTTTCAACTAGTGCTTAAAATCTTAAATATACGATTTTAAAAAATAAAATTAGTGTTCTTTTTCAATAACTACACTAATTCTTAATATTATTATTTCAATAATGTGGAGGTCACAGCAATATGTTAATTACAGTCTTTTGAGAGTTTACTGATTTGCGGTCCCTTTGTATTTATGGTTGTTTTAGTTATCTATTTTTAGAATGAAATATGCATCTTACAAGAAGTTTATTGATTGCCTAACAGATTAGTATTTCGATTGTTCAACTGTATGTATATTTTTTAATTAATTATCGGACATTTATTGTATATAGGAATAGTAAATCTTTACCTGAAGCAAAATACGAATCCAATATTAGTTCCAAAGGACAAGATTGATACAACGACCACACACATAAATGAATACATGGAGGAAGTCAATACATGTTTATCGAAACCATCTCTTATGCGTATCTCTGGAGTTACGCAAATCAAAAGCGCCCAACAATATGCCGAAAGTATATGTGATAGAATTACAGATATTCTTTCTATGTAAGTGAACTGGGTATCGTCGCTTCTATAAGTTGGGAAATTAAAATTTAATCATTTTATTACTTTGTCTAACAAGGGAGTGATCAAATAAATATTCTGTTAGTACAATATATTAGAATAGAAAAGTATTTACGACGAAAGCAAATTCCATGTATGTTCAGGGCCAAAATATAGTTGAAAATGTTTGAAGAATATCCGCCTTTCCTTTTTAATTTGTCTCAGAATTTCTTCCACCACGTCAGTTTCATAATAATGTTTGTTTTCCTCAGCTACTGTAAACCATTTCCGCACATCAAAAAACCACCATTTTTTTAATTGCAAATCGCAAATACGAATACAGTCACAATACCTACAACATGAATAATTATAGCTAATACACCATTAGGCATTATGTTTATATCATAAATAGATCCGGAGTGTTGCTTTGGAGGTAAGGCAAATTCTTGCTTGCTTCGTTTAAATCGCACGGGATTAGATAGCAGCATATACATGGCACCTGTTGGGCGTTGTTTATTTACAAGAGAAAATAAAATTAAAAGCTGAAAGTTACAAAAGAGTGAGATTACCCAAAAACGTTCACTTATCCAACTTTAATAAACACCAAAGCAAAGTGTATAAGAAATATAAACTAACAAAGTTTTAATAAATATGAACACTATAAAAACATTATGACTTAAAAACATTAATATAAATAACCAAAATAATTCACCCTGTATATACGACAAAACAAGTGTGCACTGTGAATTTTTTTTAATGAATTCTAAACTAAATATATTCAAATTGAACACATATGGCTAAAAAGCTATGAATTTCTATACAAAAAAATTACTATGAAACCTTTCGATAGCTTGATCAAGTAATCTTTACAATGTAAGTTTAAGGTCTACTGATTTATAAATTTGTCTTCACTTGTAATTTAAAAAATGAGGTGTGGCCACCACACGACTTTCTTATACGTGTGTGCGTCTCAAATTATACAAAAGTTGTTCTAAATTAAGATTTAAATACTTTTATCTTCTGAAAAAAATAAACAAAACCCTATTGTACTACTTCTAATCTCTTAATAAATCTCTATAGAATGCATACTTGGCGAAATATTCGAAAGAAAGTGCTACACGCTAACAGTAAAAGTGTTACTTCCGGTCCGAATTTTGAAATTTCTTTTATAAAAAAAATATTTTACAAGTAGCCCTAAATATATATTTGCTCTTGATAAATATATATAGAATGCATAATTTACGAGATATTTGCAAAAATCGCTATTCGATAAGAGTAAAAGTGTTAGTTCCGGTCCGACTTTTGAATTTTTTTTATAAAAAATATATTTAAAATTACGTTCTAAATACTTTTATACTCATAATGTACCCGTCTAAAAAGCATGACTTGCGAAATATTTGCAGAAAACTGATCTTCGATAAGAGTAAAAGACCCACTTCCGGTAGGATTTTCAAAAAACTTTCATAATAAAATTTTTCTCAAATTTAATTTTGAATACATATTGCTGTGACCTGCTGTACTATGGTTGATAACCAATAGTCAAATTAATAAATTGATATTCTTTAATAATCTCAGGGTCTAAAAGGTAAACTTCTTTGTTTTTATAACAAGGAATATGTCACAGCTTTTCCTTATTGTGAGTTCTAGCTGTGATTGTGATGTTTACTTTCCTTATGTTCTCCTTTGGGATGGGTATAAATAAGTAAATAGTGAATGTCAGCACAACTTATATTTATTTACAGTATAGATTTACAAAAACATGAAAAATATTTTTTTATTATTATTATTATTATACAATACAATAGTTTATTTTTTATTTAGATGTGTTTTCTTTTCATCAATGGTACAAGCACCTTGCAAATCTTTTGTTCCTTTAAGAAAATTGTAAAAATGTACTGAGTTACTTCTTCATGTATGCTTACAAATCAAGGCAATTACTAAATTCACTTTCTTTACCTTTTACCGACGTATCCCCATTGGATCATCTCGACCTGAGATTTTCACGTCAAAATCGAGATTTAAACAATGAAGAACCTATTAGATGTTTCCCATAATATTTCAAAACTGTTGTTATTCAAATGAAAACGTTAATGCATCGTTGAGTCGCCCTAACTTGAGATTCTCACGTCAACCTAAGGCTTACTCAAAGAAGGATTTATTAAATATTTAAATAATATTCTTAAAATTGTTGTTATCCGGTAATTTTATATCACACACATGAGGATTCCTTTATTTATTTATTATAAGATTGCAAGATGGAGTTTTATTTTTAGTGCTTGTACTTACTTTTCTTGACTGTATATCATTTCGAATTCTTCTTGATAATTCTGGCCTTCCATCCCTTTGAAAATTTATTATGGCGGGCTTTGTAGAGTCGAATAATAATATCCCGCGCTTTACTGTATTTAGCGCGCACTTATCGTTCGAGAAGCGTATCACTGGTTCTGTTTCACAACGTCTAGATCTTAAAAGCGTTTATGCCTTTTTAGATTTTATTTTACAACACTTGGAGCACTGGTTTAAGTTTAAGGGACTGCTGATCAACTTTTCTTTTTTTTCTTGAGTATTTAAGATCTTCGGATGGACTCCTTATTTTCTGCAAATGCACGCGTTTATATACCCTTCAACAATTGACAAACGCTTTATTTTGTTTCAAATTATTTTCGGTCAGTTTAAATTTTCTTCTACTGCGCCCTCCGTGTTTGTTATGGTAACTATCGATGTCATGTGGTCACGTGACCTTTCTTCCGCCATGTTACTGTTGTTGTTGTTTACATATCCTATACTTG
This sequence comes from Amphimallon solstitiale, assembly GCA_963170755.1. Classification (NCBI taxonomy): domain Eukaryota; kingdom Metazoa; phylum Arthropoda; class Insecta; order Coleoptera; family Scarabaeidae; genus Amphimallon; species Amphimallon solstitiale. The sequence goes on from OY720680.1 coordinate 128,795,209, forward strand.
CATATCTAATGAACATCGATTGATTTTATCGATTGGTAGGTATTTTTGAGCTGCTTTAATTTCTAAATTATCGTTTGTTTTTTATTGTGTTCACGTTACCTCCAATTTGCGTTGTATTTATATATATATTCATTGCTTTCTTTGTTGTTTTTGATATATATTCTCTTTTCGTTAATTAATTTAATTCTAACATTCCTTTTCTTGTTTTTAGGAATAGGTAGTATGGGATACACGTTACATATCACCTTTATTCCTTTAATTTGGTTTAGATGCTCCTTTTCCCTTTTGTATTTCGGCCCTTCTTCCTCGAGGTCATTGAACCATTTCTTCGTGTTCGGAGAGTTTTCTAGATCCGTTAACCTTTAATCAAATTTTGTTGGTGTAAGTTTTTCCTGATCTACATTATATACTGACTAATGTTTTATTTGTTTTTAGCTTGGAATCTCTTGAAGCATTTTTATATAAAGGAAATTATGTACCAATCGCATATTTAAATGTACATTCAATAATATCTTTTATCCTGGATATACCAGTGAAAATTGCATACCCAACATAATGTTTTATTTTTAATAGTGACTGAGAAATGAGTGAAATATACTTTTTTATGTATACAGACCTTTGTTCTTGCCGTAGTGTTTATTATTATTGCAATATGTTGAACGCAGGCTTCTATTCACTGCGTTTCACCCCTATGGAACCTAGTGTTTCCTTCTTCGTGCAATTTTATTGCTTGTACGTGATAGAGCCATCCCTTAACATAATCCTTTCTCTGTTTTTAGCATTCATCTTTTTCTTCACCTGGATTTGCTGCCTTCTTGTTAGTATTTGTAGTGCTATGTGCACTGCGATTTTGTAATCAGGCTCTTCCTTTTTATATTTAAAAATTATGTCAGGATTTTCCTGCCTGTAACGGAAATTAAATTGTTATTCAAGTTGTATCCTTTTTTGTTCTCTTATTGAGGTTGGTTTTTTATTTATTTTACGTTGTTTTATATAATATTCAATACCATTTTATTTGAATTGCTAATGCTTTCATTTTTACGGGTATGCAACCCACATTGCATTGATGTGTATTCTATTGCATGTTCATCAGTTCGAATATTTACTGTCATGCAATAGTTTAAATTATATATATTTATATAAATTAATTATTAATTAATATTTATATCTGATGAAATATTAAATTATAATTTATATAACAAATATGTAAACCTATATTTATTTATTTATTTGTGCAGAAAAATACCACAGCAATATGTATTCTTTATAAATTTGTTTAAAATTAATAGTTGACGAAGTTTTGGCAAAATTCGATTTTTTCACTGAAGTAAACTTCTACTTCCGGTCTGCCGATTTTACTGAAAATCCAATCAGATCTCAAGAAGGAGATTATACTCTTAAATACAAAATTTGAAAATGATATCTATAGCGGTTTGATCGCTATCGTGGTCACACACACACACACAGAGAGAAATTTTTTTAAAACCACTTTTTTGGTATCAGAGGATTTCAAAACATGGACATCTGCAAAAGCTCGAGGTCAAAAATTTTTGTCATCACAATTTTATTATACTACGTATATGAAAGTAAAAAGATAATTAAATTATACTGATAAAGTTTTGAAACTACACCATCCACTCTAACTGGCATAAACCATCATAGGACACCATAATCTATCATAAACCACGAAAATCACCCTGATTCAACATTTTTTGCGTAGATCAATAAATTAAAGTTCTTCCCATTGGCCTCATAAATTAGCTAAGCTTTTTAATATCCGTACAAAACCTAAGAATCACAGGCGAAAAGAAAACCGCCCCGGATAGCTAATACGCCATAAATGATTCTCTAATTTAGTAGACTTTCCTAGAATTAATCCGCTAGCATCTAACGTTTAAATAACACAATTCATTAACCAAAACTCCTTTAATGTAATTCTTACTAACACAACTAAAATTGTCCTAAATAATGGGGCAAGAACAAAATGCGTTTTAACACAATATACAATGTACAAACAAAAAAGTCTTACGCTATTCCTACTCATGACGATAGCGGAAAGAATAATGTCATCTGTTAACGACAAGATTTGCATTTTCGACATAATAATTTTAAAGTAGGAAATATTACAAAACGCATGTTAGCATTTTTTAACTAAGATTATTAAATTCTTAAATTTTTTGCTTGTGTTATATCTTTAATGATTACGAAGATATGAATTTTTATGAATTTTCAATATTTTAAAAAATATCTTCAGAAGTTGAAATGTCAAATCTAAACGTACTATCAAATACTCCTCAAATTGATTAACAACTTTGCTAATTTGACTGATATTGTATCTTCAACCTTAAGAAAGTTAACTCTATAGGAAAATAGAAAATGTGCTCCTGAAAACAAGTAAATAAATATATAAATAAAACAAAAACTAACCATGTTGGTCTATTCCCAATCGAGTCAAACCACAGTTTAAGGCGTACCAACTCTCCTAAATGGACAGAAGTAGTTAAAATAAACCAATCTTCGCTTCTTTTTTGGAGTAATTGCCTGTTAGGGTCTGGGTAATTCAAAACATGCGCCTGTAATTGTACGGAAATTCCTTCTGATCGCATTTACATTTTTGCCACAAACAATACTTACTGTGCTCTTACTTTTATCTCCGTACAGTTTGATTATTATGTTTGAAGAAGTGCCTGCGTTATTATTGCTACCAGTTTTGACAATAATCAGATAAGCATACCTATCTTTCTTCACGTTATCGCTAAGGAAGTATATATCTTTCTGAAATACAGATATGTTTAAAACGATCATTCGCTAAAGTAATTTATAATTTACCCTGTGTGTCACAGTACGAAATAAAAAGAAACACATTGCCACAAAGTAACAGAACAATATAATTGCAACCGTTATAAATATAAGATAGGTATAGATCATTTCTAATTTATATTTCATTTCTATGACATCATCTACTTTGCTCTTCGGGACGTACATCATACCAGCTACAATTGATAATGATCTGCACTTGCAATGTATAAGTTCAGTAGTGGTAGCTTCTCCAAGCTAAAATATGAAATAAATTTAGAGATGATGAGTATATACAACAAGATGCATAGGATCCGGGTGTTTTTGAAGCAAATAGTACTGGCATAAAAGATTTAAAAAAAAAAAAATGTTACGGTCTAAAAGTCACACTAAGTATACAGCTTTAATTTTATTTCTAATTTACGTAAATTTAAACTTCCGAGGACATCCACAAGTGCGTACTGAAACTATTGCTACTTTTAAAAATGCCGTTCATGTAAGAGTAAATTTTGGATGTTTACACAGATATTTCTTGTTTATTGTTGTTCTAAGTTCTAATTATTTTTCTAGAAGATTTCGATGTACTTTCCGTCATTTTCAAAACTAGGGGAAATGCTCCACCCAGAAACCGTGCTTGGCCCAGTTACTTGCTTACCGTCCTGATCATTTCCCGCAATTAGATCATTATATTGTGACCTGTGCCAGTGTTAAGTGGCTTGGGTGTATCTTTTATTTTAATAGTCTTACATCTTCGTTATTGTGGCACTTAGAGAAACCTAAAGCATGTCTCTAAGTTAAAGTTAGTTCTACGCGTATCCACGTTTCGACTCTGAGTATCTTCGGAGGAGATACGCGCCCTGAATGGCCATTTCATACAAATCATTAAGGATTTTTATTCCACGATTTTAACAAAAGATTGCCATTGGGCTTTTATTACACATAATAGTGTTGAATACGTTAATGTTACAATAAATATTAGATGTTTTTAATAAATAAAAAGCTATTTAATTAATCACTCTGACCATTCAACATTGTTATATTAATAGAATATGCATTTATACATCACTTTATGGGAAAACAAAAAACAAATACCTTACAGTTTCTTGATAACCAATCCCCTTCTTGCCACTCAAGACAAGTTTGTGTTCTAAAGCTGTATTTGTATGTAATGGTTCGATTTTGAGGTTTATTCTGCAAAAAAAATACATTATTACTATGTTCAGCAGTATATGCATATATATGTAGGTATTACTGATAAAATATTTTTAACAAAACGCAGAGCTGACGCAATTCTGGAACTTCGTATCTGTAAAATGCAAAATATATTAGTAAATTTTCTCGTCATGTTTAAGCGTAGTTACAATCTAGTAATAATAATCATTACATCATTGATATAAAAATAACAAATAAAGGTAGAAAAACAATCGAGAAATTGAAACTATAATTACCCCTCAAGATATTCATGAAATGAACGGCTGGCAATGAACATAAACGATATGGAAATTACGACGTTTTAACAAAATAGATATTAGCAATTAATTAATATATTAAAACTAAAATAAGGTAGTTATTAATAAAACTGTAAAATATATTTGTTAAATAAATTTTACAGTTGTATTGTTTATTATTACACATTTAACTTTAATAAAGAATTAAAAACTATTAAAATAATTGCACAAAATAATGGTTATAACTCATCTCTAATAGATAAATTAGTCAATAGAATGAACAAATCAATTACATTAAAATCAGCATTTCCCCCGTCCCAGGACTTGACATTAAAACAATGGGTTAAAATTCCATATTTAGGTAGTATAAGTATGAAAATTAGTAATGTTTTAAAGAAACTGGATTTTAAAATAGCCTTCTATAATAGTAACACTTTAAAAAGTCAATTAACGAATAATAAAACAGCGAATCCTAAACTAAACAAATCAGGAATTTACAGAATTAATTGTAGTGATTGTAGTACATTTTATATAGGTCAAACAGGGCGAAATTTCAAATTAAGATTCTCAGAACATATGCGAGCCGTTAAATTAAATTATGAAAATTCAAGTGTAGCTAACCATGTTTTAGACACGGGACATCAATTTTCAATAGACAATTTAGAAGTACTGTATAGTTTAAATAAAAGTAAAGAAATGAATGTTCTAGAAGGTTATTTTATAAAAGAAAGTTTACTTTTACAACCAGGCAATGTTCTTAATGAACAAACAGAACTCATAAATTTACCGCTAATAAACCCTAGCCTTGTAAAAACGGTCTTTCCAGATAAGCCATGACCTTTTCATAATTTTCTATTTTTGTACATTTTTATTTACATTTTTGTTAGAAGTAGGTAGTTACAGTATATTAAATTTTACTTTAGTTTCTCGAGAACTCCTGACGATGCCGCAAGGCGAAATGTAGATCGAGTATTTAATTATATTTATTTGTGAAACAATACCAAGTGTGTTTTTTGTTATTACTTGCTTATATTTGTAATGTTTTATGTTTTAAAGTGCTAATGTTTTTAATTAATTGAAAAAGATAGTATCTATCTATCAACACCATTACGAAAATCTTTTTTCTAGAACTCCTTTCAAACTCAATTTCATTAGAAATTTTTCTTAATTTAGTAGTTGACGATATACTTGTAAAATTCGAGATTTTCATGGAAGTAAATCAATACTTCTACTGATTAGTCTGAAAATTGAGATCTTGAGCGGATGATTAGTAACTGCTTTATTAATATTACCACATACTGAAAAGCCAAGAAAATGACGAGCCACATCTGTTTAGTCACTAAGTTTTGTTGGTAGGCTGCGTCATTGAATTATCCCCCCTCCCCTGCAGACATATCACAGATAAACCTACACAGGCACTTCTCAGTCATTGCAATAGAATCGGTGATTATTGCGTAATTTGTATCATCAGCATATTGTTAAACATAGCGAAGGTCCGAAAATTGAGCCTTGTGATACATCACAACTGAATTCTTGAATTTTTGACGTAAAGATCTCTTGATTTATAAAGCATATCCTCTGATGTCATACTATTCTATTTGACGTACAAATATCCCATTGGTTGGTAACGTCAAAGGCCTTAGAGAAGTAAAAAAAAAACGTGCTGTAATTTGCTTTCTATGTAAGCTAGTGCAGAGCATACAATACACCATTTTGTGAATATACCAGGCATCAACCCAAATTGATGTTTTTTTTAACTTCGAAGACAACGCATTGAATGAAATGATAAATAGAACATACAATGCTTTAATTTTACTATTCATTCACTAAGGAGATCTAAACCTATTAAGGAATGATCTGCATGATGAGATGAAGAATTTTAAAAATACCTTTGATATGGCTACCAAAATATGCAAATATAATAATGAATCAAAACATTCCACATAAAAGCCGAAGCTGCAAATCAAGCTTGACAATGTTGGAAGACGAACTGTAAATGCACTGAATTTGCGCTATGCAGTCAAGGAACAGAACATTTTTGAAGGAAATATCGCTTCCAACTGCTGAAGTAGCTAGGCCAAAAATTCAGCAATACTGATTTCTGGATATCCCGAATTATGATGTCTCGCCAAAAGTTTATAGCAACTGTGTGTATATTTTTGAGGTTATGGCTAATTACGAAACTAGGACTTTTCCTAAGCTAATGATTCAGACACATGTTTAACACGTTATTTCGTCTCACCCAAGTTGTATTAATGACTTATTAGTGTTTTTTGTTCTTCTTCTGTTATTTTATAGTTTCTACGGAGTTTTATAGTGTTTTTTTTTCTCAACAATTACGGAGGGTCCTCCAATTTAGTTCAGATGGGAGTCGGTTTTGACATCCGGTGATTGCTGTGCCTTTTTTGTGGAGGTGCGAGGTGCTAATCCATGACGTTGTAATTACTAATTAAATACTTGGGAGGTTTGGAATTTCTTTTTCTTTTTTTTTGGGACCAGTACCTACATTATTACGCGAGCTAAGTTTTATACATAGGTATTATTTTTTTATGAACGTTATTGATGTTAATTTACGAGCAAGTCTTACTTTTTAAATTTAATTAGGTCAGGAAGACTTTTAACCTGTAAGTGAAATTTAAATTTAATTTATTAAATTAGACTTGTCAATAACTTCAATTTTATTTTCTGTGCCATCCGGTACTGCTTTTGGGAAGGATGATGCAATCGTGAGTTTGATCAAGGTTTCGATATTTTATATTAACTTTTCTATGGTGTTTCACGGCCTTTTGCGTTAAAATCATTGGATTATTTGCATCTTTATTGAATAATTTTTCTCTGATGGACGCCTGTTAATTACACATACAGGATGTGTCACTTATGTTTCTTTTTATGAAGCTAGTTCGAGAATTTTACAATTCTTGTCTGACCCTGCAGTTTCGTATACAGGCCGTGCCTCTCCTTTGTTTTTTTTTATGTTATAGTAGGATTTAGCCTTTATATATTTTTTGTCCTACCTGTAGGGCACAGTCTATTGCTGATCTGCTGCGGCAAGTTACTTTAAATAACAGTTTTCATACAGATTTTTCTTTCATTAAACTATCAATTTTTTTTATTTATACTTTGCTTCACTGTACATTTTATTAGCTTAAATCAATGTAACTTTATTGTTTCATATCTTTTACAATTATTTCATATGCGTTCAGACCGGACAATTTTTTTACTTAGCTTCCTTCGTTAGTGATGAACTTGGCAATTGTTTTCGGATACCAATAAATCGAAGTTATTTTGTTGTAACTATACGTTTTTTCTCATCTTTTTTCACAAACTTCTATTGATGAGTGTGTTGACACCAACACTTCTGGACGTATGTTCTTAATTTAGCAAAGAGGTTAGCAATTATGCTCAGATGGAAACATTAGCCAAATATGGACGCTAAATTCTCAGATCAGTAAGCCACAAAGTAGAAATTACAAACGATTTAGCAGATTACTAATCATATTTAAAAGAATTAACTTCCTATACTACGAGAAAAAAACGATAAATCAATGACTAAATTATTAGAAATTACTTACAGTTCGAGTAGTTTTATTAGCCGGTAGTACTCCCATATAGTACCAGGTATCATGGCCAACTGAGGAAAATGTTAAACGACCTTTGTCCTTCACAATCGTGGCATTTATAAAATCATTCAATTCTGGTCTTCTACCTGAAGTCAAAACTACCTACGGATATTTTATTTTCTTCGTCAGTTATCTCTGTAGACCTTTCTTGTGTTTTACCTGTATATTTTCGGGTTGAATATCATATATTTCTACTAACAACCTTGAATTCTTTGGCACGTCAACACGATACACAACTATATCCCTTTCTGACCATTCAGTATCTTCAGCGATTACGATGCTTCCATCGATTGACTTTTCAGCAGTAGTGTTTATAACGTCCAAATAGGCATCCATGAATTGAGGAATCCGTGAAATTAACTTGTTTTTCTCATCGTAGAACGACAAATCGACAACTCTTGTCGATATGTTTTGACCATTCTCGTCCCAAAAGAAAATCCTTTTATCAAAAGAAATAAACTGAAAGAAAAGCTTTTAAGTGAGGTGATATATATATATGATCAACTGGTAGAGACGAACTAGCATCCTTATTTTTGCATTCGGTTTAAAGCCCAAACTTTTTGGAAGTGTTATTTTTACGCCCGGCTTTGATATGAAAGTTCTTCCTAAATCTGCAGCAGTATTCAATTCCATTACAATCTTGGTCGTGGTTCCAATACGATAGATACCCTCTCCGTATGCTAAGCCCATTGAGAAGGCGCTAGTGCAATCCCTCAAAATATTTATGCCTTCGATAGTAATGTCGATATACTGAAAATCAAGTGTTTGAATATGTTAGAATTATTGGTTTATTTTTTTTATTGAAAATAAGCGTCCCAAGCATTGCAATTCAAAAGTAATGAACAGTCGCCATGAAAAAACTATTAGAAATACAATATAATTATGAAGCTAACTACCAAGGATGTTCAAATGAAGTCCAACTTTAGTCTAGTTAGCCTAGAAAACAATTGTAATCAGTTAACCAACGTCTTGCAACATCAGTAATGTCAAACGAAAGGATTGGTTTCTAATTGTAGACCTCGGTTTCCGGGTTGTAACCGCGTCAAGTTTGGCGTAAATGCCAATGTTTGTGTTCTTCCTGATTTGAAGGAACAATTCGATTTTCTCCTAGTTTGAAGAAAATGTTGTTCGGTTGCACTTTTAGATTTGATTATGAACTATATTTAAAACGATGAACAAATAATTCAATAATATATTTACACGAGTAAACGCGCTCAAGACGGTTTGAACTCTGTAATGCAATGCTAATGTTTTTGAAACATTAGATGTGTCTTTGAGAACTGTTACTTAGTTACTGCCTTTCAATACATTTTCCTAATGGTAGAAGACCAAAAAGAAAGTGGGGTAAACAAAAGTAATTAGGTACAGAGTGGTGGCATTTTTACAAATACTAAACTAATGTAACGAGACCCAGTAATGATCGGATTTCCCGAATGGTTAAGGGATACATATTGTTCACAAAAGATATTGTAACGAAACAAGCCCACAAAAAAGAAGCAGACCTCCGGGCGACGACAAAAAACGTACCGGTAAACAAGTCGTAAATCAACTGCACTCATGTACTGCGTCAGCGACAGAAAGTCTGGAATATGGTAGAAGAGAGCCAGAATTTGCTGGTGTATCTCTAGATCTTTTGTCTGCAGATATAAATGCCGTCGGTGGGGTAAGGAAGGGATTAATTCAATAGTAGTCGTGCGGTATTTACTGAACCGTTCAAATAAACATAAATATAAATGAGTGGTGCAGTTGTTATTACAGTGTTAGAAATACATAAATATTACAGACATAATTAGTAGTGATAGAAATAAATACGTGTGTTAATTTATGTGTAGTAGTATTAAGTGCGATACATTTATTTTATATTTTTATATTATGATTAGTTTTAAGTGTGTAAATATACAGACTGTTTCAAGGCATTTGCCCGAGTTGTTTATTTCGACCCCGAAAACGCTACAATATTGTAATAATAAACCCACCAGCAGGGTGCTATTTAAATAATGAAATCTATCGCTTATTATAACTGAAATTTGAGTAGGTATTGCAGTTTATGATGCGCCGAAAATAGCAATATACAAAACTAATTACACCAATATAGTGTTAGGCACTGATACTAAGAAATAGAAAGTTGGGAACTTTGCAATTAGAACCTACCTAAAAGACTAAAGTAATGCCTATAGTAAAAGATAAATCTTAATTACAATGTAGGATTAAATTAACATGTATATAAATGTATGTAAATGCAATTCTTGAAATGTAATAAACTAAATATGGAGAAACTTGTTAAATAATAGTAAATATACATACATAACATATATGTATCTTTCATGTTCTTAACAGCTAACGTTTCGTCCACTATTGCAAGGGATATCTTCAGGCCTGCAAATAGATGTTCGGCGATTCGTAGTACCTTGAATAATAAGCGTCGTATGTGCGTGAGATTTCTTAGTGGAGTTCGATAGAGTGCCACGTGGGATGTAACGTATTGATAACTTCTCTATTAACATTACAGGGATGTTTGCTAATTTCAATTGATTGACGGATTTTTCTAAGGTAATATTGCGATTCACGTTACAGAGGTTTGGCATCTTTGAATTGAAGTTGCGTTGGGTTCTGCCAATGCTAATTCAGCTGTACTTAACAGTCTAGAACAGGCCTGCACAACTCAAAATGTAAGCCTGCTCGCATTACAATTTTATTTTATAACGGCTCCTAATACATATGAAAAACTTGTGCGAGCCGAAAACAAATAAGTCAGGGGTCCACTAAGAAAATGATAATAATAAAGAATATTTCGTTACTTACGAAATAAATTTAATGCGTCACTTTGTATCGTTTCTGTTTAACAAGTTTGTCGTATTTAGGAGACATATTCAAAGTAGCTATATATGTATTGGCAATGTTATAGATAAGCATGACCATCTGATTATACAATGATGTTTATATTGTAAATTAAATATTTGGGCACGGCACTGGCGGTAGAAGAAATGAAAGAAGACGTTTCCAGGTTGGCCATTTAATAACATAAAAAAGTTCTAAATCGCAATGCGTAAGTTAATTACAGACATCCATTACTCACCTGGTTTTTTAATTTACTATCAATTACATCTTTGTAATTAGGATAATCTTCTTCGACAACTTGATGCAGCTCCATCGGCATCTCAGTTGTCATTTCAAATCCAGTATATTTAACAAAGTTGCCATCCAAAATAAATTCACTGCAGCGAATGAGATGTCTAAAATGTGTCGTAAGTCTAAATTTTTATTTTGCACCAATTACTTTCTTTTGAAATCTATTTCAAAATTATACAGGGCGGGAAGAAATATGGATACAGCTAAACAATCATAATAATAATATGTCTTTATTATACAACAGAATACTCCTTTTACAGGATAATTATTACAAAATTGGCCATTTTGTCTCAATACATTGGAGAATCTTTGCATAAGGGTGGTCAGGTCAGGTGGATGTAATTTACACCGATTTGTCGAAAGTATTCGACTCGATTGATCATGAAATATTATTACATAAGATTAGTTCATTTGGTATAGTAACCAATTCGATTAATCTGCTTAGATCTTATCTTTTTGAAAGAAAATGCTGTCACCTATAACGGATACATACTCTTCTAGTAACTTTATCCTTACGCCTGGCATCCCTCAGGGATCCAACTTGGGACCGTTATTATTTGTCCTATTTATTAATGACTTGCTCCTCTAAATTAAGTGTCCTATTCTTGCGTACGCCGATGATATTAAAATATTTTCTCGGATTACATCAGCCAGAGATGTGCAGAATCTGCAGACAAGTTTGGACATGTTGGCCATGTGGTGCGAGAGAATTAGGGTTAAGTTAAATATCAACAAATGCTGTGTGGTTACGTATACACGTTCCTCTACACGTTTCTACTACTGTTTTACTGAATTAACAGTAAAAGCGACATCAAACAGGAAATACAACAACGCATACTAGTTGGAAACAGAGCTTATTTCTCACTCGCACATATTTTCAAGTCCAAAACAGTCACAAGAAAAACAAAAATCACAGTCTACAAGGCCATGATAAGACTCGTGGTGACATATGGAAGCAAGACGTGGACAATCACTAAGCACTCAGAGGAGCTACTAGCAGGATGGGACCGGCGAATCTTAAGGAAAATTTATGGGTCGGTGATGGAGGATGGGGAGTGGAGAATCCGGTACAACTTTGAATTAAAGTAGAAATACAAACAACCAGATATTGTCGAATTTATTAAATTACAAAGATTGAAATGGGCGGCGCACCTAGAGAGAATGGGTGAGGACCGAATCTCAAAGAAGGTATATTACGGTTAGATGGAGGGGGCAGGGGAAGAGGACGGCCAAGACAGAGATGGGTGGACAACAGTGAGGAGGACGCTAAACAATTACTGAAAGCGCGCAATTGGAAGGCAACAGCAAGGCAGCGAGATGTCTGGAGGCATAATTTTTGGGAGGCCCAGGTCCAAATGGGACTGTAGCGCCACGAAGAAGAAGAAGAAGATTTCATATTTTCTTTTACCAACCTGAAAAAACTAAATTACCGTGCGATAAATAATACTTTAGAACAACCAAAACGGGTGTCGTAAAGAGATATTTATAGCACCGAAATATAAAAAATTGTTAATGTGAATGCGTGTTTGGCTTCCATATTATACAGGGTGTCCAGGCCATGCGAGGACGGAAAATTACGGCTTTATTGTTAAAGTTAAAGAAAAGTGTTTTAGACAAAAGTTGTAGCCACTCCTAAAATACACATTCTAAAATTATTTTCAACTATACGGAGTGTTGCGTAAGTGAGTGACGATACAAACTTGTGTTTTTTTAAATGGAATACCCCATATATTTTGCCATATTTAGATGCTACTCTTAAAAAGAAGGACATGGATATAAACATGTGTAGGGGTAACTCTTACCGTTGTAGCTTTATTCGTAATTTTGTGTCTCAACATGTCCAACTTTGTGGAGACTCCGAGACGAAACCAGAAATAATTATTGAGATCTGTATAGGCAAGAAGTTTTCCACTATCGTCAAGTTTAATAATCTATTACAAATTTATTTATTTTTAAATAAATGAATTTGCAGGAATAACAAACGCAAAATTAACATTTACGCTTTTTTTTAAATAGAACAGCCTGTATATTTTTCTTCTAAAGTACAGTATTTTTTATAAGCTTTTTAATGATACCATGTTTTCCCTATCCACACTTAGTATTTTATAACTTATTAACTCTTATTATTAATAGATTCTAAATTTAAACGAAAAAAATCGTAGTCACCTGTGAATTTTTAATTAAAATAATATCTGAATTTTATATCTGTCATTAGTTACGTTGTATTTACAAAATAACGTTGATAATTGTATTTACTTTTACGATGAATTTCTCGAAAGATGAAATGGTAAATATGATTTACGCATTGGGTGAGAGCGAAAGAAACTGTTTATTAGCCAATAGGATTTACTGTCAACGTTATCCAAATGCAAGACCTCCTAGAATCGAAGCATTTCAAAAATTAAAAGAACGTTTTGAAGCATCTGGAAATATTGGTTATTCCAAAAACGAGATTAAAAATCGAAGGGTTACTAATGAGGAAAATTAATTAAATATTTTGCTATCGTTGGAAGAAAATCCTCAAGTAAGTACACGAAATTTGAATATCCAGACTGGAATAAGCAGGAGTACTATCAATTGCATCATAAAGAAAAATAAGTACCATCCCTACCATATGTCATTACATCAGGACCTTCGTGGAAATGATTTTGTAAATCGTTTAGGTTTTTGCAACATTATGTTAAACAAAATGAATTTGGACCCGAATTTTCAATCTTCGATTTTATTTAGTGACGAAGCTACTTTCAAAAGTACCGGTTTAGTTAATAGACATAATATGCATTATTATGCAACAGAAAATCCCCATTGGGTCAGACAAATTGACTTTCAACATGAATGGTCAATTAATGTATGGGGTGGCATAATTAATTTACAAGTTGTTGGTCCTTATTTCTTTGAAGGAACGGTAACAGGAACCATATACGAAAATTTTTTAAGAGATCAGTTACCTAATTTATTGGAAAATGTCGATCTCCATACACGAAGAATAATGTGGTATCAGCATGATGGAGCTGCACTACATTTTCATAGAAGTGTAAATTTTTTTTTAAATAACTGGTGTGAAGAACGATGGATTGGTCGGGAGGGTCCTATAGCTTGGCCTTCAAGGTCTCCTGATTTGTTAAAGAACAGGTTTATCGAAACATTCCAACCACACCTAATGACATGAAACAACGTATAATGGTCATTTTTGAAAACATTGGACAACAAACGCTTACTGATGTTAAAAACAATTTTCGCCGCCGCACAGTGGTCTGAAACGTCCAAAAAGTTGGTCAAAACCTAAAAAACATTTTTTTTTTCAAATAGTTTCTTGTGTGGTAGTCGGTCAACGAGGTGCCTGCGCGTCTATTTCTCGAATAGCAGATACATGGCGCGCCTACGGGACGTGTAGTTGTGTGTGAAAGTTGCGGTTGTCATAACTTGCTACGTTCAACAATAAACGAGAAAAACAACATTTGAAGTGCACACAAAAATTCGTGAACGTGCAAATATCTTCAACAAGAAGATGGAGGATGCGCCTGAAGATTGGTATAATGTTTTGACACTTTACTTTTTTTAAACAATTTTTTTATAATTTGTTATTAAAAATTTTCCGAAATTGTCAAAAAAGTTATGTTTCCGCGAGACTCCGCGTTGTTCGCTGATTCATTTCCCAGATGAATGTCTAACTAACTAGAAAATCGAAAATTCAGGTGCGACTTTCTGCGATTCTCCTCGCAATTGATTTATTTGTATTTGGTTGCGCGGCCCTATACATGTGACGCGTCACATGTATATGTCACATCATAATTACATATTTTTAATTAATCTTGAAGAGATTTAATATGCGCACGATCCGAACCAAATAGTAACTTAGAACAAGTCACTTTGAATTATTTAAAGTGCAATTACCAAGAAAAAATCATAATTATTATCATTATGATTATTATTATTATTATCATTATTACTATTGTTATCATAATTGTTATTGTCTTTATCGTAAGTATAATTATAAAAAGTATAATGAGAAACAACACAAAATTTATTAAGCCGAATTTTATGTTATTTTATGGTATTTTTGAACATAAAACTGGCAATTTAAAACTCCCCATTTTGCAATTTACCATTTTTACCTCAAATCAACAATCAGAAAGTAAAAAAACTAAAGCATACTGATTTTCAGCCAAATCCGAACCTTTTTCGAGTTTTGACCAGCTTTTCGGGCGTTTCAGACCACTGTGCGCCGCCTCGAATTGTGCATTCAACAAGACGGTGGAATTTTTGAGCATCTGCTATAAATATGTTATACTTTTGCATTTTATTTATTTATTTAAGATTTTGCATTAATCTAATAAATATTATTTTTTGTTTTTCAATATGTTGTAGTAATTTGTTGTTATTAATAATTAAAGCTGACAGCAACTTATATTCTTTTTTTTTCGTTTAAATTTAGAATCTATTAACAGTAAGAGTTATAAAATACTAAGTGTGAATAGGGAAAATCTGGTATCATTAAAAAGATTATCAAAAATACTGTACTTTAGAAGAAAAATATACAGGGTGTTCTATTTAAAAAAAAAGCGTAAATGTTAATTTTGCGTTTGTTATTCCTGCAAATTTATTTATTTAAAAATAAATAAATTGATTATAGATTATTAAACTTGACGAAAGTGGAAAACTTCTTGCCTATACAGATCTCAAAAATTCTTTCAGGTTTCATCTCGGAGTCTCCACAAAGTTGGACATGTTGAGACACAAAATTGCGAATATAGCTACAACAGTAAGAGATACCCCTACACATGTTTATATCCTTGTCCTTCTTTTTAAGAGTAGCATCTAAATATGCCAAAATATATGGGGTGTTCCATTAAAAAAAACACAAGTTTGTATCGTCACTCACTTACGCAACACTCTGTATAGTTGAAAATAATTTTAGAATGTGTATTTTTAGAGTGGCTACAACTTTTGTCTAAAACACTTTTCTTTAACTTTAATAATAAAGCCGTAATCTTCCGTCCTCGCATGGTCTGGACACCCTATATATACCTAACTTATTTTAGAACCTCTGATAAAAAAAATACATTATATCGAAAGCTCATATCACAAAAAATATCCTCTTTTTTCATGAATTAATTTGTTCCATTCTCCAATGTAAATAGTGTAAGAAGTATCAGGGAGCAAAATTACCCCGCGATTTTGTCGTTTTTTGCAAGCAAGGTATTACCAAATGTAACCATCACCAACTTGTTCAGAATAACTTTGGCCTTCCGAAATGAACTTTGACACCTTTTTTTTAGGAAGGTAGTAGGTATATATCAAAATGACTTCATTCCTCCCGGCGATTTAATTCAGAAAAGGGGGTTTTCAAAACATAAATCACGTTTTTATATATAGGGTTTCAAATAGAAGTGCGTGATTTTTTTTATTCAAAAAAACTTTAGCGCTTCTAATAATATTCACCAAATTTTCAGAACGTAAAGCCTTTTTGAAAAAATGAATATATGAAATGAAATGAATTAAGTAATGATGTGAACTAAGTAAGTGTCCATGAATACACATACGTGGTGTAAATATTAAGAATATTTGCCTCCAGCATCGGATATTTTGTGTTAATCATAAAATTTAGGATGTTTTTTGAAAGTTTGCCACACAGTTTCGACAACATAACGGCAAAATGTACTTGTTTGGGTTCCGTCCTGTTTATCAGTTTGGATACCATCGTTATGGAACCTTTGATAGCACTATCCGTAGGAAACTACAAAGCATTTATGAGAAAAATTACTATAACCTTTAATTTAAAATTTACCATTAGTAAGTCATATATAATTTTGTATTTCATTATTTTATAAAATCCTTGTTTCACGACCTCAGTTTTAATGTACTTAAGCTCGACCAAGACGCAGTTTATAAGTTGAATAGCTCTTTCAGCGTAACCATGCCTCACCAATGATTTTATAGAGGGTATAACTCCACTTTGACCATTATAAATTTTGGATATTTGCTCAACTTGTTTTTTAGTATCCATATTTGAAAACAGTGGTTTCACCTATGATAATATTTAGAAGCGAAAACATAACGAGGTGATATAATAATAATTTCATCTACAGGGTGTCATTTTGAAAACGTACCACCCTCTATATTTCGGCCCCTATAGAAATTCCAAAAATATGCAAAAACACGTCAAACTTATTTTTAAGGGGGACATTTTGTAGGCTGGTTTTCAATTAAATTACATCAACCCTCTAGCGGGGGTGGACATAACCTCTAAAAATTTAAATGGAAATGGGGGTTGAGTGATACCTCATTTTAAAGGTCGTTTAACCCGCTTTTCAAAAATGCTAATTTCTTGTCCTTTATTTTTAATACTTTTGAAGAAATCAAGTCAAACCATGAACATAGAAGTATCAAGTGTTTTGCAATAAAACATTAAAAAACTAATAAAAAGTAACTTATTTTATAAAATTTTCTCGCGAACTGCTAAAAAGAAAAGGCAAGAATTTACCATTTAAAATTTTATAAAATAAGTTACTTTTTATTAGTTTTTTAATGTTTTATTGCAAAACACTTGATACTTGTATGTTCATGGTTTGACTTGATTTCTTCAAAAGTATTAAAAATAAAGGACAAGAAATTAGCATTATTGAAAAGCGGGTTAAACGAACTTTAAAATGAGGTATCACTCAACCCCCATTTCCATTTAAATTTTTAGAGGTTATGTCCACCCCCGCTAGCGGGTTGATGTAATTTAATTGAAAACCAGCCTACAAAATGTCCCCCTTAAAAATAAGTTTGACGTGTTTTTGCATATTTTTGGAATTTCTATAGGGGCCGAAATATAGAGGGTGGTACGTTTTCAAAATGACACCCTGTATACTCTATACAATAACGAAAAAAATATAATACAGATATACAGAGTGAGTTAATGATTTGACAAAGTAAATTTAGCTTATTATGTATTTTTGTTTATAATTACTTACAATAATTTCTTTTAAAACGTCTGCAGTTACATGTTTATCATCGTAAATATTAATAACAGCTTCAGAAATATTTGCTTCTGGCGCAAGTAAGACTGAAAGGTGTGGTACCATATTCTGTGTCAGAAATATACCTGAAAGATAAGTAGATTTATTACCTTTTATACGCTTATTTAGAAAATGCTGTTTTACGAAGGAATATCAGAATATAACGATACTGGTGCTATAACCTCTTTCACAACTAGAATTTTATAACACAGAACATGAATTATCCCTATCTTTAAGGTGGCCGTTTAATAGAAAGAGAATCGTCACATTGCTCTATCCTTTTCTAACCATTAGGCGTGTATTATGTGTTGCATACGTGACTGTATTTTAATTAGCCATCTGATTGCCAGTAGCAGCGACATTATTTGTAAAACAAATTTATTGGATAACAGATGGCAGTACTAACGCCACGTATCTCTTAGATTGAACCAAATTATACAGAGACTGGCAGACCAGACCGTTGTTTTTTTTGTGTATGAGACAAAAAACAGAGTTTTTGTCTCATACACGATTTAATAGAATATGTGTCTATTTTGAAATCATTGATATTTACCCTAAATTGTAAAAATGCAAATTGCGTCCTTACAAGAATAATAGGAACATACTGTTACATATAATGTTTGTTTTGTAAATACCTATGTAGATCTGTCCTTTATCTATTTGATTTAGATAATAAATAGGTATTTTTTAGTGATTATTGCATTTTTGAAAAAGGAATATATAGGCTGATTCAATTTTGATGGTCACCATGGGTATTTCGCTTATTATTTGGAATAGAGAGTAGGTTTGAGTTTGGCAAAGTTGGTAAATTTTGTGTTTTGTTATGTAACTTGAGCATGTACCATGTCTTAGTTGGAAGAATTAGATTAGTAGATGAGAAGTAACACTTGAGCGCGAAATACATAGTTACCAAGTATGTTGTCAATGGTTAGTTTTTTCAAAATGTGTAATGGATACAAAAGTATTCAGAAGTAAGTTTGGAACAACTTTTGCATAAAAAAATCTACTTTCACAAAGGCAGTACATTTTTATTCTTATAGATAAATAGTTTTTTTATAGAAGTATTTCGCCAAGTATTTATTCAAATTTGACTAAAAAATGAACTGTTTATTTAAGAAAACCCATAAGTAGTGAACCTGTCAATGTAAGAAACACAAGGCCTATTGTGTGTGTAAAAGTAAGAAAAAGAGAAACAATCAATATACCTATTTCACATACCTATAACACTCTAATTAAATAGGTTAAATCTACATGTGTGCTCAGAAAGTAGTTTTGGATATTATAAAATGCCCTCTTTGTATTACTTTTGATACCGTATCAGCTATTAGAATGCCCGATTCAGTTGGAAAAAAATTTGAAAGACCACCCTAAAATTTATCCGACAGTGTGGATTTCCCACGTTCATAATAATTTACTAAAATATAATTAAAAACGAGATCTGCAGAATATTGAATTAAATTTCTTACGTATGTAAGTAATTTTTATTATAGGATTGAAGAAAATAGATTAAAAATTTTGTATAGGTACCTAAATAACTTGCCTTATGATTAATACTAGTGGTCGACCAGTGGCCGAAATTTGATCTCAATTCATTAAATTTTTAAGTTTGAGTTATTGAGGTTCTTTTGTCAAAAAATATACTTCTATAACCATTGCATACAATTTTTTTCAATTTTCTATTACGTCAGCTGCGAGCGTGTAGAAATACGTCATTATGCATTAATTTTCGAGTTAATTAATTAATGTATTTGTTTGCAAAAAAAAATTTCTCTCACTGTTTGACCATGATAGCGGCCAAACGGCAAAAGCCATCAATACCGAAGTGTATATTTAGGAATATAATCTCCCTCGGAAATCTGATTATATTTTCAGTGAAATCGATAAATCGGGAGTACTACTTCATATCAGTGAAGAAAACAAATAATAGCAATATCTCGTCAATTACTAATTTTAGGCAAATATCTAAAGTATAACAATGTGATCAAGAGTAAATTAGAAAACAATTTTATAAAAGAATTCCTACCGGAAGTAGGTGTTTACTCTGATCGTAAAACAGGTTTTTGCGAATATATCGCAAGTCATGCATTCTAGACAAACATATCGAGTGTATGAAAATATTGAAAGCTCAATTTTGAATATTTTTGTAATAAGAAATTTCCAAAATTCGAACTGAAAGTACCTAGCAATTTTATTCTAATCGAATATCAATTTTTTGAAAATATCACGAAAATTATGCATTTTATACAGTATAAAAGTATTTAAACATGGATTTGGAATATTTTTGTAAAAAAAATATTCAAAATTCGGACCGGAAATAACACTTTCGCCAGTGACGGCTGTTTTAGAGAAGCAATTAGATAGACAAGACTGATTCGTTTATTATCGGTGATATGTTCGGCTACTGGGAGTATATCAGCAATAATAAACGAATCAGTCTTGTCTATGTAATTGCTTCACCTAAACGAACTCATCAGACTGCAACTGACTTTCACTCTTATCGAATAGCAGTTTTTTGAAATATCTCGCAAATTTGCTTTTTATATAAATTTCTTAAGTAACTTGACTACAGCACCATTTATCGGATCCTTGCCTAGCTATGAACCATCGTCTCGACCAAATAAATATATTGCGTGAATATGACCTCAATCGGTCAAGTCGTTTAGAAGCTACAAGATCGCACACAAACGTACCAACGATTTATATATATTTGAAAATATATATATATTTAAAAAAAATTGTTTAATTATAATACACCATTTCTACACTTTCTCTAATCTTCAAATAATTTAACTTACATCATTTCATCGTATAATTTTAGAATACTTTCTTTAAATAATATGTCATTCTCAATTTTAATATTTTTTTGAAAATATTTGACCAAAACACGTGTTCAGAAAAAAATCATTTTCACATTGTTTTTAAAAGTAAAAACATAAACTTTGGTGGTGCTTGTAGCCAAGAAAATTCTGCATCATTTGGTATAAGTTGACTCGACAATACCTCAAAAACGTTTTTTCAAAGCCTACTTCTACTAATTTTGATATACCAAAAACTTATTTTTTTTTTAAAGGAAGTATTTTATTGTGGCATTTTGTTTCTTTTTTTTTCTCTTTAATTTTTGTTAACAATGTCCTGTACCTATCTTTTGTAGTTTCTGAGATAATCACTATAGGAGCAATTAGCGGTCTAATAAAAACTACGAGCGTTGTTGTTCTATGTGCCGAAATATTCGTTCAACCAATGGAAGGCTGGAATGGTGCCCGACCTCTTTATTCAACTGTCAAACAAAGTAAAGGTTAAATCCACTATCCCAAAAGTAATAATTTTACAGAATGAAGGGCATCGCGTTTCAGTTTTTTTTAATTTCGGCAATATCCAGTTGCAGTATTTCATTTCTTAAACTATTGGTTAACAACCAAATATAATAAAGCATAAGTTTACTGACATATTTGAAGATGCCGCCTCTCTAAAAGGTGTATGAAACAACGCTGCTATCTTCAATTTAATTTGCTTAATTGCTCGTATTCTTTTATTGTTGAAGCTGTTCATAACAGATGCCTGTAGTTTTTCAAAATTATAAATTGATGTCCTACAACTTTAATAGAAATAAATTTTGCAACAAAATAACGCAATTTAAATAACCTACAACTATTGTGCAACGTAACAACAATCAAAAGTAAGAAAAACAAATTTCATTAACGAATATGTTCAACATAACCACAAGTTTGTGCAATGCACGTGAGTATTCTGTTTTCCAAAGAAGTACTAATGTTGTATAAAACTTTTACATATTCTTATAAACTCTTCTCTGATTATAATGTTCATGTCTTCAACAAGATTTGAAAATCCGTCCGTAGAAAACGAAGATACTCTCCTTCATTAACATTTTCATCAAAGACATAAGGTCCAATTATGTAACTACCAATAACTACCACTGAATGACCAACAATTTTGAAAGTTTGCAGGTGTGATAAAGTGAAGGTTTTTATGTGTTATAATAACGAAAATTGTGACGATTAACGTATCCATTTTAATAGAAGGTAGCTTCGTCGGTAAACAACAAAAAATTGGGAAAGTCAGGCTAATTTATCTGCTGCCCATTGACAAAAATGTAATTAAAAACAATGACAAAATGTTTTTTTTTTGGACGTGTTTTGGTCAAAAAATTAAAAAAAAAATTAATAACTCAAAAACTATTGCCCCAATTTTGAAAAGGAAAAACAGCTGAATAGACAATTTTAAACAGTACTAAAAAATCCAAAAATTTATAGTGTCATTTAAAAAAATAAATTCCATGCATTTCCGGTGAAACCGGAAGTGCGTCAGGGCTTAATGTATTTTTAGAATATGCGCCTTAAGCAACCATGAAACTTTCTCTAATTGTTTTTTTTTTATTTAAAACATAAAGGAGCAATCAAAGAAACGGCTACTAATGACTCACCCTGTATATTACAACATACAGAAGGTATTTTCAGATTAGCATGTATTTTGAGATACACTGTACATAATCATCAAAACATAAATATTTTCGTAAAATATGGTTGAACAATAGGTACTTGAAATACTCTGTTGGCCCGATATTTTCAGTAGATTTATTATTAAATGAGAATCCAAGACGCCTGAGTTCTATTTTCGATTTTTTTGTAATTGAAGAGCATGTTGTTTGTAACCTTTTTTTCTTTAAAGATACTCTTTTCATGCCTGACAAACACATATATAACGTAACTAAGTATGACGGAGTAAGCAATTTACAGTATGTCGAGTCTATATTTGCCGTAGACATTCAAATTTTGCAACACTCAACATGCCTAACAATAACCGATCGTTGGCAGCGCCCTCTGTTTAAGAATTGCTGACCTACCACAGTGATTATAATAAACGAAATCTACTTTTCCCATAAGAATATGTCTCTTAGATACAAATCAATCGGAATTTATGGGTGAAAACATTTAAAAGCACAAGACAGCTATAAAATACGCTTAATTGCTTTGTATCAAGCATCAAAAGAAAGAGAATTTATTTCTCCAGGGGGTAAGCTATCTAATATCTGGCAATTATCTATATATTCCAAGAAATTACGGAATAAACTAGCAGATTTTTGGTATAAAAACTTCCTGTTTTTTAACATTTTTTTCCACATTAATCGAACAAACTTCCCTTATTAAAACCACCTAGTCCCCTGGAGATAAGTTTGTAGATTATGCTCGTATTTTTTTTTTGTAATTTTGTGGCTTACTAACGGTTTCTGGTGCAATATGTTCGCAACATGTTTGCAATGTAATTTAGATGGGCGAGATGGCCACCTTAATGTACTTATCCGCAAGTAGGCTTTGATTTAACTTTTGACGTTTAATACAAATTACTTACTGAATTGTCAATGTTTGACGTATGCGTCGAAAAAATTAGAGTGGAGCAAAGATATGCGATAAAATTTTGGTTCTGTAACGGTACGGCATAATTTATTAGTTTTAATGATTTTATAAATTCCAAATATGTATATGAATTGTATTTTTAAAATTATGTATTAGATATATTTCTTAGAACTATTTTTCCTATATGTTTATCTATGTATAAAATAAGCACTAGATTGATAAGCAGGTATTTGTGAGAATCATAGCACCGAATGTTTGTATTAATTATAAAATTAGTGGCGTTGTGTTTATGTTATCGCGAGTTAAACGTGACATTAACGTGTAAAAACTACAACTAGGATACATGGGCGTTTTAGAAAAAAGGGGAACCCCGAGACTTGAATGAGAAAAAGTGACAAGGAGACCAGTGTTGTCAACTGTACTATAATTATAGTATTTGTTTGCTTTCATTTATTCATTCCATTTCATACATTGTAAAATACATAGAAACATGTATAAATAACACACAATATGATACAATGTAACAACAATTTAAAATTGACTCAAAAAGAAATCAGTGATATTATAATATGCTTTGTCTATTATTAGTCCTTTAAGTCTTCGCTTGAAATTCTCGCTAGACATCTGCTTCAAATTTACCGGCAAGTGATTGTATATTTTTATTGTTTGTGAGATAACACTTTTACTAATTAATGTCTTTCATGTCTGAGGAAGGAGTAAATAAGAATAGTCTATTGCTCTTGTATCATAACAGTGTGAAAGTTCCTGTTTTCGAAAAAAGGTAAAGTTTTCCTTTACAAATACCGCGCACTCATATATATATATTCCAAACAGAGTGAGCCCCCTGAAGGCTTCTCGACACGATTCATTATATTTCAGGCCAAACGCACTTCGGACGCAAGCTTTCTGCAACACAAACAACCGCTGCACCTCAGCAGAGAATCCCTAGAACACAATGACGAGAATGGACATATGCGAAGTAGGCAGCACGACTTGCGGTATTATTTACCAATGGCGATGTCACTCGCAGCGCATGTGGTTCTTCCAGTTCAGCTGAGCATCAATATATAGACCGAGGAATGTCACTGCTACTGTGGTTGTAAGATCAGTATCATTGTATCTAATTTTTCTTTCATCCCTTTTAAAATACGAGAATTCAATACATTTTGTTTTATTTATATTTAGTTGTAGGTTATTTTGGGAAAACCACTCACTAAAATCCCTTAATGTTGAAGCCAATTCGCCACTGATTTCATCTTTCGATGTCCTGATAATAACAGATGTATCATCGGCAAACATGGTCGTTGCATGTAGTGTCACCCTCAGGATGTCATTCACGTATATCAAGAACAGAAGTGGGCCTAGTATTGACCCCTGTGGCACTCCTCTCTCGATTTCCAACCAATCGAATGTTCGTTTGTTTTTATCGCTAGATACTACTACTTGCTTTCTGTTGCGCAGGTAGTTTCTTATTAAATCGAGAGCTTTCCCCCTTACGTTTCGTTATTGTTTACACCATTTAAAATCTCCGCCATTGCTTGCTATATTGCTCGAGTCGTATTTCGTCCCCTGATATATCCGTTCTGATTATTGCAAAGTACATTTTTCCAAAAAATCATATAATCGTACGTATATAATTTTTTCAAACACTTTTGAGAAGTGCGTCAACAACGATATAGGCCTATAATTACTGAGTTCTGATTTCTGTCCTTTTTTGTATATCAATTTAACGACTGACTTTTTTAAATCATTGGGAAAAATTGCATTATGTAAACACATGTTTATTAATGGTTCTAGAATTACTGCGTATTCAGGAGCACAATGTTTAATTAATTTCACTGGTATTTCATCATTTCCCACTGCATTAGTATTCCTCAATCCACAGATTATGTTACATATTTCCTCTGCGGTCGCAGGCAGTAGCATCAGTGTTTTTGTGTAGTGGCTCAAATTCGCCGTGGCCCAGCGGCTCGTCCTGCGTGTTCTGGCACATGGCAATCAATTTGGCGTTAATTAATGATAAAGGATCTTCATCGGCACCGTCTGGCCGTTCCAATTCAATATCTCCAACGTTTGTGTCTTCTCTTTTTTCACTCAATGTGATTTTTTTAACCAAGTTCCAAGTTGCTTTGGTTTTGTTGCTCGAATTGCATATGTAACTTGTGTTCTTTTTCTTTTTTTCAGTTTTTATTTCTTTATCTAAATTTTTGCAAAACCTTGCATACTCATCTTTTGCAATCCTGCCATTGAGAACGTCCTCATGCATTTGCCGTTTTAAAACAGTCTTTTTTTTAATTCTGGAGGTATACCTATAGCTCCTTTGTTTATGATATTGTCTCTTAAATCTAATTTTAGAGAGTTCCTGGTATTTCCATGTTATTTTATGTATACAGTTTTCAAACGTAGAATTTGTGTCATTTTCAACTATGCCAGGGCTCCAGTCAACCTCACATAGCCACCGGGGCAAGTCCATCATGCTTCCATAAGAAATCATCCTAAAGTTCGCTTTTCCACCAAAATTATCCTTTGCACATACATTCTGAACAGATATTTGTTGAGCCAAGTGATCCGATAGAGCAGTTTGAACAATTTTAGTTTGATAGTTTGTACAATTAGTCATAATATTATCAATCGTTGTCGATGACATTTTGCTAATTCTTGTTGGTTCATTAATAGCAATTTTAAGGTTGAGTTTAGAATGTCTTTCATTCCTTTCGTCATCGTTTCATCGGGTTTATGAAATGGAATATTAAAGTCTCCCGTAAGAACAATTTTATATATTTTTTTAATTTTTGATAACGCATTGCAAAATCTCTTGAAGTTTTATAAAAAATTTGGTTATGTCTCCTTTGGGTGGTCTGTAAATATACATTATTATCATTTCTTGTTTTAGAAGCTCTATGCAGCTGCATTCAATAATTGTTTCAATACGTTTTTCTTTTAGAAAGGAAATTTTTCAACTGCAGAAATTAATAGATTATCTAATACTGGATTGTTGAATCTATAATGCCTGACCACCAATGTTTCTGTTTGTATTTCATTTTATGTAAACACAACACTAGTTTTCTAAAACAAAACTCAAATTTTCAAATTTTATCTAATTGTGGAACACTGTCCTTTACTCATCAGCAGTTGAAAGACAACTAGTTTTACGCCCTAATATGGTGATATGTATCTTTTCTATTTATCCGTAATAAACCTTGAAAAACCATTAATTTGTAACAAAGTAACCTTGGCATAAATAAGACAGTAGTGAGTATAGCTCTCTGCGTCATATTTCTTTGACTCTTCAATTATTATTATTCAATAACAATAAAAATAAGAATGAAGATAAGTTTTTTGAAAACTTTTGCCTAATTTTTTTTTGTGATTATTGTGGTTGTGTTAATTGTGTCTCTTCTTCCTGCAGTAAGGATTTGAAGTAATAAATCTCTAACAGACACTAATCAAATAAACCATTCTTTATTAACTTTATGGTCTTGCAAATATGTAGGCTTGAAATTTAAATGGAAGATTTACCATGAAGAAGGAGAATTAAAAGGAATAGATTTTAACATACCTGAAACAGCAGGCTTGCTTCCTGGTCTCCTATATAGTTGATCTACGCTGTACGAAAGCGGTCTCTTATGAGCAGCACCAGTACATTTTAGTTGGAAGAGCGTCTTAATACTAACACCTTCATTAGGACTCACGATGCAATCTTTCATAGGTTCATTGCTTGTCTTCAACTCCCAAAATGCTTTAGATATTTGAGATGTACCATCAACTATCATTAAATAGAATTAAGAAGGTAATTATAAAAGTGCATGTTTGAGATATCTACGAACAAGAGATTCAATAAATTTCCAATTTCTGCAGGCGGATAAAGGTTGAAGGTATGAATGATCTAACTTTTGACCATGTCCGGACAAATATCTTAATTTATTTATGAATTTAATAGAAGATTTTGTAAGTTTTATATATAAATGATAATTGCAATAAATTATGTATATACATTATAAACATATATAATTTTGATGTTGCGTTTACTTTCTAATTTGTTATATAATAAACATGTTGCTTTCCAATTAGAATGTGTTTAATCCATTCCAATTTGATTTGTATCTACTTTACTCACTTTGAAAATGACTAATTTCAATTGGAAGTTGAAAAGGTATAGTTAAATATAAAATGTCAGAAAATACAGAATGTCAGTTTTTTGGAAAAGAATAATAATATATGTTGAAATTTTGTAAATACATATTAGCAACTTTCCGAAAAACATTTTTTGACTTTAATCGTTTTTTTTCCATTGGACGACGAATACCTAAATTTGATTTGATATCTTCCGCTTGTCCTAGTAATAAATTAATGCATAAGAATGTAATAAAACTGTTCTTAAACCATCGGCATATCAAATCCTTGACATTTAAATTTCGATTCAGTATATCTGTTTCTTTTCAGACTCGGAAGAGACATAGCAGAGGGAGCTTTAATGCTGGTACTTAATACTCTTAGCTATTCTGAATTATCTACCGCTGTTCACTAATGCATTAATATAGCTAGCAGGCACGAGTTGGGGTGTACTGCAGGGTTCAATACTTGGTCCCCTCTTTTTCGTTATTTATGTGAACGATTTTCATTAAACCTTCAAGAGACTAATATATGTTTACATATACCCAGACGACATAACTTTACTGAAATACATAATAAGAATAAAACGCAAAACATACTATTTTCCATAAGAAATGCTGGCAACTCTGAAAGAGCAAGTTCCTGGGCACGACCGTGGATGAACATAAAATGGGACGGACACATCGATGACCTTGCAAGAAAATTATCTTCTATCCTATTGGATCTAAGAAGACTTGAACATACAGCAATCATAAGACAGCTAAATTGACTTACTTTTCATGGTTGAAGCGTATTTTAGAACGGATGTGCTAAAATTCGCTTCAATCATGTAAGTTTTGTGTGCTGTGTTTCGGCCTTTAAGGCCTCGTCAGTGTACGTGCGACTGCCGGTAATGACTTTTAAACTAGTTTCGCTACTTATGTCGGATTTGCGTAGAAAATGTCGTGAGAACATCACAGCGACATCTGCCACCCGAAAGCGACACACATGTATATATACATATACATTTTGCGTATAAATGTATATATGTAAATAGTATTTACCTCTTGATGTTAGTTCTAGCATCTAAGTATTTAACCCTTTTCATTTTTATATATTAAAACATTATTTTTTTTCTGATTTGAATATCTATAGAATTAAATACTCTAAAGTGCTGTCAAGTATTATTGGTTAAAAAGTATTTATCTAGAAGCGTAATCAGATATGATTTTCCAATTTACAGCTAACTAATAGTGGAAATTTATCGAATCAGCATCTACATACATACATACCTGTAGCTTGCACCCATATTTTATAAACAATATTATATTTAAGTATATATTCGTCAATAATTAATCTGGGATCCGAGAAACCGTATCTAGTATCAAATTCATCTATCTTGTCAGAAATTGACCATAAGTAGGAGATTTTGTCGCAGTTTCTAGTGCACGATACTTTTAGAAACACATACATAGCGGGATCGCTTTCAATATGTCCTCTTCCAAGACAGTTCTTTTCGCAACTAAAAAACAATTACTAATAAGGTAGTTACATGTTGCTAAATTAAATGTAAAGAAAGTGAAATGAAATATATATGCCGGGTGTCCCATGGTAGCGGTAAAGTCCATTATTGGTGTCTAATAATGTAGATAGCGAATAATTTTGAATACAAAAGTAGATAATCATAATCTCTATAACTTATAAATATTTTCATGTATACAGAGTGTTCGACATTTTTTTTTACATTTTATGATAGTCCTTGAAGGGCTCATTTAACGGACATCAACTTCTATTTGTCGATTTTCAATTGTTTCTGAGATATGGCGAATTTTCGTTAAAAATTGTACAACATTTGAAAACTTGCTATGAATTAACGATTTATGATTAAATACCTATTATGAGCTCAATTAGTAGAGATATCTTTTCAGTACGTGAAATTAATGTTTATTTCGACATATCTACGCATGTTCTTTAGAATTACATACCATTCGCTAAAGTTAAAAATTCTAAAAAAAATTAAGTGGAACACCCTGTATATTTATATGTTATTGCAAAGTACTTAACATTTACTAATTAAAAATATATACTTTCTTCGACCTGTGGGCCGTATTGCAAAAGTTATAGGATATTTATCTGAATAAACCCGTTTACGACTTAAAAATATGAGTTGCCATGACTTAATTACATATAGCATAATTAAAATTAATCGAAAAGAGTTGCTTCTAATATAATATTATATATATAATATTTTCCTTTTACAAATAACTAATTTTTATTAAAATTTTAAAACTCATAAAATGAAAAGTTTGGAAGGTCCTAAATTAACAATAGTTAAAATATCGCAGTCGCTCTGTATCATAAAAATGTTTATCGTCATACTTAGATTTATAACTTCACTTGAAAACCAAACCGTCAATACAAGTATTTAAATGTACGTTATTGAAAACTTCTATAACTTTCGCAATATCATGAAGAATATACAGGGTGTCCAGAAACTCTCCTGACAAACGAAGACCGGAGATTCCTCAGATAATTTTAAGACAATTTAACCCAATTCACCCTAGTCCGAAAATGCTTCCTAAGGGAGCTAGAGCTCTTTGAAGATGGCGCCTTGTAATTAGTTTTTTTTAATATCTCCCGAACGCTTCTATTTAGAAAAACGAAAACTGGTATGCTTATTTATCCTCCAGAGATGAATCGATTCCATCAATTGCGAATTTCTAGTACCGGTCATAGGCGTCCGTTTTGGGTAGGTAAACGGTTATTTTAACGCATAACTTTTTTGTCTTTAACTTTTAAGCATTTGTGACACTAGATTATTAAATTTTCAGGTATTCTAGTACTAAAAGGTACTCTTACTTTAAGTCGGTAGGATACACCGTTTTCTAGAAAAATCGATTTGAAAATTTTTCGTTTTTTCGTCATTTCATCTTTCGTCATTTCAACTTCGCGAACTGACAACAATTTGACAATTAAAAACGTAGGTTTTATTTCTGTTGGCAGTTCAGAGCGAACTAGTGCAAAAAATAATAAATTGAATTTTAATGACGAAAAAACGAAAAATTTTCAAATCGATTTTTCTAGAAAACGGTGTATCCTACCGACTTAAAGTAAGAGTACCTTTTAGTACTAGAATACCTGAAAATTTAATAATCTAGTGTCACAAATGCTTAAAAGTTAAAGACAAAAAAGTTATGCGTTAAAATAACCGTTTACCTACTCAAGACGGACGCCTATGACCTTAGGAAGCATTTTCGGACTAGGATGAATTGGGTTAAATTGTCTTAAAATTATCTGAGGAATCTCCGGTCTTCGTTTGTCAGGAGAGTTTCTGGACACCCTGTATAAGTTACTATTTTCAAGCATTACACTAATTATAAGTTAGCATATAACAAATTAAAAAATCTTCTTTGAGGTTCTCTCAATAAAGTGTTTTCTATCATCAAGGACTCTAGCAAGTTTACGCACACTTGTATGAAGATTTTCTTGAACGCATAACAAAACAACCGTTTGTGCATCTGCGTTTTCTACGGCAGCAGTAATACGGCTCCTTTTTCATACGGAGTACTGCCAGTTTCTTCAAATCGTTAACAAATTTTTAAAAAGCACTCCTCGATGGCAGTCCGATATTTGGATATTTTTGGTTGTATATCTTTGTGCCAGCAAACAATCACATTCCCCAAAACATAGATCATATCTATTAATAAGTTTTAAAATTTTAATAAAAAGTACTTATTTGTAAAAGAAAAATAGAAGTAACTCTTTTGATTAATTTTAGTTATAATTGCAGCGCAAGTCATGGCAACTCATAAAATAAACATTAATTTCACGTACTGAAAAGAGATCTCTACTAATTGAGCCCATAATAGGTATTTCATCAACAATCGCTATTTCATAGCAACTTTTCAAAAGTTGTACAATTTTTAACGAAAATTTGCCATATCTCAGAAACAATTGCAAATCGGCAAATACAAGTTGGTGTCAGTTTAATCAGCTCTTCAAGGGCTATCATAAAATGTAAAAAAATGCATAGCATTCCATTAAAAAAAACATAAGTTTGTGTTGGTTCATCGTTGTCGAACACTCTGTATAAATGAAAATATTTTATAATTGTAGAGCTTATGATTATCTACAATTTTTATATTAAACATTATTCGGTATCTATATAATTAGATACCAATAATGGACTTTACCGCTACGCTGGGACACCCGGTATATCAAATCGACGAGATATTAATACATAAAAAGAGAGAGAGAGAACTGTTTTAGATGTAAGAAGTAAGAACCTACAGAGGGGGGTGAATGCTGATTGATCACTTTATGATTATAGCTGCAATAAAACAGAAATTAATAAAACCAGGAAAAAGAAAATGGCAGAAACGGTATATGGAAAATTAGGAAAACATGAAGAAAAGTATTCAAATGTACGTTGGAATAAAAAGGATTTGTGTTACAAAACCTTCGTGTTACAAACAGTATTGTTAATGGCTTCTCCTTAAGTATATCACCAACCTAATATGTATTACTGGAAATGATTCTTTCGTGATGTATATGATTTGATATGTAGATTCCAGTACACCTTTTGCAGAAATTGTCAGCGTTATATTAAAAGTATCACCAGGCTTTCCGTTCATATTTATGTAAGTTTCTTTTTCTAAAAACAGTAGTGCAGATATAGTATTACTTTCTCACACAACAAAATTATTGGATAAAAAAGAGCTCACTTGTCGAGTAGAAATTTTTACAGAAGGAATAAGAAACATTGCTTGAACATTTCCAACGATATTCCAACATTTGCACGCCAGCTTCATCTGTTACCGTACCATCCAATGCTACGGTATCTCCAGCAATAGCATTTCTGATTCGTCCAGCAGTTATGATGGGCACAGGTCCAGCGCTATTTATCTTAAACCAACACTATAATAAAATATATTAATATGTAGTTAGAAAAAGTATAATTATGGAATGGCAAAACATCAAGTATGGACATGATGAAAGCAATGCTGGTTACGTAGTTGAGTAAAGAAGAATTCCTACTGTATAGAATTATTAATAAAGGGTGGATGATAAAAAGAACTCTGCAAGAGTTAGAGAGCTTCGACTATCGTTCCAATCTACAAAACATGGAAATCTAAATAAATGTTCTATTTCTCGAATATCACAAAGATTCATAGAAGAAAAAACTTTCTGGTGGCACAGAGTGGATTGCGATCTGGACAGAATACACAATCCCAATATTTACAATCAGAAATGTAATGGATAAATTCCTACCATCCAAACACGCTACCACGAACTACGCTAAAAAGACTATCCAAAAGTGACTTAGAAGCTCGAGAGGCAGTAAAAGCAAAACTTTGGAGAAAAACAGTACTCGACCAAGAGATAGAAGAGCTCGTTAGATACACTTTAGCAATGGAAGCTAAATTTTATGGGCTTAATCGAAGAGATATATGGAGACTGGGTTACAATGTAGATGTTAGAAATAACGCAGAGCATTCTTACATCGACACAATCATTTTTTGTCAACTCGAAGATCTACAGGAACTTCTTTTGCTGGGACCTTGGGATTCAAGGAAGATAACGTGGAACAATTTTTTAATAATCTGGCCCCTGAATAATCAAAATACAGTTTTCCTCCTTACAGAATTTACAACGTCGATGAAACAGGTTTGTTCGTAGTACAGAATAAAATCACCGAAGTTGTGTGCAAGAAGGGTAAACGTCAAATAGCCTCATTAACTTCTGCTGAAGAGGTTCTCTCGTTACTCTAGCGGCTTGCACGAGTGCTAGTGGTCAGTATATTCCTCCGCTGCTAATTTTTCCGAGGAAAAAACTCATTTGGGGGTGTACCACCTGGGACAATATATGCTGTACATCCCAGTGGCTGGGTTTAACAAAATATTTTTACTGACATTTTATAGATTTTATAAAATCATCAGAATATTCGTCAGTTTTTCTAGTATTAGACGGTCATTACAGTCACACAAGAAACATGGACGTTATAAATTTGGTTAGATCAAATTATGTTTCCATAATTTCACACAAAGTTGCAACTGCTCTACAAAATGTTTATGGGCGCCTTTAAAGCTTACGACAGCGAAGATATTAGATTAGAAATTGGATTCGCACAAGAGAGCGTCCTTTGACACCCTTAGGTTTGGCTGAGCAGCTGAGTAAGGCAGTTTTGAAGACGTAAACCACCGCAGTTGCAGTTAATGGGATCAGGGCGACAGAAATATATTATGCGATGCCGATTACATACAAGCGGAAGCTGAATCTGAAGAAAACTGCAGTATGACATCAGTATTCAAACGAACTTAGATGTGGAATCTCGGCCAGCATCTCCAGAAAGACAAGATTTGCCAGTCGATGCGGTTGTTGAACCTCGTCAAGGATGTTCTAAAGACAATGATCTGTCTCAGAAGGAAATATCATTGAAAAGCATCCAAGTCTCAAATTATAACATCATCTCCCTATAAAAAAGATTTGGAAGGTCCCTTACAGAAACCAATCCAAATAACTTCTCGTAAATCTAAAGGTAAAAGACGGGAGCATAAGCAAAAAAAAGATTGTGGACTAACTCAGAATAAATCCACATGAATTTATTCAATATGGCGAAGACAATGACTTGGGCGAAATTGGAGAAGTTCCTCCAGAAAATGAAAATGTGTCTTGCATACTCCTGTGATGGCAGCTTTTTACATGGCACAAAAGGGGAATTATGGATCCAGTGCCTAATGTGCCATCTATGGGCCCATGATCTGTAAGTGGAAAAGATGCGTACATACGTGACTTTTGCGCCTAATGCACTTTATCTTGTCAAATAAATGCTTAACTTTTTTTTACTGTTGGTAACTTTTTGCACCAGCCCATATTATGCACATTCAAGTCAAACCAAGAATCTGTTTTAAGGCTTAAACGTATCCATACATGACCGGAAATTTTAGATTAATTGCGAGGAATTTTTAAATAATTATGGTTGTAAATAAAATAGTATACAAACCTCGGTGAAAAGTTTCATTCCTGTCTCGACAGTAATGAAACACTTTCCACCTCAGTATGTACTATACTATTAAATTAAGTCATTGTAATATTTCTATTGCCACTATGCTTTTTTAAATCGGTTAATACTATAGGACAAGTAGACAAATAAATAAATAGGTATTTAAAGAATACTTAATAATCCAATGTCATGTGCATGTACATTAAGAGTTTTATGTAGTTTTGCGCCTTTTACGGTAACTCCCAAATTATATTCGTTGAGGCCAAGAATTCCCTTTTTGATAGTTAATACTGCTTTGCCAGTGAAGTTAGGGAATTTTTTAACAACTTTTCCTGAAGCTAAGGCAAAAATTATTCGTCATAAGAAAATAGGAATATGTATATATTATTCTATCTTCTTACATAACAATTTCAAGGTCCATGCGTACGTAAAGCCCAAACTTAAACAATTTCCTGGCATGAGAATTCTAAAGTAAAGGTTATGGCCCGTATATAAATTCCACAATAAGTTGTTGCCGGTTTTGTCTTTCTTACTGGAATAATGCATCAAAAGTAAATTATTTCAAATGAAAATAATTCGTTTTTCACAAACTATTTACCAGTATTCAAATTCCGATTGTCTCACACACGTTCGTTCGTCCATTGCCCAGGTAAATTTGAAGCATAGGTTTAAAAGAATAAGTAAAATAATCATTATAATACTGATATAATTATGTGTAAATATATATAATATATCTATTATGTTTTTATGTACTTACACTTTATATAAAATTATAAGTAGAATATAATAAAATCATTACATTGACAGATGTCAATTAATAAAACGGTTTGACGGCTTGAACGATAGAGAACTTAGTAATAAAAAGATTACCAACTCAATATATCAAAATATGAAACAGTTCTTTATGTGTTATTACGTAGTGGTTGTCTGTAATTGACTTAATTAGGCATTGTGATTTAGAAATTGGCATGTTATTAAATCAGCAACTTGGAAACGCCTTTCCTTATTTCTTCTATCGCCAGTTTCGTACCTAAATATGTAATTTACAATAGAAATATGAGTTTATAACCATATCGTCTTGCTTATATGTAATAATAACACTGCCAATAGATATACACACATAAAAATAGAGTACCTTCAAATATTTACACACAATATAGAATGCTGACAGACAAGCAGATACAAGGGAACACCAATGTTATCTACACACGAAGTACTACATAAAACCTACCGAAAGTCAAAAACATCCATCCATTCGGACAATAACCAAAATCCACCAATTTCTTAATTAAAACATACAAAATATTAAGCGGTGCAATTTCATCCTTGAATTTCAAGCAAAATTCCAAAATATAATTTAATTTAAGCGCAACTTAAGACTTGGCAAATAAGATTTCTCGCGTGTTCTGCAACACAGTTACTAGACGAAAAGAAGGAAGAGGATCTATCCCACGGTAACAACGATGATATCCTCACCACAAGGCATGGCGTTGCAAAATAAATATGAATGAATACTCAGTTACAAAATACTAAATTGAATCTATTAAGGAGTAGATGAAACAAGTGTAACAAATACGATACTAACAACGTTAATTAGGAGAAGGTTACAATCAAACGGGAATAACAGCCGATATTTAATTTAAAGTATAACGGTAATTTGATATAGTAAATTACAGATGGCACCAGAGATCACAAAAATAAATAATACAGTAATAAATGCTACTATTAATTCAAGTAATAAATTTCAATATACAAGGTAGAGAAATGAAGGTTCGTCTCTTATTGTTTCTAGGTTAGAAATGTCATACTTGTCGGCGAACGTAGGGCTTGCTGAAGTTGCTCCGACAAGGACACCGATATCTCTATCACAGATGTAAGTTGAGACTTCGTAACTGCATCGAATGCTTTCGAATTCTACAGTATATTAAAACTGCAGTTAGAATTAACATACACAGATTTATCCTTTATTAATTTAGAGGTTAAGTTAGAAAAGCATTCGTTTAAATCATTAACCTCCTTTGCAAAGTTATCATTAAGATGCAGAAAACAAGAACATCGCAAATTATGTGTCACGTAGAACTAGAACAGTCTTATTTATTTCATTTTTCAGTGAGATATTGTAGTCTGCCCCTTGCTCTTAGGACTACTGATTTGAGAGCGGCAAGTTTCATAAGATGTATTTCTACAGCAGATCGGTTCCTTTTGGCTGCTTCAGTTTCATCTTTTTGGGCCTCTAATTAACGGAAAATATTTGATAAATACCATCAAAAAATACGAATAATTTTTTTATTGATTTCATGGACACTCTAGGTACAGTAAATGTCATTGAAATATAGATCAGAAACTGCTTAGAGCCCAAAAGCGACCGTTGCGGGACGCCCGGCAGGATTTTGCAGGTAATCACGACAATAATCTACTTACCACATTTTTGAAGCGCTTTTGTGTGAAAATTTAAACTAAATTTTGCTATTCCATCAGATTTCACATTCTTTTATTGAATTAGAAAAGTAGGAGATGTAGGGTGTATTCGTTAAATAAAGAAACACATAAGCGTAACAAGAAAATACATTTATTTTTATAATAAAATATATAAATCCATAAATAATTTTAAACTTTATAATATGACAAAATTCCTGGCACTCATCTTTGACTAGTCGGAAATATAATACCATTCCAAAAATAGAGGATCTCTTTTTGAACATTTCTTAAGTAAGCGGAGCCTTCACTAGACACATCTTGAATTCTACAAGTAAAACATTTCTTCTTTACAATATTGCAATACGGAATAGTAACAAAATAAAATAAAAATTATAAATATAGAGTTCCTTACTAGTTTCAGCATGTACAAAGAATGTTTAAAAATAAACTACATTCTGTTAAAACTGAATATAGACAAAAAATATTACATATATATATATATATAGTGTGTAAATTAAGTAATGAGACTGGTAACAATACGTAAAAGTGGCTTGAGAAGCAATTTCTTTCACTTTACTTAGGAACTCATTTAGTTCATCTGACATTACTGCTGCTCCGTCATACGTTTATGCAACTCACTTTTCTTTTAAATTGAATTTCCCGAAATGGTCAGTTAAAAATTTAAACAATTCTTCCGCGGTGCGTCCACAACTAATATCATAAAAACCAAGAAATCTTTCAACAAGTTGACCATTTACAACATATCGGAAAATAATAGATAATTGAAAACGACATGCAAAGTCAGTCTTGCAAATGTCCACGTTTTGAAGTCCCCTGATGCCAAAAAAGTGGTTTTAAAAAAAATGTCTCTCTCTCTGTGTTTGTGTGACTACGATAACGGTCACACCGCTATATCTATCAATTCCAAATTTTGTATTTGCGACTTTTACGAGTATAATCTCCCTCTTGAGACCTGATTAGAGTTTTAGTAAAATCGGCAGACCGCAAGTTTACTTCAGTGAAAAAATAGAATTTTGAATATTTTTTGTATAAAAAAAATTCTTAAACTTCGGACTTGAAGTAACACACTTCCAGGTTTATTTTTCTAAGAAGGTAAAAGTATTTAAAACAATTTAAAGCAACTTCTGTATAATTTGAAACGCTTATACGTATAAGAAAGTCGTGTGGTGGCCACACCTTATTATTTGGATCGAGGTAGCCTTTTCTTGATGGAAAATTATAACGTTGAAAGTTGATACAAAGAAATATAAAATACTATATTGGGAATTTTACATACAAAATTTCAAAAATCCTATCTAGGAATACCCATAACAGAGCCATCATAATCAACAATTGTTTAAGTTCAGCTATTAAAAACAAGGGCGCGGACACGTACGGTTGATGACTCATCGCCCATGGCCGCACTATTGAAATGTTGTATTTTTAAAGAGGTTTTAATTTTATTTATATAATTGGATGACAAGTGGCTGGTGATCTATAAAATACAAGATACCTTATTATTTGTTCATTTTCTCTTCTGTAAGACTTGTTCTCTTTGAACTAAGTACATCCTTGTAGATAGAAAACGTCCTTTCTACATCGCAACTGGTTATAGGTGCGTACTGGAAATATTCTTTTATTTCAGCGTATTTAGCATACACAATTGCCGCAATGTTATTAAATCTGGATTTCTATTAAAAACTGCGTCTAACTTTTGCCGAAGGCCACATCCGAAATCACTTGGAATACTTTTGAAATTATTAATAGCCCACATCTAATGTGGTTAATCCATCTTTTAATTTGAGATTTCGATTTTCAAAATATGTGATTAGTTTAGGCAAATTTCAACTGATTTTTTTAAATTTGGAATTTTTGTTAGTTCCTTGCACTCAGAAAAACTTCGAGCATCGTCATTTAAACATGTAACGAAATTTTGTAAACTATCGAAATTCTCTGCATAAAAACTATTTCTGTGTATGCTTTAGCAAAGCTAAGTGACGAACGTGCGATATTTTGGCATTCTGTAACGATATTTTACAAACTTTGTAATAAATTTCGGAATCACTGACAATGTATTTTCATATCAGATAAAGTAACATAAACAACGTTCTAGATCTAAATAAATGTACGCGTATGTTATTGAAACTAAACGAAATCCAGTGCACACTTACGTCTAGATAATTGGGAGAAGTCGATTCAAAAAACCGGTATTAAACAGACTATTACAAAAATTACGAAGTACGTAATTAACAGTCAAAACAATGAAAAAACGAAACTAACGTAGTATGAATGAAAATTTTATTTCTCTTGCGAAATATAAGGTAAATATAATAAATTTTAAAAACCCCTCACGCTCCTATCTACACCGATGAAAAAAAGATTTTACTCATAAATTCCTTATTTTATGGGCATTTTTGCTCTCATTCTCGGGCACTTCTCGGGCGTAAACAGATGTTGCAGTTCACCATATGAATTAGTGCTATTCAGTAAGCGTGTGTTGTTTACATTATTTCTTTGCTCCGTCATAGTTTAAACCGGTCATGTCCGCGCCCTATTAAAAACAATAAACAAAAAACAGACAAAAATAATACGTCAGGAGTTTACAAATTAGTTTGCAGTTCTTGCCCTAAGCTTTATATAGGCCATACAGGTAGATCTTTTTCTAAAAGAATTAAGGAACACGAACGAAGCTATATTAATGATAAATATGATTCACATTATGCTATACATTTGAGAGAGGAAACTCACAGCTTAATCATAACTCTGAAGTTTTGCAAAGTGAAAATAAATCTCACAAATTAAATTTGTTAGAAACTATGGAAATTTTGAAACATAAAAATACATGCATTTTACATATTGTAACACAATTTAGTTTAGTTTGTAATACAACCTCGTCTGAAGAAGACAGTGTGTGTCGAAACGACCGTCGTAATATCAATAAAGTGGAAATTTAAGTGATATTGTATTGTCAGTTTTATTTACTTTCAATATATACTCCTTGTTAATTTTCTCTTCTAAAAGAAGGAGACCAAACCATATTTTCTTTTTGTAGAGCAAACAACAAACAAGGCCAATAAAATAATTTATTTTTAATAGAACTAATGGCAAGCCATGGATATTTCTCGAACCACGTGTTATTTTAACAAAAATTTTATTCAACAAATTATAATGCGAGTAAGTATAGTTTCTAAGGAATTTTTAAGAATTTTTGAGCCTTATCAAGCAGTTATTAAAAATATTTAGATATTGAACTGTAAAATTAACATTATCGGAGCAAAAAGACATGAGTAGTTATTTCTCAAAAATCCTATTTTTTTTGCTCAGGATACAATAAGCAAACATATCCGATTTTAATTCTGCTAATATCTGAGGAGAGAAGTCACCGTCTCCCTTGCCTCCTTTGACGACCCGCCCTTGCACTTACGTAATATAAGAAATTTTGAGTACACCTACCTATACCTAAGATCCTGATTATCACTTATAAGTTGATTTATTTCTATTACATCTAGGTTGTAAGGTACAGATATCCTGAAGGCCGGAGCTTGAGCATTTTGCGTACAGGCTAATTTTGATTTCTCATAGTTGCAAATCAAGGACGAAACATTCTTAATTTCGTTACCTAAAGCGTCGGTCCAGATTGATAACTTTTGAAGCTTTCTTTGGGCTAGAAGAGTATGCCTGAAATATAGAATGAAGATTGTAATACACGAGACGCTTTGATTCTGAAGTAAATTACCTGAGATAATTATTTAAGCTGGGGTTCTGGAATATTCCCTGTATTGGTATCTTAATAACGGTATTCAATATGTTAATCATTTCGCGTACAGGTGACTCGGAGGAGTTAATTTTTTGATGTGCGGTTATTGCTGAATTGTACCTAGAAAGTTAACGATAATGAAACGATTAATATGTGAAATGGTAGATCGGCAATGGAGATAAAAATGATATTAAAATTAAAATCATCATAGAGTTAATAAATATATATAAATTATCATTAAACATAAAACACTGCCATCTGTAAAATTCTATAATAAAATTAAGCAAACGAATGGACACGTTTAGTTTAATAAAATTATAAGACTGCATACGCAACCAGAGGAGGTCCTCAATACCAGGAGTCCGAGATATAAGATATACGCCCGGTATTATCAACCTTTATCAAAAGCAGTTTTACTTAAAAGGCATTTGAATTAAATGCTCCTTCAGGTAGAAGTTCTCTATTGAATTAGTATTTATCTCAATGTGACATTTTGAAAGGTTGGTAATGTTAGTAGTACAAACAACTCGAATTTAGCACATTTGAACCCGTCTTGTAGTTCGTTTGTCTACGTCTGTATCTGTTACTTGTCGTGGCATTCAATGTTAGTCAAAGTTAATAGTGTTTTATATTTTATATCTTGGTACTGGTAACAGCAATTTATATATCAAGGGAGCAAAGTATAAAATTTCCTCCCGCGAGGTAATTGTACAAAGGAGGAAATTTACTTTGCGCCCGTGATATACAGGGTGATTCTTAATATATGCGACAAACTTTAGGAGCTGATTCCTGGGGTTATTTTGATCATAAAAGTTCATAAGAACATATGTCCAAAACCGCTTAGTTCAGAAGTTATACAATGTTTAATAGAAAGTTAAAATAATAAATGGTTTTATTATAAATTAACAAAATAATTAGTAAAACAAAATTAACTTATAGTAACTGTTGAAATTGACCGCCCCCAACTGTACTACAAGCTGCTATCCTCCGTCGTATTGACTGGCGAGTCCGTTCGAAAATACCAGGGGTATTTCGAATTGTTTCAAAAGCTGCTATAATACGATTTCTTAGTTCATCGACATTTTACATGGGAGTCGTGTAAACTAATGATTTAAGGTGGCCCCAGAGAAAAAAGTCCAATGAATTTAAGCCTGGAGACCGAGGAGGCCACGGTTGTGGACCTCCCCGTCCTATCCACCGATTTGGATACGTACTGTCCAGAAACTCGTGAGCAAGTAAACTAAAATGCGCTGGAGCACCGTCATGCATAAAATACATTTGTAATCTTAACTGCAACGGAACTTCTTCCAGCAGTAGTGGTAACTCCTCTTCAAGAAAATTGCGGTATACCTCGCCATTTAACCGCATCGGTAAAAAATGTGGACCTAACAAGTGATCTGCAACAATTCCGGCCCACACATTGACAGAGAATTGATGCTGATGACGGGCATTCATTATTTCTCGCGGATTTTCTTCGGCCCATATGTGATTATTATGAAAATTAATAATCGCGTTTCTAGAGAAAGTAGCCTCGTCGGTGAAGAATATTTGAGCCAAATGGTTAGGATTTTGTACGACTTCGTGTTGCATCCATTGACAAAAAGCTAATCTTTGTGGAAAATCTGCTGGCTGCACTCGTTGAATGTGATATGGATACAACAGTTGATCTTTCAATATTCTCCAAACTGTGGCCTGACTAATGTTTAAATCAAACGCAATTTTTCTGGTGCTTGTTGTAGGATGTTCCTCAATTTCATTTAATACCATTTCTTCAACTTGTGGAGTTCTCACTGTAGATGGGGGCCCGCTATCAGTCGTCCGTTTTTTAAAACTTCGCGTTTCACTAAGACGTTGATGAAGACGGGCAAACATGGAATGACGCGGTATGATACGGTTCGGGTATCGTTCTGCATAAAGACGTCTAACAGCACGCGCATTTCCATTGGCAAGACCGTAAACGAAATGCATATCACACATCTCAGTATTCGTATAATTCATTTTAGAAAACAGAAACTGGCAATAAACTGAATGAATACTCTGACACTATTGACAAATATTGAAATGACAAATAAACAATTCCAAAATACCGTACATAATCACAACACGTGCTTCTTGAGCAACTGGTAAACACCAACTGATTAGCATCGACAACGCGACCACTACGCATATTACAGAAACAGGCACAGACTTGTTTACGAGCTTGTATTACGGTTGGGAGCGGTCATTTTCAACAGTTACTATAAGTTAATTTTGTTTTACTAATTATTTTGTTAATTTATAATAAAACCATATATTATTTTAACTTTCTATTAAACATTGTATAACTTCTGAACTAAGCGGTTTTGGACATATGTTCTTATGAACTTTTATGATCAAAATAACCCCAGGAATCAGCTCCTAAAGTTTGTCGCATATATTAAGAATCACTCTGTATACACCGTGTCTAAAGATAAGTGTTCACCATTGCTAACTTTGTTATTATTGAAGCAACGAAGTCGGTTAAATTAGCAAAATAAACAAATTTTTAAATGGAACATCCTGTATATTTCGATATCTAAAGAAATTACAGAAAACTAAGGAATAACGAAGATACATTTAAGAAATTTAGATTTATAACAAAAAATTTATAATCAACGAAGAAAAGGAATTACGAGTGTTAGCATATTTTCAAGCATTTCCTCAAAATTCTATTAGAGACATTACACGAGAATTGGATGTCAATAAATGCACTGTTCAACTTATATTAAGGAAAAAAAAGAACAGGTTCCATTTGAAAAAGAAGTCGATGACATCATAGGTCCCAGAGAAGAAACCCAAAGAAAAAAAATTGACGTCCATAAAATCCGGAGAAACAAAATAAAATTGACCTCTCCGAGTTTTTCTCCCAAGCAGCGATAATAAACAAAATATGAATATTATTCCTTACTTTATTTACACACTGTATATACAACTGGTTTCATCTATTTATATGTTATGTGTTATGTGTACGTTATGTATACAGGCTGTCCAGAAACTCTCCTGACAAACGAAGACCGGAGATTCCTCAGATAATTTTAAGACAATTTAACCCAATTCACCCTAGTCCGAAAATGCTTCCTAAGGTCATAGGTGTCCGTTTTGGGTAGGTAAACGGTTATTTTAACGCATAACTTTTTTGCCTTTAACTTTTAAGCATTTGTGACACTAGATTATTAAATTTTCAGGTATTCTAGTACTAAAAGGTACTCTTACTTTAAGTCGGTAGGATACACCGTTTT
Organism: Amphimallon solstitiale; assembly: GCA_963170755.1. Taxonomy (NCBI): domain Eukaryota; kingdom Metazoa; phylum Arthropoda; class Insecta; order Coleoptera; family Scarabaeidae; genus Amphimallon; species Amphimallon solstitiale. Next base: position 128,839,105 of record OY720680.1, read on the forward strand.
CTAGAAAAATCGATTTGAAAATTTTTCGTTTTTTCGTCATTAAAAATCAATTTATTATTTTTTGCACTAGTTCGCTTTGAACTGCCAACAGAAATAAAACCTACGTTTTTAATTGTCAAATTGTTGTCAGTTCGCGAAGTTGAAATGACGAAAGATGAAATGACGAAAAAACGAAAAATTTTCAATCGATTTTTCTAGAAAACGGTGTATCCTACCGACTTAAAGTAAGAGTACCTTTTAGTACTAGAATACTTGAAAATTTAATAATCTAGTGTCACAAATGCTTAAAAGTTAAAGACCAAAAAGTTATGCGTTAAAATAACCGTTTATCTACCCAAAACGGACGCCTATGACCGGTACTAGAAATTCGCAATTGATGGAATCGATTCATCTCTGGAGGATAAATAAGCATACCAGTTTTTGTTTTACTAAATAGAAGCATTCGGGAGATATTAAAAAAAAACTAATTACAAGGCGCCAACTTCAAAGAGCTCTAGCTCCCTTAGGAAGCATTTTCGGACTAGGGTGAATTGGGTTAAATTGTCTTAAAATTATCTGAGGAATCTCCGGTCTTCGTTTGTCAGGAGAGTTTCTGGACACCCTGTATATATTGCTTGTTACTATTTATTTAGAAATTCTTTAAAAGAATTTGTTATTTACCTGATATGTCATGTGAGCTTTTTGATGACGAATAAAATACTACTACTACTAAAATAAAGCTTGTTATTAGTAATTTATAATAGAACTTACATTCTGGTCATTGCAGTCTTACTGGAATCTAGAGCGACCTTCAAACTTTCGGTATGATTGCACACCCATGCTACTTTCAAAGTATCCAGAAACCTCTTCGTGAGCGAATTGAAATTTTCCACCAATTCCTTGGCTTGCCGGAGATATATTCTGCCTTCCATTAAGCACCTAACATACTCTTCGTTTTCTGTATTAATATGGCCACACTGACATCGACTGAGATCGTGGAAGCACTCTATTTGTGTCAACATTTTAAGTAAATCGTTTCGTACAGTGTTGTATAAAACTACTTGCTTATTAAAATAATAGGCAACGTATTTGGCTTGACATATAACGGCTTCAATAAATATTTCCATTAAATCTTTCTCACGGTTGATGAAAAATATTGTGTGAGGAAATATTTTCTGTAGGCGGGCAACGTCATTGGTTTGTTGAAATAATTCCTTTACTTGTTGAGGTAAAACGACAGTGCGTTGTTCGAAACCATGATTTTTTTTGAAAAGATATAAGACTTTTTGGGAATTGCACTAAAAATATTAAAAAAGAAATTCAGATTTGCTTGTTCGTATATATAAAGAATAAGGTATGAGCGTTTCAAATTATAGATTTTTTTTATACTAAATTTATATTATTTAAAATCCTATTCTAAGTACTTCAATTCTCTTAATAAATCTCTATAGAATGCATACTTTGCAAGATATTCGAAAAAAAGTTCTACTTCCGACCCGAATTTTGAAATTTCATGTATATGTTACCGGAAATGTATGTAATCTGTCATTAACCCTGGAACGCTTAGTCGGGTTGCTGGTAACCCCAATAGAATTTAGAAACTTTGTAACTTTTTTGCGGTGCGGTTTGCATCACTGCGGAACTAGCTATGTTTATTTGAGGTTATGTTCTAAGTCATATGTGCGTTAAACATTTGCTTCTGTGCTTTGTTTTTACATTATAAAGCAATTGGGGTGACTTGTAACCCCATGTAAGCATTAAAGCTTAAATTATTTTCCACATTTAAGCAATTTGTTTTGAATTTAGATGGCAGTGAAACCAGGTGATCCTAATTTTGAAGAAACCGTTTTACGGTGGTTTGATGAAGCTGATTCAGAGTATGATTCTGATGGTAGTGACCAAGAATTTGAGGACCATATATCTCAGCAGTCAAAAGTTGAAAGTGAGATTTCAGTTTCGGACGATGAAGATAAGAATGCAGACACGACAGATCAAAATTTAGGTCCTTCTATCAAGGGTAAAAATGGACATCGGTGGTGCTCTGATCCTCCTCCTCGTACTCGGACACTTAAGCGAAATTTAGTTGTACGCATTCCAGGTCCAAAAGGCGAGGCAAAAACTATTTCTACTGAATTGGAAGGTTGGAAGTTGCTAGTTTCTGATGAAATAATAAACAAAATAGTTTTGCACAATAATTCGGAAATTATAAGAAAAAAAAGTAACTATACTGAAAATTGTGGCTATGTTGGCGAAACGGATACAACGGAAATACTTGCTCTTTTTGGTCTCCTTTATACAGGCTGTCCCAGATAGTGTGCTCACCATTGGGATCTCGTAAACGGTAAGAGATAGAGAGTTGGTTAAATGAGACAAAATGTACGTGATACCTGGGTTTACTTTTTTAAATAAAAAAACTTTTAAAAAAATGAACGATACGTGCGCTATAGGGGAAAAACTAAAAATCGGCAATTTTAATTTCGTCGTTTAACTTATTTCATGTAAAAGATACCGAAATACTATTTTGACATTATGAAGGTACTTTTTTACGCAGAATTCAAATTTGGTATTGCAACCTCTGAAGCTTTTATACGTTTCGAGATTTTTATACAAACTTTCTTATTTTAAATACAAATCGTAGGCGGCTTTGACTGTATCAAAAAGAGCATAATTTGCTGATTTCAATGATATATAACACTTTAGGTTTATTTGTAGAAATAACAAAGTTACAAGAATAATTAGCATATTTTTTTGTTTTATACTTACCTATTCCTGGAAACAAAATACAAAAATGACTGAAAAGTAAATAAACCACTAACTTCACATACCTAACTATTTATTTACTACTAGTAAATAGCTAAATTACATTAAATGCTCAAAAAGTCCTCCATTGTTATTGATACATAACTGAGCTCTTCTTAGTGTGGAATTAATCACTTTTTCTAAACGTCCATTTATCCGATGAAACTCTCTTAAAACACAAGCTTGCAGTTCCTCCACATTATTAAATTGTGTTTTATACACCTTATTTTTTATGTAACCCCAAAGGAAAAAATCCATTGCGGTTAAGTCTGGGGAACGTGCAGGCCATGAAATGGGTCCTCGATTACCAATCCACCGATTACCAAATCTATTATTTAGGTAATTCGTAATAATGTGAGCATTATGTGCTGGTGCCCCATCCTGTTGGAAATACGTATTCGCAGTTAGATTAAGCGGAATATCGTCTAGAAGATCTTCTATTTCACCTTGAAGTAAGTTCAAATAGCGTTCACTCGTTAAATTGTTATTGAAGATAATAGGTCCAACTATTCTTCTACCGATAATACCGCACCACACATTGAACCCAAAACGTTCTTGATGTCGAGCTTCATGTAGAGCATGGGGATTTTCTGTCCCCCAATAGTGAATATTATTTCTGTTAAATAACCCATTGTTCGTAAATCGAGATTCATCTGACCACAACACATTAAACAGAAATGTAACATTGTTGTTATTCTGATTAATGTACCAATGACAGAAACGAGTCCGCCTCTCTGCGTCTCCTGGTTGGAGTCCTTGGCTAATGTGGACTTTGTAAGGATGATATCGATGCTTTTTTAATATTCTATGGGCTGATGTTCTAGGGATTCCGGTGTTGTTTTCTATTTCTCTTGTGGAAACTTTTGGATTTTCACGCACCTGATTTAATACAATAACTTGGGTTTCCTCATCTAATCTTTTTCTATGTCTTTTCGGTTTACTAAAGGCACCGTATGTTTTTAGATTTACTTCTAATCTTCGAAATAAAGTTTCGTGTGGTTGCCGTCGATCTGGGTACAACTCCAAATAATGATTAGCTGCATTCCTTGAATTTTTGTGAGCCAATATGTAACTTTGAAGCATATCATATTTCTCTTCATTATTAAATTTCTCCATAACGTGAACAACAATAAACAAGTAATAAAACGAACCAAAACAACAAATGCGGTGATTTTTAAATAAACGAACAAAATAGCAGACTAAATAACACAAAAATAAACGGATACGTAACTTGCTTGTAAATAAATTTGACAGATACTACTTATTGTCTTAATAATTCAATGCTGCCTCTGATGTATAGTCTATGCATTCATAAGGATACCAAAAATTGCACAAATATCATTACAACTTTGTTATTTCTACAAATAAACCCAAAGTGTTATACATCATTGAAATCAGCAAATTATGCTCTTTTTGATACAGTCAAAGCCGCCTACGATTTGTATTTAAAATAAGAAAGTTTGTATAAAAATCTCGAAACGTATAAAAGCTTCAGAGGTTGCAATACCAAATTTGAATTCTGCGTAAAAAAGTACCTTCATAATGTCAAAATAGTATTTCGGTATCTTTTACATGAAATAAGTTAAACGACGAAATTAAAATTGCCGATTTTTAGTTTTTCCCCTATAGCGCACGTATCGTTCATTTTTTTAAAAGTTTTTTTGCTCAAAAAAATAAACCCAGGTGTCACGTACATTTTGTCTCATTTAACCAACTCTCTATCTCTTACCGTTCACGAGATCCCAATGGTGAGCACACTATCTGGGACAGCCTGTATATCAGGATGCAGAAAAGATAATCACCTTACAACTGTCGAAATGTGGTCCAAGTATGGACCTGAAATATATTGTGCTATTATGAGTGAAACACGTTTTCACTTTTTGTTATCATGTATAAGATTTGATGATAAAACTGTCAGAAATTGTGAAGATAAATTTTCGCCCATTCGGGAGATATGGGAGGAGTTTGAATCAAACTGTACTAAATATTATACTCCTCACGAATATGTTACTATCGATGAGCAGCTTTTGGGTTTTCGCGGAAATTGTCCTTTTAGAGTATATATTGCGTCGAAGCCAGACAAATATGGATTGAAAATAGTAACAATGTGCGATTCACGGACTTTTTACATGGTAAGTGCCATCCCATATACTGGGAAAGAAATTAGACCAAATTCAGAGCCTCTACCAAGTTATTATGTAAAAAAGCTGTCTAAATCCATCCACGGAACAGGACGCAATATAACTATGGATAACTGGTTTACCAGCATTCCATTGGCAGATACCATGGTAAATCAATTCAATCTAACCATTGTCGGAACCCTCCGTAAAAATAAGAGAGAAGTTCCTCCATCATTCCTGCCAAATAAAACTAAAGAAGCACTGACTTCACAATTTGCTTTCGACCAAAAAAAGACGTTAGTGTCATTTACACCAAAAAAGTCGAAATGTGTGTTATTGCTATCTACAATGCACAATACAAAAAATATAGATCCAAATAATAAACCGGAAATAATTAATTTTTATAATTCAACAAAAGGAGGTGTCGACACACTTGACCAAATGGTTCATACATATTCAGTCACGCGGAAGACCAGAAGATGGCCTTTGCGATTTTTTTACGGAATTCTGGATCAAGCTGGTGTTAACTCCGGAATATTGTTTTAAATGGTAAAGGGTGAGAGACAAAAATGCATTCGCCGACATTATTTGTTTGAGCTCGGAATTCAACTTGCAAGACCGCACATGGAACGGCGTTTAACAAAAAATCTGCCAAGAAAATTGTCTTTATCAATAAAAAATATTCTAGGGATAGAGGAAAAAAATATAGATGCGGTTCCACCTCCAACAAAGCTTACAAAACAAACCCGGTGTGCAATCTGCCCAAGAACTAAAGACAAGAAAACTAAAACAGCTTGTGCAAAATGTTATAAACCTGTTTGTAATGCGCATCGTGTTGACATATGCCTAAAATGTAGTAAATAAAGTTTTTAATGTTTAGTTTTGCGTTTTTGATTTGCTTAAAATTGTTTTTATTGAATGGGGTTATGAGTAACCCCACCTAAACAACTATGAGTGCACCTTTTACCTAAGCAGTCCAGGGTTAAATAGAATTCCTAGGAAATGTATATAATGTCTAAAATCGACAGGAAATATGTGAAATAAATTTTATTATACACATTACCTAGAAATTCTATACATGTCCTAAATAGCAATCGGAAATGTATTGAACTCGGTATGTCACGGAGGGTGGGAGGAGTGTTGCTATTCCACCATCAAAATAAAGAGGATCCCAGAGTCTTTTCGTTTGAACTCTCTGCGGTGAATACAGAGCCAAGCCAAGTCTCTAATAACAATTTGGAACAGTGTGAAACAAGCACGCAACCCCCAGCCATTGCGCACGATAAGAAATGCAGCGTCTGTTCACAAGAAACTACTAGAGTTCATACTTATAGTGAATGCGAATGTGCCATCCACACAATTTGTACTGTTGCTGAAGAATCTACCCTTGACGGACATGGGTCTAAAGTTCTGTGCCCATTGTGCTCAAAAAATTTAGGGACACTAAAAAATCGTTACACTGCTAAGGAAAACCTACAAGAACAAGCAGAAAAAATGTTAAAAACGAGTGACAAGAAATTTCCCCCAATGCTTATTGGCACTTCTGTAAGGGTTTTCGTACCAGAGGACGTGGTGATATACGAAATATTATAGGCGTTGGGTTGGATAAAACTGATGACGAGCTTTATCAAATTGGTACAAAGAATGGAATCATAAAACAACTGTATTCTAGATCTCAGTTCAATGTTTGTCCAAGAGGTATTCTGGACATCAAGGATGTACCTGGTACCGAAATATCACTACGTTCAGTTGCAAATCTACAATCAACTGGAACCGGACAAGGCTTCAAAAAGTGCCTTTGCAAGAAGGGTTGTAGTTCAGTAAAATGTTTGTGCTTCAAAAATAAAATGTTGTGTAATTCTAAGTGCCACTCCAGCTTACCTTGCAAAAATAAATAAGTTTTTTACAATGTGCCCTGATTATTCTGATTAATGACATTCACTAATTCTAGGGTATAATGTAATTTTCATACATTTCCTAGTACCATTTTGGAATTGCATACAATGCCTAGGAAATACATACATTTCCTAGGAATTGTATACAATTTCTAGGTTTCATACATATCCGGTAACATATACAAAAAACATTGCCAGTCAAGCTCTAAATACTTTTGTACTTTTGAGAAATATATATATATATAGAATGCGTAATTTACGCTATCGCTATTCGATAAGAGTAAAAATGCTACTTCCGGACCAAATTTTGATTTTTTTTTTATACAAAAGGTAATGAAACTTAAGTTTTAAATGCTTTTATACTCGTAATTTACTTGTCTAGAAAGCATGACTTGTAAAATATTCGTAAAAAAACTGATTTTCGATAAAAGTAAAAAGCTATTACAATTTCGAAAAACTTCTTTAATAAATTTCTTCTCGAATTTAATTTTGAATACTTTTGAATTATTTATAAATTTGTTTAAACTTATCAGCTGATGAAATATTGGCAAAATTCGATTTTTTCACTGAAGTAAACTACCGGTCTGCCGATTTTACTGAAAATCTCATCAGATCTCAAGAAGGAGATTATACTCATAAATACAACATTTAGAATTGACAGCTATAGTCGTTTAACCGCTATCGTGGTCATACACACAGAGACAGAGACATTTTTTATAAACCACTTTTTCGGTATCAGGGGACTATAAAACGTGGACATCTGCAAAAATCTCGAGGTCGAAAATTTTCATCATCACAATACTTCCTTATACTACGTATAAGAAAGTAAAAACTAATTAACTGTAAATTTTGAGCCATAGCTAAAATCTATTCCTCTGAAGTTTGAAAAAGTCAGTTTATTTCCCCTATTTTTCATTTTGGTCCATCTTCATATTGAACGGTCCACCATAATAGCTAAATTATACCGGATGATTCAAATTAAGTGTTCACCATTGCTATCTCCGTTATTTTCCGCGAATTTTCTTATTTCTAATTCTCAATATGTTAATAAACTACTATTATTAACTTATTTTTTGAACACAGTAAGTACATACATTGTTTCGTTTTCTTGCATTAAAAGTATTATTGTATGTTAATCTAAGAAATAGTATGGAAAATAAAACAATTTTTGTTGAAAAAATAAATTTGTATTGGATTATCACTTTTGCACAGATAGATTCTTAATTTCAACCTCTGTGTGTTGGTGTGACAATACTATAGTATCCCAAAATAACATTTCCAGCATGGGGATTTCGCTTATTATAAAAGATACAGGTTTTGTTAAATTAGATGAATTATTCCGAAGGACTAGTGAAATTATACAACATTCTCAATTTTCAAAATTTTCATGTATTGTAGGACTTATGTTAAGAAAACGAAAAATGTCAAATTTCTTTTCCTTGTAATAACTTTTTTGTTTTACTAAACACATAATTTTTATTGCACTTTCATGAAGTACTTTTTATGAAGAATTTGAATATCGACTTGGATTGTTTTTTGCACTTTCCATTTCTTAATTTTAACCTTTCACTTAATTTTTTCTTATGGAGCATCAAGTCGGCTTTAAAAGAATTGAACATATTTTTTATCCATTACTAAATAATATTTCTATTTTTATTAATTTCAAGAGTTTAATTTGATGCCTTCATTTTCTATGTGTAGAATATCAAACTTATTTTATAACTAAAACTTCGGTTTTCCTCTAGAAAGTGGTTTGCGCATATAAAGAATCGGTTTTACTCGTTTTAAAGGATCTAAAATGTTCTGACATGCTTTTCTCAAAGGTTCTTCCTGTTTGACCTATGTAAAATTTAAGGCAATCGCTACATTTTAACTTATAGACTCCTGGCTGATAGTTTTTAGGGGTTTTATCCTTATTGTTTTTCATATATTTAGATAATTTGTTGTTTGTTCTAAAAGCTACTTATATGTTATTGTTATTTAAAAACTTAGCAACTTTTTCACTAAGGGGACCTCTATATGTAATTGTTTTATATTTATTATCGGTCTCTTTTATTATAGTAAATATAATAAAGTTTTGTCACATACTGCTTGAACTACAAATTGATATCTATCCAAAAATAACCAGTGCTAATACATGAGTGAAACCTGAAAGGCTAAATTCATTGGAACGTAAATAGATAAAAAGATTAGAAATGACTTAAACGAAATTACACGATATGTTTATTATATCCGTCTCATTAATTAATAATGTTTGCACATATAAAAATGTCATGCATGTGTATACAGTATTTTCGTGTTATTATGTACATATGTGTATATTGCATATATTTAACATTTTATCACGTATATATTAACCATCAACTTATATGATTTTTCTGATGTATATTTGGCCACTTATAAATAATTCATTATCGTTTTCATCTTAAGGTGGTGCAAGGAGGTGCAACAGAACATCGTCGGGTAACATCAACGCGAACATAATGCCGTCCCATCCTCCCATAATCAGCCAGGCTCGTTCAAACATGCGAACATGTGGCGCAACGAGAACGCACAATATTTCTTTGATGCGGCGGTAGAAAACCGACAGCTGATGGGACGCCGTTATGCAGTGGCGGCTGGTACTAAAGGGCACATGGACACGTGCCCACCCAACCACCAAGATAAACACAGAAAGAGATTCGCATGTAATTATTTTATTTTATTATTTTTACGTATTTTTATAACGATGGTATTAAAGTTTCCTTCCGCATCACACACACTACCTCTTTCGAGTATGAATGTGCCATATGTGCTTATAACTTCGGTTTGGGGGACAAATTTGCCAGAATCCAATTAACGTCTTGCATTCATTGCGAGTGCATGTTTTCGTTGCGTTACCCTGCGTGTGTGATTTCAAAGCCTTGAAGTGACGTTTATTATTAATGAAGGAAGTTCATTGTGTGCAAGATCTTTAAAAAAAACCGCTATCATTTGAGGAAAACTTTTAATTAAGAAGAAAGAAGGCTTATTCCAGAACTTCAAATAAACTACACTTCTACAAGTAAAACTCGAACATACAATAGAGTATTCAATAAAAATATATTAGAAAAATATGAGTGGATGTGCGGATGTTCACTAACAAATAAACTATTTTGTTTTATCTGCTTAATTTTTAAGAAAGAGGTTAGTGCGTGGAATAAAAAGTTCAATGATTTAAAGCATATCGCAGAGAGGGCAAAGAAACACGAAAATTCCGTTTCTCACATGAATGCATGCGTGGATTTTAGTGTTCTAGGCAAAGTGGACATACGTGAATAGTTAGACAATGCTTATTTGCAACATAAAATTAAGTACAACGAAGATGTGGAAAAAAATCGTCATATTTTGCGCCGGTTAATTATGTGTATAAAATTTTGCGGAGCTTCTGAATTGGCGTTACGAGGCCATGATGAGATATTGACGTCGGAAAATTCAGGTATAATGTAGGCTTAATCAATTTTGCAGAATTGAATTAGACGCTGTGCTTGTAATACATATGAGCGGTTCACAAGTGTTTAGAGGCGCCTCAAAAACTATTCAGAACGAATTGTTAGAAGCAATGTTGGAAATTTACAAGCAGGAAATATTAAACGAAGTTAAATCTACAAATTTCATTGCTTTGGTGGCCGATGAAACTACAGACACCTCTAATAATCAGCAAATGGTTGTTATTATTCGATAGGTGTTTAATAGACAAATTTTTGAACGCTTTTGGTCTTTTTTTAGGCCGGGTAGACATAATGCTGAACAAAAACATTGCTGAATGAATTGCAAATAAATTTAAATTCTCCTTCTGGGTCTGATAACAACTAATCGCTCAAAGTTACGATGGGGAGTCCGTGATGAGTGGTAAGACAAATGGTGTTCAAGCTATTATCAAAAGAACATTTCCACATGCACATTATATTTGTAAAAATTTTTTTTGCAAATTTGCAGTCATTTTCAAGCTTCTTTCTCGATCGCCAAAACGAACGGTAATTCTTAATGAAATAGTCAAACGTAGATTACCTCGCGTTGCTCCTATACGCTGGATTTTCAAAAGTCGAACTGTGAACACATTATTTGAACACCAGGATGCTTTCAAAGAATGTTTAGACAAAATTATTGACGAAGATTGGATGGATTCAGTTACTATTAGTGAAGCAAGTGGTTTATTGAAACATTTGAATTGCTCGGAATTTCTCTACTGGTTGAAAATATTTCATTTCATCATGCCACATGTAGAAATATTATCTAATCAGACTCAAATGCGTGTGGATTGACAGTGCTCAACTGCAAAAGGCAATTGAATAATTCCAACAGCAAATTATTCACATTAGAAATTTAACAATTTCTATTGACAATGACAATCAAGAACGCAATAATGAAGAACCTGCAAGGAAAAGACAAAAAACGACAGCTGGAGATAACAGAGCTGTTATTGCAAAGGAAGTATGTGACACTATTTTAAGCCAAATTAGCGACCGATTTGATTTTAGGGATCTCTTAAGTGCAGAAAAATTATTTGATTCTCAAAATTTTAAAATTATAGTCATTCATTTCGACAAAAACATTTTGATGAAACTGTGAAATCTTATCCTATGTTGGACAGTGGACAATTGAAAAGTGAACTTTCAGCAATTTATGGGCGCGATGACATGTGCGACGTAGGTGGCGTTTTGCCACTTTTAGTGTTCACAACAAACAATAAACTAAAAAGGGTTTTGACGGAAACAAACAAACTGTTGGATATTTATTTATACAACGCCCATGTCGACAGCAGAATGTGAACGATGTTTTTCCACCCTCAAACGCATTCAAACTTTTCTGAGAAGCACAATGTCAGAAGGTCGACTGAACGCATTGGCGGTCCTATCAATAGAAAAGAAATTCATCCAGTCTATCCCGGATTTTGACAGCAAAGTCATAGACGTCTTTTCCAGCAACAAAAATAGGAGAATGGATTTTATGTACAAAAAATAGGTAAGTTTCTTTTTGTGCCCACCCTCTTTCATAACTCACGAGCCGCCACTGCAACTGCGTACAATGTAAACACAAATTTCATATTGAAATCTTGTTAAAAATGACATGTTAATTAATACTTTTTGACACTTCTTGAAAGAATTGTGTGCGTAAATTGTTTTTTATTTATTTATTATTAATTTTGCACCTCTTGTGGAGTTATTTTTACATTCACTATCGAAATTGATAGCTGTAAAAGAGCCAAGGTCAACAATAAATTGAGCAAGACTTGGCGATAATTTCTTGATCAATAACTTGGTCAAGAAATTGATAAGTGTAATACAGCCTTTAGATATATTCGATACTAAGGATGAAGGGGTTTTGTATATTTGACAAATTAATCTTTTCGAACATTTTTTACCAATCTCAATAGTTCTTTCGTAATAATATCTAATAAATTTAATAATAACAATAAATAAATCTTACCTCGTAAATATCATTTATCCTAACATCTTCATTTGCAAGCATAGTCTCGTTGTCTTTCACAAACATTTGTAATGCACTTGGAATATCAGCATCTCTTTCTAATAACACTTTAATATCTGACAGTTTAGTGTCTTCCTCAATGTGATAGTCGAAGATTCGATAGTTAAAAACAGAAAAAACTTTGAGCATTGTCTTGTCTAAAATATATTCCAACTCGATGAAAATATTCTTCCTTTCGCCGTTACGTAACCCACGCTTATTACTGTCATACACTAGGAGTAATTTCAGCCAGTCTTCGATGTCCTTCTTTAATATTTTTGATAAATGATTCTCTAGTACTATTTCATTGGAAAATTTCACGTTACCATCCGCGGAAACCGAAATACATATGTGATCATTTGATTTTTCTTTTAAATAGTTGAACCTGTCGGAATAAGTGGAGCCAAATAAAGTTGTTTAGCTAATAGATTTCTCAGTAATCAAAGTGTATGTATTTCCCAGAATGAAAATTCTTATCATTTATTTGTTTTGCGCGTGACTTGATATGTAGTAAAGTATGCACAGCATTCGTTGAGATACTTTTGAGCAAAATTTGATTACCGCTCTCCATAAAAATTTAACATAATATACATACAAACAGTATTATTGTCACAAAGTTAATTTTGTTTGTTTATTTATTTACTCACAGGCATCTTCTAAATAGTGTGTACAAAAAGTGTTATGCTTTCAAAAATACCACACGTTATTTAAAGAAGCTTAAAGAAATAATTATTGCAAATTACACAGCACAAAATAACTACATGTTAAAAGTTTATCCCAAAAACTTCAAGAAATATATATAATTAAAGCCTAAGAATATCTAATTATCAAGACACACTTAACAACTTTTAAGAAGGAATATATAGAGCAGTCAAAAATATCGATATGACATTAAATAGATGGTAATTTGAAAGTCGACAGTTGAAATTGAACTTAATACGGTAGATGTGTTGTTAGAGATGCAATGTTGTCTACTGTTAATTCTTTTCAGGAGTCCTTTCTGTCTGTCCATTTCGAAAATACATTTTTGTATTCCCCGTATATTTCTTAGCCAAAAGATAAAAGACTGTATAGGTCTAAAATATAAAGTTTTTGATTTATATGTTATTAAAACATTACATATCTCGAAAACTACGTATCAAATGGCCACAATTTTTGGTAGTGTTGTTCATAATAAAATAACGTAATGCAAGTACATGTTTATTATTTTTCAGTTGCTAATTGCATGTGCAGAAAACTGGATTAAAAGCATGAAACAAAATTTTGTCTAAAAGTAATTTTTTTTAAATGGAACAACCTGTATATCGCTTCATTTTTGAATTGTCTGCTAAATTTTACACCAGAAACATATAATACCGCGCGATCATTTAAATTCTAAATTAGAGCAGTTTGTGAAATTTAAATTAAGTTGGTATATAAGTACTAATTTACAATTTGAATTGTCAAAGTGACGTTTCAAAATGTTTGATTTAGAACATAAGATTTTTCTTACAGAAAGTTATTTTAAAAACGCCGAACGACAAGAGAATGGTGAATGGACATATTCAGTACCGCACTGCACCAATGATTTTCAAAATGCCTTCCCTAATTTTCCTGCGGATTATCAAAAATTAGTCCAAGAAATTTACACATGTGTGGCGAAATTTCGTAATGTTGGAACTGTAGGTAGGAAAGCTGGTAGTGGCGCGCCCAAAAAAAGGACTCCTGAGATTGTGGCAGATGTTGCAGAAAGAATGGAACAGTCTCCCAAAAAATCTCTTCGCAGATTAGCCCAAGAAATAAACCTTTCATATGGAACTTGTCAAAAAATTTTAAAAGAAAATTTAAATCTTTATCCCTATAAGATTAACGTCGTTCAAGAGCTATTCCCTCGAGATTTTCCTATACGAATAGAATACTGTCAGTGGTTTTTGAATAATTTAAATAACAACAACACTTAGGATTTAACATTTTTTTCTGACGAAGCATGGTTTCACCTATCCGGCTATATAAACAAACAAAATATGCGTATTTGGTCTTCGGAGAATCCTCATGAGTTATTCAATCGCCTCTCCATCAGCAGAAAATTGGTGTTTGGCTAGCGGTTTCTAGAAGGCGTATATTTGGACCTGTGTTTTTTGAAGGAACGATAAATGCTGAGAGATATCGAAATAATTTACTTGAACCGTTTTTACAAAATCTGCATGATGACGAACTTTTACATGGGTATTTCGAACAGGACAATGCAACAGCTCACAAAACATGGGAAAGTATGGCTCGAATTCGCGAGTTTTATGATAATCGAGTCATTGAATTTCCGCCTCGCAGTCCGGACTTAACGATTCTTGATTATTTCATTTATCCGTATCTGAAAAACATAGTTTACAAAAATAACCCACAAAATCTTGAAGAACTACAAGAGGCAATTTCTAATGCATGTAACGCTATAACCGTTCAGATGTTGGCAAATGCTTTTGAACATATGAAACGGAGGGTTAACAGTTGCATTGCAACAGGGGGAGAACACTTTGAACACCTTTTGTAATTCACAATAAAACTAATTTATCTTGTAATGCTTTCATTTCCATTAAATTTAAATCGATTACACATAAGATTCACAAATGTCACAAAGTATAACATAACCGCAAATTTCAATTAATCAATAATTGACATTCTGGACAACTTAATAAAAAATGTCCCGCCTGCTATAATTTAGAATTTAAATGATCGCGTGGTACGTTATTACTTTAAAAATGACAATTGATGAGCTATTGTCATTTTTTGATTAAAATATGCCAATTTAATGCCTTTTTGATAACGGTATCTTGGTACCGGAGGAATGTCAAAGAAATTATTTATAAGCCCAGAGAGTTTGCCAGCAGCGTTACGCTGGAAGAAGATACCCAGGACAGATGCCTTTTGACGAGTAATGGATACTTTTATCACTACTGCTAGTATTGCTAATTCAAAACCAACGAAACCTAAATATGTGGTAAATGATAAAAATCAATTACGAATTCTTATGGCCACAACAGAAAATCTTCACGTCAGTACCCCTGAAGTCAGTCGTTAGAATAGTAGCCAACTAGCCTTGCAAGGACCTTAAAATAAAATGAATAAAATGACCTGATTTAGCAATGTGACTTTTGGATATTTTTTGAGCTTAAACGCAATTTGGGGGGCAGAACGTTTCGCTTATTTTGAAGGTACTCCGAAAGAAGATTGGTTGGGAGCTTTTAAACAGTGGAAAGAAAGAATGGTCAAGTGTATCATTGCTGAAGGGAATTACTTTAAGCACATTTAAAATAAAATCCTAGAAAATTTTAATCGTATTCTTTATTCTCAATAATTGCAGCTTGTCCTTCGTATAGGTGCTCAACTCCTTAGTTAATGTCGATTTATAACTTCGGAAGCGTGTTCAAAAATATTTAGAAGTAAATGAATATTGATTTGACACGTAGTGAATAATTTTTAACTATTTTAATGTTCATGTTCCACTAATTCCTTAGCCATTCACGTAACAGTTCCTATTTCTGCGCCTATTATGTCAATAATTTGTTTCGTTTTAAAATTTGTTTATTGTATCAACGTAAAAAAAAAAGACTAATGATATATTATATATTTTTCTAATGCAATTTTATAAACAATTCAAACTCTCTAGCTAGGAAACAGTTTTTTTGACATTCTCCCAATATATACAAAATCATATCTCTAAGCTCATTTTTAGAAAAATTCATTATAAAATGATGCTTGTCAACTGGGAAACAACTTATTTAATGTCATCCATTCGAGGTCAATTTCGCAGCAAATATCATATGGCTCACTATATCGTATTCAAATAAAAAATTCAAGTAATAACGCCTTACATGTTTGCTAAATTTACTAAGCAATTAAAAAATGAAGATATATACTAGCTGTTCCATTTAAAAAAATGTACTTTCAGACAAAAATATGTCATGTAATTTTAAAAAATCCAGTTTTCTGCAAATACAATTAGCACTTGAAAAAGAATTAAAGATGCTTGTATTAGGACCTTTTATTATAAACAACACTACCATAAATGGTGTTATTTTCGAGTATAATTTTATGAAAACATTTTTCAGAAAAATTGTAAAAGTCAAAAACTTTAAATTTTAGACCTATACTATTTTATCACTATTTGACTAAGAATTATGCGAGGAATACAAAAATAATATATAGAGTGTTCCATTTAAAAAACTATAACTATGGTCAGCCACGAAGTCATGGAACACTCTGTATAATACAAAATAAATTTAAAAGGTGCTCCTAATGAGTGGCTGTCTTATGAAGAAAAGCGCTTCGAAATATCTTTCTCATAAAGTCACAATTGGCCTTTTCCATGCAGATGACTCAGCCTGTATGTATTATATAACCTCACTCTCTCTGCACATAAGTACATGTACAGTGATTTATAATAAATAATACCATTTTAGTTCTATAACTCGAAGTTTCTATAACTTGAACTTATGGTGTAGCTGTATTTAGCAATTCTGATATTTTCAACTACACATTAAGAAATATACAGTGTGTCAATAAAGTAAGGAACACCCTAAATATCAGCTTTAAAACATATCTTTAGCAAAAACGCTCAGACACGTATTTTTTTATTTTTGAGGGCGCATTTTCTTAGATTAAATTGAAGTATACAGGGTTATCAAAAAAGAAGATATGACGTTATCATGTGTTTTTTTAAATGGAATACCCTGTATATTTTTAAGAAAATCAAAAGAGCTTCTCATGAAGATTTCAACGATATATGAGTGTTCGGGATATCTTTAATATTTACTTGTAGAAATTGAAAAAACACTTTTGGTGGAACAACGTCATAAAATAATTACAATAGAGTTTAACTTGTATATTTTTAAATCTAAAACAAAAATTTACTTAAGTAAATGTTCAAATTGCTGCCCGTTCACAATCTGACAGTAGCCTAGGCGAGAAATAAACTCATTCTGAACATTGCTGATTACATCTGGCGTGATTCTTCGGATCTCTTGGCGTATGCGTTCTTTTAAATCATTAATATTTTGAGGTCTATTTACATAAAATTTGCTTTTTAGGTAACCCCACAGGAAGAAATCTAGTGGTGTTAAGTCAGGGGAGCGAGCTGGCCACTCAACAACCCCACGTCTGCCAATCTATCGGTTATTAAAAATCAAATTTAGGTAGTGACGCACAGGTCGAGAATAATGAGGAGGTGCCCCATCTTGTTGGAACCAGATTTCATTACTAGGACTGTCAGGGGTATTTGGATCAGGATAACGTTCCACAAGCGCAGGAAGAAGCTCTAACTGTAAAAAATCCAAATAGATATCCCCATTTAAATTTCCATCAAAAAAGAAAGGTCCTAAAATCCTATTTTTTAGTATTCCAGCCCAGACGTTCACCTTCTGAGGGTGTTGACTTCGAGCTTCCTGCATCCAGTGAGGATTATGTTCTGTCCAGTATCTACAATTTTGTCGGTTAACTGTTCCGTTTAAAGAAAAAGTTGCCTCATCTGAAAATAAAATGTTTCTAGCAAACATTTCATCACATTCACAAAGTATTTGCAAGTTTTCTGAAAACTCCAAACGGCGATCAAAATCATCTTCCGACAATTCATGGACAAGCTGCACTTTATAAGGATGATATTTCTGCTTATGCCAAATTTTTCTAACAGTCTCATGGCTGCAATTAAAGTTTAAAGCTGCTTGACGAGTAGCACAATTCGGATTATCTTGCACTGTCAAAAGAACATTTAACTTAGTTTCATCATCCACTTTTGGTCGCCCAGTTTTAGGTAGATCACTAACATTTCCGTACTCCTCATACTTTAGAAGTATTTTACTTACAGTTGAGCGAGTTATTGGTTGCCGATTAGGATGCGCTGCATTAAATAGTTCGCAAACTTCCACTGTACTCCTTCTTCGGTCACCATAACCAATCATCATAAGAATCTCAATCCGTTCTCTCTCACTTAGATCCATTTTTATCAAGAGAAATGGCAATTATAAAACAAGCAAGGCCAAACAAACTAACGGTGGTTAGTCACTGTATAATTAGATAAGACGTCACCTTCCATACTGACAATTCTGACATGACAACGTTCAAAGATTAAAATTACCAAAAATTATCATGTAGTTCCACCAAAAGTGTTTTTTCAATTTCTACAAGTAAATATTAAAGATATCCCCAACAACTCATATATCCTTGAAATCTTCATGAGAAGCCCTTTTGATTTTCTTAAAAATATGCAGGGTATTCCATTTAAAAAACACATGATAACGTCATATCTTCTTTTTTTATAACCCTGTATACTTCAATTTAATCTAAGAAAATGCGCCTTCAAAAATAAAAAAATTCGTGTCTGAGCGTTTTTGCTAGAGATATGTTTTAAAGCTGATATTTAGGGTGTTCCTTACTTTATTGACACACTATATAATTTTGTAACTGGCTGTATACATACAAGCCTGCCCATTTTCGATCCCTCCATATGGGTAAGTTTCTTAATGTTGAATATACAGGATAGATTAAATTAGCAAAAGTGTTAAGAAATTTAAGGAGTATTTGGTAGTACATTTAGATTTGATATTTATTGTCAACTTTTGAAGGTATTTTAAAAATATTGAAAATATCCGAAATTTTCAGTAATCCATATCTTCCTAACCATTAAAGATATAGTAAAAGTAAAAATTGCGCCTGGTAGTAATTTTACACTTAATTATCAAGATATAACACCAAGTTTATGTCATATCTTGATAATTAAGTTGCCTATGAATTTTTAATTAATATTATTAAATTCTACGTAAAAATTACTACCAGGTGTCATTTTTAGTTTTGCTTTATCTTTAGTGGTTACGAAGATATGAATAACTGAAAATTTCGGCTACATTTAATATATTTAAATATCTTCAAAAGTTGACAATTCTGAAAATTACCCATGTAGGGAGATAGAAAATAGGTGGCCATTTTCTACTGTAATCTTGTTCAAAAACTATATAAAATAATTCGATCAAAACAAAATTAAATAAGAAGTATTAAGTCTATGACGTTAATCGAAACTTAATTCTGTACGTTTTACCAACTAATAAATAAAAAAAAAACAAATATGTAAATAAATACTTAACTTTCAACAGGAGTTTTGGTTGGTAAAAACGGATGTTCCCCTGTAATTATTTCATAAGTCAATATACCCATAGACCAATAATCGACGCTGTTATTATAGTTTTGAGTATGAAATATTTCAGGAGCCAGATAAGGTAAAGTTCCTACAAAGCTCGCAATTGTCTCCAATTCCTTGGCGTAACCCAAATCGATAAGTTTATATAGATTTTTAGTGGGTCTTTTATCACATTCTTGAATTACGATATTTTCTGGTTTAATATCTCTGTGCGTGATATTTTTACTATGTAAATATGATACAGCATTGGCGACATCTCTCAAGATACATCGGACATCAGTATCTGAACAGCCCTTGAGGTTTTTTGGTTGGGTTAAGAATCTTCTTAAATTTCCTTTACTACAATATTCCATCGGTAGTAAAGGTAGATGAGTAGGGTTGTATTGACCTAATGCTTTTTCCAAAATTGGAGGTAACTGTTGGTATCGAATGATGTTTTCGTTGTCCATGGATTTTATAATGTCCACTTCGTATATCCATCTTTCTTTTTGCCGCTTTGTCAGTTGACCGGGTAGATTGAATTTGCATTTTTTGACAGCTGCGAAAAGGAAATACAAATAGTTTCGCGGGTTCAAAAGCGGTAATTTTAAAGGGAGAAGAAAATAATGTAAGGAAATAAAGTACTGCAAGAAGCAACGGGATTATAGTCATGCAAAATATTTCTATTATTTGCTCGAATTTGATATAGCCTGTTTAGAGGTGGAGCGATAGGTGTTAGTGGCATAGGTATCGAAGCAGTATCTAGGACTTTTATTCAAGCACCGTGTACAGGAAAATACCCTAAGGAAAGTTGCTCGAAAGGAAAATTGCCCAGAACTATTACTATTTAACTTATAATTATACACCGGACGTCCCAGGTTTAAAATACTACGCAGCAAAGACATAATGTAAACAACACACAGTTACTGAATAGCACTATTCATATGGTGAACTGCAACATCTGTTGTTGTCCCGAAAACGAGCGCAAAAAAAGTCCATTTTACTCATAAACCCCTTTCTACATCGGCGTAGGTAGAAGCGTCAGGGGTTTTTAAAATTTATTATATTTACCTTATATTTCGCAAGATAAATAAAGTTATTTATGTATATACCTATTCATACTTACTAGTTTCGTTTTTTCATTGTTTTGACTGTTAATTACGTACTTCATATTTTTTGTAATAGTTACTGTTTAACCCTTTCCAGCCCAGTGACTCAAATTGGAATATATTCATTTGGAGCTTAGTCATAAATCCGTAAAAGCGAATAAGTAACATTTGTTTACAAAAAGTTGTCGCTTCCAGTTCATAGATGGCTATACATAGACGGGTTTAGAAATTTAGGTGTTGTTTGATTGAAGGTTATGTGTTAAAGTGTGCTGTTATTCAAGAATTTTTTTTTCAATTTTATCTGCAAACATCCAAGGTAAGTGTTAAACTTTTTCGGTACAGAAAAATATGTGTACAAGAAAAACACTAACAGATGATGTGCACTCTGTTATTTATGAAATTGTATGCATATTACTTAAATTATGAAGTTTGAAACCTATGACTCCAAATGGAGTCTACGGGCAATAAAGGTAAAAAGCAATGAACTTTATTTGGAATCAGTGGGCAGTTGTACACTATTTATTTAGGTATGTAGAATTCATAAAATACAAATTTATTAAAATAATTTCAGATGACACGGGTGGGCTTAACAGAAGAAGAAGAAAAGCATTTATTACTTTTAATGGAAGGTGATCAGTCTGACCTAGAGGGTTTCAGCGGCTTCGATGAAAAGGATTACTTTGACGAAGACCTGTTGAGTGGTTTACAAGAGCGCTATGATCCTGATCCAGCCGCAGAACCACTGAAGTTACCTATTCCCAACATAGAACTAAATGAAGATAGTTTACATGTGGAGCCCGACATAGGATTAGAAGAAGACAATTTTGATCCTGAAGATGATTTGCCGCTTAGCCGTTTTAGAACTCAGCGGCCAACAGAAACAACACGAATTCCTCCAAGATGGCAGAAAACAGATATAAGCCCAGTCAACTGTGAATTCAATGGGAGATTTACAAATCAGAAAGAAAATAATTGGACAACCTTGTCGTACTTCAAGTGGTTCTTCGACGATAACTTGATCCAACAGATCACCGACCAAACAAATTTATATTCTTCGCAAAAGAGTGGCACTTGCATCAATACAACGTTTACAGAAATTTCTCAGTTTCTTGGGATAAATATTTTATCCGGAATAGTAAGGATGCCTAGTTATCGGATGTATTGGGCGCAAGAAACTCGCTATTCACCCATTGCTGATACTATGTCAAGAAATAGATTTGACAAACTAAGAAATTATATTCACATAAACGACAACACGAATATAGTAAATCGTGACCATGCAGATTATGACAAACTTTTTAAAATACGACCTCTCGTTGATATTCTAAAACGTAATTTTTCCAAAATCGAAAACGAAGAATCTCATTCGGTTGATGAAATCATGATACCTTTCAAGGGAAGAAGCTCCCTCAAGCAATATATGCAAAACAAACCACATAAATGGGGTATCAAAGTATTCGCAAGAGCCGGTGTGAGTGGTATTGTTTATGATTTTGAAACCTACAGAGGTAAGGGAACGGTAAAAGAAACTGGAAAACTGGGAATAAGTGGCGACATTGTGCTCAGGTTGACCGACTCACTTCCAAAAAATTTAAATTACAAGGTTTTTACAGATAATTGGTTTACATCTTATACCTTATTATGTGAACTCAAAAAAGTAGGTATATTAGCGACAGGAACTGTAAGAATAGCCAGGATGCCGAAATGTGAATTGAAAAGTGATGTGGAGTTGAAAAAGGAGGGCCGAGGTTCTTTTGATTATCTTACCGATGAGAATGAAAACATTTTAGTGGCAAAATGGTTTGATAATAAGTCGGTCCATGTTGTTTCATCGTGCACAGGTATTTACCCCATAGAAGACGTGAAGAGGTGGTCCTCTTCCGAAAAAAAAAATACATTTATGTACCCCAGCCGAATCTGGTAAAGCAATATAATAAAAATATGGGTGGTGTAGATTTGAATGATATGTTAGTGTCATTATACAGAATAAAACTGGGTGTGAAGCGTTTTTATTTGCGCATACTGTATCATCTCATAGACATTTGCATTGTGAACGCGTGGCTGTTGTATCGTCGGGACATTTCCCTAAGCGGTACAGTCAAGTTCCAACGGCTGGTTACTTTTAGAGCTGAAATTGCTCACGCTTTATTGCAGCAAAATGCAAAGTTACGTCAGAAAGGAAGACCTACTTTGGAAATAGTGGAACAGCCACCACGCAAGAGACCAGTGATCCCAAGCCTATTGATGATATTAAATATGACGGATTTTGTCACTGGCCACAGCACATAGAACCCAAACAAAGATGTAGAGAAAGTGTGAAATCTTACACGAGAATTTCGTGTGTAAAATGTAAAATGCCTCTGTGCCTTTCAAAAGAAAAAAATGGTTTTCCAAAATTTCATTCTCAGTAGTTTGTTTTACTAACCAATTATATGTATAATACTTACAAACCATATACCTTTAGTAGTATGTCTATTGTCAGTGATTCCTATACTTATTGCAAAGTCTGTAAAATATCGTTACATAATGCACGTACAACGTCACTTAGCATCGCTAAAACATACACAGAAATTGGACCCGTTGAAAGCTAACAATTTTAACGAAGAACTCTGTGTAGCTTTAATGGCGGTTAATATCCCATTAAATAAACTTGACAATCCAATTTTCAAAACATTTCTTCAAAAATATACTGGTCAAAATGTTCCTGATGAATCCACCTTACGCAAATATTATGTTTCTAAGTGCTTCACGAAAACAGGAGAATGCATTAGAAGACATCTTTCAAATCAGTACCTATGGATAAGCGCCGACGAAACTGTCGATATATTAGGACGCTGTGTGGTAAGTGTTGTAGCTGGTGTACTACATCCAACTATTCCATATAACGCATACGTAATAGCATCTAAACTTATAAATACAGTTGTGGAATGTGTTGTCATTCTTCCTCAGATGCTATTCGTACGTCTTGTAGAGATTTTGGAGGTGGATTTCGTTTCATAATTTTTCTCTTTAAGTACTCTCATACGTGATTTATTGGATTACAATACGGACTCTTTGCAGGCCAGATCATTCTCTCAGTTTCTGCATTAGTAATATACTGTTGTACAACATCAGCAATGTGCCCAAGATGTCCGCTAAGCTCAGATGCCGTTGCAGCACGATTTCTTAGAGCTGTTCTGTAGAAAACAATTTTGAATTTTGATATACATTTGTGCATCTCAGTCGGCCTTGAACGACGTCTGCTGAATCTGCCGGTATCCCTATATCGTTTTAGAAAAGGACAAACTGTGGATTGTTGCATATGCAACCTTTCCGATTTTTCTATTTGCTTCAGAGTCCAGTGGTGCCAAGATAGGGAATTTTTCCCTAGATCTAGGGATTTCTTGATCAAATAGGGAAAAAGGGAATTTTGGACAAATTTTAAATAAAATAAAAAGTTTTATTTCGTCTAAATTTTTCGATTTATTTTATTTAAAATATGCAAATAATTCAATCTAAAACATCATTGTCAAAATTTCTGTTATATTTCTCTTCTAGAAAACACGCGTCATAGGTTTAAGGGGTTCTTTTGATAAAATTGAAATAAAAATTTTATACAAAGAATTTGTGTAAATTAAACCATACCATACGTAGGAGTATATTATAACTTATGACATACAATAAAATAAACAATTAATGATTTTATAACCGACATTATTATAAAATTGTTACCGGCCGATAGGTATCTACTTTATCTTAACGCCCTCCGCTCAAGTTCTCACTCTAGTGAATCTAGTGAATTATCGGAAAGAAAATGTCTAGGAAAATCTAGGGAATTTTTAGAATGGCTTCTGGGGATTTCCAACTCTATACCACTGGCACCACTGCTTCAGATCCACTTCAGATAAGGTAATATGAGCAGCTATTGGCTACCAAACTTTTTTTTTGTAACCGGGGATCCGATTGCTTAACTGCAATATGTTCTTTTTAACGTTATTTTTATTTAAAAAAAAGTATATATTGTATTGTCTATCTATATATATATATCAAAAAATAGTCATAAATAAACGAAACTTTTCATGTAGCAAAAAAATTTAAAAATATGCAATAATATGAGTGTATATTATAAAGAAGATCATATATGAGAAAGAATTTCTTCTTAGTCTTTTTGTCACCTGCTTTTCCTGTTTGTGCATTTGGGAGAATAAAAAAAATTATGCGTACGAACAACATTTCATCTAGACAAACGATCTCGCAGACAATCGCACTTCCCTCGCCCACCGAAGAAATAGGAACACGTGTTCGAGGTCTTTGTCGCTTCTCATTCATCATTCTTATCCGATGTTATCTTGTTTATTCAAAATATCATTTAAATGAGTTAATGTTTAATACTAAAATATCACGTTTCGTAATTATAAGTTAATTAGTAATAGTTGTTCGTAATTGTTCTTGGTCAAATTTCCTAAACCTCCAAGCACCCTAGTTGCCAAACTTTCACGCATCTTCTTCGATTATTTCTTAAGATGGGCGAATACAATGATGTAATATAACTAGAGAAAAAGTGTAATCGTCCCAACCACAACCAAATTACTGAAAAAAGCACTGCTATTTTAGATAACCAGTCTCAAGCAGAGAAAAGTGGAAGAATATATCTTTTTCAGACCACTACCTCACTCACTTCTTTGGCATTTTAATAGTCATGCCAACCGTACAGTCAGCACATTGAGTAGATTTTGCAATTGAAGCTTTGGGTGCTTTAAAAATAACTATTTGAGTGTCATGTCTGAGATTTTGATGCAACTGCAAACGAAATCAAGCTTTTTCAAAATCCTTTTAAATGCCGACATAGAAACTGTTGTTACAGAATTTCAAATGGAA
This sequence comes from Amphimallon solstitiale, assembly GCA_963170755.1. Taxonomy (NCBI): domain Eukaryota; kingdom Metazoa; phylum Arthropoda; class Insecta; order Coleoptera; family Scarabaeidae; genus Amphimallon; species Amphimallon solstitiale. The sequence goes on from OY720680.1 coordinate 128,864,489, forward strand.
ATGATTGATATGCACAGTACCGATAGTTTTAAAGAAAAATATTTAAAATCATCATTTTTAGAATTGCATAGGAGCCTTCCACTCATAGAGTTTGATGAGTTGGCTTTTTTCCGCTTTCGGAACTACTTATCTGTGTGAAAAAAACATTCTCTTAAATGAAATATATAAATAATATTTACAGATCCAAGTTAACTGATGAGCACTTGAAGTCGGTGCTGATAAATTCCATTAATTATAATTTTAAAGTCTGATTTCATCACGGGATTTAGCAAAGTATGTCACTTATTGTAAGTTTTTAGAATAAATCTCGTATCACTAAAAACAGTAAATTGTTCAATTTCATTATGCTTTTCTTAATTGGTCGTTAAATAAAAACATTCGATAATTATTTTGTATGATTACTTATATTGTAAATTTTACAATAATGTTTTTAAAATAAACCGTTTAGGGTGAAGTCATTTTCAAACGCAATTCTTACCGGTAAAAGAACATAAACATCAGGTGATGTAATATTTACATTTTCATAAGTTGTAGGTTATACTAAAATATGTATATACTAATGCTTTTAAAATAAATACCTACATACCTACGTGTTCGTCCGAATTTTTATTTCTCCATAAGGTAACTTTACCAAAAGCACCTGCGCCTAGCACACATATCATCACCCATTCGTCCACTTCCCTAGGTTCATCCATTGGCTAGCACTGTATAGTAACAAGTCATGTATATATAAATTGGATACAGCAATTAACAATAACAATAAACGCTAAAAATCCTTACTATCAAATTGTTATCAACACCAGATACATATTTCGGCACTTATGTTACCATCATCAGCTGGACAAAGCATAATTAACAAAAAGCAAAGAGTTTGCCATAAACCTAGAGCAGATATTCCACCCCAATAGAAGCAACCTTGAGTTTATGCAAGCTTTTTCTAAAATCTTTTTTGTTTCTAAAAAACCGAGGAATAGAAATTTCTAGTCATGTTATCCTTCCTGTGGGATATCCTCCTATTGAAAAAAAACCTATGTGCCTAGATGATTGGCCACAATTGATAATACCAAATCGCATATTATAAGACATAAAATTTGAGTTATAAAAAGTCACTAGTGCATCCAATTATGTTTAAGTTGTTTTAAAGAATAACATGTTTTCGACGGGGTTATGCGCAAAGTATTAGCGTTCCTTTCTATAGAAAGCCTTTCAAAGACATGAATATAAGTAAGTACCTATTATCAACCTTATAAAACGTTGAAAAGGTTTTTAAATTATCACTAAAATTGCTTCTGTCCTTGTTAATAACTAATTTGTTGTTTGATATCCATTTACGAATTTCACTAAAAGGTAATTTAGTTTTCCTATTAACCACTGAATGTTATTAAAAATTCTAGGTAAATCATTAATAACGGATTGTTTGGAGAGTCACGGGTTTGTTAAACATAGGTCTGTGCAGTTTGACAAATTTATAATCACTTATAACCACACTTGTCACGATGACAATGATATGGAAAATAATAAATATGATAAATAATTATGGTAGCGAACGCCAATGATAAATTCAAATTAGAAATGACAAACATTAGTGATTTCCCTAAAACACTAACTTCACAATAAAAAGTTGAAGTAGATATTGATGTCAAGTCCATTGAAAATAGAATAAGAAAGACCATGTCAATCAATTTGTAGGGCATCATACTACTGTAATATCTTTCGCATGTAATCCAATTGTACCTATTTTATAATTGCTTGCCCGTCAATAATTTGAAAATATGTAAAGGAATATTTCTTTAGAGTTATGTAACAAATAACATACGGGTATAGCGTTCTCTTCCTACTTTTTTATCTTTTATTATGCTTAACCTCTCTAGGTAGGCCCATCCACATTTTATTACGAAATTACTAGACAAACCGTGCACCCAAGCCGTAGATTGGTCAAAAAATAGATGAAGAAACATTTACTGATAAAATTATATTTCTATAGGAGACCTGTTTTAGCAACCGACATGGCCAAATTACGAACTAAAGACGACGATTCAATACCACTACAAATGTCGAATCGATTGGCCGCAACAATTTCAATAAAATGAAACTAATCATTTAATATTTCAGGATATACCGATAGGTCCAGCCCGCGACGGGCCATACATAGGCAACAATATACGTATGGAACGTAATGCTATGTGGTAACGTGTGTACGATACCACTCCGCGTGCGTATTTTCGAATCCTATTTTGAGTGACTTTCTTAAAATTTGAATTTATTTTGCAGAATTATTGATTTTTTTACTTTTATCTTTTAGAAAACGTTATTGTTTTTTTATTACTTAAAATTACTTTTCCGTAGCAGCTAAGAATACAATAATAATAATAAATTGGACCTTATTATGTCTGAAACAAATGGGCAAATTACGTATACAGAACGAATATGCAAACGACTATATCCTTGCGCGGTTTAAGTCTTACTAAATTCTTAACTGCAATGTGCTTCAATTGAAGCTGCTGCGGGTAGAGGGGTTTCGGTGGGGGTTTCGGTGTTGCCACTCATTGCTGATTATGGCCCGTTCCGAGCTGGACCTATCGGTATACCTTCCCATAGTAAAATACTACTACATGAAAGCCAGTTACAAATCAAATATTAAAGCTATTAAATATTATTTTTTCTACATCTATATTTAATATAACAATTGGCTATACTGTTTAAGAGGCAAGCATTATTGACAAATTTAAAATGTTTAGATGACAATTATAACAAACGTCAAAAGATAATTATGACAAATGTCAAAAGGTGTATGAATATTATTGTTGATGTCAGTCCTGAAATGGCTTTTGTAGGTTATATTACTTGACAGAAAAATTTTGCAACATCTCAAATTTGACGCCATTTTAATTTAGTGGCGCATGTCGGTTGCGAGAGCGACTCAACTATATTCACTAATTTTGCAGTGAAATATCATCGAGTACAATTCTAGCGTCCAGTGTCAACTTAAAACACCCGTGATATTCGAAAAATGTTCCTAGGGATACAACAAAAATTTTTTCAAAATTTGTTTAAAAAATACACCTACCTTTACAAAGTAATTCGTTTTTTTTTGTCGCACGGTATATGATATCTAACAATTAAGAATGCCCTTGGAGAACATACTGCAATCTCATCAAAATATAAATCGGAATCAGCCAAAGTAAACACAACGTTTCATATATTGATAAAAACAATATTGAACAATCTGAATGAATAGTGAGACGTAGAATAATAAAGTAGCTATTGTGTAGAGACATTTCGACCTCCAGATTTTTGCAGATCTTCACGTTTTGAGATGCTGTGATAAGAAAAACGTGGGATATAGTATTTGAACGATTTGTAATAAACATCTACAGCTAACAGCCTATTCTACACTGACCGGCAAAAAAAAATCCGGCCATCCTGAAGTATTTATTGACGCTCTTTATATTTCGGTTTTTTTATCTAAATAAAGATTTACACTGTTATATTATTACTATTTATTACAGTTAAATTTTCATACTGATTAACTGATTAGGCTAACTAAAAAAGTTTAATTTTAACATACTGAACATATTTATACAAGTCGCCTACACATTTCTTGAAATCCACATTAAAAGTAGGTCGCGGACATGACCGGTTTATACTACGACAAAGTTACAACGGAGCAAAGAAATAATGTAAACAACACACGCTTACTGAATAGCACTAATTCATATGGTGAACTGCAATATCTGTTTACGCCCGAGAAGAAGAGCAAAAAATGCCCATAAAATAAGGAATTTATGAGTAAAATCTTTTTTTCATCGGCGTAGATAGGAGCGTGAGGGGTTTTTAAAATTATATTTACCTTATACTTCGCAAGAGAAATAAAATTTTTCATTCATACTTACGTTAGTTTCGTTTTTTCATTGTTTTGACTGTTAATTACGTACTCGTAATTTTTGTAATAGTCTGTTTAATATCGGTTTATTGAATCGACTTCTCCCAATTATCTAGACGTAAGTGTGCACTGGATTTCGTTTAGTTTCAATAACATACCCGTACATTTTTAGTTATCATGTATTTAGATCTAGAACGTTGTTTATGTTACTTTTTCTGATATGAAAATGAATTATCAGTGATTCCGAAATTTATTACAAAGTCTGTAAAATATCGTTACAGAATGTCAAAATATCGCACGTTTGTCACTTAGCTTTACTAAAACATTCACAGAAATAGTTTTTATGCAGAGAATTTCGATAGTTTGCAAAATTTCGTTACATGTTTAAATGACGATGCTCGAAGTATTTCTGAATGCAAGGAACTAACACAAATCCCAAATTTAAAAAATCAGTTGTTATTCCGTCAGAAACACTTTGGAAATTTGCCTAAAATAATCACATATATTGAGAATCGAAATCTCAAATTAAAAGATGGATTAACCACATTAGATGTGGCTATTAATAATTTCAAAAGTATTCCAAGTGACTTCGGATGTGGCCTTCGGCAAAAGTTAGACGCTCGGATGTGGCCTTCGGCAAAAGTTAGACGCAGTTTTTAATAGAAATCTAGATTTAATAACATTGCGGCAATTGTGTATGCTAAATACGCTGAAATAAAAGAATATTTGTAGTACGCACCTATAACCAGTTGCGATGTAGAAAGGACGTTTTCTATCTACAAGGATGTACTTAATTTAAAGAGAACAAGTCTTACAGAGGAGAAAATGAACAAATAATAAGGTATTTTGCATTTTATAGATCACCAGTCACTTGTTATCCAATTATATAAATAAAATTAAAACCTCTTTAAAAATACAACATTTCAATAGTGCGCCCATGGGCGATGAGTCATCAACCGTTCGTGTCCGCGCCCTAAGTTAGTTGGTATTTCTTAGCTTTTTTTCTTTTTAGTTGTTTAAGGACGTCAGTTTGATAGTAAACAACAATTTTCACGTGTTCACAATGTCGTTAACTAGTGCAAACGTTGTACAAATTATTGCATTAAGCGAAAATGGTCAGTCCGCGTTATGTGTTTCGTACATTAGGAATACCTCGTACTGCCGTTCACGATGCTTGGAATCGGTTTCTACAGACTGGCACATTCGAAAGACGTGCAGGATCTGAAAGGAAAAGAGTAAGTGGTGCAGCTAATGATCGTCTCATTGTGTTGACTACATTAATGGTTCGCAAAATAACAGCAGTTAATTGTGTTGAATACATTAAGGGTTCGCAAAATAACAGCAGGTGAACTACAACATCGCTTGCAAACATTGCGATGGGTTGAAATTTGTGAAAGGACATATAGGTGAAGACTTGAGGAAAGTGGTCAAGTTGGCGAAGACCGGTCACAAGACCACAATGTTACTTAGACATCGAGGAACACGTCTTCAGTTTGCACAAATATAAGCGAATTGGAAACTTCACCAATGGAGTAAAGTTCTCTTTACGGATGAGTCGAGCTTCTGCCTACGATCACCTGATGGCCGAGAAAGAGTGTGGAGAAGAAGAAATGAGCGACATGCCGATTGCAACATCTCGTCTTTTCATGGTGGTTCTGTTATGGTGTGGGCAGGTATTTCCACAGAAGCACGTACGGAGCTCATATTTGTAGAAAATTGTGCTTTAAACGCTCACAGGTACGTGGAAGATATTTTATTATGTCGTTCACAAATTTTATTGGAGATGGATTTGTATTGATGCATGACAACGTCAGACCACATACAGCAAGAGTCGTTACTGAATACCTTTATGAAATTGGAATTCATAGACTTTCTTGGCCAGCATGTGGTCCGGATCTTAATCCGATAGAACACCTATGGGATGCACTCCAAAAGCGTATTCGTCGTCTTCCAGCAATGCCTGCAACTTTGCAAGAGTTACGATTAGCCCTTTTCGAAGAATTCGATGCAATTTCACAAATTTCCTTAACAAATTTGGTAAATTCAATGCCAAGACGACTGAACAGTGTAATTCTGGCTCGAGGAGGGCATACAAATTATTAACAATCAGTTGAAAATCGATTGTCATCTTCAGTTTTTGTAATTTAAGTCAAATTTAATTTTAAATATTTCGGGTCTAAATTAATATTTTCTAATATGCCTGTAAGACAACCTAGTACCTCATATGAAGCATCAACATTTACCCTTTTTAAACAAACTCGAAGATCCGTCAACTTGGTCTGAAAGAAATAAACGATAAAATCAGAAGACTCTTAATAGAAATAATTTTATTCACAACTTTCTTATCGGTGTCACGGTTCACGAAGATATTTCAAAAAACAATGGCGCCCAACAAACGACCCCCCCCCCTCCCGCTGCTGACTACAGAAAATTTATAGTTCTCCGTTTTTAAAACACGGATTAACTGAATTACTTCTCAAAATTAACAAAGAATATCATACCGGTAGGATAAATGTGAGTCTTATCGAAAAACAAGTCTTATGCAACTCATCTTTAGTACGCATTTTTTTGTAGACAAAGGTGTTCGAGTGTCAAGTAGGTACTGCATTTACTCGTATGCAGAAGATTTTAAAATAAATATAAATAAAATGCAGTCCATAATAATACACAAAGGTACTTTCCAAAATGGCTAATTGAATCAAATAAATCGCTAAAACTTCATTAAAAAAATTCCAGTAAAACTTTCTGTTCAAACGCCTGAACGTCCAAAAATTACACAAAACAAGTTATACGTCAAACAAGATGTTTGAAGTAGGTACGTCAGAATCCATTTAAAATTATATGTCTCACAAACATTTTCCACTAATTATAAATGTCAGATTAACGTATAAATAAGTTATGTTGTTTAGTTTGTGTGCAAACAATCTATTAATTTTCTCTATTTGAAATCGGCTGTAAGGTAAATCTCATTGTAGCACGATTTTGGAGTACCTATGTTGGCTTGCATAAGTTATCACTAGCTGAGAGCGGAACATGGTAATAATTGTACCGTCACAATTCAATTAATATTCAAAAGTAAAATAAACATTTGTTTCGCCTTATTATTATGTTATTATCAACCATTTCAAATAAAATTTAATGTGCAACTGGCAGTAAAGTTATTTTTCATCACTCATAGTGGTTATCTGCTTATTTTGTTGAAGTTGGTTACAACTAAATATGGAACCAGTTATCCAGTCATATTTAAATGTCAAATATAATAGTATATTATGCAATGAGCATTTAATGATAGCTATTAAGACACGAGTAAGAAAATTACAATACGAGGCGAAGTTGAGTATTGTAATGAATACGAGTGTCTTAATAGCCATTAAATGCGAGTTGCATAAACTATTTTTTCTACGACCACATAATAAAACATTAATTTTTGACCATTCCATTTCATAAATTAAGCGTAAAATTTTCCGTACATCTTTGCGATTTTAGCTGGTAATAAATTGTTCGTGGCTACTAAGGCTTGTTCCATAATTTCTGGTGGACTCAAATATTACATTTGACTGTCATTATCCCTCACTTTTACCATTTATATTTTCAAAAAAGCACAAATGTTAACTACTTACTTGTAAATTGCAGAGAACTGTCACATTTAATTAATTTTTTCTGTCAGATATACAGTCGCCATATTGAATATTGTTTGAATATTAGAATGTCGCATTCCTATTGGATATAAACTTATATCGTAATGAAAAATCTGTATTCCTATTGGATATAAACTTGTATCATAATGAAAATCTGGGTATGTATGGGAGTAGAAAAACGTTTTAATGTAACAACCATGTGCATTAGAAATTGTACAAAGAATAGACATGCTAAAATGTTTGATTAGTTTAATTAACAATATAAATAATTAAACAGAGTTGTATGGTAAGATTTCTAATACTATCATTAAAATTTACTTCACCGCCTATATTCAAATATTTAAAATGTTCTAACTAAAAATCAGGGTAACCAACATCAAAAAAACTAAATTCCTAAAATGTTCGAACACAACCAGAGAAATAGAGTAGGGGAGAACGCGCTTCGACGAGTGCGCATCCAGTTTTAAGCAAACGCTATAGTGGTCGCCATTTTGCAGGAAGGCATTTCTTTTCACACGTAAGTTTGTTTACATTTTTCTAAGTCAATGAACTTTACATGCGAATTGTTGAGCTAGGTATAAATATAACCTTCAAAATGGCGGAATTCAATTTAACTTAGTTGGCGCATCTTTAAGCGCGTTCTCCCCTACTCTATTTCTCTGAACACAACACGTCTCTTATTTTTCATTCTTTTTGAACTTTTTATACTCGAAATAGAAAAAACAGTACAACGTACTCATTTCAAAAAGACATTCTGCACACACCTTCTTTCGACTACTCGCCGCGAACGGCTCATTTTCTAAATTTAAACGCGTGCGCAAAAATCATGTCAACATACCGCGCGATCATTTAAATTCTAAATTAGAGCAGGCTGTGAAATTTAAATTAAGTTGGTATATAAGTACTAATTTACAATTTGAATTGTCAAAGTGACGTTTCAAAATGTTAATTAATCAATAATTGACATTATGGACAACCTAATAAAAAAAATCCCGCCTGCTATAATTTAGAATTTAAATGATCGGGTGGTACTATAATTTGTACGTTTTACGCCATTAAACGAATAGTTTGTGAAATACATTGCTTGTCATCGCTAATACACTCAAATTGAAATATGTGAAATCTCAAATGGAACACATGGTAACGACTAACAACGACACTTTCTACTAAAAACTTGATACTGTCAAAGCAATTATTTTGAGGTAATTAATTATTAAAAGTACTAAACTATCAACAGAGCAAGTAGACAAATGTTAGAGCAAAATAGAAAATAAAGGCGACAAGGCGGATTAATTGCAAAAATATCAACTTATATTATAGGTACTTTAACAGATTCAAAAATATTACCTTCCCGCCATGATAACATATGACACATTTTAGGTATGCGCAGCATTTTTGGAATAAAGTTCAAAATTTATCGGTAAATAAGATATCTGTAAATGGTTTCTTCTCACAAACTAGTTATATCATGGACATAGATTACATCATGTTTGGTCTTGTACTATCGTATACGCCATAAAAAGTAATCTATATACTGTCGGACGTAAGATACATCATTTTTATTTCATTAGTCTTAAAATTATACTTATTTCAAATGTCAATAATAAAGTAAATAAGTAAGTCTATTAATTTAATACATAGTATAAGATAGTAGAATAAATTGCAATTAATGCCTAATATTTTAGTCCCTTTTTTTAAATAAATGAATTAATTATAACATTTCTATGTGTTTCTAAGATCCTGAAATAATGTCTATTTAGTATCGAAAATGCAAATTTACATTAATTATTGTATCAACTATTTATCTTTTTTTTTTTTTACAACAAAAAAATAATTTAGTATGGAGGTAATGATGATTAATGTTTACTTCTTTTCAGGCACATCTAAAGTTGTACCGATTGCGACATTCTTTTATAAAAAATTTTAATTCTGTAATGATATTCATTAAATTGTGAAACACGATAAAGAAGAATATTAAATATAAAGTTTTCTTGTACAAACAACAAACCTTTTATAAGAAATCAAAACATAACCTCAAATTAGATTTACCTTATTTTCTTTGATGGATAGTCACACACCTTCACATATGAGAGAAGCGAAACGACTAAAAACCAAAACAAATTAAAACTACAATAAATGTGTATTAAATATTAACACATATCACGTGTTATTATAAATATAACTAACTATAAATGAAAATTCTAATAGTAACTAAAGTGTGGGTAAGATGAATTTTTCTTATTTTTCAACAATAGCTATTGAACGGTGGATAAAAATCAGTCGAACATTTATATGCATATTTATATATATTCTTGGAAATAAAGGCAATTGTGTTACAAAACATGATTTGTTTATAAATATTTTATGATAGACCAAATATGTATACTGTAACCACAGTAGTATGTTGTGCATATTCTCCATGCATTTATATGGTTTGTTATTTTGCATGTTGCTAACTTCAAATCCTATTTAAACGTGTTCAGACTGTTCAGCTTCCTTCACTCGTTTTGAATTTTCAATCAATATCCATAATGTAAATAATTTAAATATGCTCCATAAATTAAAGTAAATAAATAAATTAATAAAATAGTGTATTTTTGATGCTGATTATATTCACCTATACATAATTCAGAATTAACAAATGGTTGTCAATAATGGAAAGCCCAAAAGAATTTGTTGAAGACTGGAATATAATTCAAACCTTAGGTGAAGGAGCCTATGGAGAGTAAGTGTCTCACATTGTTTAATACACGTATAACTTTTAATTTGTAGGGTTAAATTATTAGTTCATAAATTAACATCACAAGCAGTGGCTATGAAAATAGTAGATCTGAAGAAACATAGAGATGCTGCAGATTGTGTTACGAGAGAAGAAAAGCTTCATAAATTGTTGGTACATCCAAATATTATAAGGCTGTTTGGGAAACGAGAGGAACCGGAGAGGGTTTATATATTTTTAGAATATGCTGCTGGTGGAGAGTTATTCAATAAAATTGGTAATTCGATGAAGTGAACACTTGAATAAGTTACTTACTTACGGACCTTTTATAGAGCCAGACATAGGTATGCCTTCGAAAGAAGCACAATCATACATGCAGCAATTGTTGACAGGGGTGAATTACCTTCATTCCAAAGGAATTGCACATAGAGATATTAAGCCTGAAAATATATTGCTAGATGAAAGTGGAATTGTAAAGATTAGTGATTTTGGTATGGCAACGGTTTTTAGATTACGTGGAAAGCAAAGAAAACTTGATAAAAAGTAAGTAGTAATATTATATAAATAAAAATCAATATCTACATTGTATATTAAGTTATATATTATTTTCCGATTAGTCCCTTCCTTTTCATTTCTTCAAACACCACTCTACCAACGTGTGATGGATTTTTTGCTATTATAACTCCCGACGTTTCCAGTTTGTCGATCTTTGATCTCGCAGATCCGTATTTACTGGTAATTATTGCCGATGCATGACCATACTTTCTATCTGCCAATGCTGTAACCCCTACTATACTAGCAACTACAATTTTTTTATTGTCTCCGATATTGGCTACTCTCAAATATTCAGCTGCTTGCTCTTCCAAATCTCCTCCAATTTCTCCGATCATGACGATCGCTTTAGTTTTTGGATCTTTTAGAAATATTTTCAAACAGTCCACGTAGTTTGTGCCTATCAGATTATCACCACCAATATTGATGCAAGATGTTTGGCCCAGATTTTTTCTTGTTATTTGCGCGATTACATCATAAGAGTACGTTCCCGAACGTGATATTACACCAATATCACCTGGTTGACATATGTTGTGTGGTATGACGCCGATTTTACAGACTCCTGGACTCATGATGCCACTACTGTGAGGTCCAAGTAACCTACTCTTACTCTGTTTCAATAAAGCATGGTACACCTTCACCATATCATGATAAGGTATTCCTTTAGTCACGCAAACGATCAGCTTTATTTCTTCGTGGATCGCTTCTAAAAGTGCGTTCTTTGCTAGGGGTGCAGGAACAAATATTATGGAGGCATCTGGCTTGGTAACTGCTTTAGCTTCTTTAACGGAATGAAAAACCGGTAAATCGAGGTGTGCTTTAACTTTTAATTTCTTACTCACACCGGCGACTATGTGCGAGCCGTATTCTAATGCAATTTTTGTTTGGATCGTTCCATGTTTTCCAGTTATTCCTTGACATATAATTTTCGTATTTTTACTTAGAATTAAATTGTTTAGAGTATCTTCGTATGATGCAAAACGGATTGCATTAATGATAAATGTAAAACTGTTATGGAGTAAATTTGGTCGCACCTTTTTAACTTTAAACATAACTAATCTGTCATGGTTTGTCACTTTGACAAATAAACCATGTCTGATAGTTTTTTCGTCACCGCGCACTGAATAAATGACCGGTTTCGTGTTATTTAACGTTCTTCAGATTGATGTACAGGACGTAATGGCTATTCGTGTAGTATGTTTATACAGGGTCGGGCAAAAAGAGCGGAACACCGAATTTATGGCTTAACTAGCACTTTTTCGAAAATTTAACCTAAATTAAAGTTTTTGTATACTTTATGTATTATTTATTGGTGTTTGCAGATTTTCCGTTTTTGTCACATTTTTGAAGATATGATGTCACCGGATAGTATTTTAAATGAATCACCCTGTATTTATATTTTTTTTTGAGTAGATATTTTTTTCCTGAATTCACTAATACCAGGTTTAGTGGGTCTCTGACTTATGGTTTCATAAGAAAAAAATAAAATGTAATGGCACCTAAATATTTATTTAATAAAAAACGAACGACAATAACTAAGGATTCTATTTATTAACGTCCATTAACTTTAACAAATGATTATGAAATTCATTTCTCGCTTAAAGGTGACATGAACTTTTAATGCAGCATTAACTTTTTTTAGAATCTTTAGTTATTGTCGTTCGTTTTTTATTAAATAAATATTTAGGTGCCATTACATTTTATTTTTTTCTTATGAAACCATAAGTCAGAGACCCACTAAACCTGGTATTAGTGAATTCAGGAAAAAAATATCTACTCAAAAAAAAATATAAATACAGGGTGATTCATTTAAAATACTATCCGGTGACATCATATCTTCAAAAATGTGACAAAAACGGAAAATCTGCAAACACCAATAAATAATACATAAAGTATACAAAAACTTTAATTTAGGTTAAATTTTCGAAAAAGTGCTAGTTAAGCCATAAATTCGGTGTTCCGCTCTTTTTGCCCGACCCTGTATATAGGATTGTTAGTAACATTGTGAGCCTGAGATATTCTCTGAATTAAAAAATCTTTAATTGCACACATAGTTGGCGATCAAATACAGATATATACAGATTTCAAAATACTAATTTATTTGTATAAACAGCTATTTTTCGACACACGACTATCGTCGTGAAATTAACGTGAGACATGTTTTGTAATTTTATACAGATTTGTAGAAAGTAGTATTTAGTCGACAAATTTTGTACAATTAAAGATGTTTCAACAACGTTACTATAGATCGTCTCAACCTTAGTATTCAGTATGTGTCTCATGGAGACATTACTATAGATCGTCTCAACCTTCGTATTCAGTATGTGCCTTATGGAGACAGGCAACATAGTTGTCAGTTTGACAATGACAGGTTAGGTTGGTAACTCATTATAATGACATGACATTTGAAATACTTGTTGGTTAGGTCATTATTCTTAGTCTACGAGGAAAGAATAGAACAGGAGAGATAATAAACTGGTGGGGGAATGGGTATTATTTAGACGGAAGTTACCACTTTAAGGCAGGTCAGTTATGGCAATATTGACCAATCATAATTCATAAAATGAGTCTTTTGAATAACTTGTCACATATCCGGTATGTTTGATTATGTGTTCAGTGGCGTAATATATATATTCTAGGCATGTTTTCTTTTTATGTTTGCTTTAATACAGTTAGAATAAATGTTACTATATTAAAAAGAATACAAGGATTGAAAAAATAAAGCACCCACGATATTTCTTTAATTATTATTGGACTAAGAACCTATTTTGAATGATTATCGAGAACATACGAAGTGTACATGTCATATACCCTATATAAAATATTTATGCACGCTTATGCATTGCGGCGGCCATATTGATTTACCACTTTGGACAAATATTATTATTAAGGAGACTCTCTCCTGTTCTATTCTTTCCTCGTAGTTCATAGTATATTAAAGTATAAGTGGATAATAGAGTAATTAAAACACGCGCGATTTTTCAAGCACGACGACGGAGCCGAAGTGCTTGAAATAGAGCAAGTGTTTTAATGCCTAGTTATCCACGAATACTTTACATTATTTTTTCTTTATTGGTACACTTTAAAAACATAAGTTTTAGTGGTTTTAATACTACAAATACAAATACGAATTCATAACGTAAAATTGTTGGATGTGATATGACACTAGTATAATTTTGGTTGTCATGGAAATGATTAATTAAACAATCTGTTACATAAAGTCATTTTTGTGTAACGATGCGTTCGAAGATTGATTACTTAAGTAATTTGAATAACATCTCCCCTGATTTAAATGACCAAGGGTTTAATATTTTAAACAATACAAATTGTACATTTAATATTTATTTGAAATGAGAGTTTTTTTCAATAAAATTATTATGAAAGGTTGTTCTGTCAGATTAATTGCTAAAAAGTTGACATTTATACTTGACTTATTTGAATTTGTTGACGTTGCCCTGGTAACTTTAAAACACGCGCGTGCTTTAATGGTTGATTTATACACGCGCTGGCGTGTTTTAAACAAGCAAAATGATGTACCAATAAAAAAATAGTATATATATTAAAATACAAGTAACAGAAGGCCTTTCATTCCAGCATGATTTAGAAATTCGGACACGAGCGCGCAGCGCGAGTGGTCGAAGGAAAGAATGCTGGAATGGCCTTCTATTACGAGTATTTTACACTATTTTCTCTGTTTCGGATTGTATTTATATTATTTATTTATACAAAAATTGTTAAAAATATTCATTAAGGGAAATTTTGATAACGTGACGTAGTCGATTGGTAGCAATGATTTACATTTATATTTGACAGTTGACTTTTGTAAGAATTATTTGAATTGAAAAGTATGCTTAATGTGGGCGGAATGTCAGACGAAGAGCGTCAATCTGCGGCACTAGAATTGCGGGACGGGGCCTCCAACGCCATAAATAATTTACTACCAGGTAAATCGAAAAGCAAGTATGGAAAAGATTATGAAAAATTTATGCCACCAACCTATTTCTACTAAAATAAAAAGTTACCAAAAATCGGTGTTAGAATGGAGTCCATTCTAACATCAAAATGGCTGCTAGAATAACGTTATTCTAACACCGAAACAGAGAAAATATTATTATAATATTAATTTGACATTTGACAGGAAGGGTATGTTGTGATTAGTATTGCGCGAGTTAGGGGAATACGTGACTTTTTCAATGCGACTAGACAGGCTCGTGTTTTGTCGGCTCTCGGGCCCTACCGGTTTCCCCAAAGAGATTGTAATATAATAGAGTGCAGTTTGTAGGCGAGGTAAGTGGTCGCAACAACTGCAGGTGGGGTAAGGGGAATTGATACGATTATAGTCCTTAAGGTAGTCCGACTTCGTGCTGTCATTGGTCGAAAAGTCGTTCGTGCTCGTACGAAATCATACGAACCAAGTACGAGCACGACATTTCGACCAATGACAGCACGAAGTCAGACTATCTTAAAGACTATAATCGTATCAATTCCCCTTACCCCACCTGCAGTTGTTGCAACCACTTACCTCGCCTGCAAACTGCACTCATGCTTCCTGTATTATATTACAATCTCTTTGGGTTTCCCCGAGAGCCGACAAAACACGAGCCTGTCTAGTCGCATTGAAAAAGTTACGTATTTCCCTAACTCGCTCAACACTAGTCGTGATACTTACACCACACCGATAATACCAACCATAAACATAATAAATTGAACTGACAACATTGCCTTGAAATAAAAAAAGACAGGGGTGGGACCACGTGCGCTCTCGACTTAAATCGATCGTTGTCTACTGTAGATATCTATACTTGTGTCTCTCTTGCTTGACTATCGCTTGGCATTCGGTTAGGTTCGATTAGTTATTACGTTTTCTAAAAGTATTGACTCAATTTTTAGTAAATATTGCGTCTTAAAGTTGAAAGCCGTTAAAATCACCAAGTTCTTTAATAAAAATTTCAAATTTATACTTGGTAAAATAAAATAATGAAACCAAAAGTCCTTGTTTAATTGGAGTATTGATTTAATTTTCACATAAATTCAAGACAATAAGTGGAGAAATATCTTATAATATTTATTACAAGTGTATATGTATTTACCACTTAGATGTTATCTATTCGCATCAATGTGATTACTGCTGAAGAAGAATGTTTTACGCCTCTATTAAAGTTGGTTTAATTGTTAATATGTGCTCTATGTTGCATCATATTTATATACAGCGTTAGTAAAAAGTCCCGGAACGGTCGAATAACTTTGTTATTTGAAAATTATGATTTCTGAAATTTGGTATGGGGGTATAGTTAATATAAATGCATTTTATGCAATACAGTTAATATTTTTTTCACTTCCGGTTTAATCGGCAATACGTCCAACTTTTTTTTTTTAAATGGAACGCCCAGATTTTTTTAACACTTTTGAATGCAAAATAAAAAACTACGTTCAGGAAGTATTAAGATGTTTATTTTTATTCACAAGAAAACAGTTAAAAAATTAAAAAAGTGTCCTAATACAGACAAATCAAGATACCTGTCTATTCAGGTTGCGATTACAATAATTGTTCAAAATGCTCTCCATTTACAATTTGACAAAAATGTAAACGGTCAGTAAAATTTCTTATTGAATTTTGTATTTGTTCTGGAGTGATGAGATTGGCTTCTTGAACTATTCTCTCTTCCAATTGTTCAAGATTATTATTTTTTAACTGTTTTCTTGTGAATAAAAATAAACATCTTAATACTTCCTGAACGTAGTTTTTTATTTTGCATTCAAAAGTGTTAAAAAAATCTGGGCTCCATTTAAAAAAAAAAAGTTGGACGTATTGCCGATTAAACCGGAAGTGAAAAAAATATTAACTGTATTGCATAAAATGCATTTATATTAACTATACCCCCATACCAAATTTCAGAAATCATAATTTTCAAATAACAAAGTTATTCGACCGTTCCGGGACTTTTTACTAACGCTGTATATAAATATGATGCAACATAGAGCACATATTAACAATTAAACCAACTTTAATAGAGGCGTAAAACATTCTTCTTCAGCAGTAATCACATTGATGCGAATAGATAACATCTAAGTGGTAAATGAAGTAATACCCATATTATATGTTCTTGTGACTAAAGAAAAAGATACTAATTAGTACAATCTTCAATTACCAATTTTATTTTGCTCTGCTTCAGCTTAATGCTGTTTGTTCCAATTAGTTTTAGTAATCGCTCATCTGCATTTGTAAGAGGAAGATAATTTACAGCTTCACCACCTGTAATGCTTGCATGCTTATTAATTTTTGCAGCTTTAGCTTTTACTTTGCACAGCTTATAAAACAATTAATACTGCATACTGTTACTTCGATATAATAAGTATAATGACGTCAATTCTAGAGACCCATCAAGGACATCATGAATTCCGATTTTATACTTTTTACACATGAATCAAAATACATATAGAGGAAGAAATACTTAACAAGTAACAGTAAATAAAACTATATCACACATCCTAACTGTTCACGTTTAGATCAAAGTAAATTAATTGTTTCATATGTAAAATTTCCACTTTTATCATCTAGTGGATAAATTATATTCGTTTTTTACCGGTCCAATTTCTATTAAAAATGCATCTGCATAAACTGGAACCGCCAGTGGGATTAACTAAACTGTAAGTCTATAGAAAGCATGAAATAGTTTTTTAACAGTAACTGTTAGTGCATTTTTTCTTTTGTGTGAGCGTTTTGGTGAAGTTTTTTAAAAAACGTTGCAAAATATCAGTGAAATATGTTTTTGACACTTGATAAGTAATATTTCGGCTAAGACATACCTTTCAGAATTTAACCGCCCAACCTCATTCGTTTAATGTAATATCTAGTTTCTTAAGAAATGAATTTAACTTAGTTGTTAACGCGTTAAATTTTTTTGAACACCCGCAACTGATTTGCTGTAAATGAGAGCCTACCGTAGCCCCTTTTATGATACGCACGCTCGCTTTGCACCGCCACAGATTATATTAATCTGGATATAGCCACTCTCGTAATGTTTTTACTTAGTTTTGTTTACAAAAAAAAAGTTTGTTTCAGATGTGGAACCATGCCGTATCTTGCACCAGAAGTATTAATAGAACCATATATGGCAGAGCCGGCTGATTTGTGGTCATGTGGAGTAGTATTTGTGGCTATGCTGGCTGGAGGTATGTACACCCTCGAACTAAAGTATTTGTATACCGTGTGGCCGCCGTTCATAGCGCGATGCATGTATTAGTAACTACTGGTCGACTATAAATGGGCGTGCCAACTTGAATTGCCACACCGACAGCGGGCGTATAAGTTATACGTATAAATGTATTCGTAGGCAAATCAAGTGAAGAGCAGTGTAATAGGTATTGCGTTCCCGTTGTAAGTAATTATTTGTAGTTGTTTGAAGCATCAGATAATCACTGATAATATGTCAGTGAAGTAACTCATCACAGCTTCATAAACAACATAAAAGAGCAAAAATAAATAATAAATAACTCCTTGACTTTAAAATAAAAAAAAATTGTTAACTAAAATAATATTTTTCAACAAATATTATAATCTAAAAACTCAACTATAATAAATTACTGAAACATAAAATATTTACTTCTTAAAACAGAATTGTAATTCAACATTGCAATTAACCTGTAATTAGCTAAAAAAATGTTATTCTTAAGCAATAATAAAACTCGAACTGACGCCCATATGTGGAAGCGACGGCGAATGCGACTGCCCGACTACACCGTATAAATGTCGATTTTTTGGACAAATACGAGTGCATCATAGGCATATGCGAAATACTAGCTCTGTTGTAATCCAGTATAACACTGCGTCTACTTGTTTACCGTTCTAATACACAGACAACTCTATCTGTTTCGCTTACTCTACAGGTATCGCGATAATGCAGATGCACGCGGTCTTATGGTATGCGGGCAACTATCTTTTACCCATATAGGGATAAGGAAGGTATAGAATATAGAGTTATGATATTTTAATTTATTGGAAAAAAAAACAACATTTAAACACCTCATACATATAAATTATATTTTATTATCTGATATATGTTATAATTTTCATGCTACGACAGGAATGAATTAAGGTACCGCTTCAAACATGAATACTTAATGTTACGATGACCGTTTTCTGAGTTTTTAGATATGACCACTAGATGGCGTGTTATTAAGAAAATTTGGCAATTGTTGTGAAAATAGTGTCAGTTTAGGAATTGGTTAAGTGAGTCTTTAAGAAAAGAAATTTGGTGATGAAATGAAAATTTTATGGAGGTTTTTCTTTGGATGATTTTTTACAATTTTAGTAACAGCTTTGTCCAACTTTTCAACAATTGGTAATGAAGTACCACCAGAAAAGATGTTTACAATTGGTGCGCAGATTTCGTTATTGTCGTGCGTTCCGTCAAAGATGAAATTCGTGAAGGTTGACCAAAATCGGTTGTTACGTATTCCAAAAGACATCAGTGCTGTGTTTCATGTGATTGAACAAGATCGGTGTTTTGTGTTGTGTGGAACGAGGTTAAAAGATGGACTGTATATTGGCTGCAGACACTAGTTTCTGTGTGTTTGACTGATAATTGAAGGACCATTTATTGTGTATTCAATTAAACGCATACACCACTTAATTTAAACTAAGATTAAGCAATACACTTATGTATATAAATCATTTTTGTTTAAATTATTCACTCAGCTGTCTACTGACGTGTTTTCTCTAAGCGATCGTCCCCTCTTGCAGAAATGACCATGAAAGTAAGAGGGTTGCATGTACCATTGCACGGCGAATGTTCGAGAAGCGGGAAAGGCTAAAGCCCATGACATAGGCCCTTACTGCGTTTGTACACTGAACAATCGGCAGGTCGAAGACTACATTCGATTGGTATATGAACATTTGCTGTGTAAGAAACGATCCACTCTTTAGGTGTCCCAAGATGAAGCGGGTTCCTACGAAAGTGGTTGTTAACGAAGCACATCCAAGAAAATGATCGCATGTTTTTTCGGTTGTGTTGGATATCTCACAAGAATTCCTTTAGAGAATCGAAGAATAGTTAATTCTGAATGATATGCAATGTTTTGTTTACCAGAAATCATAGACGAAATTAGGAAAAAACAACCGAAACGTCAAACTATTGATTATTTTAAGGTGAAAAACATCCTGTTAGTGCCCCATTCACTCATATTTACCTGAATTATCGCCTAACTACTTCTTTGTGTTCCCGAATGTCAAAAGTTTGCTGACCATACAAGCGATTTTCATTACCTTTCGAAGCTGCTGAAGCCTTCATGTTTTTGAGATATCAACTGGAGGGTGGAGAAAATGTTTCGGGAACTGGTTTGCATGCATGCGAACATGTACTTATAAATCTAAAAAGCGAATATTTTGAAAGGTTATAAAATGAATCAGACTCTCATTACTCTCGGTGGCCCGGATGAATAAGGCACTTGACTAGCGCTCGGGTGGCCGTAAGTCAATTAAACACCGAGAAAAACTAATTTTAATGTAGTTTAAAAGTTAGTAGACACGCATCATCATAATCTAATTAAGTTATCAATTAAGCAGAAAATTATAATAAGAAGTAATAAGCTGTTTGTTCCAAAAATTTTCTGTCTCTTCGTTTTTGTAAAAACTTATAAGGCGGTCCTCGTATAGTTGAATAAATTTTTCGTAATTTACTAAATTTATGGCATTGATTTTGTTTTTAATTTTTTATCATGAATTTAGAGCTACCATGGGATGAACCCACAGAAGAATCACTCGAATTCACGACTTGGAAAAAAGAAAGCAGTATACTCAGAACGCCTTGGAGTAAATTAGACACAATAGCTTTAAGTTTAGCAAGGAAAATGTTAACTATTGAACCCAGTAATAGGCCTAGGATCGAACAAATTCTCAATCATCCTTGGATGCGCACCAGCTTTAATGACCGACGTGAGTGTACTTCGTCTTTTGTTTTTAAACGATCTCACCAGGTGATCTCTTAATACAAACGGTTGTTCTTTGGCAATTTAGCAGTGTGATATATTTGAATTTCATAAAGCTAGATTACCAAAGCATGAACGTACTTGTACAGACATCAAAAACTCATCGAGCAGAGTGAATGTAAGTAATTATTTATTAACATGATTTAAATCAATAGTTTTGTTCGAAGAGGAATTATTTATTAATCCAGATTTATTCAAGTCTTCTGAAATCAGTCAAAAGCTAGTCTCGGATTAATCTCACCAAATTGCCTCTTGCTAGTTTGATGTTTATGTTCGAACAAAGCTGTTAATCAATAATAATAATAATAATAATAATAGTGCCTTTATTTCATACTGCCCAATAGGCATGAAATACGTCAAAAATACATCCATGATACATACATTTTTACTTTATAATCATATCCTGCTTAAAATCTACATCAAAAAAATCATTAATGTTATATAAACAGTTTTCTACTAAGATCTTTTTAATTTTTGTTTTAAATGCTTTTATTGACATATTTTTGTATTCCATCGGAATGTAATTGTAAGTTTTTAAAATCTGTGTAACTGCACCTTTGTGTATTTTGTCCCTTACTTTCAGTTTTGCCTTGGTTTACAAAGAAGTAGTTTATTCGGTTTAATACTAGTTGGCTTGTTTCGTTATAGTACTCGCATAAGTGTTTAATGTCGAATTGCTCCCTTTTTGTCTTACCGGTTATTTCATTACTAAGTCCCACGTTGCTTTTGTTTTATTATTGGATTCTAGTATGCGGTTTGTATTACTGTCCTTTTTACTTTTTTCTATGATAATATTCAGATTCTTACAATATCTTTTGTAAGAGTCTCTAGAAATAGTGTTATTCAGCACTCCCTCATATAACTGGCGTTTGACACGACATTTATTACGAATTTTACTGTATAACTAGCGTGGGTGTAGCTTTCCTGACCTTCTCATTAATTTTTTTTCAGGGCAAACACTTCGTGGTAGATTTTTTCAATTGTTGATGTTAACTTATACCGGGCTCTTTTTTTATCATTACACATAGCATTTTCCCTATGTGTAATGATAAAAAAAAATGTCAATGCATTAGCGATATAGTCACTCTATAGTAGACAACCAGTTATACACCAATGAAGAATTTACGTATAGCATACCTTAATTTTTAAATCAGGTTGCCATGACGGGAAAAACATTTTTTATGTCTAATATTTCTGAATTTTTATTCAAACATAAGTCATAAATTAAATACATTTTATTAAAAAATAGATAATTTATTTATAAATCATGGATAAATACAACAGAAATGAAAAGGTGGCAATAGTAATGTGGTACCAGAAAAATAATAGTTTAAGGCAAGTTAGAGACATGTTTTCCGTCAATTATTCAGACAGGCCTATACCTTGTGCAAAAACAATTCTGAACTTTTTTAAAAAATTTGAAGAAGATGGTTGTGTCCTAAATTCTCACAAAAAAAGAAATAGAACCAATCATGTTCGAACAGAAGACATGAAATTAAATATGTTGTGTTATGTAGAGGAACGGTCTGTAGGATCGCTTTTAGATGTAGCTAAACATTTTGGAGTATCGTACAGTTCGGTATACAAAACTCTGAAAGAATTTAAATATAGGCCCTACAAAATATCAAATCATCAAGAGCTTTTCGAAGAGGATAAGATAAAACGAACTGAGTTTTGTGAAATAATGTTTAACATGTTAAATGAAAACCAAGAAAATAATTTTTACTGATGAGGCTACATTTACCATAAACGGTGAAGTCAACTCTCAGAACTTTCGGTTTGTACCCTACATTTATCCATGAAAAATTATTAAATTTCCTATCCATTAATCTATTAGGTACTGGTCCCGTACAAATCCTCACGCTCAAAACCTGACCCGAACACAGTACCATCAAAAAGTTAATGTCTGGATTGGAATAATAAGCGATAGACTTATTGGCCCATTTTTTATTGACGGTAACCTCACTGCAGTGAAATATTTGCATTTGTTGAGAGACCATATCATTCCATCAATTGATATGATGAATGTTGATGAACCCTGGTTCCAAATGGATGGGGCCCCGCCACAATCTACTAACGCTATCAGGAATTTTTTAAATAACTTATTTCAAAGACGGTGGATTGGTAGATTTGGTCCCAAGATCAGCTGATTTATCTCCGAATGACTATTTTCTTTGGGGTTACCTAAAAAGTAAAATTTACAACAATGTACGAATACGCAACTTGAATGAACTAAAAGAGCGTATACGTACTGCATGTAATGGAATAAGGCCAAAATTTATTAGAAATACACTTCGTTGCTTTCAAGATCGCCTTGCTTATTGCCTTGAAAGACAAGGTGGACATTTCGAGAACTTGTTATGATATTAGACTTCACATTTAAGTTCGTTTAATTGTTATAATAAACTAATTATTTTGTTCCAAGTGATATTCTGCATTTTCTTTATTAAAAACATAACCTAATTCTTATAAGCTTTATTTTGCTCTGTATCGCCCAGTGTTACCAGTACAAGTATTATTGCCGAATCAAATACTTTCGCGCTAAATTTTAACAGTTTCGTAATAAATGTAAAAGGTTTTATGTACGCTGCAAAGTTTAATTTTTCCGTACAAATAATTTATGGTAGAAGTAAGAGAAACGGATCTCCAGAATATTATTTTATTTGTATCAACGTTACGCGACAGTGGGAAATGGCGGGAAATCCTTAATGTAGCAATTATGATGTTGACGACGTGATATATTTCGAATTTTAAAATTGAAAGAAAAATTGTACAAAATTAGTTATTTACGATATAATTGTTAAAAGTGCTATTTTATTTTGCGAGTAAGATTTGCGACACGAGGGTGATTAGGAACTGGAGCAATTTAAAATAAGCAAAATAAAATAACATTTTAACACGTGTATCGTACAGTGTTTCTGCTACAAACTCAATTTTTATTTTAAAATTTTAATAAAAAGTTTAACGAAAATTGACTGATAAAAATCTTATGACAGCTCACTGTTCCTGCTTGTCAAAATACGAGTGTATAACTGGTTGTCTACTATACAGTGACTATATCCCTAATGCATTGACAATTTTTTTTTATCATTACACATAGGGAAAATGCTATGTGTAATGATAAAAAAAGAGCCCGGTATAAGCACTTATTTGAATGATCTTCCCCAATCACATTCCAGTTTTTATTTTGGATATGTTGACGTATGGTCGCTGAGTCTTGATTGGATAATCTTCTGATAAATTTTGTTTCTTCTTTTAAGATGTTAACTCCAGCTGCAAATTTCTTGTCCAAAGTGATCTGATAAGCCCGTTTTTATAATACTGCTTTGAAAGTCAATAACCGATTTAACAAAAATATTATCAATTAACGTTGCTGTAGTCTCTCCTATACGAGTTGGTTCGTGAATTGTTTGTTGTAATCCGAAGGATGACATCAGATCCACAAAACTCTTTACTTTTCTGTCCGCGACGTCTAACAACTTTAGATTGAAATCACCACAGAGCAATACTGAGCATTGGTTTTCCCTTGATTCTACAGACAGCAGACTGACTTCTTTAAAAATTTCAAAATTCCCTGATGGTGGTCGATAGATACTTAATATTATGAATTTGTCCTTGGAGAGTTTAATTGCAGAGCATTCAATTATGGTTTCTACACTTTTCTGTTTGAGGTATAACAATTCCGTGGCTTCGAGATTTTCACGTGTCCATATACAGGACCCTCCGTGTATTGTTGTTGTTCGACAAAAAATGGAGGTTAGTCTATAATTTGGTATCTTAAAGCAGTCAATATTGTGTAATTTAAGCCAGTGTTCCGTAAAAGCAATTGCACTAAATTTAAAATTCTCCCTGTATAAAATTTCTTCAATGTAATTTATTTTATTCGATATGCCTTGTATGTTTTGGTGGAAAATTGAAACTGTTTTCGCTTCTGCCTTATTGCCTGTTGTTATGTCATTTAAGTTTTCTGCTGTGTTTTTAACCAAATCCTCTCTAAAAAACGGGTGATTCGCGTCCCTGAAGGCCAGAATTCCGGTCTTGTTATTTCTTCTAGATTCTCAAATGTCACCGATACCTTGTATGAAGAATACTCTGTGGGATGCGTTGATTGTAGTTTCTCAGCTTTTACCATCTCTATACCTTTCGTTTTTAAGTACGTGATGACCTCTTCGTCAGTGGTCTTTGGATACAGGCCGTAGATGTGCAGGTGTGCATAACGAATGTTTCCCCTTAATTCGGTATTTATTGCCGTGCCGTGAGTGATTTTTAAGTTTGATTTTCTTTTTTGCCTTCTTACCACCGGTATAAATTCATCAATAGTTATTAGATATAAATTAAATTGATATTTCAAAAGAAAATTAAAAAGCATTTGCTTATGTGTGTATTTTATTTTTGATATTTGAAAATCTATTTTCCAAAAGCTATTTCTTCATAGAAACCCAAGGAATCCAAAATTATGATTTCTATTAATTTCATACTTCCTGGTGACACAAAAGTATATTTGTTTTTCCTGTGTATTTTTTCCTATTAACAATCTATTTTGGGATATTTTCTGCAATAATTGTATCAGTTGACTCCTTATTTTGGATACCAATGCGACAATGTGACATTTTTAAGCAAATAAAATTAACTGTCAACAAATTTTGGCTATGTAACCTCATTTGAATTTGATAGATTTTTTCTGTCAGCAAAAAAAATGCCAACATAGACTAATCACAAGAAAAACCGCTTCGAAATATCTTTACTCGTGAAGGCATAATCGGCCTTACCCGCGTAGATGACTCACCCTGTATATGTATATAGACTTATTATAGAGTATATCATTATTTAATGGTGTAAATATTTATATACATAAAAAGAGGCAAATACTTTACTATTTCCAAACATATGTGAAAAAACACTAAAATTAGGTTAGGCTACGTCAATTTTCTCGTTGAGCGTATATATGTTGTCGGGTCAACTGTCATACTTAACGCTTCGAATTGGATGTTGGCGCAAGCGTGCCAGCTATCAATCAGACTACGGTACAGCAATATGGTTGCTATTTCGTTTTGATTTCGGAACTTTTGCCTCCAGAGACGCAATATATATAGTACTACATATATTATATAAACCAACTAAAGAATTTAATTTTTTTATATTAATTTATATATCAAAGTAAAAAGACAGTAAGAGTAAACAAACTGATATTAGTCAAATATAGAATACACTAGATAAACAACTTATTTCAAATAAAACTGAATTTATTACATATATAGCCGACTCATAAAGTCATAGAAAGAACAGAGAAAAACATTCCATATTTGTACATCAAAAACATTTCAATACATATACATAACAATATTTTGTTTCGGGGTTTTTAATGAAGAAAATCAATGTAACCTCTAAATATGTTTAACATAATCTTGGTGATATTTAATTTTGCCCAAAATAAAAATTGTGGAAAATTAAACATAACCCCCAAATGCAATAATTAAGTTTAATTTTAAATACTTTCCATTTGGTTCCTCATAAAACGAAGCACATTTTTAGAATCAGGGAATTGTGTACTTTCTTTTTGTGTATGATTTGTGTATTATAAATCGACAGACTTAATTCGGAATTATTACCAAACTATTTAGACAACATTCTGGTGGTAAAACAATTGGAAGGACATCACCAAGTTGACGATTTTCTAATGTGTTTAGGAATATTTGTTGGTGGCAATAGTTGATTATCATTTTATGTTTTTTGTTTTTCATATATTTTCTATTATTAACATTCTTACTAGTTGCCATTTTGTCATAACACTGAATTATTGAACACTTTTGCATATTTACTCTTAATTTGTTGTATATTTACAAAATATTCAAAGGTATCTTTATCTATAGGTGTAGAAATTGGAAATGGTGATACAGAACCAGCTGCCAAACGATATGCCAGTATGAATAAAGACGAAGAAGATGCAGCAATATTTGCTTTATCACAACCAACTACTGTTACCGTAGCACCTGACCACTTAAAATCTCTGCTCCAAAATCAGACAGAAATAAAGCAGATTTCCTTTTCGCAACCAACTCATAATGATGATCTATTTGTAGGATCCCAAGTTCGGTTTACTCAGAGTACCGTAACTCATGTAAATATTACATTTCACATCTTGAAGAATATTACGTAATTATTTAATGTTTTCAGTTGAACTTCCAAAGATTAATTAAGAGAATGACCAGGTTCTTTGTCAATACCACTTATGAAAAAACAGTAACTCTGTTATGCTCAGTATTAGATCAGTTCCATTATACTTGGAGTTCTGATCCATCAGGAATTGTAAGTAACTAATTAATTATTTATATATTTTGTTTCAAGCAATTCAAAATGATTGTGCAGTTTGCTTATCATTCAACCAAAATGATAGCAAACTGTTATCGTGGACAAGAAAAAAAAGAGTATTGGGTAAATTCTGCAGTAGAACAACAGTAGACACGTGTTTCCGACTGATTGGTCATCATCAGTGCGATACTTATGATACTTCCTTACACTTATTTTTGTTGTAAGATGAACCACTCTGTATATAAACATCATCAATAAATTATTTCTTTTGTAAACAAAAATTCAAATATTTACAATGGATGGCATATTAAGTAATCAATACTTTTGTTGTAATAAATTTGCTCAGAATATGTATACAAACACAATATTAATATTTATGTAATATTTTCAGATAACAATCTCTACTACAGATAGTAGAAAACTAAAGCTAGTCTTCAAAGCCAATCTAATAACAATGGATTCGAAGTTGTTATTAGATTTCCGCTTGTCCAAAGGTTGCGGTTTGGAATTTAAACGAAGATTCGTAAAATTAAAGGAATCTCTAAAAGATATAGTTGAAACAAACGTTTAGATCATCTTATCATGTTGTAAATGAGTTATTTTTTGTTTTATTTGTTCCGAAAGAATTTACGTTGTTATTTTCATATAAGATTACTTTGCAGTCTATTCCTTCTATATAATATTACTAAGAATGTTGAAAAGTACACCTGAAATAAACTTGAGTCCTATTTAATCAATAGAGTGACTACGTTTTGTATTTTCTGGTTTTACTACTTGTTACCATATTTAGTCTTGCACGTAGGTATCAGATGTCTTTTAGTGTATTTTACGTTTTCCGGAATCTACAAAACACATGTTTTTATTATAAAATATATGTAGTCAAATATATACAAAAATGTGTTCTTTTAAATCGACATTAATTTTTGTTCCTCATTTTGATATGAAATGTTTTGTATGTTTTTTTTATAAAATATAGATTTTTTCGTATTTCAGTGAGTTTTATTTTTCTTTCCTTTACCAAAAAAATGTGATAGAAGTGAAAGCATATTGAAATGTAATAAATTACAAAAGGTTTTTGTGTTTTTTTTACTACCACTGCTATTTATATATTTTACTTTTTTAAACGGAATACATACCGAGGTCGTCATATTTTAATTTCTGATAGGAAAGTAGTAAGTGGAAAAGAGCGCGACGAATTAAACTAAAGATAGACATAAGCGAGGCTGCCACACTGGACATTTGTAAGGCGTGGGGGTCCCCCGCCACTCCGTTGCTCTCCCTCCACTGTTAGCAAGCAGGCATCGCTGCATAGGATAAGATCATCTTTTGCATATGATTGAAGTGCAAACCGAAATTAAAATTTGACGCTTACGGTATAAGGAAGTATTGGTCGCATTCAGCAGACGGATCGGGAACCGTTCCCGCTCTAACTGTTCACTTGACAACAGTTGAGTTGATTAATTCCTACGAGGAAAGAATAGAACAGGAGAGATAGTAAAGTGGTGAGGGAATAGGTATTACTTAGACGGATGTTACCACTTTAAGGCAGGTCAGTTATTGGTCAAATTGACTTCTTTAGTGCTTTTATAATGGTGAATTGTGTGGCTTGTAGCGGTTCTAAAAGGACAAAAAAGAAGAATCTCACTTTTTCTCTTCATCGGTAAAGTTAATTTCAAATTGGCATTCAACATACGCAATAATAATTTTGAAAGTGGGTGTTTTGAAAAACTTGTCATATATCTGACATGTTTGATTATGTGTTCAGTGGCGTAACAATCATATCCAAAGCATGTTTTTTTTAAATGTTATCTTTAATACAGTTAGAATAAATGTTATTATATTAAAAAGAATAAAAGGACTGAAAAAATAATCCACTCACGATATTTCGTTAATTATTATTGGACTAAGAATCTATTTTAAATGATTATCGAAAACATACGTAGTGTACATATACCCTATAGAAGATATTTACGCACTCCGGCGGCCATATTGAGTTACCACTTTGAACAAATATTATTTTTAACAAGACCCTCCTGTTCTATTATTTTCTCGTAGATTAGTTCTGATTGATTGACACAAATTGGAAATTGGACTCACATAATGGCAAATATATTTTAACTTTACTTACCACGTTTTTTACTTTCTTATACGTAGTATAAGGAAGTATTGTGATGACGAAAATTTTCGACCTCGAGATTTTTGCAGATGTCCACGTTTTGAAGTCCCCTGACACCAAAAAAGTGGTTTTTAAAAAATGTCTGTGTGTGACCACGGTAGCGGCCAAACCGCTATAGATATCTATTCCAAATTTTGTATTTACGTGTATAATCTCCCTCTTGAGAACTGATTAGTTTTTCAGTAAAATCGGTAGACCGGAAGTAATAATTTACTTCGGTGAAAAGATCGAATTTTGCAAATATTTCTTCAAATACTTAGTTTAAGCAAATTCATAAAGAATTAAAATGTACTCAACATTAAATTTGAGAAAAATTGTGTTAAAAAAGTTTTTCGAAATTCCTACCGGAAGTAGGTCCTTTACTCTTATCGAAAATCAGTTTCTTGCGAATATCTTGCAAGTCATGCTTTCTAGGCAGGTGCATTACGAGTATAAGAGTATTTAAAACATAATTTCAAATATCTTTTGTATCAAAAAATTTCAAAATTCGGACAGGAAGTAACACTTTTACTCTTACCGAAGAGCGATCTTTTGCAAATATGTCGTAAATTATGCATTTTGTATATATTTATCAAGAGTATAAAAGTATTTAGCGTTAGATTTGCAATGTTTTTTGTATAAATGAAATTTCAAAATTCGGACCGGAAGTAGCACTTTTACTCTTAGCGAGTAGCACTTTCTTTTATAATATCTTGCAAAGTATGCAGTCTATAGACATTTATTAAGAGAATAGAGGTATTTAAAATAGGATTTTGAATAACTTTTGTTTAAAAAAATTCTTTAAATTCTATAATTTCAAATGCTCATACGTATAACAAAGTCGTGTGGTGGCCAGACCTCATTTTTTAAATACATATTCATTTAATATGCAAATTATAGGTTATATCAATACTGAATGATTGTTATTTTATCATTTGACAGAGACCGACAGGGTACCCACATAATGGCAGATTTGGTTTCTATAGGTTTGTTCAAACTTCCAGTGTTGAACGGTTCTAGATCTAGTGCGCATGTCATTTAAAAAAAAGACTGTTCGGACCATGGTACAAGGAAAGAAGGTATGCTCTTGCGCATCTCTGGTTGACGCGATTCGACCTCTAGTACTACCAGTTCAATAAAGTTGTGAATTGACACGTCACACTATTTCAATAAAGTCCGTTTTTACAGAAATGGAAATATGTAATGTAAAAACTAATGAAAAAAGATTTTACTTATTAATCTTTAACTAGAACGGACTTAATTGTTTTTAATTTTTAATACATAATACAATCCAAATAAAAACTAATTTTACTTGCAATGTGTAAATTCTTCAACAAAAAGACTTTCGCTCTAATTACAGTTTACGTAAAAACCAAATATAATAGGTAGGAATATTTATATACCTAGTAATCCAAGAATATTCAAAGAAAATTCGGTAACTACAGCTAGTACGTATTTTCATTTTATAAAACATTAAAAAAAATGAGGTGTGGCCACCACACGACTTTCTTATACGTATGAGCGTTTCAAATACAGAATTTTAAGAATTTTTTTACAGAAATTATTCAAAATCCTATTCTAAGTACTTCTGTTCTCTTAATAAATTTCTATAGAATGCATACTTTGCAAGATATTATCAAAAAAGTGCTCCTCGCTAAGAGTAAAAGTGCTACTTCCGGTCCGAATTTTGTAATTTCATATATACAAAAAATATTGCAAATCCAGTTCTAAATACTTTTGTACTCTTGATAAATACATATAGAATGCATAACTTACGACATATTTGCAAAAAATCGCTATTCGATAAGAGTAAAAGTGGCACTTCCGGTCTGAATTTTGAAATTTTTTTTATACAAAAGACATTGAAAATTATGTTTTAAATACTTTTATATCCGTAACGTACTTGTCTAAAAAGCATGACTTGCGAAATATTCGCAAAAAACTGATTTTCGATAAGAGTAAAAGACCTACTTCCGGTAGGCATTTCGAAAAACTTTTTAAATAAAATTACTCTCAATTTTAATTTTAAGTACATATGAATTCTTTGTAAATTTGTTTAAACTTAGTAGTTGAGGAATTATTGGCAAAATTCGATTTTTTCACTGAAGTAAACTACTACTTCCGGTCTACCGATTTTACTGAAAAACTAATCAGATCTCAAGAGGGAGATTATACACATAAATACAAAATTTGGAATTGATATCTACAGCGGTTTGGCCGCTATCGTGGTCACACACACACACAGAGAGAGACAGACACACAGACACACAGACACACAGACATTTTTTAAAAACCACTTTTTCGGTATCAGGGGACTTCAAAACATGGACATCTGCAAAAATCTCGAGGTCGAAAATTTTCATCATCACAATACTTCCTTATACTACGTATAAGAAAGTAAAAAGAGTAAAATTCGTGAAAATGTGAAATATATGGGAGGAAATACAAAATATATAACAAAGTTAACAAACTGGATTACAACTGTAGAAAATAAAGATTTATCAAAAATTAATTTTTGAAAATATCAATCAGAGTTTCAGAAACCAATAAGTTCGTGAATGCTAGTCTTATATTACTAATGCAGTAAATTTTTACCTGCTTTTAACAAGAATCACACTTTCAATAAGAACAGTGTAAATTATAAATTACAGTGATAACTGTTCAACATTGTCATAGTTAAAGAAGTAATATATTTGAAGACTGCACGGGAGAAACGGTCACATTTTTGTAGGTAGTTTTGAGGAAAACTCAATTAAATGTTTGAAAACTTATAGTGTTTTGGTGAATATAAGTCTGACAATTATAGCAAGATGACTATAATAGTATTGACAATAATATATTTGAAAATTAACTTCATCGTATAACTTTTTGATTGTAAAAAAAAAAGCAAATAAAAAAACATGTCCAACTGAAAAGTGAACCAAATCCCGTACATGTCCCAACTCTCTTGGGGGCTGTGATCGGCTTTTTTTACAATACATACACACAATACATACATACACAATTTTTATTTATAATAAAGCCGTATTCACATCCACCTAACATACATAACATAAATTAAGGTACCACGCGATCATTTAAATTCTAAATTATAGCAGGCGGGATTTTTTTTATTAGGTTGTCCAGAATGTCAATTATTGATTAATTAACATTTTGAAACGTCACTTTGACGATTCAAATTGTAAATTAAGTAGTACTTATATACCAACTTAATTTAAATTTCACAGCCTGCTCTAATTTAGAATTTAAATGATCGCGCGGTATTAGCAATATTAACAAAAAAACAACCCCGTAATTTACGTTTGTCAATTCCACCAATCAGCAACCAGCTGAAACGACATAGCTGTATATGCGCCCTCTTTCTTTATTTTCAAATCTGTCATTTGAAACTAGCATAACCTACGGGAATTTTGCTGCACACTTTGATAGTTATTTTATTGTTTTGTACGTGTATTATCATGAATGACGGCGCTTTAATTGATCTGGTGCTGAGCTTTCTCCATTTATGACAAAAAGCGGTCGGATTTTAACCACAAATTCATAAAGACAGGACCTTGACAGCTAAGACACATTTAACGCAAATTAAGGCAATGTGAACGAACGACCTCATAAATTTTGTGTTCATCTTTTTTAGTGAGGTTTAAGGGTCCTATATAGTGGATCGGAAATGTAATATTGGTTGCATAGCACATAATTTAATAAGCCAAGGATGTCCGAGTACTTATTACACATAGGGAATATATAATAAATATTTTAAATAATAACTCAATATCTAAGCAAATAAAAATTCATTTATGACCAAATATTTACACATTTGTAACCGCGGGAAAGTTTTTACTAGAATAACAATTCATTGTAATGTGGGTTGCCTAATTTTAATTTATTTTATATTCATTTAAAACAAAGTAAAGAATAGTTGAACGAAAAATAAGTGCAGAGAGGGGTAGCTTTTTATTGAATTTATAACGTGAACGTAAGCAAACAAATCTCCGAAGGATTTTTGAGAAAACTTGTTTTTAATATTTTGACATATTAATTTTAATCCGATATTTTTTTTCTAAATTTGATTCTTCAGCGGGGTAGGATACTAAATGCTTCATAAGTTGACGTTGAAAGGCTTTCTCCAAATTTAAAATCAACAAAAATATCTTGCATCTAAAATCTGCTATTTTTCCATTGTTGACAGATCCACTCTATAGGACGCTTAAACCTTACTAAAAAATGAACACAAAATTTATGAGGTCGTTCCTTCACATTGCCTTAATTTGCGCTAAATGCGTCTTAGCTGTCAAGCTCCTGTCTTTATGAATTTGTGGTTAAAATCCGACCGCTTTTTGTCATAAATGGAGATATCTGTACTAGACCAATTAAAGCGCCGTCGTTCATGATAATACACGTACAAATCAATAAAATAACTGGCAAATTGTGCAGCAAAATTCCCGTAGGTTATGCTAGTTTCAAATGACAGATGTGAAAATAAAGAAAGAGGGCATTTACAGCTATGTCGTTTCAGCTGGTTGCTGATTGGTGGAATTAACAAACGTAAATTACGGGGTTGTTTTTTTGTTAATTTTGCTACTGTTTACCTTAATTTATGTTATGTATGTTAAGTGGATGTGAATACGGCTTTATTATAAATAAAAATTGTATTATATGCCAAAAAGCTTGTGCAGGAAATAGTTGTTAAATTTTATGTATAACACATTTATTATAATTTTTAAATGTAATATTAAATAACAATATGTTATTATGTATGTATTATAAAAAAGCCGATCACAGTCCCCAAGAGAGTTGGGACATGTACGGGATTTGGTTCACTTTTCAGTTGGAGATGTTTTTTTATTTGTTTTTTTTTTACAATCAAAAAGTTATACAATAAAGTTAATTTTCAAATATATTATTGTCAATACTATTATATTCATCTTGCTATAATAGTCAGACTATATTTATATTCACCAAAACACTATAAGTCTTCAAACATTTAATTGAATTTACCTCAAAACTACCTACGAAAATGTGACCGTTTTTCGCGTGCGGTCTTCAAATATATTACTTCTTTAACTATGACAATGTTATCACTGTAATTTATAATTTACATTGTTCTTATTGAAAGTGTGATTCTTGTTAAAAGCAGGTAAAAATTTACTGCATTAGTAGCTTAAGACTAGCATTCACGAACTTATTGTTTTCTGAAACTCTGATTGATATTTTCAAAAATTAATTTTTTATAAATCTTTATTTTCTACAGTTGTAATCCAGTTTGTTAACTTTGTTATATATTTTGTATTTCCTCCCATATATTTCACATTTTGACGAGTTTTACTCTTTTTTTTTATGTTTTATAAAATGAAAGCACGTACCTACTAGCTGTAGTTACCGAATTTTCTTTGAATATGTATTTAAAAATACAATTGCAGATAACAAAACTTTTAATGGAAAAAGTAGTTAGCTACCACCAAATAGATTGACAATGATATATGCGGGATGTTCTAATAAATGAGGCACACAGGTGAACACAGCACAAGTCAAAGTTACTTTGATTTCCTTCGGGACTGTTTCCGGCGTCGAAACTGGATTAGGAAAACACTGGGAGAACAGATTTCATCATAGAAACTCTATTTGAACAATATGTTCAACTTTCCTACAAGTTTCCATATAACGCTTACAAAACGCAAAACAAAACTGCTCAGGTGTCCGATATAATTACGCTGGCATCCTCAGAATTGATGTAACTTGAATGAACGAATTATATTTAAAAAGTACCTGGCAAGAATATATTACAAATTTATTAAAAAAATCATATACAATTTAAAATATTTCTTTAAAATTTTTTTAAGTAGATTTACTTACCTATGTATGAACAATTAAAAGAATCAAAATCCATAAGGACGTAATTGATAAATTGTATAATGGAAGGGAATTACGAAGGTGTATTTCTTTAAATTGTAGGTGCAATAAAATAATGCTGCGATTTATTGAAAGGTGGAGTTCATTCCAATGTCTCTTGCTAGAAATATATCGTCTGATGAAAGCAGAAGAGTGTAGACTGTTCTGTCTAAGGATTGAAGACGATAGGAGGTGTGAAGAGGAAAACTCAAAAATACCACACCATTATTTTTACAATAATGAAACACTGAAATTGACACATATTAAACGTGGTTGTCTAGGATAAGTAAAACTGATTTGTCTTTAGTGTATTTTGTAAATTTGATGATGCAATGATGAATTAATAATAAAAAAAATCCGTTGTCGTCTATCCAGAGGGATAGGATGCTCCAATACAATCCGAACTTGCATTGATTGTCATGAATATCCTGAATTTTTTTCGAGGAAATGGTGGCACACTGTTACCAGCTGTGTTGACTGCTAAAGCCATGGCTAATAGGTTAATAATATAACCTCTTCTCCTGAAGTAATAGCACAAACTTGCTTTACTCCATTTTCTGAATTAATTTTATATGATTTTTGGACCGTTCTAAGTAAACTTAACCGGCATTGTATACATCATTCACTTGAAATTTGTACTTACCATAAACGGCACCAAGATTGTCGAAAAATAAGGTAACATTTGCACGTTCAAAGATGAAGCTCTTGAAAGAGTTGTAGATTCTGTGGAGCGAATAAATATATTTTGGTGTAGTTTTATGAAGCTAATAACCAATCATTTGATGCCATTTCAAGTTTAGGGGATTTTATTGTTGTTGGAAACACCTAAATTATAAACTGACTTCTTTAGGCCAAATGAAATACGCAGAGATTTAGATTTTGCGTTTCAGACTATTGGTGAGTCTACAATTACCAAATTTATTTAAAAAAGTCAAGACAACTGCCGTGGGTCATGATGGTATGAGTATTGAAATTTTAAAAAATTCTGTCCTGGTATATTCCAATACTTGTCTCATGTTGTCAACTCCTGTATAATCATGAACGTGTTTTGAACTTCTTAACCCTTAACTTGACAATGTATCTCCTCAGATACATATATTTCAAAAATTCCCAGACGTCTTGCACTTTATTTACCTACTATATCTTAATCATGTGTCCGACCGGATACATGTTATAGCACAAATGCACCTATACTTGACGATATTATTTTAAATTACTCGCCGTTATTCAACCACTGTGTTCAGTTGTGACAACTAAGGTAATTCCTCCTCTTGGAAGAGCATGAATTGGGCATATTGCAGGGTTCTATACTGGGACCACGTCTGTTTACATTTTACAGTGAGGGGCAACTTTTATATTTTTACAGTCGACCACTAGATGGTGCTTTTGACAAATGTAAACACTATATTCTTAAAGTTTGACATTTGTTAATGAAGTATCCGCGATAGCTTTGAAATCGAGTCAGTAGTTTGTTAACAGTGTCAGTTCTAAGACAGTGAGTTTGTAAAATAATGGAGATTATTCGTAAAGTTTTTCGTTGAATGATTTTTTACGATTTTAAAAAGGACCTAACTCCACAAGAATGCATTATATCGCTTCAGTCAACTTTTGGTAATGAAGCCCCATCAGAGAAGACAGTTCACAATTGGTTTGCAGAATTTCGTCATGGTCGTGCCTCAGTGAGTGATGAATCACACAAAAGACAACGATGCTGTGCGGATAATGATAGAACACGATCGACAAGCGACTTATAGTGAGGTAGAGGCATCTCTTGGCATATCGCAGACTGCAGTACATTCGATTTTACATGAACATTTAAAGGAAATATGTTTCAGATGGATTCCACATAAATTGACCGAAGGACAGAAAGCAGCTCGTGTCAATTGGTGTAAAGAAATGCGCAAAAAATTCAACGTAGGAACCGCCAAATCCGTATACAGTGACGAAACATGGATATATGCGTATCAGCCGGAGTCCAAGCATCAATCTACTGTATGGGTGTTCCAAGATGAACCGAAACCCACAAAAGTTGTTCGTGCAAGGAGCACTTCCAAGAAAATGATCGCTTGTTTCTTCGGCTGTACAGGACACATCGCAACAATTCTATTAGAGGATCGAAGAACTGTTAACGCTGAATGGTATACAGTAATTTGTTTGCAAAAAGTTATAGACGAAATCAGGAAGAACAACCGAAAACGTCGAGTTATCATCACGGCAATGTGAGTTCCTATACAGTACGTCTAACAATTGACTATTTGATGGAGAAAAGTGTTGAAATAATGACTCATTGGCCATATTCACCTGACTTGTCGCTGAATGATTTCTTTTTGTTCCCAACTGTGAAACAAAAAATGCGTGCACAGCGATTTTCAACACTTTAAGAAGCAGTGGAAGCCTTTGAACACCTTATTACTGAGATACAACCTTCCGAGTGGAAAAAATGTTTTGAGAACTAGTTCGTTCGCTTGCAAAAGTGTATAATAAAGGCGAATATTTTGAAAAACAATAAAATAGTTTGTTTCCAAAAATTTTCTTCCCAGATTTTGTAAAAATAGAAAAGGTGCCCCTCGTAATATACAGGCTGGCTGACAAAAAACGCCCCAAGCCGTAGCTCCGTTATTTACTATCCGATTTTAAAAAACAAAATATCAAATAAAATGGTTAAGTAAATACTATCAATTGGCGTAATCGAAATATTATTAGGAACAAAAAGTTTGAACATGCGATAGTCAATTTTTTTTTTTTAATGGCAACCTATATTTTTAATTAATGTTTCGGATAAAGAATGTTTTCCTGATTTTGATGATGTATAACACGTCAATTTTCAACATAAGTTTCAAGTGTACCGTGAATATCATTTTATTGGAATGGAAATTTTAAAAAAATACAAATAAATACGGAACTTATCTACAAATATTGTTCAAATTGTCTGCCGCCTTGTTGAAGACATAGTTGACACCTTCTAATTACTCCATTAGTGGCGTTGAGTATAAAATTAGGAGGTATTTCGCGGCAAGAATTCAGAATTCTTTGCCGTAAAATGTCTATATTTTCCGGACTAGTAAAATAAACCTGATCTTGAAGATAGCCCCATAACCAAAAATCCAGCGGCGTAAGGTCGGGCGAACGAGCGGGCCATTGAATTGGTCCATTGGTCCCTATCCATCTATCAGCAAATGTCGCATTTAACCATTCAACATTTATTAAGGCATTATGGGGAGGGGCGCTATCTTGCTGAAAGTACATTCTGTTTAGCTCGGCAATTGGCAAATCATCTAAAAAGTTTGTAATGTTTTCACGCAATAGTTGATGGTATTTTGCTTGATTTAAGATGCCATCTATGAAAAATGGGCCAATTAATCGATCACCCCAAAGACCGCACCTTACATTTAAACTGAATCTTTGCTGAAAATTATTCTCAATTATAATTCTTGGGTTTTCTTGGCTCCAACATCGATTGTTCTTTCTGATAAAAATACCATTATTACTGAAACTGCATTCGTCCGACCAAATAATTTTTCGATAAAAATTACGATCTCGTTGTGTAACATTTAAGAAAAAGTTGCAAAATTGCATTCTTCGACCATGATCATTTTTCAATAGTGCTTGTACTTTTTGAGAGATGTATGGTATGAACTTGTGCTTTTTGAGTATCGCTTGTGTTGTTTGGTGCGATACGCGACCTCATTTGCAATTCTCCGAGTAGAAGTCCATGGACTTTCTTCCAAGCATAAAAGAACATCCAATTCTGTATTTTCCTTAAACTGTCGACTCTTACTTTTTGGCATTTTGAAGGCTCCATATTTTCTTAAATTCTGTTCGATTCTTCCGAATTTACGACGGTCTGGAACCTCTCTTGTCGGATAACGATAACTGTAGAGTCTCACAGCTTCAGCACTATTTCGATTACATTCAAAGTATACTTGCAACATGTCGGTCAGTTGATTGCTATCCATGTTAATAATGAATTAAACTCACAGAAAGAATCAGAACGTTGAACTAATGTCACACCGATACACAAATGTCACAATGACAGTATTTATTAACATTTACATTCTAATTGACAGTATTTATTACTTGATGCATTTGATTGCTATCCACGGCACACTTGAAACTTATGTTGAAAAATTGACGTGTTATACATCATCAAAATCAGGAAAACATTCTTTATCCGAAACATTAATTAAAAATATTCGTTGCCATTTAAAAAAAAAAATTGACTATCGCATGTTCAAACTTTTTGTTCCTAATAATATTTTGATTACGCCAATTGATAGTATTATTAAAATCGGATAGTAAATAACGGAGCTACGGCTTGGGGCGTCTTTTGTCAGCCAGCCTGTATATGTACGCAGACGATACAAAAATATACCGTTTCTTCCACTTTAATGAGTACAAATA
The DNA here is from genome assembly GCA_963170755.1 of Amphimallon solstitiale. Taxonomy (NCBI): domain Eukaryota; kingdom Metazoa; phylum Arthropoda; class Insecta; order Coleoptera; family Scarabaeidae; genus Amphimallon; species Amphimallon solstitiale. The sequence goes on from OY720680.1 coordinate 128,904,019, forward strand.
AGCTATACAGGACGTCAGTGAGGATTTAGATAACTTTTATAGGTTTACACATTTAGTAAATTATCTTACCGAATTACATTCGAGCTTTCTTTTTATATCTTAATAAATGTTTCATTTTTAAACTCAAATTTAGTTGCTAAATGGTAACTGAACTCAACAAATTGCCTTTTCGATAAAACGACTCGTCCTTCGGACTCGTCGTTTTTATCAGGCAATTTGTTTCGTACAGTTATCTAGTAACAAAAGTTTTCGTTAAAAGCTAAAAATTTATCCGGAAAAAAAAGCTCTCGTGTAATTATAAGTGAAAACAACGCAAAGAGGTAAACAAAAAACAAACGAAAACAATAGAATTTATGGACTTAGAGCTATTCTAATATCGTGTATGTCCTCCTCTACTTCTACTTACTGCTTCTATGACTCTTGGCATACTGGAGATAAAATTGTGAACGACTTCTTGAGGAGTATTTTCCCATTCTTGAATTGCTGCGTCTATCAGTTGATTGTGGTTGGCAGATGGAGGTGTACGAATTCGAACCCTTCTTTAAAATCGTCTCATAAATGATCTATTGGGTTCATGTCAGGACTATTGGCTGACCATTCTATAAACGGAATAGCAACAGCATTTAAGTAGACACATGAGGACGAGCATTATCCTGCATACACAAGAAATTCGGCCCCACAAAAAGAGCAAGTGGCATTACATGGGCAACAACGATGTGTTCAAGATAATAATCTGTATTGCGTTTTCTGCTGTCCAATCCAGCTTCATTTAAGAGCTCATTTTTTTTAGGATGGTACTAGTCGTTCTGCTGTTTCTGAAAGCGTATCCCTCATCCAGCAAAGTTGATGCTCTTACTGCTTCCTCCACTGACAAATTTGTTCTGCGATTTATTACTAAAATGTATTATATGCGCACTGACAGTATCAATAACAAAAAAAACTTGGTGGCTAAAGACAACTTGTCTTAATAAGCAAAAATTTCCGATCAGATTTTGGATCAAGTCTTGCCAAAGATGTTTTTATATGAAATTGTACTTTTAAAAGAAAACCCTTGTTGACAGCATTTCCATGAGTTGTCCCAGTGTGTCCACACCCTACTTATAAGATAACTAGAAAAGTAAAAATTATAATTATTTTGGAATAACACAAAATATATGCGGTGGTGCGTTAATTTTGTCCATGAGTTTAATAAAATTAGAAATATAGACGGCCTATCGAAGGCGCCTCCACCAATATGCTACCAATTTCTATTTAAAATGCAGAAGCTCATTAGGTAAAATTACAGAGTACGCCTTCGCAATATTTTATGTATTTTTATTTACATCCGCTTTTTATCACGGCAATAGAGTTTTTTTGCGACAGGCAGTATGTGAAGGACGTACTCATGGCTGCTCAAAGTAAACTGCGCTCTGTATGACGCATCTCCCGTTGGAGGTCTTGAAAGCACTCGAAAAGCACTTCATCACGTTTTCGTATACACAAAAAGTTCACTACCGTCATCATAAAAGTCTGAGAATTCGTGCTTGGATGTGTGGCTTGCATTGTGCGAAAATAATAAACAGTCTCATTACTTTATTCTTACATTTTTTATATAAATAAATTATGGACATTTCAATTTTAATACTCATATTATAAGAGAAAAGTATTTTTCTTTGTTTGTAAATATTGAATCACATATTATTATAGGTCTTTCTCTATATAAAGTTATGATATATCCTTGACGTATCCTTATTATTTCTATACAGGCTGATTCATTTTCGGCCTTTACCATGAAGTTCCCGCTTATTATTGAATATAGAGTATAGGTTTAAATTTGGCGAAGTTGTTAAATTTTGTGTTTATTATGAATCCGTAAAGAAAATGGACTTGTGACAAATGGCGTTTGTTTTAAAAAAAACACGAAACCCCATTTTGTTCTTCTACCAGTAGCATCTACATTTCGCCTTGTAAAGAAAAAATTCGTCGATTTTCATTCAAATTCCTGTTGACATGAACATTACGCGGCTTAGTAAACGATCCATTCTCGACCAAATTTCCATCAAGATCTAGAAAAATCGTACGATGAGGCTGCTGTCGTTCTGGATACAATTGTAAATATCTTGTACTCGCTACTGTTGAATTTCGGTTCGAAGAATAAAAAATACTTAACATACCTCTTTTCTCTTCGTTGTTGTGACATTTTTGTATTACTAATGAACGATAAATGAAATGTTTGACAGATTGAAATTTCAAGGCTACCTAATTTATAAAATTTATTCTTTCAATTAAAGCATAATATCAAAAACTTTTATATACATGTAGTACATGGTTGAAATTAGAAAACAAACTTTTTCTGACGGTGTCTAAATCTATATATATACCGTAGTCGACACTTTTTATTTTCTGTTTATACTTCTATACTAGCTATCTATCCCATGCATTGTAAATGCAGCGATGCCTGCTTTCCAACTGTGGTGGGAGAAGCACAAACAGTCGGGAGGTATTCACATTCCATACCAAACGTTTGCTGGGTGTACTTGGCAGCCTCGCTATATGTTTGTCTTTTCTTTATTTCGCTGTGCTCTTTTCCTCTTCTACTTTCGTACCAGAAATTAAAATTTGTCGACTACGGTATATACAGGTTGTCCAGAAACTCTCCTGACAAATGAAGACCGGAGATTCCTCAGATAATTTTAAGACAATTTAACCCAATTCACCCTAGTCCGAAAATGCTTCCTAAGGTCATAGGCGTCCGTTTTGGGTAGGTAAAAGGTTATTTTAACGCATAACTTTTTTGTCTTAAACTTTTAAGCATTTGTGACACTAGATTATTAAATTTTCAGATATTCTAGTACTAAAAGGTACTCTTACTTTAAGTCGGTAGGATATACCGTTTTCTAGAAAAATCGATTTGAAAATTTTTCGTTTTTTCGTCATTAAAATTCAATTTATTATTTTTTGCACTAGTTCGCTTTGAACTGCCAACAGAAATAAAACCTACGTTTTTAATTGTCAAATTGTTGTCAGTTCGCGAAGTTGAAATGACGAAAGATGAAATGACGAAAAAACGAAAAATTTTCAAATCGATTTTTCTAGAAAACGGTGTATCCTACCGACTTAAAGTAAGAGTACCTTTTAGTACTAGAATACCTGAAAATTTAATAATCTAGTGTCACAAATGCTTACAAGTTAAAGACAAAAAAGTTATCCGTTAAAATAACCGTTTACCTACCCAAAACGGATGCCTATGACCTGCACTAGAAATTCGCAATTGATGGAATCGATTCATCTCTGGAGGATAAATAAGCATACCAGTTTTTGTTTTTCTAAATAGAAGCGTTCGGGAGATATTAAAAAAAACTAATTACAAGGCGCCATCTTCAAAGAGCTCTAGCTCCCTTAGGAAGCATTTTCGGACTAGGGTGAATTGGGTTAAATTGTTTTAAAATTATCTGAGGAATCTCCGGTCTTCGTTTGTCAGGAGAGTTTCTGGACAGCCTGTATATATACTAAAATAAGATAGTTGAGGATGGCGAGAAAGAAAAAGAACGTCATATAAAAATTTCGAGTGCACCATTGGATAGAGGTTTAAAAGTGGCCATAAAAATGTGTTTTTTTTCTCTACAAAACAAAATAGGGGTTACGCGTCTTTTATAAACAAAAATCGACCGTCGTTTTTCACAGGTCCATTTTCTGTACGGATTTATAACAAAACAAGATTCGCATGGTGAGGGCCGAAAATGAATCAGCCTGTATATACCGGGTGTCCCAGCGAAGCGGTATAGTCCATTATTGGTATTTAATAATGT